>JADNRZ010000001.1:1200000-2400000 GCA_015501605.1 Panaeolus papilionaceus | reverse complement strand
GAACGGAGCCATCTTCGTTTCCGTGCATTTCTAGTCGGAGTCAGAGAGATACAAGCACAGCACAGGGCCAAATAATGCACCAACCTTTATAAATCGCTGAAGCGGCAGCCAAAGTATCACGTCGAATCACGTTTCGTCTATATCCTTCACAGTTAGCGCGCCTGCATCAACCCAACAACAAAAAACCGCACCGTCCGATAATGGCATTGCTCTCCCCCATGTTTTGCAGATCTTCCATGAGTTCCCACATACTAGGATAAGCAACTTTAACTTCATCGATGTCCACGGTCAAGAGAGTGAATCCAGCCCGACCAAGCAGGTTAGAAACATCACGGGTATCTAAATGTTGACATGATCATCGGCGACTTTCTCAAAAATAAAATAAAAAAGCGGGCAAGCCAACCTGTCATGGGAGACACGTGCGGTGAAATACCACCTTCGCGTTCAACCTCGGCAAGTTGTAGAGATGTCCTGTCGTAACAAGTTAGACAGACACCATTTTATTATAATAACCCAAGCAAACCTTAGTTCAAACAAAGTTTCGCCTCCAAACATGGCACCGAGAAACAAACCGTCTGGCTTCAATGCCTGTCGAATCTGCACAAGAGTACCTAGACACATATTAGCGACAGCCACGACTATAGGAAACTAACAAACCCGGAAGGTCATTAACCCAGTGGAGATTTAAGCAAGAGACGACGGCTTCCTGAGAATCAGGAGAGAGTAATTTCATCAAGTTTTCCTCGTCGCCATGAATTCGCTCGACGTCGACTGTGTGTTATTTCTGATTAAATACCTAAAATCAGTATTAATGATATGCATTACCTTCATACTCGGAATCAGGATCTCGATGCAATAGACCCTCTAATGGTCCAAGTAAGCATGCGACATTTTAAACGGCGGTGATAGTACTTTACCACTCGAGTCAATAAGAATAGACTTTTGGACCTTGTCTTTCTCCAATAGCTTTGAAAAGTGACCCGGTCCTGCACCCAGGTCCACAATAGTATTAAATGTCCGTTTGATATCCTGATTAGGTGTGTCAATGTGGATAGCTCCCTTGGAATATTTTTACAACGCACCAAAAATCGTTCTAGCATTCTGTCCGCAACTTCATCTCTCACATAATCCACAACTCGACTCCGTTCTCCGCCATCACCTCTGGTTGTTCTGTCTTTTTGTATTCTCTTGACCTTTCTGTCAAAAACTTGATAGGGGTTCGTTGAAGGAGTGAAGTCTGAAGTTGTTGCATAAAGACGAGGCCATTGAGAACCAACAACCTTTATTCTTGAACTACAAACGCGAATGAGAGCCATGACGACACTTTAAACACGACTTGTCACTTTATTGATTATTGAACGTATAGAGTCACGCACATCACGCGCAATTTGTGTGACTGCATTACTTACATTGTTACAACAGCCTTGTGTCTTGTTCATTTCCCGTCATTCCATCCTTCTTATCTTCATATATACAATTAGACGCGGCGGGTCAATACGCGCTTAGTATATGTCGATTGGGAGGCCAAATATTCCTCGTATCGTCGACCAAGATACATATGCTCAAAACCAAGAGTTTATTAGGCAGGCCGAGGAGCGCCTCCGCGTTTTCAAGGAAATGAATGAGAAAGGTAGAGAAGAATATGAGCATATGTTGGAGTTGAAAAAGAAAGTCAAGGAAGGGGAGGAAGCTAGGTGTGTCCTGCTATATCGACTTGCCACTTTTTCCAATCTTTTGTTAATAAACTTATCAAGACGGCTGTTGGAGTCAATGACAGTCAGTCGGCCTCAAATCGCAGCTCCCCCAGTTGTTACTCCAGTTGTAGAACCAACGTCTAACACAACGCGTATCGAAGAACTTGGTGCTCATCAGCCCCACGCATACTCTGGATCATATGCTCAGACACCCGATCCTCGATACAACGGAAATGCGTATCCCTCATCAACATCACAATCCGCGTCTGGTTCAGGTCCCTCAAAGCCACAGGGCGTGTACCCAGCAGCTGGTCCATCGCATGCTCCCATAATAAACTCTACCCATTCGGGTTACACCCACCCTCCATCTGCGATGTCCATGACCCCATATGGCCCAGCTTTTCCACCCAATAACAATCCATACGTCGGAAATCCGACAACTTCATATCAAGATGTTGCGTCAATGCAAAACCAACCAAGAGCACGGGTAAACTGATTTCGTCTTCTGTGTGGCTTTCGCTCATAAGAAATTAGCATGCTTCTCAGCAACAGCAGCAGGTTGCAAACATGTCTGCTGATCCGAATCGAGCCCAGACCAATACGCAAAATACCCCAGTTCAGGTATACACGCCCGTTATACAGCTCAATCCTCCACGTTCGACGACCAATATCGTCAAACCATCGGATATTGTATCCCTGATAAGTATCCCAGAGGTGGAGAACATATACCAGAGGACTCTGTCATGGATTCAAGAGGTTCCACCAGGATCCTATTGCGAACTTCCACATAGCCAATGTTCTGTTTATAAAAACGAGGATGGTCGGATATATATTCAAATCCCACCTATCAACGGTTTACCGCAAACACTTCCTGTTTCTGACTTTTTTGAAAAGTGGAAGTTACTCATTGCAACCGCCACTCGACACATGCAAAACAACCCATCTCAGTCTGGTCCGTCACAACCAACACAAACACCACAATCAAATCCAACTATTGTGATGCCTCAACTTCCCCAAACAAATCTCCCGCAAGTATCAACCCATGTCGATAGCAGACCGAGAGGGGTGGGTAGTTCCTCTCAATCTCAGCCACAACCACCACGACCACCACCGTTACACAATCAACAGCCACCGCAGCCTAGATCCTCGCAACCTCATCCTCAAAGGTTGCCCCAGCATCATCCACCACAATTACCGCAAACACAGCGTCCACAGCATTATAAAGCTCAACCACCAGGACCTCAACCTCGACCGCAAACACAATCACAAGTTCAGCCTCCTAATTTGCAACAACCAGTATTGGGGACGCAAACTCAGCTGCTGCAGAAAGCAATAGTACAAGCTCAGTCTCAAATCAACAGTAGGCCGCAAAATTATACGGCACAACCCGAGCCCCAACCCTCGGCAAGCGCGCAGGAATCTAATGCCATCGCTCCCGAGGGATTTCGTAATTCTCCAGACATCGTTCAGATTACCCTTCCGAAGCGCCGCGCCCCAGGAGATGCCGATAAGAAACGTCTCGCCAAAGACCTATTGTTTGCGCTTGGAAAACGAGTTCGACCAGATGCGCCAGCTGATAGACCATCCGAAGGGTCCTCAAAGAAACATGTGTCAGAACAAATGGTGCAAAGTTCGTCAAGTCTGGCATCCGCCCTGGATTACAACATAGCATACAATGCTGCACAGGCGTCTACTCGCTCTGCGGTGTCTTCCGGACCAAATGTTGCACCGACGTCTGGCTCTTCCTTTCACACATTTTCAATTGCAGGTCCAATTTCCGGCTCGGTGTCATATGTACAAGCGTCTACCGCTTCTTCTGCTATACCTATGTCGACCAAAGCTCCGCAACATTTGTACCCGATCATAAACACTGTGAATACCGCACCACCCGCACCACCAGTAACCCAAGCGACAACTTCGGAGGTTGCTGGAACCCCAAATCCCAAACCATCGACTCCTACAGCACCGGTCAATACTGGCGCCTCTTCAGGGGCTGCAGCAGCTTCGTCTATTGAAATTGCGTCGGTCCCACCATCACCTTCGACAGATTTAGGACAAAATCCTTATAGGGTACTGCTCACAACAACTACCAACACGATTCCGAGGGCTTCTGTACCAATTGTCCCACAAAGAAGCTCACACGAGTCATCGACGCCGGTTGCACAACCAACAACGGCACCTCTTACCGCCAGCAAAGACGGGGCTACCGCTGCTGGTCCTTCTGTTACATCCCCCGCGACGCTGCCTATCGCATTGTCATCTGCCTCGATCTCGCAGGTGTCGGGTGAGCAGCAGGAAGAGCCCTTGTTCTTACCCGGTACACCCGAACAGGACGAGTCGGACATTGAGGTTATCGAACAGCCAACAAAGGTTGTGAAGAAGCCAGTTGGGCAGAAGGTGGTCAATCGTGCATATGTTTTGATTCCGAAGCCATCTGCCAAAATACGACGGCTCATGCAACGGAAATCAGCCCCATCTGATGTTCGATCATCTCATAGAAATTTCATGGTGGTGTCCGAAACAGAATCAGAGGAAGGTGTGTAGTCATAGTAGATTTGTTTCTCGCCACAGCTATCGGTTAAACATGATTTATGTATGTCTATTATAGATTTTAGTGTGCCACTGGAGAGTATTAACGTAATCGGTAGGCAATGTCGTACTTTTCGGTCGTAAAAGACATTTTGACGTAATACTATTGTCGTTTTTGCAGACAAAGCTGCTCAAGAGGCCATCCGATTGTCAGCATCACGAATAGAAGTCTTGCCATGTAAATGGGATGGCTGCGACGTTGTTACTAATTGCCCTCAGACATTGATTAACCACCTCGAAAAGTCGCATAAATCCCATCGTGTCAGTCAAAATGTCTCTCCGTTGCAAAGCACCACACTCATCTAGACATGTAGGCCCACTTTACTTGTCTTTGGACCCAATGCGGCCGTCGATGCCACCAAAACGAAAACCACTTGGAAAAGCATGCCTCTATTCCTTACAGATGTGCTTACAAAGGTATGATATACCACTGCTCATGAAGTCAACGGTCGTTGATGTGATATACTCCGTAGGTTGCACAGAAACGTTTCGGTCTGGTTCGACTTTGTTGAAACACTTCCGGCGATATCATAAAGGCGGGGAGCTGAAACCCTCTGCTCGTCCAGTGGCAATGGGATTGAAGCCTATACCAAAAACACCTACAGAACCGCTACCAGCATACCTTTGTCTGTCAAGAGTTGCACAACCGACACCGATTACATCCAAGCAACATGCATCATTAGGTCCATGGGTATGCTATAATCGAATCAGACTATATGAATAGATTTTAACTTTTACGCGTACTCTTACTAGGTGTTACGAAACATCAACGAGTCGGACACTTCTCAGACCTGGCAAAAGAAGAAGACGAACCGCTATAATGAATCAACCCCAGGTGGTAACCCAGGCGCTGATTATGAGTATCTGATCACACGGACTCTGCGGCCGTCTTCGTATCTCTCGACACCTGCCCACGTGGAGCTGGCCGACATTGGCATGAATTCGGAGTTTTATGAAGGTCAACGATATGATGAATCGTTAACAATCTTTAATAGACGACAACCTGGAGAAGACGAAGTTGAGGAACTGAACTCGCCGAATTCGCCACTGTTTGGACTGAATGCAAAGGCAAAAGAAGTTATTGATATTTCACAAGATCATGATGAAGGAGATGGCTAAAAGTAATTATAACTCAGTTTTGTAACCGGTGTAATAAATCAATTACTTGGTCAAGACTTTTATAAAATAAATAAATAAAAAGTCTACATAACAACGAGATCCAAGTAAATCGTGGGAAGATATAAACATATTCTTCCTGGAAAGTCGCAGGCAGTTTTGACTGTTTGTGTTGTATGTGAACAGCTTCCTTTGCTGTCCCCTCGACAATGCCTGGCGTCGTCGACTCCAACGGTTAGTTCTACTCTTTGCATTTAATTTCCTCATTTTTACGTGATTTATTACTAGGGCCATCTTACATCTCTTCCCACTCTGCCGATGTCATCCTCTCCGAAATACGTCCTTTTAAACTAAAAGCAGACGCACTTAGAGTTATCAATGTTCTGCTTGACGAGTTTCTTCACAAGATTTTGAGCACTGCTTGCTCTCTTGCAACAGATAAACTCAGAGCTAGCTTGCTCAATCTACTTCCTACTAGTCTTGGAAAGGAAGCTCTACTTGAGGCCGAAGTAGAATTGAGGGCTTATTGGGAACGGAGGGATCCAAGGTCAGCTTTGGAGGATGACGCGCAAACATTCCACCTGCAGTGGGCTTTCGAAGCAAGTTTCTATTTCCTTTTATTACCGTTATTTTGTTCCGGTTTCTTATCTCGTTCGATTCCAGTTGTTGCGTCTGAAGTGTGAGGCTTATTCAACCCTGAACGAGCAAGACGAAGACCCAGTTCAGGAAGCCCGCATTCATGAGCGTTTCAAGCAGTCACACCCATACCCACCTGTTCCTGCTTTGGTTGACCCCGCAGCGTTATATTTAACCGCAATCCTCGAGTGCGTTATCATTATTTTCATACACCTGCTAAAATGCTGACGGTCCCCATAGGTCTATGTGCGAGTAAGTCTACGATTTTTTTGCTTGACGACTATCTGCGTGCTTAAGCGATTGGTAGGCATATTCTTTCCAATGTTGGCCGTGTGGCAGCGCGTGACAGCAGCCGAACTCATGCACATGTGAACGACTTGTTTGTTGCACTCTGCGAGGATGGCTCGATTTACAGTCTTTTCAAGACCATGAAAGGTAATATAAATATATTATGCATCACATCATTTCTACCCAACACTAAAGCAATGTAGTTTATGAGCAGATCGAGTCCATGTCAATGCCCCCGAAAACCAGACGAAGCAAGTCATTCTCACGCAGCGACATGAATAGCAATTCCCGAACGTCGTCCCCTCAAAATGAACTCGCAACAACAGTTAGCAATACTGGGACGCGTTCGCGACAGTCATCGGAGGGAACACTTCCACCCGCTACTCCAGCCAATGGAAGTCGACCATCCTTTGAAAAGGCCAAGGCAATGAGAATGTTTGGGAGCAAACACCCAGGGGAAGTTGAAAGTCAAATCAGTCACAAGAAATCCGAGTCGATGAAAAGCGAGCTTCGTCCATTGGTGGATGATGATGCACCAAGCGTTATAGAAGTGAGTACACAAGCTTTGATGATCAAAAAAAAAAAAGTACTAAATAATTTAACCATTCATCCAGGACGCCGCAATGCTTCGGGAGTTTGACGATTTAATGCGCTCGGCATCCACGATGAAAGTGTCCCTAACTCCTGATCGTTTAAAAACAATGGAGGTTTGTTTTTTTTTAGACCACTCATGATTAGTCATCATCCCTTACAAACTTTGGTCCAATCTAGGTATACAAACAAGAAAAAGATTCGCGAGCATCCAAACGTCCAAATCATTTCCCCTCTCACTCTGAACCTGACATTCATCCTACTTCTCGCTCAAACTCACAACGACCTTCCCTGCGTCAGGTAGAAGCAATCGTTGAAGACGAGGAGGAGCAGTCACCTAAACAGCCTCGTCCTCGACAAATTAGTGTTGCTACACCTCCCACAACTGTATCATCTGCAGCCTCTAGTCGCACCCGTTCTCAGTCGACATCTAGTGGACTTCCAAGTAGTATCAGTCGGAAGCCAGTACGCGTCCCTTCAACGTCTACAGCACCGTCGGCCTATCCACAACCTCCTAAGATGCATCATAGTCGTCCCGACAATGGCTTCCCACCACGTACTCGTGTCAAGCAAAGAAACAGGGAGTCATTAGATCTAGACGACATAATGAATGGATCAGATTATGACGACGACGTTAACCCCCCACCGCCGCAGAGCAGGAAGCCAGTCCCATCCTCCGTTCCGTCCACCCCTGCCCGCGCCCGACCTCACGCCGTTTCAGCAACCACTCGCGAACTAATGGACTTCCTCGCTGAGGGCCCACCTGAGCCAAAACTGTCGCAAAATGGACGAGAATTAATGGACTTTTTATCTGATGGCCCTCCTGATTATGCTCAGAGCTCCGTTTCCCTTGAAAAACAGAAACCAGCTGGCCGCTTGCAGAGAATGATCTCAAAACTTAACCTTGGGAATGTAGAAAAAACCAAGGCAACCCAAGAACCGGTCAGAGTTTCCACTCCAACCAAGGTCTCGGCCACCCCAATCAACACTAAAGCTTATGTTACGTCCACACCAAGTGGTGCTTTGGCTTCCCTAGCTAACCGTCCAATTCCTCCTCGGCCCCGTCCCGTATCTCCTCCCATTTCTCCTTCAGCGAATTCCCTGAATGAGAATCGAGGCCCCTCTACCTATCATCAGGAACATGCACATAGAACTCCGGAAAGAGCGCACGCGGAGCGAGTGCCTGTTCCCCCTGTTCCCTCCACTCCACCTCTTATCACCCCAGCGGCATCGTTAAGCAGAGAAAAGTCTGAGAAGCGCTCCCCTCGCAATACGATGGTTCATCCTCTTGGCCCACCCTCCTATCCTTCACATAACGGTAACAGCAACGGCAACGGCAACGGCATGTCTCGTCCTCCACATCCGGCTAAAGATACCGAGCACAAACCCATTATCCCTGTCCGTACTGTTTCCCATTCCTCTATACCACGAAAACCTGTTCCTCCTGTTATCGTTGCCGCTCCGGAGGGACCAACTCTAGCCGAATCCGATATCCGGGACATGCGCCGCTTGTTAGCGAGCGCCACGACCGCGGATGAGTGTCGGCTTATTGTGGACATTTATATGACCCGCAGCGGTTTGATGAGCAAGGATTCCAAGGAACAGGATGTGCCCTATCCTTCCCCATCACTATCTGTCATAAAGAGGACTCCCGCCATACACGACCCCTCTCTGGAAGCATCTCTTATTGATCACTTCCTAGGCAGCACACCATCCCTGGATTTAGGTTCAGAGGACGAGAAGGAGCAGCCAGCACCAGTTCTGACTGAACAGGCTACACCCGCTGAAATCAGCAGACCCGATTCCGCATCCAACAACATCCACAATACCCCCCTCAACATTCGTCCTATAGGAGTAACGCTTCCTGTTTCCGTTCCGGTTTGATCAAACCTCGTCCTTTTTGTATTACTGTTGATTGAATTCTACCAAACACTCATTCGTACTTAGTCTATTCCAATCCTGTAACGTTATTATTCGTTCAAACCCTGGGGTTTGCATTATTCATTGCTTCTGTAATTCGAGCCTTGTTTCGTATGGATTTATCATACAAATATATAATGAAATTATGTGTAATAAAACAAGGAGTAAGGGAGTGCACAGGAACAAAAACCCCTGTCAACGAACTTCTAGTGATACATTGATACCCATGCATGCCAATTCAGCACAGAGATATCTAAATACGTATGGCACAGCGACCACATCAAGATCACCGCTTTTTGAGGCCCTCCCCAGCACATTTTGAGAGGGTATGGCGACCCGGACGTCGGCCTTGGGACGTTGCAGATGTTGCCCGGTTTCCAAAGCCTGTCGCTCACGAGCATCTTGCTCCTCGGCCGCAGCTCGACAGACACGACAGTATTCTCCACCAGGACCGGTGGGTTTCAGACCTGTACCACCAACAATGGCCTCTCCAAGACTAACATCTTCGTAACCGAGCGATATCAGGCTGCCGCAGGTGCGGCACACCCATGCCGTCGAATAATCTGAACAGTTCATCAATCGGTCCTGGAGCAGGAATGAAGTTCCATGCGCGATCAGGGCATCACGTTCCATCTCTCCGAAACGGATACCTCCAGCACGTTTTCGACCCTAAGAGTTTAAAGAAGTGGGGTCTATTCAGTTCCGGTTTTAAAGATGCATAGAAACACCTTACCTTGACGGGTTGACGGGTAACTGGATCGACAGGGCCAGTTGTCCGAACCTGGAACTTGTCCAATACCATGTGACGGAGACGCTGGTAGTAAACGACCCCAATATAAATGTCCGCCGCAAACTCCTGACCGGTTATTCCAGAATACATTGGTTCGTTTCCGTAATAATTGTAGCCAGCTGCTTGAAGTTGCTCGCCGAAGTAATTGATCGCCGTGTCTTCTTCTGTGAACCTATCCTTATCATCAGTTGAAGCTATGGAGCAAACTTCATACAAATCTTACTTAAACGGCGTTGCGTCTTGAGCCAAACCATGCATTGCACCAGCTTTCCCAGCCATAGACTCGACCAACATGCCAATGGTCATGCGACTGGGGAAAGCATGGGGATTGATGATAACATCAGGTTGCATGCCACTTTCAGTGAAGGGCATATCAACGGCTGGCCATTTCTGAGAACAAACACCCTTTTGACCATGTCGTGACGAGAACTTGTCGCCAATGACGGGAGAACGAGTTATGCGTAGGGTGATGTGAAGCTTTTGCAACTCAGAATCACCAGCGTCCGTTCCTGTTCATATCATACATATTAAAATGGCATTAGGGAATGTGAGACCGAGATTCATACCTAGAAGTCGTACTTGGTCCACATAGGCCACTTCATCTCCTTTGTACTTCACAAACTTCGTGCGAGATGTTGTATCGTCGATATAAGCTGCGATAGGATCTCCTGCCGACAATCTGACACCGATGAATGGCAGACCGTCGTCGTCCAAAAAGTTGATGGAATCATGGGCCTTGTCTCCGTATCTGATGATGTCTTTTGCGATACCGAAGTGAAGTGAAGGTGTAGAAGACTTGGATGCCCCACGCATGTCTTTTAGGTCAATGATCTGAGATTTGTAGACGGTGCCGTAAGCAAATCCTCGCTCGTGTGCAGATTTGTTCAGAATCATAGCATCCTCCATATCATAACCGGTGTACGAAATAACAGCGACTATGGCATTTGTACCGTTAGGGAATGCATCCATCGCGTAAGTGTTGTGCAGTGCAGGTCGCACGACAGGTGACTGGCCGGTCTGTAGTCGATATAACTTGTTATCGGTACGATGTTGCAAAGCTGTTGAAGGTGTTCCCATGGTTTGTTTACCCATCTATGTGATAGTCTTAGTAAAAGACAGGAGAGTGCTGAGAATTACGCACCTGGCACTGATAAATGTTACGAGGAGACTGCATTTTGAAGACATCAGACCTGTTTTCCGACGGCACAGAGGTCACCTACCTGATTAAAATCGGAAAACGGTGTAAGGTTGGCGAGGATGGAGAGGAAGTTTGTAGGGTTGTGCTCGACGTGAGTAGAGATACCAGGTTGTATTTCTTCGGGTGTGCAGGCGATGTCCATGTATACTTGCTCAAATGACCCTACTTGATCGTCCCGACCGTTGGGTAGATATTTGACAGGTCGCATCATTCGTGCTTTGGTAGAGAAGAGGTATAACCCTGGATATTGACCTCCCTTGGATTCTGGGACAAAACCGATTTCGAGATCGAGAGGGACGTCATGTAGTCCTTCTGTTTTCCAAATTCGGATGTTAGTGGCTAGCTGAGCTGCAGCTGCAGGACGCGCCCACCCAATGACACGTCCGTCAAGCTGTATGCAGATATTCTTCTGGCCATTGATGGAAGTACTAAATACCTGGGTCATGCCGTGAGCTGCGAGGAGGGCTGGAAGATGAGAAACAGCGAGGGGGGCAGTCACGATACGACATGTTCGCGATAGATGATTCAAAAGACCACAGGGTGAACCATCAGGAGTGTGCACCGGACACAGAAACCCTGTAGAATCATTAAGTAGGTATATGTTTGGGTTTCGATGACTAAAAAAAACATACCCCAGGCCTCAGGTAGGAGTTTTCGAACTGTCGTAGTTTTAAGTTCAGCAAAGAAGGCACCGCGATGTATACACCTAAAGTGGCTGATATAACGCTGCCAATTCAGCTTTTCCGCGATGATAGTGAAACCAGACGCCTGTTGGAGGTCTAAGCCAGTTGGCGACACAAGGTTTCCAGTAGCGAGGAAGTTGGAAAGTTTTGAGCCAATGTCGAAATTTACTCGTGAGGTCACCTTGGTAAAATAACGCTCTAGCTAGCCTTAGACAGAATTCCCGAACAGAGACTGAATACTCACTGTCGTTAAAGTCTACGGCTACCCCGTTTCGAACGTCGATGACGATGTTTGTGCGGATGTTATTCAGAATTTCTTCCATCCTTTCCTTAATGATCATACTGTACAAACTTCCGGGCAGTAGAACTTCCTGGTGCTGAGGCGAATCAGGGTTATCAGCGCTGCATGCACCTGACACAGTTGAGTAGAGCTTGCGAAGCATGAACCTACAAATCAGACTGTTAGTGTGATGCAGCAGGTTTACAGATTGTGGCCTACAAGAGCATCCTGAACTTGTCTCGGGGTGATTGGAGGTGGACCAAAATCATTTTTTGAATTAACCACGCTCCTTGAGCAGCATTTGACCAATCCTCTGGAAGGTTCAAGATAACGCGGAACTTGTCACCGAGATACTCTAGGCACTGGTCCCCAGTGTGCAGAGAGTATGTTTTGAAACTGCGGAGTAAGAGCTCGATGCGGTCAGACAGGAAAGTATTGTCGTAATCTTGCATCATGATCCCCTCGAATATCTCCTTGTCTGATGCGGATACTAGGGCTTTGAGAATGAGCATGATAGGAACAACATATTCTTGTTTTCTCCATGTGAAGCGTAGCATGGCGCTGCCATTTTGAAGATAGTGAAGGGTGTTGGTTACTGCCGTCTGATCTGGTCGAACACAACGAATTTGAACGGCGTATTGAGTATAAGATGGGCCTCGATTAGCAAATGAAGGACGGAGAAGGGAGATGACATGGTTTCGTCTTGGGAGAATAAGGTAGCGAATGAGACGCTCGTTGCCGTTGATAATAAAATAACCACCAAATTCCTCTGGTTCTTCGTGGTGCTTCACTAGCTCGGCCGACGACATGGATCGAAGATTACACCTAACGGACTTGGGGTAAAGATTAGAAGTTGAGGTGTTAAAGCAGAGTGGACATATACGTACGCGAACCATGATCGGGACAAGGCCACAGTCCTTCATCATATCGTGCTGCAGTCCGTATGTGTCTGTCCAACATAGCTTGATAGCCATTCGGCCTCGATATGAGGTGAGCCTTTCGCGCGCCTAAGCAAATTAATAAAAGATAAAGCCACAAGTCAAAGCTGGTGTCGAACCTCTGCAGGGAATACCCTCCGCTCAGCAGCCTGACGATCTTTCTCAGGCACCATCGGCCTCGCAATAGTTACCTGGTCAATCCAAACTGAAGTCATTCAGCTTGTCTCCGGAGATTCACAAGGCGTTTGACTTACTCCTCATTCTGTTACCCCAACCGTCAACTCCGCTTTCGGTCCCGGCTTGACCTGTGCCGTCGAAAACGACACGTTCGCCAATGTCTTGCAAAGCGAGGTTTAAAAGCCCTCGACCGTCACCGTCGCCCGATGGAAGACCGGAGTCGTCGAAAAGAGCATTGAAAGATTCGATATGAGGGGTAACGAATTCGTTTAAAATGCTGTAAGTCGAGCCATCCTTTGGAGGATTTCGAAAAGCTTTTTCTCGTTCAAGTGTATTAAAAGTTGGCACCCTGCTCGGTCTCCCTGAACCATCTGGCATATTATTTTTTTTGATATAGGACAGATTTTTGAGGTTGTAAGGAAGAAAGTGCTCGGAAGATTGGCCGAACCAAATCAGGAAACAAAAAATTATGCACGTGGTGTGAACCAATCAGATTAGGGGACCGTGTGAGTTTGACTCAACAAGAAATCGGAGTCTGAATGACTTGAAGTCGCTACTCAGTCGGTCAGTGCACGACGCTTTTTAAAAGAAATTCTGTCGACGGTCTCGACGACGACGACAAGCCATTTATTCCTATTTTAAAGCCTGTTCTTTGGCAAGAAATGTTTGGGTCAACTTGGTCAAATCAAAATCAAAGTCAGCAACAACAGCCGACGAATACCTTTGGCCAGCCTGCAGCGTTTGGGTCAACAACAAACAATGGTGAGGGTTATTTCTTTCTGAGTCACTCAATAATCCATTAATCTTTCCGGAGCCTTCGGTGCTACAAATACCTTTGGACAACCCCAGCAACAGCAACAACCCCAGGTTAATCCAATGTTTGGAAATCTAGGAGCACCAGCACCAGCAACCAACACGGGTTTCGGTCAGTATTCATCTTTTTTGCACGCGTTATCTAGCTAATCTTCTTTAACAGGCGGGTTTGGTGGTGGGAATACAAACACAACGACGAGTGCTTTTGGAGCGAAACCTGCCACTGGGTTTGGCGCTTTTGGTGGAGGGACCAGTGCTTTTGGCAGTACAGGTACCACATCTGCCTTCGGCCAGCCTGCAGCACAACCACAGCAAACTACATCCGTCTTCGGACAACCTGCAACTACCACTCCTGGTTCAGCGTTTGGTTCCACAAGCGGTTTGTTTGGAGCGACTAAGCCTGCTTTCGGAACCGCGGCAGGTAAGATTATCTGCAATCATCTTGCATTAGCATCTATTGATAATGTCCTAGGTACAACGGGCTCGAAGTTTCCCGTAGTTACAACAGGAACAGCTTCTCCGCCATACGCAGCTACGCCTGAGAAGGAGGTCGCAAATTCGAACGCCACCTCCCAGTTCCAAGCTATCGTGAGCATGGAAGCCTACTCTGGCTATTCATTCGAGGTTCGTCCTGTTATGATACATTTCGTGTTGGCTCTCCGCTAACCCTCTCTAGGAACTCCGAGTACAAGATTACGCCCAAAATCGAAAGACTGCCACCACAAGTGGATTTGGAGCTGCTGGCGCGTTTGGGACTACTCAACCTGCAACAACTAGCGTATTCGGGACCCAACCCGCTCAACCCACTACGACATCTATCTTTGGTACACCTGCCCCTGCTGCCCCTACAACGACGGGTACAGGTTTTGGCGCGTTTGGTCAACCTGCTGCCCAACCTGCTGCTAACACAGGTTCCATTTTTGGGACTGGGTCAGCGTTTGGACAACAAAATCAACAACAACCCGCTACAAGCGCTTTTGGCGCCTTCGGCCAACCGCAGCAACAACCTCAGCAGACATCCATTTTTGGATCTACGCCTTCAGCTTTTGGTAACACCGCGAATAAACCTGCCACCACAGGTTTTGGTGGATTTGGGACTGGTTTGTTTGACTCACTGCTTCCAAAATGCCCCACTGACATGGCTTCAGGCACTACAACCACCAACACATTTGGAACAGGCGGTACATTTGGCACGGCTCAACAGCAGCAGCAGCAGCAGCCTGCACAGACGACCAGCCTGTTTGGGGGTACCCAACCAACTAACACAACATCTGCCTTTTCTGGATTTGGTATGTTATTTTAATGTGTCCAAGGACCTCGTTTGTTCTCGCTTTCTGATCCATATACTACAGGCAATACGGCTGCCAAACCCTCTATCTTTGGTGCTCCTCAACCAGCCGCGCAGCCAGCTGCCTCTGCATTTGGGACCTTTGGAAATACCCAGCAACAGACACAGCCAGCTCAACAAAGTCAACCCTCTGGTCTCTTTGGAACTTCATCACTCTTCGGAAACAACCAGCAGCAGCAGCAGCAAAATCCTGCGCAAGCAACCACGTCGTGTAAGCACATTTAGTTTATAATTCAGATTAAAATCTTATTCCCGACAGTATTTGGGCAAGCCAACACCAACACGACCACCACTACCCCTTCGTTGTTCGGGAATACGAATACCGGAGGTAGTCTGTTTGGAAACACTCAACAAAATCAGCAACAGCAGCAACAACAACAGCAACAACCTGCAGGTAGTGGTCTGTTTGGGAATCTTTTCAATAAGCCTGCCCAACCTACAACATCACTATTTGGTCAAAACGCAAACACAGGCAACACGCAAACGCAGCAACCCAACAGCCTCTTCACGAACACGATGGGAGGAAATCAGACCAACTCATTATTTGGCAACAAACCGGCTGCACCCGCTCTCGGAACATCGTTATCTGGCAATGCATCGGGCTTATTTGGAAATTCGACCGTAGCTCCCCAAGGGTCGCTAGTCACCTCCATTTCGCAACCTATTAGTGAAAATGTCCCATTGTACTCGTTGCTCAACTCTGCACCGCGTGTTTTTGATTTAGATCAAAGCCAGGCAGCGAAGAAAAAGGCAGGATTCTTTGTGGATATCCCTACACGTTCCCCTGTTCCTCGAGTGCAGATGGGATATACACCCGCTAATTCAAAGCTGCGGGGTTTTGGGTCATCTACCAATCCGACATCCTCGACTGGTAGTCCCTTCACTTCTTCTGTTTCGTTCACCTCTGGGAAGCCCAATGCGCTGATTCCCAACAAGTCGGATGCACGATCTTCCTCTGTTGGACCTGATTTCTTGGGAAGGAGTGGAAGTCCTTCGCTTGGTAGTGGTGCTCGACAAAGCGTCAAGAAAGTCATTCTTGACAAGAAGGTCGATCCGACAGAGCTATTTGTCAAATCTGGCAGTCCTGGAGGAATGCGGTCAGGCAAAGTGACGTTCAGCCCTGCTCTCAGTGTTGCTTCTCGCGAAAAGGATGCCACACAGACTACTGCCCCTCAAGTCCAAGAATCGCCCACTCCGGCTCAGCGAATGCGCACGCCCAACAAGTTCACAGCGCAAAGCACGAAAGATATCGCGCCGGTCGACAACGAAAAAGTTCAATCAACGGAGCTTACTGAAGGCGATTATTACTTGAAACCCGATCTACCGAGTCTGAAGAAAGCTGGATACGATCAACTGTCTTCGTTTGAAGGCCTTATTGTGGGACGCAAGGGTTATGGAGAGATTCACTTCCTCGAACCTGTGGATCTTACAGGTTTGCCCAAGCTGGGGGCACTGTTGGGAGAGGTTGTGAGGTTTGACGACAAGGAGTGCAGCGTTTATCCTGACAGCGAGGACGTTGATAAACCCCCTCCTGGTTCTGGGCTTAATGTGAAGGCTAGATTGATTTTGGAACATTGTTGGGGTGTTGACAAGGCGTCGAGAGAACCAATCAAGGATGCCAGTCACCCCCATGCTGTCAAGCACCTAAAGCGACTGAAGAACATGAAGGATACTCACTTTGAAAACTTCAACATTAAAACTGGAACATGGACGTTTACTGTGGACCACTTTTAATTTTGTTGATGTACTTTTGATTTGTAACATCGTGTGTAATCGCCAGTTACCTTCCGGTCATGATGTCAGTTTTGGTTTTTTTCCGTTTCCTTTTCCTTTGATTCTATTCCCGTTTGCATGTTGATGTTTGAATCCCGAATCGGTTGTACGGACATGCGCTCCCTGTGTCATCTTACTTTGATATTACTGGGCATTCTCAGTCTGAACTACCATTGCCGCAATACCTTTGAGAGCTTTGTCTTATTTCATACATAGCAGTTCCTATAGTAGATACCTTTCGACTGTTGAATGAACGGTTTAAATATTATATGATTTTGAGGGGATAGGAGTTATGGAAGGATCCGGGTGAGCACAGGTTATGTACGATGACCGAGGCTAGACCCAGACCTTTAGAAATGAATTTATAGCTATCGGATTGGAGCGGAAATGCCAAATGGCCAGGGAATGACCGGGCTGTAAGAGGTCTTTTAGGATGACGTAATACGGAAACGGAAAGACAAAACGTCACGAGGCTGTAATTTGTAAAGCATTAAGTAGCCAACTCTCCGTATAAAAGCTCATACTGTAACCCAGACATCATCTTACCCTCAACCAATTTATTTTTTCCATCAACCAACTCATCGTCATGAAGGTCGGTATAACAGCTCTTTTTAATGAAAAAATCATAAATGATTGACCTCCTATTCATTTTATAGATCAAGCTCTCTGAGACCCAACTTCAAGAACATGCCGCTGCTTCTCGACGTGGTGCTCTGGAGGGTACTCTAGCTGGTGGTGCCGTTGCTTTGGCAGGATCCCTTTGGGCTCACCGAAGCATGCCTGCCTATCGTCGTCTGCCACCTTCTCTAAAAGCTTTGGGTGCCATCATCATCATCGCACCTACCCTTGCTATCCAGGCAGAACGTCGTGGTCTAGAATATGACCGATCGCAGTGGTAAGCACCCGTACATTTGGCCACATAACTTGGCGCTTAAAATTCTATTAAGGGAGGGTGACTCTGTGAAAGTCTTGGAGGAGAAGGAGATACAACGAGAGAAACGATGGGAGGGACTGTCAGGGTCTGAGAAAGTTGCAGATTGGGCCCTACGTCATCAGTATGGTATGATCATGGGTGGATGGGCAGGCAGTTTGGGTCTTGCTGCTGCTATTATCTCTCGTCAGAAGTGAGTATCTTAGACACTTTACTTGTCATTTAAACATCTTAACGTCGCTGTGTCGCAGATATCAAACCTATGCCCAAAAGGTTTGCAGTTATATATTCATATTTTATAGGAAATCGTCTCACAGCTCTGCCCTTGCCCCTTAGATCGTTCAAGCGCGTATGTGGGCCCAAGGACTTACCATTGGCTTGCTCATTGTTGCAGGTGCTTTGACACAATCTCGCCGAGGAGAGATTGCGAAAGCCGTGGGTTTACCTTATATCTTACTTTGAGCCACACTGATTGTTTCATCCTCTAGAATCAATTGGATCACTCATGGAAGGATGTGGTATGTTACTTTTTTTTATCATACTGTTGTTCCTAAACATTGGGCTGACCCGATCTTATTATCAGCTTGAACAGCAAGAGCGCGACCGACGAGAGGAAGAGGTTGCTCTCGCAGACGCGGTAAAACGCAAAGCTGCTTTGACTGCTTAATTTTGATAGTCCTCGAACTTGGAAGATGCATTTCGCCTCGTATCTAATGCTTTTAAAAATAGAAATAATACTCTTTTAGATTCCTACTCATCTTGTAGCTTAATGTACCTTGTACGATTTACTGGAGCACTGTAATTGGTTGACGATATCGATTTTTATATCGGAATCATACCAAAAAAATTCAGACATTAAGTCTGTCAATAATTATCCCAACTTTCTTGAAAAAAAAACGCCAAAAAAAAAAATAAAACAGCCAAAATGGAGCTTTTATTTCGGTTTATAAATAGTCTCACGGTCAGTAATCGGCACAAGAACAGTTAGAGTTCAAGTGGTCATCAAAGTCTTTCGAGATATTTAAGCCTTTGTCCATGAACCACCATCTCCATTGAAAATTCAAATCAAGCCCATCAGATGAGCAACGATATCCTTTCAAGCTCACCTTCCTCTATCCGGGGCATGTCCCCAGTTCGTCGCAGAAGTATCTCACCTAGTGAGGTCAGCGATGTAACCTCTCGCCCTACTCCTGGAGCTTCAAACTCGTCAGGCAATCCAACCCGACATAGTCCAATCCTTGTGCGGTCTTTTGACCCAAATGATCCTCAGGTCAGGGAACGACAGCGCACTATGGATGTAGATATGGCCATGCAACTTTCTAGGGCCCGCAGAGAGACCCTCCATGCCTCTCCTGTTGCCACATTCGCCTCCCCTTCCGTCATTTCGGGTGTTTCATCCAGCACAGTAAGTGGAAATGGGACTATCGGGTCCTCATTTCCGTTCGAAACCGGTGTGGATGATCATCCTGGTATGGATTTTGAGGCGGACGACGAAAGGGCCCGAGAACAGGACCTTAGGATGGGTAGCTTGGATGAAGGGACCGCCTTTGAAAACGATTTCATGCACGAGGAGAATGGTGAAGGTGATGTTCTGCCCCCTCGTAACTTGGATTTCGAGTCCAACCACCACCAGCTACGGAGCCAACCCTCTGTACGATCCCACCGTTCTCATACACACTTGACACCGCGGCGTCACTCTACACACCATGCGCAGCATATGGAAGACCCTTCTTCATCTAACTACGGTCTCCCAATATATCAAGCCAATGTGCCTATCGTTTCTCATTTCGAGTTTGGTCCGATGGAAGAGTTTGCGGCAAAGGAGAAAGCAATTTTAGGCCTCAATTCTCCCATGAGTGTCAACGCCAGGTTCTCTCTCAGTGCTCTCCGTGGACGTGCAAAACAAGATGCACAGCAGCACGAACAACAAAACCACGGGGAATTTGGATCCTTAGATTTGGGAATATCCTCCGCAGCTGAACTTACACGCGCCGAGACAAAGCAGCCTGCAGAGTCCTCGCTAAGGGGTTCTCAATCCGAATTCAACAACACTCATGTTCAGGCCTCCTCGTCTGGCACTTCAGTCCCAGAAGTAGGTGTATCTTTGTTCCCCGCAAATGAAGAAGGGAATCAGCAAGCCCCTCTTCGTCATCGCAAGCTCAGCCAGTCCAACACACATCCTCGCTCTCATCGCAAGGGGATCGGAGGCAAAATGGCGCTCTTCGAGTCTACCAACGATGGTGGAGCCAACACTTTCGCCAACAGGCTTGGTATGATCATTGGGACCCAACCGTCATCTGGTCCCTCATATGACCCGATGACGCATGGAGGACCTGGTGTAGGTGGAGGTGGTATTCCAGGAGGAATCTTGAACACAGGTCACGACAGACCGTATCGCTTCTCTTTCTATAGCAATGCGCTGAGCGCCACCATTCACGCGCGTAGTCTCAGCGAGCTACCGGCCGAAGGACAGACATTCGAACAGTTGTTCAATGGCATTCAGCCTCAGGCACCACCTCCACCTTTCCAAGCTCCAGGAAACGAGTCTCACAAGGGCACACCACATAGTGCATACGACGGGCCCAAGAACAGACCATCATCATCCCTGGCGTTCACCCCTCCTTCGATGGACAGTAATCGTGTGGTTAGCATGTCTTCAACTCAAGTTGGGGATATGCCGTTCGCTGACACCGCTCGTCGTCCTGTCAATGGCCAAAGAAACGAAAAGGACGGCGGGATCCCTAACACCACAACTGGAGATCAAGACGGTAGTACTTGGTGGTTGGATGTCCTGAACCCGACAGACGAGGAAATGAAAATGTTAAGCAAGGTGAATGAATCCTTTTGGCGAAATTATGCTACTTAATTCTGATGCTGTCATGTTGTAGGTGTTCACCATCCATCCCCTCACAACAGAAGATATTTTAATGGAAGAAACGCGCGAGAAAATCGAGCTTTTCCGAAATTACTACCTTGTTTGCTTCCGTTCCTTTGACCAGGATCCATACAGCCCAACGCATCTCGAGCCTCTCAACATGTACATTATTGTCTTCCGCGAAGGCATCCTTTCTTTCCACTTCCGTTCAACTCCACATCCCCAGAACGTCCGACGCCGTATCAAACAGCTCAAGGACTACATTTCCGTCACCTCGGACTGGATTTCTTATGCCCTCATCGATGACATCACCGATGCCTTTGCACCTTTAATTCAAGGCATTGAATACGAGGTCGACAGTATTGATGAGCTGGTGTTGATTTTGAAGGAGGCAGAGCAAAGTGACATGTTAAGAAGGATTGGGACTTGTCGCAAGAAGGTCATGGGTCTCTTGAGACTCATGGGTAACAAGGCCGATGTCGTGAAAGGTCTTGCCAAGAGATGTAACGAGAACTGGAGGGTAGCACCAACGTCAGATATTGTGAGCATTTTTCCTTTTGTTCGTCCTTCAGTCTAAGCTGAATTGTGTGTTAGGGTCTATATCTCTCTGATATTCAGGACCATTTGATCACCATGACCCAGAATTTGAATCATTACGAAAAGATCTTGTCCCGGTCCCACTCCAATTACCTTGCACAAATTTCGATTGAAATGACGGACGCCAATAATCAAATCAACGATGTTCTTTCCAAACTTACCGCACTTGGTACAGTTCTCATTCCGATGAACTTGGTCACTGGTCTTTGGGGCATGAACGTCCATGTGCCAGGACAAGATGTTCCTGTAGGTTTCTTTTGACTATTCCTGAAATGCGATGATTCTGAACGCAAACACTCCAGGGATACGCATGGTTCGTTTCGATCATCGCATGTCTAGCCGCGTTTGCCCTTATCGGGGGGTATTCAACCTACAGATTTATGGTCCGCAAATGATAAAAAGGACGCACCCGACCCTCACCGACGACACTCCACCGCTTTCGATATATTCTCAAGACCAAACAGCATATACCTCTTCACATAATCTATAGATCATCGCTTTTTATGTATTCATCATGCATCCATCTAGATTTGCAAGGAGGTCCTTTAACCTCTTCATATCATTGTAAACCACATACTTCCATTCAACCTCTGGTCATCTGATAGCTACTCACCCTCAACATTTTTCATCTCGACTACATGGATTTCTGACGAATTTACAAATACAATCATTCCGCAGACTGCGTGACACCAAATGTATGCCGCATATCATAATCTAGCGGGTTTTCCATTAGCTCGTGTAATGCAACTTTTCATGTCAGGTTAAAGTCCTTGGGATGCATTTATCATGATTTTGTATTTCCCCTTGCGCAACACAGATGCCGCGCGACGTGGCGGCCACATGGAATTAGATAATATCGCGCCCCTGTTGTCTAATGGTTATGACGTCAGACTTCTAACAGTTCGTGAATGCGAAGTAATGTTATCTGGAGGTTGCGAGTTCGAGTCTCGCCAGGGGTTCGTTTTTGGATCGTTGGGATACAATTCATTTGTTCTTAGATCAACACAGCATACATTTGTCGGCTGGCGAGTGAACAGTCTGAATCAAGAGAATTACATTGAAAACACTAGTACTGCTCGAGCTAGGCATTTAAATTCTACAAGTATTGCATTGCATGTTATGCACGTCCACAGGCATTTTAGTCTACATGATCTGTAAACGGGACCCACAAGAACCCACAATTCGACTGTTCATTATCTCCGTTGTCGATGTCCAATATTTCCGACAGTCTCAACGAATTCGTGGCTTCTTTATGATCAACTCGGAGGGTGTCTAAAGCACACGATTCATAAGGAAGTCAGCCTTGATAAAGCTCTCCAGCTCAATCAATAAAGCTGCGAGCGACGTCCCGTAGGAGGACAAGAAAGTGAGACGCACCAATGTTAGATCTACATCCGGGATAAGAATAGCTGGTTGGCTGGATTGGTTGGCTCGTCGTAACTTTGGGGGAATTTCTAAGTAGCGGTACGCGTTTAGAAATCGAGCGTGTCTAATTGTAAAATTCAGTTTTTCATTAGCGAGTCGTCAATGTATACTTGCCACTTAGAAAGACACTGTCCAAAATGGAAACAAAAGGATAAACCCCTGGCGAGACTCGAACTCGCAACCTCCAGATAACGATCTTCGCATTCACGAACTGTTAGAAGTCTGACGTCATAACCATTAGACAACAGGGGCTTGAATAGTGGGTTGTTGTTGCTCTATATAAGGGCATTAGAGGAGTTCCTGGCCACCTTCCACGGATTTGTTCCGAGAGCCTCAGTGTGTGGAAATGTGCTAAAACCTGGTCATGATAGATTATTGGCGGTACATTAATAGTGATGGACATGTAAATACTTGGTATGTAGTAGGATATTTAAGGGGTGTGTTATACAGTCTAGAAGTAAACCAAAAGAGTGGTGGCTGAAAAGGAATTATTGTCATGAACCCGATGATGTTCGTCCGATAGGATGTGCCCTTTGTCTCATCTCCGTCGTCGATGGTGGATTGTGGATGGGAGGACGACCACCACTCTCTCGCACACCAAGCGGCACGCCTCGCGTTCTCCTGCTCCCTGGTGCTGTTCCCCTGGGCGGTTCTTGATCTTGCGTACGGAAATATCGATCCATATCCGACATATCAAGCTCATCCTCCCCCACTCCCGTCCGGATATCCAAAGGCACACCCTGCGCCCTAGTCTTGCCCTTTGTGTTTGGTGAGGCTTCCGAGGGCGCTTCTGGTGCCGTTGTGTTTGGTGACGGTTTTTGACCTCCAATTCTGTACATCCGCTTTCGCTTAGCTTTAACAGCCATGTTTCCCGAACCACCACTATTCCTTCTTCCTTCCCAGTTTGATCCAGCTTCACCGCCAATTCCAATACCCACACCCATCACACCTCGCGCAATTCCGCTTCCCCGACTCGATCCCGCAACAGGAGAATTCACAGCATCCTTCCGTGGCCCACTGCGCACAGTAAAGTGTGACAAATCTCTCGTATATGGCGATAGAGTATGGTTGGAATGTGAAAGAGTAGACAGGTGGTGTATGCTGTTCGTTAGATCAATGACAAGGTCACGCTGGGGTTGTTGTGTCGAGTGGGCACTTGGGTCTCCGTCAAACGTCGGTAAAGAAGAAGTCGAGGCCGATGGATCTTTTGTAATAGACGAATCACGGGCATGTCGACGAGCTGTGCCAGTCGCAGAGGATCCAACAGACATTCTGCGTTGAGTCATACCAGCCTGAGGATTAGAGTATGGGTGTGGATATGGATATGTGCTTCCTTTGGCAGAGTAGTATTGGTGGGGGTATGGATATGCCGGGAACTGTCGCTGTTTTCCTTTGTTCATGCCAACGGACGACACGCTTTCGTCGACATCAATGTCAACCGCCTCGTCATGGAATGCACGCTCATCGGCATCGTGAAGAATTCTGTCGGTTGGCGCTGTTGAGTAGGATGTCGAAGCACCAGAAGCCCTGGTAGGTTCACTGCTGGGTAATGATTCAGGCGACCCATGACCGGATGATGATGATTGGAATTGTAGATGCGGATGAGTGTAGGGATATGTCGTCCCCGGTGGTGCTGAACGTAGTGGTTGACCTTTTTGAGCGAAATGATGGGGGAAATACGTTTGCTGGGCTGATGTAGCATAGCGGTTTGCTTGCATGAGATTCGATCCAGACCCAGAGCGTGAGAGGGGAAGGGGGAGAGGGGATCTGAATAGCCCGTTTGGGGGATGTTGAGAACCTGTAAGCCCAAGAGGAAGCTGGATTGCGCTTTGCGAGTGAAACACACGGGGTCGCATTATGGTACCACCGCCAACAGCCGGTATTGTCTCGTACTCAGTTTCGGGTAGAGGAGGGGTTGCGTACCCTTGTCCGTTGTTCGTGAACACAGTCTCTGGCCCTGCCCAGTCGACGATATCAAAAGATTGGGCTTCATCGTCTTCAAATACCTCGCTACCAACTTCGCCCTCGTCACCCGTATCGTCGTCCTCTTCTTCGGACAGAACTTCTTCTGCTAAATCGGCGAGGCCTTTGTTTGGAGTGAAAAGACTACTGAACCCGCCAAAAACAGATCTTGTTGGGAGACCTTCTGGTCGTAAACCATAAGTTGGATCAAAATTCTCGAGGTCTGGATGCGATGAGGGGGGTGTATCTCTATCCTTATCGCGGGGAATAGAGGACGGGGCGTTTGATGAAGAAGAGAGGGGGGAAGACACGGACCGGAGGGAGCTGGGTGGTAATCTCGGTTTGCCAACTGTTGAGATGCCGGTTGTGGAACGCGCTCGGCGTGGATTTGGAAGGGATGGATTGCGGATGATTGGTGTTTGGAGGTGCGTGTAGGCTGGGTGGTGTTGTAACCCAAAGTCAGTGTAAGCATGTACATCAGACATGGAAGGTGTTTCTGGTGCCGGTCGTGTGACGGCATCGCCAGCAACAGATGCTGGGTACTGCTGCTGACCTACTACGGGGACAGGACTGGGCCGTTTGTTGAGGTATGGTGCCTCCACCTTTGCCTTGATCCACTGTTGGCTCAGTCGATGGATGATACCTGGTAGATCCTCACGAAACATTTGCCTCAATTGACCTTCAATTTCGCGTTGAATGAAATTTTGAATGACAGCGATAGAGTCAAAGGTGCTGTTGATATCGACATTTTGCAATGGGTCCGTCTTGAAGACGAGGGTGATGCCCTTCTGTTTCGAGACGACAAGAACGACATAGGAAGAGAGTTTGAAATGTGAAAGACGTAACAACATAGGAACCACTAAAGGTTGCTTCGCTGCCAACATTCCTCTAGAACCAGACATTAAATGTATATCTGGTTGTTTATGATTGAGCGGGTTGGCCTAAAGTGCTTGTTGTTGAATTGAATCTGATGATGAGGAGGTACAAAGTTACACACCTGTACTTTTGTTTTAAGAACTAAATGAGCGTCTCCTGCATAAGTCAGACGAAAAATGCCCCTAAACTGATCCACAGTTAAATCTCCAATATCTCTAATTTCTAACTCTGGTGGCTTTTTAAAAAAATGTCAACAAGTAATGTATAAAAAATGAAGTGAAACTGAAACATACTTGAGTACCCATTTCTAATTCGACGACTTCAATCTTGTCTGCTATGATTGGAGGTTTATTTCCTTTATTAAGAGCGGTATTAAGCATCTGAATTGCATCGTAATGAAACTGGTCAGAGAATCTTGGCCAGTTGAAGGTGAATGACATTGAAGAACAAGTAGAAGCATGAGATTCAAAATTATTAAGGTTAAGGTTGTTTGTCTACTAGTCAGTCAGCCTTGTTACTATTACTATTACTACTACTACAACTTACAAACTTTTTATTTTATTATTATAATTTCGTCGAATGAACGGTGTTCGCAGACTTTTAGCAGCTGCAACGTCTCCGACGACGACAAACACTTCTTCTTCGTCGTCTCCACCGTCTTCAGCTTCACCTTCAGAACAAAATATCACACCATCATTTGTTCCAAAGTCAGGTCCAAACTGGCCTCCGCATAGCCCTCCAACTTCCCCCATTCAGCCTCTGTCAGCTCCACCGCCTCCTCCATCATCATCACCATCACCCTTCAGTACTACACAAGCTTTGTTTTTCAAAAAATCGGCTGAAACTTTCTCTTCAACTCCTTATGCGTCCCTCTCCAGGTCAACCTCATCTCGTGCCAATAATCCACCCAACTCAGCACCCATACCTTCTCCAAACCGTTCACAAACAATGCCCAATACACCTTCACAGGCAGGTCCTTCAACCCCACCAAGGTCTCTTCCAAATTCAGGCCAAAGTCGCTATTCAGCAAGAAAGTCCGTTAATCCAGACAGTGCCCCATGGAAACGTACATCAGGTCCACTCAATACGAGAGATGAACTTATAATGAGTCTCATGGCAAGCGAGGCTGTGATTGACAGTAGGGATTATGATATTCTATCGACAGAGGAGGTTGAGGAACTCAAAAAGGTTCGTTGCCAGCCAATAGCCCCTTTCCCCATCCTTCGCTCAACGTTCTTGTTGTACACTTATGAATATTATAGGAACATCAAGTCCTATCATCAAGACTGGGTGCCATGACAAAAAAACTCGCTACAGAGACTAAAATTCGTGACGCAGCAGTATCCCTCTCAAAAGTCAACTCGACACAAATTGCGAACAAAAAGGTCTCCAAGCAAACCGCAGAACAGCTCGAAGCGGCCAATAGGCGCGTGGAAACCGCTCAACGAGAGCTATGGAAAGTCTCTGAACGACATAACGAAGTTCATAGGAGGCTCATGGAACACAGAGCCGGTGTTCTTAGTCTCTCAGTCCATAATCTCGAAAAGAAAATCGTAGGCCCTGGTACACCAAGCATCGGTGCTCACGACGATTCGGGTTATGATTCCTTGAGTAATCGGAGTACTCTTCTGAGTCCGGCTAGCTCTACCATGTCCGGCGTCTCATCTTCATCTAAAGCACGTTTCGATGGAGCCCATCTGTTTGCAGGTCATGCCGATACAATTGTGCCAAAAACAAAACTATCGGCAGATGCAGCGGCAGCGGAGATAACATTGCTCGAGGAGAAGCTGAAGAAGACAAAGGATGCCTTGGTTCAGGCGGGCAAAAAGCAAGCTGATATGTCAAGCGAGTTGACGCTCCTCAAATTGGAGAAGCAGGAGCTGGAAGCGACTATGGGCTTGGACCTTCAGGCCGCCGAAGAGACTATCGCCGCTCTTGAAAAGGAAGTACCGCGATTGGAGAGCATGGATCAGGAACTTAGGATTCTTCAAAAGGAGAAGTTGGAATGGGAGAAGAAGAGACGGTCTCTGGAGACCAAGGTTGAGGAGAAAGTTCAGGAAGCTGACGAGTTGAGGGAGAGGATTGCACAAGAAGGGGAAGCGGCAGATGGGGCTGCAGAGCGGATGCTGCAGGACCTGAGAAATCAGATGAAACGGGAGGCGGACGAGATGAAAAAAGAGGCGAAGGAAAAGGAGCGGGAGATTCAGAGACTGAAGAAGACACTGGAAGAAGAACGTGCTACTTGGGAGGCAGAACGACGCAACATGGAAGATGAAAAGATCGATGACCTTGCCCGTCTTCAGGAAGAAATAGATCGACAACGCGAGCAAGAGGGTAAACAGTCTTCGAAGCAGGCCGAGGATGAACTCGAAGCTGGTCTATCTACCATCCAGTCCCTCATTGAAAAGCACTCCATCGTTATCTTCTCCAGAAATTCGTCGCTAACCGGGCTCCTGAAGGCTATTGGTTCCCATATAGACACAGTACACAAGAAACTGGATGCTCACTCGCGTGCTGAAAAGGAGTGGGACAACATTCGACGCAGACTGGAAGCTGATGTTCGTGCAGGTCTTGATAAGCGCGAGGAGCTTGCCAAAGAGCTCGAAGAGGTCCGTCGGGAACGCGACTCTGCGCGTCGCGAAACCCTGACCCTCTCCCTGGAGCATCAACAAAGACAATCCAAGACCATGGGTACTCCCCGTACGGGCCTCTCTCACCTTCGCACAACCTCTACTGCGAGCAGCTATGCCGGCCTGTCACCGATCGAAATGTCCCCCGCCGAAGATAAGGAATCTGAATTGGAGAGATGGATGGGCATTTTGCAGCCGCTTTGGGCCATCATGCCATCGCCCGAGGCTCGCGCTGCCAGAATATCGGCCAACAGCAACTCACAGCGTGGATACCACCGTGCCAGCTCTTCAGCCAACAACACATCTCCCACCGCCAATGGCAGCCCGACTCCAGGACAGAACGGCGCTACATCACTTTCCGATATGGACGTTCGATCCCTCAAGGTTCTGTATGAAAAGGGTGCGGCAGCCGATGGACCTGGTTCGCCCAAACCTGGGCCATTTACCATTGAAGCATTTGCTCAGCGCGTTCAAGCGCTTGTATCCGACGATCGTGCTCTTATTGAGCGTCTGATCCGGTTCGCCAAGGCACACGACCTACTCAAGCAGAATGCCGAAAGGGCGCAGAAGCTTGCGCAAGAAGGCACAAACGCTCTTGAGACGTATCAGAAGCAGGTCCGATTGCTTGAAGAGCGCAACGTTGGGATGGCCAACAGGCTCAGTATTCAGTGCGTCATTCATCTGTGTTTCTCCTGTCTCTGTTCCGCTTATTAACCCATCTCGTCTTCTTAGGCAAGAAGAGTTGAGCCTACTCCACTCAACCATTGAGCGCATGACCGCGGAACGGCGGGATCTGGAAGAAAGAGCTGCCGAACAAGCAGAGCAATGCGCACAGCTGACAGAGGCGAACAATACACTATCAGCTCGTACTTTGACTCTGGCCGAGGAGGCTGCACATGCTCCGGAGTACATGCGTAGGCAAATGGAGGTTCAACTCGCGGAGGCCAAGAAGCAATTAGACGAGACAAAGAAGCAGCTGGAAGTAGCGTTGGAGGAGATCGATGGCATGAGAAATATGGAGCAGAGCCAAAGGATCGCGTTGCTTGACGAACTCAATACAATGCAGACAGAGAATGCAAGTCTTAGGGCCCAGCTACGGGCTATCAAGAAGTAATGAGCTGTGGCGTTTTTGTGGTCCGTCTTGTCATGCTTGGTATTGGAACAAGAAGGAACTTTCATTTTTTCTCCCGTCTCTTCCGTGCCTCCTCATTATGGGTTATTTAAGCGCTGCAGCATTTGTTGAAGTGTTCCCAACCAACCTTTTTTGCATATCGCAAGCGATCTATCTCATACTTAATTTCACCATCATATTTTGCTTTAGCCGCCCCTTCTCCTTTGTGGATCCTCCCCTGTCGCTCCTTTCGTTATATTCACGTTTTGCTGGATCTATTCCTATCCCTTGACATATATCTCATGTATCATTATACCCCTTTCATCGTCACGCATCGCACCATTTTCCGCATCACTTCCTCCATGTTACTTCACGATACCTCGAAGACACCTAATGAATATCATACCCCATCCACATAAAACTTCTCAGAATCTTTTCTGCATGTTGTGTGCAAGATCATCATAAATAAAGTACTGAAAACTCCCAAACAGGTCTCTAATTGTATACGTACTCCAACATACCATAACCTCGAGAAAAAATTATTGATCACATGCCAACCCCTCCGCCTGGCAGGAAAGGGGGGAATGGTAGCCCCATTACACCCGTCATATCCATTCCAACCATAGTTATTGGGGGCAATAAATCACCACCCCCTTGTTGTGCTACTTGATTGGATGGGTCAAAATTCTGTTTTCGCCACAACGAGGCAACAAAAAGCTTCGCATTAGTGCAAGTTCACAGGCCGAGACGACCGTTGATACCCACATCAACTATTGAGCAGCAAACCAATTCAAGTGTCATACAGTTAAACAAAGGCAAAGAGTACAATGTCAGTATCACACGAGTAAGGAGACAAAACACAATAAAAAACCGACCATGTGTGCTCGGCATTCTGCTGGTGTTTAGTCGAGACGCTGCCGATTGTCTTAGTTGCCTGAATTCGTCGTTGAGGTAGGTCTTCGTAAGACCTGTCGCAGCTGGAGAGCGGAGTATCGAAGTCGGAGGAGAAATCACGACCCCGAGAATATCAGGCGTTTTTGTGCCTTTGGGTGTGGATGGTGTGCCAGCAGGTTTCGAGGAAAACATGTTTTCAATGGAGCGCAAAGGGAGGGAAAGGTTTTCGGGCAGTTCTGTGGAGATCGACGTAAACACTTCGTCTTCATCAAGGGTGAGTGCTGCTTGTGCAGCAGAAGCATCGTCTCCTAGGGCACTACAAAGCCGAGAGAAAGCCTCTCTCGTAATGCCTGTCAACGTGGTAAGTTTGACTTCCTTTTGTAACGTTAACCAGTCTAGGAGCTCAACCAGCTGCTGGGATGTCGATGGGGCAATGGCAGACGAATATTCCGCAAACGCTGCAAGGCTGCGCCCGGTTTCGTTACGAAGCATTTCCACGGCGATGGAGGATTGGGGCAGATCAAGCAGTGTGTCCACTACAAATTCAAGTGCGCTATCCATTGATGGATCCGTCTGCCCCGTTCTCAGTAACAATAAGATGATGCTAAATTGTACATCTGGGCTGAATATTTTTGCATTCTGACCCAAATGTCGTGCGGTGCGAGTCAGTGGCAATGCCATGTAGCTTTCTTCAAGTATATGAGAAATGCAATTCTGTAAGAGTGATGAGAGGTCGGAGTTTGTTGACAGTGATTGCATTGTCCAGGAAGATATACTTGATTCTGGTGAGGTCATCGTTTCGAGGAGACCCAACCCGAGAAATATTCTGTACTGGGCCAGTCGTGCTTCGTCTTCGAATTTTGCAGAAGCAGTTTGCAGTGTTTCTTGTAAACTACGCAATGCGTCTTGAAGAAGCCATTGCCCTATGCCTGTCTGATCGTTGTCTAGAGCGACCATCGTCGAAAGCAGTTCGGCCTGCCTCTCCAGGTGTAGAGAGTTGAAAAAAGCAGTTGTCTCTGTAAGCATTGCTGGTAACACGAGTAGAACCCAGTTGTCTAGATCCTCTTCGAACTCCCTGTGAGGAATAATTTGGTTGAAAAGTTGGTATATCTGCGAAATGTGATGAACGGGATCACGCCCAGTGATTGTGGATGCATGACCCAGTAAGGATGTCATGACGCAGAGTGTTTGTGGGGCGCGAGAATCGGTAAAATCCATCGGCTTAACCAGGTCGCGCAAGATGTTTTCGCATATGGAGGTGGTTCGTCTTGCAGTGGCATGTGCTTGGGACCTTGGTGAAAACCTGAGGCATACAAGGTCGCCGCATGCATATAGATCGGCTATTGCACACGTCAACGTATTTAAATCTCGGTTGACGATGGTGTATTTGGTCACAAACTGCGGGATGAGCACTAAAAGATCCTCTGCTGTGCAAAACAATAGATCTGCCAAAGGCTGGTTGGCCTTTGGAACACGCTGCACGGTAAAGTGTTCATTAAGATCTTCTGTGATATCCTCGAGCAGTGAAACAAGACCAGGGATGCAACCTTGACTCCATTCGTTCCAAAAAGCTCGGAGGACACGCCAATCGCCGGTTGCAAGCCCGGGTTCTGGGTCACCTTGTAGAGGTGTAGTCAATGATTCCTCTTCGTCTGTTGCGGAAGGCTGTTGTCGGACCAAGCTCTCGATGTCGGCATCTGTCTCCAGCTCTTGAGCTATTATTGCAAGGGAAAGTCGAAGTACGCGCAGGCGGCGCAGAGAAAAGGGTCGTCGATCGCTCGAGAATGCCAATTCTTCAACAGCAGAAGGAAGGCCGTCATAAGAAACGTTCGCTAGTTTGTGCATCTCCATGATCTCTTCGGCCTCGATGAAGCAAAAGGGTTCTTCAAGTTGGCGAACTATGTTATAGAAATGAGCTTGAAGCATCATTTGCGGGTCACGAGACAGTTTAATTAAGAGTCGTTCGGCCAGGATACAGGACTTGATGGGTGGGTCCTTCTCGCCAGCGATCCAATTCAACCGTTTTGTCAGTTGCCTGAGCATCATGCAGTGATTCAATATCTGTATTGTCTCTGCTGTAAGGTCGTGGTAAAGCTGAAAATAACGAATGCATCACCTCTCGGTAGCCTTCGACGTCCTCCCATAGCGCTAGAATCGCTAATGCCCGCTCCCTGCCTGTGTCTATACCAATGCTATCGTACCAGGACCAAACAGCTATCACGCTGGAAAGCCCCAAAAATGCCTTGACAAAGATAAGGAATTCGCTAAATTCTATTGCTGGATCCTGGTATCGGAAGAGGGGACGAGGTAGCGCTCTTGCACTTGAGGGTGTTGGAACTTCGGTTTCGAATTTGGCGCAAAGGTCGCTATGGTTTAACATAGAAACTAGCCAGCATCCTAGAGAGTATTCCTCGGATGCTAGGTCCTTGAGGAAATCAACACTTTGCGCGAATTCAGGCTCCCTGTTGTCCAAAGAATTTCGGAAGGACTTCCAGCCATTGACACGAGCCAAAAGCCGTTCAATGGCTTGTCGAACGGATGGAGGTAGTTTGGGATTCACTTGCAATGCACCAAGAGAGGAATAGAATGGTTCATCTTCCAAGAAGTAACGCGCTATTTCAAGGCTGGCCGCTGCATCCACGAGGTGTAACACTGTGACCTGCGAATCATCCAGCCTTAACGTTTGTTCGTTAAATATTGATGGAAGGTCAACATGTTGCTAAAGGGAATTCCTTGTAAGAACATCCGCTAAAAGTTACGTCGACGTACCAACAATATCCGGGATACAAGTGGTTGTTGTGAGCTCACTATGCTGAGGAGCTTTGCGAAGAAGAAGGCGTCGTCGGAAGTCTAGTTACCACGTCAATTATGGATGTTGCAAAGCTTCATAAGATGAAAGGATTGTACCTTGGAGGCTATTAGGACATCAACATTCTCTGCAAACTTGATCAAGGTCTCCGCTGTAACATCCTCTTGGATTGGCCGACACAAAAAATCGACAACACTTTGTATGGAAGTATGCTCAACTTCTTCTTCCAAGTTCACGTACAGATACGGAAAGTCAGGTTGCTCCCAGTCTTCGCTTTGAGGTTTCAAACAGAATATCAGACGTGTGACGAGTGCTAGTGAAGGGGAAGATGGTAAGAGGCTCAAGAGCTTCTCTGCCAATATCCAAGGTTCGCTTGCATTGCCTGGATCCACGCCTGTAGAAAGTGGTGATGGGTCCAAATGTTGTGGTCTGAGTGATTTAGAAATACTGTACTCGTCCCTTAGTTTCTCGGTATTGGTGACAACTTCTCCATAAATTGCCAGTGAAATGGTTTCGAATGAACCTTTGAAAACGACTAAGCGGGTGGAGAACTAAGAAAGATGTATCTGAGTTCTGATGTTGGAGGTTTTTTTTTCCTGAAATTATACCTCCGAGTTCATAGAGTATTCTGCTTGGCCGCCTGCATAAACAATAGATGTGGGTGCGAGGGCATTCTTAGACACACGAACGGCCTCTGGGCTGTTACTTGGTAGGATGATATTGAAAAATATGTCTAAGAAGAACGATTCTGGCTTTGTTTCTCTGGTATATGTCAGAAATAAAGCCATTGCTCAAATACGAACGCAGAACTCACGCAACTATCTCTGGTGCTTGAGCAAAAGGTTGAACTCCCGTTGGAAATATACGAAATGAAGAAATTCGAACTGGTGCAGGGAAAAGAATAGCAGAAAGACCATCATGCTCTGGTTCTGGTGTTAATTGAGACCATTTTAAAAGTTTCATGATATATGGACTAGTAGTCGTGTATTAAAGAGAAGCTAGGATGATGATAATGAAATGGAGTAAAAGGTAGGGGAATGTCGGCCAACTCCGAACTGTCACGTATCCAAAATGGCACAGTTTGTTTCGACGGTGGACTCTACTTTCTTTATTCCTCATCACCACCCGGGGCTCTCATATTCATATTCACTAATGAGTCGTCCACCAGCATTAAGATTACCGACAATAGACACTTCTTCGCCGTCTAAATCATCTGCTTTACGTTCAAGGGGGCGCAGCGGAAGTATTGTCAAGGTCGAGGAAATTGGTGATCGTTCAGTGGAAGAGGCCCTTGACCGTAGTGCCTATGTCAACATAAATGCAGATTGGGTCAATGCTAAAGGTATGTCCGGTTTTTTACTGAATTATCGTCAGTTTTTTTCTTAAAAAAATATTTTGGATTAGGTGCTTGGCTTATTCACGTCGTCCTAATCCTATTCGGCAAAATTACCATCGACACAATACCCGGAATGACGCAGCAAATAAGTTGGACTTGTGTCAATCTACTTTACCTCGCAGTACGTTTGAGTACTTTGTCCTTTGTCCTGTGTTCTCATTGTACTATCGACGTGCTTAGCTTTCATATTTGATGTTCCATTGGGTGACAGGTATTCCGTTCGGGAACGACCTACACAGCGGCGCGTATGATGACCTGACCCTATGGGAGCAAATTGACGAGGGTGCCCAATACACACCCGCTAAAAAATGGCTGGTTCTTGTACCCATAACTCTGTTGGTACTCTGTAATCGCCCCCTTTTCACTATTTTACTCACCCCACGTCCTCTCCAGATTTTTGGCATCAACTCACTACACAAACTATGATCCTTGGCTATTCGCTATCAATATTTCTGCTCTCGTTTTCGTCTTGATACCAAAGCTACCTCAAGTAAGCAAGAGTCATATCTCTACACTATTTTTAGGGGGCTAAATATTTGTCAGCTACACCGTCAGCGAGTTCGTTTCATGACCGAAGGAACAGCGTCTGGAGTTTCGACTCCAATCACACCCACTTTTTCAAACTCGGGAACTTCCACTCCTTCTCAAGAGTATCCCGTCCCTATTGACCTCACTGCCGCTCACTTCCGATAACCTCGAGACATCACAGTTCGCCTCCCTTCAAGTTTGCCTGCCGCTATTTCGTTGGATCATATCTTCGAACAGCGATTTAAGTCAACGGTATGCTCATCAAACAAGCTTTCTGAGGGCCCTCTAATTTAAGCAAAGTTTGGAGGGAAGCAATATCCTATTCCAACTCATCTATTCCGATGTCGATATGACATGCATGTGTATTCTTTAAGTTACTACAGATCACCACAATAATTCATCGTACATGGACACTTAGACCTCTTGATATTGCTGGAGTCGTAATCTAAACAGCGTTTTTTGAGCTTTATCACAAAGCTGCCAAGTTGAAAAGGGCGAGAATTACTCACAGATTGCGGAGGAGCATCAAAATGGTGACCTTGCCCACCGCTGGGATATAAATCGAAGCCTATGAATAAAATGTTATGCGATTGGTTTGCAAGGCAGAATTAATGAAAATACCTTATCTCTAACATCTTTCTCAAAGTTCTTGTCGGCAGCAACGTTCACGCAAACGCAACCATCCTTCAGCCATTCAGTCTTCACTTTGTAAGAAGGGCTTGGGACAGCAGAGATGACAACATCAGAGATGGCAAGGCACTGCTCCAGGGTCATGCTTGTGGGATGGACTGTGTGATGAGGATGATAGCGTTGCGCAGAAGTTGCACTGTCAGTACTGGCAGGCACTCTGGGACGCTTGGTATATTCCTAAAATCGCTTTTAATTCTGGATACCAAACAATGTGCAAGAAACGAACTTGGATCGAGTCAATATCGACGGACAACACGCGTGCACCGTCATTGGCTAAAAGAGCTGCGAGGGGCCGTCCGACGACCTCAGAACTGATGCAATCGGGGCAAGAAAAGCTCAGACGAATAGAAATAAACTGAATAGCAGTCACAGACGCACCGATTGATCACAGTAACAATTTTTCCGTATGCACGATCGCCATAAGGGAGGATTCGGTTATACACACCGACATACTCCAGACATTTTACGATTGCAAGTGGTGTGCAAGGTATAATAGATTTCACGGTGCCTGCCGGAGGTTCTTCACTTTCAACTTCCGTGACGCCAGTCGGCATAACAGATGCAAGGAGTGATTGGGGTTGGATGAATCGAATGCTACCGAAATCGGCATCAGACATGAGGACCAATGAATTGAATTTTTAGAACGAACTTGTGGTAGAGGTTATAATGGAACTTGAAGTTCAGGCCCTCGACGTCCTTTAAAGGAGATACGATCTATTGCGGTATGCATCGACTTAGAAATATGTTCGATAATAACAGGTGTGTGCACCCTTACCTGTTGCAAGTAGTGGTCCTACACGATGTACATTAGACAAGGTCCTGACCATGGCCAAAATTCACAATATGTGCTAACCTGTTGGGGTCCAAAAATAGGGAAATATACCTGAAGAAGCGGTGAATGCTGTGTATAGCTACCACACAAAGTCATAGCTCACCATAATGCCATGTATGCTAGGATCCTCATTAGCCTCTATGATAGCCTCTTCGACGCCCTCCCCCTCGCCTAAATCTGGAGATGCTGCAGCGCCAGTTGTCCTTAAAACAAATTCCACACCGAGCTCTTCACATTGCTTCCTGGTAAAATCTGCATAGTATTTACTTGGCGCCGAAGTAGTAGCCAGAATCCCGACGAGTTTAGGACGGCGGCTGCTCTCCTGCAATGACTGCTTGACTTCGTTATGGAAGGTAGCGGCGATTGCATCTGCCTTGAGGAGCAGGCCCTTCTTCGCTATTTGTTCTGACATCGTGTGAGAAGTAGAACTAGTTGTCCAGATATAAAGTTAGATATAAAAAACACCCAAGGTCGTGAATGTAGATAGAAGGACGGGTAACAGTTAGAAGTGTTGAAAGTTTTTCAGGATTGATTAGACCGATATGGTACCGTTGAAGTGATAATGTTCATTGGCTGCGACCCTGATTTAAAATCTAATCTATTTCCCTATTTGTTAGTCCGACAAAGACTCAACCGTATCATCTCGTACAGCTTGGCTCTCCGAGCCTGACACGATTGTGAAGGGGGAGTCTGGAATTCAAGAGAATATAACGACAAGGCATACAATAGATCTTCGTACAATCCAACTAATTATACAACGTCCATGGTGTAAACCTCAAAAATAAAAGTGGATCGAAATCCTCCAATAATCGATGAGAAGGAGCTTGAATAAACGAAAGAAAAATCCTGTCGAACCAGAGGATATCGTGTCGAATAGGTGAACCTATTATGCACGCTTTCCGATCCCATTGATCTTAGTCGACGCATCTGGCACACTACTCTCTGCGATATTGGCCGCTTCGTCGTCATTCATGAAATCATCTTCCATCTCCTCATCGTCGTCCTTCTCAGGCTGTTGCGGGACTGAACCTGGAAGGGGAGGAACTTCATCATCATCTTCGTCTTCTAGCATCTGAGCAGCTCTCTAAAGGCAGGCACAAATAATTTAATGAGTATTCGAACTAGACTGTAAATCCATCTGTGGTATTCACCTTCATGGCCTCAGCCTCGTTGGAATAGTGTCTTCCGCGAGCACGCACGAACGCCGCATGTTTGGCGGCAGCTATATTGCAAGAAATGATCATAGATTAAGTCAGCGAAGATGAATAGAGGAAGGTCGAGAAAACGCCGTCATTAGGGTAATCGATGGGAAGTCCAAAGCAAGGTCGATGCACTCACTTTCCTCGTCCATTTCTTCTTCTACTTCTACTTCCTCGCCTGGAGTTCTACCATCGGCTCTGATCGCATTTCGCGCGTCATTGGGGAGGTTAAAACTCGTGCTCCGACTGGATGTACCACTACTCGATCGCCCAGATGGTGACGTCCCTGGTCGGCCTGCGCTGGAGATGGATGTGCGCCTCGACGAAGGCCCTGATGTATCAGCGCCCGTTGTCGAGATAGACGCCGTGGGCGACGTCGGATGGATGTCCTCTGTTGGAGATGTACTGTAATTGAGGCTGAGGTCTGGAATGTCTATGAAACGTTTCCCATGTTATTCTATGAAGCCCTTGGAATTACAAAGGTGGTTAGTGACGCACCCCCTTCGATGGTATCGGTTTCGGCATTGTATCGAACATAGGGAGTCTTGGGCTCAGTAATCTTCATCAAACTGTCTTTCTGTATTTCCGTGAGAGCAATATTCTCTTCATCCCACTGCAGACTGCTGTGTATCATTGGAAGGGTTAGCCCGAAGTGATGAATACATAAACGAGCGGACCAACTGTGAATGAGATCCTGGTGCTTGTGGGGTATTCTTCAAAATGCCCTTTGGTTTTGGTAGGGAACCTGAGCGAGGCATGTGGTGTGGTGAGGGTCTATCTTCGACGATGGACATTTCGATGGATAATGTATGTATGGGTGTAAGTAGGGTTGCAAGAAATCAAGAGATGTTGCAGGGTGCAAGTCAAGAGCAAGGAAGGGTTTTAAAGGCCTCTACAAGTTTCGGCATGTTCTGGAGCCTCTTGCCTTTTCGGGTTCATCATGACCCCATGATGATAATCCGGATTCATCGCTGTCATTTGGTCAAATCCGAAATGCCATTTACAATACAATGTGCGAAGAGGTAATCAGAGCAAAAATGCTACAGATGTATGTATGACTAAACCAACATGTCCATGCGACCGTCTAAGATCGCAATTCCAAGAATGCACTCGTCAAGCGCTCTGCTACCATCTCTGGCTCCTGTCTTGCCATCTCGACGATACTAAGTAGCTTCTTAATACCAATTTGTAATTTCGTTGAGAATTCGTCTCTTGTAGCAAACCCAGCATCTTCCAACATTCTGATAGCTTGACGAGTGTGCTGGTCTGAGGGGAAGAGCTCTACAGATTGCAAAACGTGTTCAACTGCGCGGAGCGACGAAATAGGGGGTACACGAAGCTCGGAATCGAAGGTCTCCGCAAACCCAAGGTCCGTGAGAATAGGACGGAGGGATGAAGTGGCAATGATAAGTAATCTTCGTCCCTAACATTGCCAATTCAGTATCCTGCAATTATGGGCAGTTGTCTTGATGACATACCTTGGGGGGTCGGCGGCTGAACAATACCAAAAGGGTTTGCAGCACAGAATTCGAGAATCTGGCACCCATGGGTGTCCAATCTATAGGGCTGATAATAAGCTTATGAAATAATGGACGAATCGTCCGCTCTTACCGATGAGACGCTCAATATTGTCGACGACAACAACGCTCAGGGGACTCTTATAACTATCCATGAAGACTTTGGTAATTGCAGCAACCTTTTGTGCTTCGGAGTACCCAACCATAGTATCAGGAGAAATGAGTTTGATGAAGGGGTAATCTGAAGTTTGAGCAATCGACGCGGCAAGGGCCGTCTTTCCGCTACCAGGAGGACCGTGCAGCAGGACGCTAACCAGCGGAGTGCGAGTGGATGTCCGAACTTGCTCGACGACCAACTTGCCTGATTTCAGGAGTTCCTGTCATTCGAAAGATTAGCTTGCTCTTAAGATGAGAGTCAAGCCACGTACATCGACGATGGTGTCGTAGTGGATGATGCCATTCTGCACGACTTGTAACAACTCTTCTTCTGAGACACCAAACGCTGGGTGAACCTCTTCTAGACCTTTCATGAAGTCACCTCGATTGACTCTAAGATTGTCCACATCTTCAGATATACCAGCCATGGTTCCAACTTTGACGTGTCGGTTAAATGCAAAACTGGTGGCACTCTTAATCAGGCCACCGATTTCTGCACCTGAGAAGTTTTTCGTCAAAGCTGCCAATTCGTAGAGGTCAACGTCGTCATCCATAACGCCATTGGTTCGCATTTTGGAAGTGTGAATGTTGAGGATCTGGTGTCTTCCCTTCTCATCAGGCAAAGAAATTTCCATATGAACCTCAAGACGACCAGGACGTAGAAGTGCCTCATCAATCATGTCAAGTCGGTTGGTCATACCAATGATGAGGATGTTGTTTAATTGATCGACACCATCCATCTAGAATGCCTGTTTGAATTTTCAAAACACGAGCGGAAGAAATTATGGTCTCACCTTTGACAAAAGCTGGTTGACGACCGTGTCACCAACTCCAGTACCGTTGTTGGTCGAGCCACGCTGCTTAAAGATAGCATCCAATTCGTCAAAAATGATGATATGCAAGCTACTTTCATCCCCTTTATCCTTGTACTCCTTCTCAGCATCGGCGAAAAGTTTTCGAATGTTCTCTTCAGAGGCACCAACGAACTTGCTAAGGATTTCAGGACCGTTGACGACCTTGGGTTCCCTTGCATTCAACATTTTACCGATCTGACGTGCAATAAGGGTTTTGCCGGTTCCAGGGGGGCCATGAAGGATGATACCCTTGACGTGTTGAATGCCGAGTTTATCAACAAGGCCTGGGGGGAAAACGCGGGAAGCGAAAGCGCGACGGAAGATGTCGTTGAACTCGTTGTCTAAACCACCGATGCCCATGTCCTCGAATTTGAAATTAGGCGCAAGGATGGCATTGGGAGGTGCTCTTAGATGGTTTGTAAGGTATGTAGTAGACATGTCATGATTTATGCTCACTTTTTAGCGCTCGATTTGATCTTAATTAAGCTGTCAGGGGCTTTGATGAATGTCACATCGGTTTTGTCGAAAATGATTCCGAAATGTCTGGGGCCTGTGGTGCTCGACCTCTGCCCTGCTGGTACACCTCTTCTTTGCTCATCGGCCAGTTCAAGAGCAGAGACTGATTTGATTGTTGCTTTGAGATTTTGACCACGATAATCAAAGACAATGATTTCGTTTTCAGACATAATGATGCCACTGAAAACTTTGATAAATGTGGCGGTCATGTCATCTGCAGAAAAGGGTTCGGCGTTTTCTTGACCGCGGCGTAAAAAGCTGATCTCGAGGTCGATTGCTTGCAAGAAGGGTGGCGCAGCGGGATGAGGAGGTGCGGGCATGGGTTCTACTGTAGCTTGATCTCCTGCCAGTGACAGACCAATCCACTGACGCTGCATAGCAGACACACCAATGACACCGGGTTGCAATTTCCCTGTATTATCATGCCTAAAGGGGTGTTGATGGAAGGGTTAGATGACACGTAAGTGCTACGGAGTACACGTACCTAGTGGTCAAGGCAAAACCGCTATTTATTAAAACGTGATGTCTTTCAGGAAAGTCTGAAGGATGTACGATGACACAGTTTGTCAAGGCGAGAGGATCGCTCGGCGCGCCTGCGATTGCATAGCTGTAAAGAAAGGGGATGTCAATAATGATTTCCAATAATGAATAGAACAGAATCGTTTACCTTGCGTTAGAGCGAGATGGAGGAGGTTTTCTCTGATAACTGGGTTTCTCAAATAGAGCTGCAGAAGGATCATTGTAGCCTTGTGGTGGTGGATTGTATTGGGATGGAGGTGGAGGAGGACGTCTGGCTCCTCGACCATAATCAGAGCCATCTAAATTAGCGCCTGCGCCTGGAAGACGACTGTATGAAGTATTTGGAGATGGATTACTTGGTAGATTGTTATTACTACCACCAGACCTGAAGAAACTCATTTAAAAAAGGGAAGGAAAGAAGATTAAAGGAAGTAAAATGGGTATGTTGCGAGTAGTGTTGGTGGTTAAATGTGATGAGGATGATTGAAATGCGGTGCAATGAGCTTGTCTGTAATTCTGGTTACATAAGCCATTTTAAGCATTTCAATTGGCACATCTGCTCCTTTGCTTGCTCGACATTCATGACAGAGTCAATATCACCATAACCATCACCCTTACCACAACCACTACTGCTACACTCTTTCCTTATTTCAATTATTTAAAATGGATTTTCCAGATAATTTACCTACAACGGCTACAACTTCTGCAGGATCTATCGAGTATCCAGTTGACCCTCCTTCATGTCAACTATTAGGTCCAACCGGTCTCGTAAACAAAAACTTTATTCTTATTCACTTCTTTCCTATCTCACTAATCCATCTAACAGGTCGTTCAAGCCCTAATGGGTGTCTTTGTCATAAGCTCTCTAGTATACAAAAGACATCGTGAAACACCCAAGCGGCCATGGAGAATCTGGTTGGTAGTTTTGCCCTTTCTCACAATTTAAAAGTAAATAAGCCGCTCCTTCTAGGCTTTTCGACGTTACAAAACAAATTGTGGGCCAGATGTTTCTTCATGGTGTCAACGTTCTCGTCTCAAGTCTCTTCTCTATACATAATTCCGCCAATGCCTGCGTTTCCTATTTCCTCCACATCCTAATTGATACCACTTTCGGTGAGTTAAATTACCATATAACCACCACTATTCTCTTATTGACCATATCCCAGGTGTTGCACTAATATACATCACTCTGCACGCTCTCACAACTCTGTTTGTTGAAAAATTACACCTCAAAGGATTCCAGTCAGGCGTTTATGGCAACCCTCCGTCATTTTCATATTGGTTTCGTCAAACGGCCCTGTATTTTACATCCCTATTCGCCATGAAACTCGTGGTCGTTGTTTTCCTAGTTGTATTCCCGGGTATCTACATGCTAGGAGAATGGTTACTCAGCTGGACGTGGACCGGTGAAGGTGATGGCTTGCAGGTTATTTTGTAAGTTTCAACATTTATAAACGTTATCGTTTTCTCATACAGCCTTCTTCAAGCGTCATGGGCATTTTCCCCATCATGATGAATGTTGTCCAATTTTGGCTCATCGATTCCATTGTCAAGGCCTCAAACACCATTGCTCCGCTTGCTTTGGATGTCGAGTCCCGTTCGGGTCCAGATGAAGAACCGCTCTTCAATGCTCCTTCAGACGACGAGGATAACTACGACTCAAGGGCCCCTCGCGTGCAATCCAGAACGTCGACATCGTCCTTGGAGTCTCGAGATGCTGATCCCCTGGACAAAAAATCTGTAGGAACGGGCATCACTACTCCAGATGAACGCAAATCACTAGCAGCCTCTTCGCGTCATGCGGCTGCTGATAATCACTCCTATCCTCCCAGTTTGTCCAGCAGTATTACGTCGATTGCTCCAATAGCTCACGATGTAACGACAGGCGCCAGCTCCTCGCAGCGACCAGAACGGACTCGCAGTCCGCCGTCCAAGTGCGTTAACTCCCCCTCTCCACTATCCCATCCATCACATCACAGACAGGCCACCAAATCTTCCATTCGAAGTGGTGATGGCTGGGATGACGCGTGGAACGATGATTTCGATGCTGCACCGAATGAAGATCCTTCAAAGCAATGATCAGTAGCAAAACGAGTAGAAAAGCATATAGTTGAGCTGAGCCATTGAAGACTTTCCCATTGCTTTTCAGCCGTTTTTTTCTCTTTCTCTGGTAATAACGGGCACAAACATGTATTATACTTATTATTCACGTACATGTATCACATTTACTCTTACCATCGAGGACTACAGACACAATATGATTTGAGCGTACGCATCAATATAAGCATGTAATACACGTGGGAGTCTTAATTATTAAATTTTGAAAATGACATCGGCGGTTCAAGTTCGAGTCTCCAGTTAACCTCCATCTGCATACGAACTTCAGAGGTAGTACTTTGCCAATCATGGAAACTTCATCGACAACAGGTCAAGAAGAATCTACCAATGGAATAAACGGTGTATTTAACTTGCAGAACATCCTTGGAGAGAACCACGACATCATAGAGCACCCAGGAACCCAACCAGCAGAACCCGCCACCGGATGGGACCAAGAAGAGACGGAAAAGCCACTTCAGGAGGGGTATTGTGTGGAATGCGAAGGTGAGCATCGCCTGTTGATCAATAGAGAATACGACATAGAATTTTGACAATTATCTCATAACCGTGACCATCTTACTACTAGATCAGCCAGCCGATGTGCTTTGTGAAACGTGTTCTGACCCATATTGCGAAGTGTGCTTTGCTGCACAACATCGCAAGGGATCGAGAAAGTCTCATGTCATGAAGCCTTTGAAAAAAACCTCCCCAAAGGCTACCAATTCGATAGAAGACCCCAAGGAGGATGCGGATGATGTAGTGCGTTTGGCTCGCCTCGCGCACTATCCATGCCCTTGCAAAACAACTGACTTGTCTATTTTAGATGGCAGTAGATGGAGAGAAAGATTCCGAAGACGACGAGGACTGGGAACGTGTTGCGATAGGGCCCAGCTCTGCAGTCGTCTCTTTAGGTGCCCAACCCGCGGTAGGCGCGTCGGTTGGGGAATGGTTCACTGAGCGAGCAAAATTCATACCTCTGCGTCTGACACTCACCGAACGAAAACTTCTTCGCCTTTTGGAAGCTGCACTTTCCGTCTCTGAATACACCGACAAAATCGACACAATTGGGTTTGGCCTTTCCAAGGCAAAGCGAATTGTCCACCAAATTCGAGAACTTTGTGCTATCATGTCTGGTCTCGTCTTAGCAGCGGACTATAAACAGGGCCAAGAACTTTTCGCCGATCGTGACTTCCAATCTAACGCCGGGTTTTATCAGACAATCTTCGAGCTTGGCCGAAGGCATAAAATTATGAACCCCGATAAGATGCGTACCACATACGGTAAGCTAATCTACCTCCTCCAGGTTAGTACACCTCAGGTTCTCATTAAACCCGGACATCGTCATCTAATGAACCCAATCAATAGGACAGCCAGACACCCGAAGTGAAGGATCTTCTAAATTTCTCTTGCGTAAAACCCATCAAGACGGTGTATACTGTGCTGGAGGAACACGACGCGGTGGATCTACTACGTGATGACCTCATTACGGTCGCGACCAAGGAAATCTACTCGGAAGGTCGTCCAAGACGCGATATCCAACGCGACATCAAGAACAAAGAGCGCGCAATTGAAGCCCTCTCATCAAAGTACTCAAGGAATGGTCTCTCCCAGGAGAACGTGCGACAATGCTTGTATTCCATCGGTGACAACCATGCCTTCTTACGTGCTAACCGCGACCCATGCGAAAAGATGATCCAATATCTCAAAGAATATTTCCACCCCACGTCAGCGAAGGATGCCCACCATAGTCTTGCCATTAGGAGCGGAAAGGGAGGAGCCCGTTTATCACATGATCATAGCAAACAATATGCATATGTCCTGCAGAGTTTGACCCTTTGGAGAGAAATCCTTCATGGTATGGCTATTATTTTACATGGGCACGGTGGCGCTGTTGTAAGCTTACATCTACGGAAACAGACATGTTCCACCTTTGGTCCCTAGCAGAGCAGGACCTCCTCTCTGAAAATGTGCCTTATCGCCTCCGCGACACGGGTCAGGGGTTGAACCGTGTCCAAGCCGCTCCCAAGACTTCGCGTATGATGCATAACATTCTCCACAAAGCCCAAAAGAGCGTCGGAACATGGATAGGGTCGAGTGTTATCCATATGGGAGACCACAATGTGCCCAATGCCTTGCTTTTCATTGACAAGTACACCCAGATCTATCGTATCTTGCTGCCCATCTGCAACACCCTTGAACAAATAATTAACATTGCCGCAAAACCTGCGTTGAGGTCATACATCGACGATGAATTCGGATCGCCTGAAGGATGTATCAGAGAGATTCTGGGCGACTTCTTTAGACACGGCTTCAATGGCTCGGGAGCGGATAACTTTTTCGACGCAGGAAGCTGCATTGATGGTCGATTAACGAGTGCCTGGAATTGGTGCTCTTCTCTTGAGAAGAAGAGGTATTTCCCAGTGTTCTTGTTAGCAGGTAAGCCAACACACAATTTCTGGCATGACAGGCTTCTCAACGATCTTTTTAGGGTTTGTCGGATTCGATGGAGAGTGGTAACAACGCTTGATAGAGACCATTTTTACCCCATAATCTCAAATTCGCAGACTCGTAGATACAAATGGAGGATGTATATTACATAGACGGTCTGGGGACTATGAATACGCTTGCCAGAACCTAGACAAATCATCTATATCAGGCAGAAACAATGCCACCCTGTCGCTTTGCGTTGACGACAACGTCAAGAATACCGGCCAAGCCGCTCTTCCAAGCTAGAAGGCGCTTCTCAAGTGCTTGCCACTGCTCCTTCTCAAAAGAGCGTGATGTAGCACGGGTGATATACAGGCTTTGTGTTGTCTGTGAAAGCTTCCCCCAAACAAGACCAGCACGGATAACTACAGAGCAAATGTGAGTTAACTGGGTGGATGGTTTTTATTTAGCGCTTACCATCGATAACCCACTTCTCTACATCGGCAGGAGGGATCTGGAGGGCTTCGGCAATTTTTGCATATGAGAGTTGCTGTCCAACATGTTGGAAAGCAAGGGAAGCGAGTGTCAATAGTCGGATCTTCCTCTCCAACTCGGAGCTAGGGATCTCTGGGATAAAAGGTGAGTCGCTGGCTTGAATAGACTGAAAAAATGCATACGATATTGCTCTATAACTTGGTGGTTAGATGATAACCAGGAGTTGAACTCTCCAAGTCCACTATTCAAGAAAATCTGGAGCAGAGAGAAGAGGACGTGATCCTTGATTACTAGAACTGCGTCAAGCTTGAACAAATCATCAAAGTTGAAAACAGTGGGTAGCCGTAAAGCAGTGGCAACGAGTTCTGTGGCAGCGGTTTTGGCTTCTGGCGAGCTTGAATCCAGATTTTGAACGTAGAGAATGAGGTATTCATATGATACATCGCTGCATTCACAAGCGCGTCAACTAACAGAGAAGACTAAAACCTTAAGAAACTTACTGTTGATTGACTGCACGGTAAGCATCCACAATTGCCTTTAAGAACGAGGCTTTTTCCTCCGCTGAGATAGTCCATTCGGACAACCATCGTTCAACGTCACCCTTGGTCAATTCCAGAACGTTGAGATTCTCGTTAGTTGAGGCGAGAGATAGTAGGCTGCGATATACGACAGACCGCTGGGGTGAGTTTCGGGGAAGAAGGTTGAAAAGGTTTGATAGGCTGTTGAGATTGATACAATTTAGGTGAGACTGACAGCAAGATTAAAAGGTGGATAGCTACATGCGATATTTTATGTGAAGTTGCTCTTCTGGGGAAGATGAGATAATGTTGACGAGAGAGACGAGGTATTGATTGGCTTCAGGTGTATCTGCGGGATGGATGGCAAAGAGATGTGCAAACAAAAGGTTGAAGAAACCCTCGATTTCTGAACATGCGATGTAAATTGACGGATGATGATATAAGGTTAGCGAATCGGTTCACCTCGTTCAGTACCATCACCGAGACCCTTGACATCGGCCAGCAATTTAGACAAGACCAACTTTCTTCGTGGCTCGTCTTCTTCAATCGGTTTCTTTCCCTCAGCAGCCTTGAGAGCATTTTGGAAGGGAGCGACAAAAGATGCACGTTCCTCCTCAGATTTTGTTCTGACGATGTAAGAAAGTAATTCTAAGATCTAATTAAATAACAATCAACGATCAATATAAAGATGAAAATTGAAATTAATTATAATACGAAATACCTGCTCCTCGAATGTTCCCTCTGCAAATATCGAGACCGAATCTGTTGCAGTCGCCATTTTAGTTTTGTACAACGCGTTCAAATCAATTGCCCTTTTCAAATTTTTGTTATCACGGCTTATAGCATAACATTGACAAACAATGTGTACCCTAATACTCGAAGAATACAAATAATCTTTTATCTTTCTTTCTTTCTAACTCCATTGTCACTTTCTTTCAATTCATATCTTTCTAACATGTCCGTATCAGTCATTCAGAATCTCACTCGGTGTAATTATTCTCCATGCAGCTTCTATTTTTGCCGAGAGCAAAAGGTTCAGCCCGATGTCCTTCAAAACTGAGAATCACAGCTACGACTTTGAAATCATATCGTCTCCATCACATTTGTGGATACAAATTCTTTTCTTCACTCGCATAGAGAACAATTCATTGACTTGACCACGCTGAAGTTCATAATTACGGCATTCGACTGGGTCGGAAAGATATATCCTTGACGGCCTACTTGTCTCCCCGATCTCACTTGGCTCTTCCATACTTCTTCTGAGACGGCCCTTCTTTGCCCAGCTGCCATATGGACATCTCGTCACGGAAAGTACGGATTTCCATCAATAATTATTGCTCATATAAATGAGGACCACCATGATCGCCCTTTCCTTCAAGTCGGGATGAAACTCCTGTCAACTTTAGCCTTATTCTTTTCCCTCCTCCCACACTCGTGCTTCAGCACCCTCTCTGGTAATGAGGCATATCTGTTGAAGGAGTCTGTATCCCTACCCCGCGGTTGGCATCGCGTTTCTGCTGCAAATCCTAACCACAAGCTTCGGCTTCGCATTGGCCTCGTACAACCCAGATTTAACGTTTTAGAGCAACACTTATTTGAAGTAAGTGATCCGGATCACCACCGCTACGGTCAGCACCTCTCCAAAGAAGATGTCGAAACCCTGGTCGCTCCCGAATCTGCTAGCCTTGACGCTGTCGACAATTGGTTGGCTACCCATGGATTGATGGAGCAAAACATCACACGCTCACCAGCAAAGGATTGGGCTTATGTCTCGGTTCCAGTGCGACTCGCTGAGCAGATGCTCAATACGGTGAGTCTCATGGCTTATACGAAGAACTCATATCTGACTTCAAGCTATTGATAAGACGTATCACTTGTGGCAACATCGTGAAAGCGGACAGCATATTGTCAGAACAACGAGTTATAAACTACCATCTGGCGTTTTTGATCACGTCGACGTCATCCAACCGACAACTATTTTCTCTCGTTGGCAGCCGATGAAGTCGGCTATCTACTGGCCAGCCAGCACGGGCTTACGTCCCAGCTCCCGCAACAAGTTGAAGATGCCGCCTCCTTCAACCCCTGTTGTCGACGCCTCCTGCACGGAAATTGTCACAATCAAGTGCCTATCACAGCTCTATAGAACAGCAGGGTATGTACCTAAAGCTACCAAAAGGAATGGAATCGGAATCACTGGATATCTAGTAAGCAGTATTGCTCTCTTTATATTTTGCCCCTGTCTCGAATATATTCCAGGAGCAATTTGCGAACTACGAAGACTTGAGGTCCTTCTTCACTGATCAGCTTCCGCAAGCGGTAAACTTGACATACACTTTTCACTCTGTCAAAGGTGAGAATCAAGTTCTGCATTATACCGTGATCATCGCCCTTACCTAGGTCCAGGTGGTTTGAACAACCAAACTCTAGATGAAGCAGGCATTGAAGCAGGCCTTGATACGCAATATGCTTTTGGCCTTGCATTTCCCACTCCAGGTACCTTCTGGTCTACAGCAGGTCGAGCAGTTGCTATTCCGGATGACGTTCACCCGGGAGATGATAATGGTGAAAGCCACCTTATTCCACATCTTTTCGATTGCTGACTCCTCTTCGGTTTAGAACCCTTCGCAGATGTGCGCCACCTTGACGATCTTTCCTGAACCAGCGCTAACGCAGATATTCACAGTGGATAGATTTTGTCCTCAAGGAGCGCAATGTCCCTCAATCTATCTCCACTAGTTATGCTGAACATGAGCAGACAGGTACCATTTGAACTTCTGCTGGTAGACATGGCATCGTTGACCATTTCTTTTCGTCAAAAGTCCCAGAATCCTACGCGCGACGTGTATGTGCAGGATTCGCACAGTTAGGAGCTCGCGGTGTCACTCTCACTTTCGCCTCTGGCGACTTGGGCGTCGGTGATGGCAACGCTGACCCTGAAACACAACTTTGCTTCACCAATGACGGCAAAAATACAACAAGATTCCTCTCAATGTTCCCTGCCAGGTGAGCCATACCATGTCTGTCGAGGGATGCGACTAACAGGTTACAGTTGCCCATAGTAAGAAGCAGTCTGATCGATCCTGAAACGCGATCACTAACTTCAAGCAGTGTTACTGCTGTGGGCGGTACCTGGAACATACCAGAAGTCGGGGTACCCTTCTCTGGCGGCGGCTTTAGCGACTACGTGCGTCCCGTTACCTGTCGCGCCATCTCATGTTCCAACTCCTTTGGCAGTTTTCGCAACCTGACTATCAAAAATCCGCGGTGCAGAAATATCTCGCTCAGTTACCTGACGGCTTGTACAAGGGACTTTATAACAAGTGAGCTGTCTCTTAGGTTTGCTCTATCGTCCGACTAATCGTTGAATAGGAAAGGACGGGTGAGGCGTATCTGGGCATGCCCTTTCGAACAATGGTCTAATTCTGTTTTTAGGCTATACCTGACATCTCTGCGCAGAGCTGGCTCTATCAAAGTTGGTGGAAGGGTGAACCATACATACTTGGAGGCACCTCCGCATCATCACCGACTGTTGCCGCGATTGTGGCTTTATTGAATGATGCGCGGTTGGCTAAGGGCCTACCTACGCTGGGTTTCTTGAACCCTCTGCTGTACTCCAAAGGGACAAAGGGAATAAACGATATCATTGAGGGCAATAACCCTGGTTGTGGGACGAGTGGATTTGAGGTACGTTTATGCAGTTCATTGCTCAACAGACCGGCATACCAATATATTTCCGTAGGCACTTCCTGGGTGGGACCCTGGTACTTCGATTTAACTATTTCCACACACTCTGAAAGGATGCTAATTTCCTCTTCAAAGTCACAGGTCTCGGGACACCTGACTTCATAAAACTGAAAGGCATAGTGGCCTGAAGTCGAGCATAGTGGAGGTTAAAGGCTGGCCGATATCTCTCATAAATCATGCTTATTCCGCCGGAGAGTCAATATAACATAACAACCTACTTCAACATTTGCATTCCGTTATTTTTGGCGTCGAACATGAGAAATCTCTACATCTGACATTGCTGGACTGTCTCAAATCCTAACAAGGTGCTATTTTTCACTGTTACTTTCCACAAGTACCTTGTGCTGCGTGCATCATGTGTTCTAAGCGACCTTAATTGTACTCTCTCCGAGACGGGTGAGTAAAGGATAATGTTTCCAAAAATGGAAAGGCACCTGCGATCTATTTTATACTTTGCCTGAAATTGGCATAATGCGCGATTATAATGCCTGCTTATGCTCAGCATATTTAGAAGCTTCATTTTTTATGCTAATCATGACAGCGCCGTGGAAAGCCAATGTCCTTGTAACGTCGGATGGAGAAGCGAACTGTGTGAGTGCTGTCTACGATCATACTTCCCTACACTGAACTGTTCGACTGACTAATTTTTAGCACCTCCTTCGATGTTTCTAAACCCGAAGAACTCGTGGACGTAATGTTCGTGGGACTATAAATAAGTGCTTTATCTCTAGTATAAAGTGCGCCCTCTGCTACGACAAATGTGCGTACCTTCAGCCTCCAGATCACTATGAAGTTCTTCAGCTCGCGGTTGTTGGCTCTTCTTCAGACTATATTGGTTGTCGCAGCAGCCCCTCGCTTCGATGCCTTCGCAGTGAAGGAAACAGTGCATGTACCCCGCGGATGGACACGATACGCCGAACCTTCGGCAGATCACAACGTTGTACTTCAGATCGGCTTGCCTCAGCCCAACTTCAACTTAGTGGAGCAACACCTTTGGGAGATCAGCGACCCTGATCACGAGCGTTACGGTCAACATCTCTCGAAGGAGGAAGCCGAGGCACTTGTTAGACCTCCTCCCGAAAGTTCCAAGGCAGTACACGAGTGGCTAGCAAGCGCCGGGGTGCATCCCAAAAACATCAAGTCCTCTCCTGCTGGAGACTGGATTACGATAAACGTACCAGTCCACCAGGCGGAGAAAATGCTCGACACTGTAAGCGACTAATGTTCGACCAATTACAGACAATCCTTACCACAACTCTGTTAGAAATACTACATCTGGACTCATGACACCAGCAAAGATGCTCTCGTTAGGACTACAAAATACAGTCTCCCGTCTCATATGCACAATCATATCGACCTAATCCAACCCACCACCATGTTCGGTAGACTGTCGCGCCATTCGTCGACTATCTTTGATGTTGAAAACGCAGAAGAACAGGCACCGCCAGTGGAACACACTGACGCAAAGCTCGTAGATAACCTTGGCCTGATCCATGACCCAGAAACGGGTATCACAATCGATGCCAGCTGCAACGCGACAATCACTATATCTTGTCTTGAACAACTTTACAACACTGAAGGGTTCAAGGCAACCACTTCACATCTCCGAACCCAAAACTCAATTGGAATCACAGGCTATCTGGTTTGTGGGCCGTGGCTTACTAGTAGTATTCTTGGTGCTTGTCGCTGATGCAGGTTACAGGAGCAATTTGCCAATATCCAAGATCTTCAGTCCTTTTACGCAGAGCAACGTCCTGATGCATTGAACTCATCTTTCAGTTTTATATCTGTTGCCGGTAATGCATCCCAATATTATTTCTTAATGCCTTGCTGACTCGCTAGTAGGAGGGATTAACAGTCAAAACCTATCTCAAGCCGGTTCGGAAGCAAACCTGGATGTGCAATTCGCGTTCGGATTGTCTCACCCCATTCCGGTCCGTTTTTAGTGATCTCGCGAATGTTAGTTCTGCTGAACTATCTGTGATTTAGGCTACCTTTTTCTCCACGGCTGGCAGGCCCCCGTTCAACGCCAGCTTGAAGACACCAACCAATACAAACGAGTCAACCTCTTTTCATTCATTCACATCTGCTACCACCTACTGACATTCTCTTAGGCCATATCTGGATTGGCTGAATGCCGTTAGTGCCTTGGATAACCCTCCTTCAGTGGTGTCCACCAGTTATGGGGATGATGAACAAACAGGTATTCTTTCATGGCGTCTGCCGCGATTTTGAGCTCTCGCTGACTACAAAAGCAGTCCCTGAAAGTTTCGCTCGTCGTGTCTGTCAAGGTTTTGGTATGCTGGGTGCCCGAGGCGTCTCGCTTATATTCTCTTCGGGAGACGGAGGAGTAGGCGACGGAAGATCCAATCCAGCCACCCAACAATGCTTCACTAACGACGGCACCAACACCACAAGATTCATTCCTACATTCCCTTCATCGTGAGGACTCTCCTTTAATCTGTAATACGTTATTTTCGCTGTTTGCTCACTCCCTTGTAGATGCCCTTTGTATGTTAACCCTTACTGCAGATTGTGGACAAAATCACATCCTGACTCTGGCTGGATTGCAGCGTAACGTCTGTAGGAGGAACGAACAACATTATGCCTGAAGTTGCGGTCTCACGGTTCTTTTCTGGTGGCGGATTCAGCAATTATGTACGAACATCAGAGGTGTTTTCTGAGCAGCCAGTGACTAATGCTATAAGTACAGTTCAAACGCCCGGATTATCAGCACAAAGCAGTTTCAGGGTACCTGAACAAACACTTGGCTAAAGGAACATACGACGGCCTCTTCAATCCGTGAGTGTTGCGGTTATATACCTTGGAGTGCAGCCATCTCAATCTCAAGTATTACTGCAGAGAAGGAAGGGTAAGCTTCGACGCAGTACACCGCCCTTCCGGTTCCTTTGTTCATCCATCCTATTTAGGGATTCCCAGACGTTGCTGCTCAGGGCGATCGTTTCCGCGTCTGGGTTAAGGGTGTTCCTCGCTCCATCGGGGGAACATCCGCCTCTAGTCCTGCTTTTGCGGGCATAGTTGCGCTCCTCAATGATGTTCGTATCCAGGCAGGGAAACCCCCCCTGGGCTTCCTGAACCCCATGCTCTACTCCAGAGGATTTCACGGTCTAACAGACATCTTATCTGGTCACAATTCTGGTTGTGGTACCCTGGGGTTCAATGTAAGCGTCGCTTAATAAATCACCGTGACTTTCTGACGACCTCCACATGTATAGGTCACTGAGGGTTGGGACCCTGTCACAGGTCTAGGCACCCCCAACTTCGGAAAGCTGAAGGAAATTGTGCTAGAACATGGTCTGTAATAGGACATGCACATATTCTACTCTTGAATGCCTGTATACTGCTGTCTACCAGAAACTGACGATCTCTTGAGAAATGATCTAGCAATGAAATTTCTGTGGATTGCGTAGATTAATAGTCACTGTAACTTGAGCGAGACTATGCCTTTATTTCGCTCTGTTGATGAACAATGGCATAGTGGGGACTGTGCTGTCAGGATCGGTGTTTGGTGTAGCTATGCCCGTCATTTGCCATATTATCTGCTTCTTTCCTGGAGAGAATTCAAGATCACCAATCAACAGAGCAAGAACAACCTCTAAAGACATGTACGTTCAGGGGATGTGCAATGTGTGTAGTGCAGTCACGTACTCATTTCCAACTGTGAAAACTTAAAACCACTTCAGGGTCCGAAGAGCGACGTCAAAACAGAGCAATGGTGCTCAATGAAAATGCAGAACTTACATGCACGAGCGGCCTCCCCCAAGGAACGTCATCCTGCAAAGCCAATAAGTTGAACGTGCTTCATAGCTCGTACTTGGTCTCACTTACATGCGAGAGTAGATACCAGGGATCCGTGCTTTTACAAGCTCCTCTGGCAGTGGTTGGAGCCACCTCTCGGGTTTCCACTCATGTGCATCTGGGCCCCATAGGTCCACATTCCGGTTCGAGGTTATGATAGAAATAAATACATCCGTTCCTTTTGGAACTGTGATCTCTGACAGCATGCTACCGTCGTTGCCTTTGATGGTGTTGGACAACGGAAGAGCCATTTCTTGTCGGGCACTGCACAATGTAAGTGCAAATCGCTGTGACATAAAAGGGGGTCACCTACGTCCGAGAAAGCATCGCCAATGGAGGGTATCTAGATGTCCTTTTTAAGATTGAGCTGTTCAAGAGTTGATTTAAATCTTGGCTCTTACAATCGCAGGGTCTCTCGACAGATTGCATCAAGATAAGGCAATTGAACCAATGTGTCGTATGATAAATCTTGACCGTTGTTATCAATTCGAGATTGTTTGAGCTCCTCGCGCAGACGATCCTGAACGTCCTTATGCTCCGAGAGTAAATGAATCGTACGCGCCAACGCCGTGGAAGTTGTGTCCGTTGCCGCAAACGTCAAGGATCTAGTAAGCTGAACATCAATGCACAGGACTTGAAATGGGATAACAGGTAATAGATATACGTAATCTGCCCTATAAGTTCTGTCTCGGAAAGCCTATCTCCATCTGAGGCGTGAATATTTGCCTTCACTGAAATCGAAGAGTCAATATCCGAATCAAAAGGACATCGAAACAATATTACTCAGAATGCTGATGATATCTTTTCCTCGACCGATTTGCGCAGCGACAGCTTCATCACCTTCACGGAGTGCCTGCTTTTTGGATTCGTAAATTTCGATGGAAGTTTTGTGGAGTACATCAACAATGTCACGCATCATCCGGACTGGTTGAACTATCTTCGCTAGCTGGTTTACAATAAATCGCTGGAATTTTGGTGTCCCGATGCTGGACAGGAATGGTAAGAAAGTTGTAAACACCACTGCCTTCGAGGATGACAAGGGTCTGCGAACTACGTCAGCGAGCCGGGAGTCTTGTACACAATTATAGTACTTACACGAGCGGCTTTGCTGCGATGGCATAGGGGTGGGGCTGTGATCCTTCAACTAATGAGTCGAAGGAATAACCAAGTCCACTTTGACCGATAAGTTCCATAGCTGTACGTGTCATCCATTCCATAACATCGACCTAAAAATAGGCACGTTAGCTTTTAGATATTGACAAGCTGCCCTGGAGCGCCAATACTTCAACCGGCCCTTCCTTTGCTATCTGCAACATTGTATTCTGGAGCTGTTCAGTTATTTGTGGCTCAGTTATCTTGACACCAGAAGTTGATACCCGAATGTTGTACCTTGTGAGCTACATCGTAAAAAATCAAGACTAGAACGTCTTTAGCAAAAGTTAGCCCCTATATTAAAAAATCATCCCGCACCCATGTTGCGCATGTGGGCTATAGAGAAAACCGGGTTAAGCATTTTTCTTTGACGACGATGGGCTTCTCCTGTGGCAAATCAACATCTATATAAAATTATGCAGAGAAGGACCAACCCAAAGTCGTAAATATCCCTTCTCCGAATGTCATGCGATTTGACCTGCAGAAAAAATGTTTTGAAATGCTTACTACCGGACCAATTGTAATGACATACGCGATAAATATTTCACTCTCTTCATATACGTCTTGATCCTAAGGGAGGTATTAGTGTGGAGATGTATTAGCAGTAACTCCAGGATACATCGCTGAGTTCTTGCCTTGAGAAGGATATGATGTAGGGCCTTTGGGTCGCTCACATATAAAAACTTGTTCTAGAAAATCATGAAGCGATCATTACATCAAGTGAGATTGAGGTAGCCTCACCCCAAGAAAGCCTCTGAGTTTTGCAACATGAGGATCTGGTAACAGTTTTTTCCAAGCATCGATGTTACATTGATTGCAAGAAAATGAATTTCTCCGGGTTTAAACTGGCAATTGTTCCACTTACAGGTATCTCCAAGGAAGCGATGAAAATCCCATCCACGAATGTTCATCATTTTTGGAAGAGACCCTGCCAATCAAAGTCAGCAACAGTGGATGAGGATGATAACGATTATAAATATATATATGTAGTTGCCTCACCGAATAAAAGAGATTCAGGAGGGGGGCCTGGTACATTGTGCAGAGAGCTGGGGCCAACATATCTCCTTAGGATACGGTATGTCACCCAGATCGGGACTAAAGACAACACAAGGAATGAAGCCATCGAAAGCTATGTTTGAAACTCTTAGTGGGACTTTATATACAGTGCCTTGCATTGCGGTTTGCAGAACCGATTTTGCGAAAATGCTTTGGTTATATTTGTTAGTGTCACGTTTAGGGTCCAGTCAGGGTCATGAAAGCTCAGTTTATCGAGTTCTGGAGAGAGCTTACATGCTTGGGATGGACCCTGCGCGCCATCCAAAGCGTGAGCGTGAGCCACAACCAAGCTCAACCAAACATTTTTTGCGAAATTCCGACTGCAAACCGCAATGCAAGGCACTGTAATACCATATTTTGTCACCGGATTTGCAACTAGCCGCAGTGCGAACGGAAACCGGCTAAGAATGGCTAATACTTATGACAAACCGGGAGGTTATGTGCGAAGAAGTTGAAGTAAAAGAAGGTTGAAGGTCTCACAGCTTCTTTACGAAGCACACTGGCAAGAAATCCAAGCAACACCGGAGCGGTGCTAAGGCGGCAAGTTCTATGTTCGTTGTTTAGAACAAGGCAGAATGCATCGACTTGGCATGGTGGAAAGCACTATGTGTTCAATCAGTAGTAAGGTTAAAGAGGGAGCTTTTAAGAAAGCACATAGAGTATGCCACCGTCATGTGACACACTATCACCCTTTGACACACTTTTCTGTCCTTGAATACTCTGTCAGTTTTTAAGATTTGAACACCAAATAAAAATTAATTTAAAAGCTCAAGAGATTTAAGTTTTTATGAAAAAAAAATTGGGTATAATTGGGTGGATTTTGAGGTGACAATAGTCTCTTCAAAAGGGGGGTGTTTTCGGCAATTTCCGAAAGTGATGCTATACCATGCAATGACACACCCATAGTTTGGGCATTGTGCGACAACACAGCGAGATTCTATTTTTTCTCAATTTATATAAATTTTCAAACCTGTAATACATCATCTTCTTCCATAATTTTTGCGGATATACATAAGGTAGACTCGAAAAGTGGTGTTTCAGTTTTTGATGTGTCATTCAACCGTGGGACACTGTACTTGTATGTAGTAAATTTCCGGAAAGAGTGGCTTGGTCAGATTCATCAGGTTGATAGAATGCTCAGATAGGCGTGGAAGTGAAGCGGAGATTCAATAACTATTCAGCACATATACTTCATGAAGGGTTGTGAGAGTTGAGAATATTGATCCTCGATCATTCGAATCACGAACGTGCATGAGCCCTACCTTACTATCATCGACCAGCACTTCGTTCCAACCGGAACTTCGTGCGGTCACGAAATTTAGCGGGGAAAAGTGACAGCTCGTTCCCGAGAGTGACAAATTCCCTGCCAACACGTAACGCGGCACCAAGTCCTGGTTAACACGAAGTACTGGTCGGTGATAGTACATCTGAGGTGATATAAAGATTTTTGACATTCTTTCGCAAAAAATTGAGAAACTAATGTGCGCTTTATCTAATATTACAAGTTCAAACGTTCATCTGTCACTGTCGATCAATTTACCTGATCGATGACCAAAGGCATTGTAGGAGTTGTGCTGTCGGGGTCAACGTTGGGCGTCGCAATACCAGTCATCTGCCAGATAATGTCCTTCTTTCCTTCGGAGAACTCCAAACAATCAATCAATAGGGCCAGCACAACCTCTGTAAAGTGTTGGAATGAGTGTGGCCCAACAACTCGAAGCTATGAAACGTGTTCACAACGTACTCATTTCCAACTGAGAGAATTTAAATCCACTATGGATAAAACTCAGAACATGTAACTCGGAGAAAGCCAAACAGTCGACTCACATGCAAGACCTTCCTCCACCGATGAATGTAAGCCTGCAAATCGACCGAATATCATCATCAATGTCATGAATCATGGCAGATGAGCGGGATTGTAGGCGAAAATGCTGACTCACAGATGAGAATATACACCGGGAATGCGAGCGTTGACAACCGATTCAGGAAGTGGACTTAGCCATCGTTCAGGTTTCCACTCATATGCATCAGCCCCCCAGATTTTCTGGTTGCGATTGGAGTATAGGATGGAGACATGCATGTCTGTATTCTTAGGCACAGCAATCTCAGCAACCATTTGACCATCTACACCTTTAATGGGGGTAGACAGGGGTAGAGTGATATCTTCCCGAGCACTGTACACCCAATTGTAAACAGAAAAGTACACCTGGAGTCAAGTCGTATAACTTACGTCCGTATGATAGTGGGTACTGGCGGATACCTGCAAGGCTTGTTAATAAGTGTTTAAGTATGGGCAATGTTGTCACTGACAATCGCAGAGTCTCCCGACAGACTGCATCGAGATATGGGAGAGACACTAGGGTATCGTACGATAAATCTTTTCCAGAGTTGCCCTTTTTGGCTTCTTTAAGTTCTTGACGGAGATGGTCTTGCGCTTCCTTGTGCTGAGACAAAAGATGCAAAGTACGCGCTAGGGCAGTGGACGTTGTATCAGTGGCAGCAAAGGTTAATGATCTATATTCATGACAACGCCTGAGTTGAGTTTTAAGGTGCCTAAAAGGCATGTGGTGCTCACGTTATCTGTCCCAAGAGTTCTTCTTCCGACAATCTGTCCTCTTCCGCTGCTTCCATGTTCGCTTTCACTGAATAGGTGTTCTTGTTAATGAGTTCAATAGGAGCAATGGAATCATACATACTGAGGACGCTTATGATGTCCTTCCCTCTGCCTATTTGTTCAGCCAAAGCTTCGTCGCCGTCGCGAAGGGCCTTTTTTTTGGATTCAAATATTTCAACTGAGGTGTTGTGCAAAATGTCAATGACATCCCGGGTTTTGCGCACTATTGTCGAAGGGAAATTATCGACTATGAACCGCTGAAAGCGACGGGTGCCAATCTTCGATAAATAGGGTATCAGTACAGTGGATATCGCCGCACTTTCCGTAGAGAGAGGTCTGAATGGAAGCAAGGTTTCGGTATGGAAAGTAGTGTGAAATAAAAAGGGACCAACACAAGTTGCTTGGACGCAATTCCATATCTGTGAGGTTGACTTCCTTCTACAAGCGTGTCGAAAGTATATCCGAGTCCGCTCTGTCCAATAAGTTCCAAAGCAGTTCGTGTCATCCATTCCATGACATCGACCTAATGAAGATGATGGGTCAGGACAAAAAAAAAAAAAAAGTGGTCATATTGGAAAATGCATACTTCTTTGGGGCCATCTTTGGTCATTTTTAACAGTGTTGTGCGAAGCTAAATAGTGAGCTGTTAAAAGTGAACAACGTGGTAGATCTCTGAATATTTACTTTATGAGAAACGTCATAGAAAATGAGGACTAAGGCAGCTACGATGAGTAACGGTAACGTCCTACTAGGACGAGAACACCCACCCATGTTTCTCATATGTGCAATTGAAAAGACAGGATTTAGTAACTTCCTCTGACGGCGATGAGGGTCACCTGTTATCGGTGATGCGATTTATCACTAGTTCTAGATACCGTGGAGTGAGTAGCATACCTATTGTGGTGAATATTCCTTCACCAAATGTCATGCGATTGGAGCTGTGCATCGTGACCGATCCTGATTAGTTGAAGAAAGAAAACGTCTTGACGATAGTAGCTTACGCGATAAACGCATCTGTCTCCTCATAGATATGTTGATCCTTCAATAACATCTGTGAATATATCCTCAAGCTGGTATAAGAGTGGGTTTCACCTTAACGAGGATGTGGTGGAGAGCCAAAGGGTCATTTACGAACAGAGCTTTTGCCTAGAAGGATGTCGAAGATAAGTTACGATGTCATGATCAGGCGGAACGGCGTGTGTACCCCAAGGAAACCATGAATCTTTGCAACGCCAGGGTCTGTCAACAAGTCAGCGCCTGATAAAAGACCGTACGACGAAGGATGTAATACAATTTTCTGCGATCATCCTATGATAGTCCCATCCTTTTCGATGGAACAGTGATTTAAGACTACCTGGAAGAATTTGTTACAATTTTGATGCAAGGTAGAATTTACCGATAAACAAACCGAATACAAATGATTCTGAAGGAGGTCCCCTTATTTTGGCCAATGAACTGTGCCCAATGTAACAACGGGTAAGGGTATACGCAAACCATAGCAAGCTAGAAATGAAGGCAGTGGAGAGGAGGGAGAGTGCCATGGAAGTTCGTGAACCGGCTGTGTGTGCCCGTTGGTTATGTGTGCAACGAGATTTATGTGAAAGAGGTCGCCTGAGGTCGCCTGGGAGTGACTGTGGACATATCCAGGTTATCAGAGGCCGATAAAGAAGTTTGGTTGTTCGGTATTATGTGAATGTCGACTTAAAAATAATGAGGTTCAAGTCGACATGGGAAAGATCTGGCTTGGTTCCATGAGTTACAGGCAAGTAGTCATCGTCGTTGAGGTGATAAAAAGGCAGGGGTACTAGCAGGTAACTGGGATGTTCAGTGTCAAGTTTCACTAAGCTCAAGCTCTACAGTCGTTTGCGTCTTGTTTTTCCAATACAATATTTCCGAAATATTGAAGGAATTCCAAACGTCAGATGCAGCAACTTCGATAGGACCTTTTATCTGTTTGTCCTTGTCTTTTTTTTGTCATCAATAGCACTTGATTATTGTGTCCCTACCCTGTGAGATTTATCGAAAGGTGAGCCTGTGACTGTCGGACTCGCTGTGCGAAATTCAGAACCCCTATGGAAAGTCATGTGACAAACGCGTCGAGTTGTCGACCCAGTGCTGACATTAACAGTGACAGCCATCGTTATTACATCGAACTTCAACATGTCATTCCGACTCCTAAATTTAGCTGCCAGACGTGCAGTTAGAGTCAACTACAGACTACGATCCAATGCCGTAGTGTTACAACAACATGCTCAATCAAGCCTCTCTATGTATTCAACGACCGCTCAGTCAACCGCGCCCAGCGCACAACCGACTGCAACACAGGCAGCAAAGGAGGCAACAAATAAGGAGACATTTACTGAGACCAAGTCATCAAATATTGACGCGATTGCAAGTGATGGGACTACCGATTGGTCAAGAAGTTACTCTGGACTTGCTGTCGAGCCATTTCCGAAAGAAATTTCGGACGTATTGCTTGCACCAATTCAACAGGACGACGTAGAAGTCAAGCCAGGTGATGCTTCCACTAAATCAATTCGAACATATCTTTACTTCCCTCAGATGGTCTTATTTATCTCCCGGAAATCAAGTATAGGCGTATTTTGAACAAAGCATTTGGCCCGGGAGGGTGGGGCCTGGCACCCCGTAGTGAGACAAATGTCGGTCCCAAGATCGTTAGTCGAGAGTATGCACTGGTTTGTCTGGGAAGGTGAGCATCGAATCGCTTTACAAGACCTGTATTCAATTCGTATAGACTGGTCGCTGTTGCTCGTGGGGAGCAAGAGTACTTTGACCCATCAGGAATTGCCACGGCAACTGAAGCGTGCAAGAGTAACGCTTTAATGCGCTGTTGCAAAGACCTTGGTATCGCCAGCGAGCTCTGGTACGTTATAAGTCTTTTTTCGGTTGTGATAGCCCTGTCTGATGCAATTTATAGGGACCCTCGTTTCATCCGCGAGTTCAAACAAAAGCATGCAATTGAGGTTTTCGTTGAACATCTACCAACAAAGAAGAAGTGAGTTTTTTTATTGCTCCATTCCATCTTGAATCTGAGTCTTACAATTATGTAGAAAGAAGCTTTGGCGTCGCAAAGACCAACCGAAGTTTGGTTATCCTTACCAAGAGTGATCATTCCCGAAGCGCAGTCTCTAGCGACCGTTATAAAATTCTACAAAATCCTTTCCTTTTCAATACACACAAAGTACCATCCCATATGGCACCATTCGTATAACCGAATTGTATTTATGCCGAGTGAAGGAAGCCTTAGAAGGAATTTCCATGATTGTGCCTATGCCACCGTATTTAATACCCTAATACTTAATATATACTGTTGCCATTGGACAATGCCACGAGGAACTACAGATATGGAGGAAGCTGATTTACCCAAGTTGGGTCTGAAATCAATCTGAAATTGTGGTTTGTTGACGACTACTAGTCCCGTTGGTTTTCATCATTCTTTCTCGTTACTACACGATTAGAAATGATTCCTTCCAGTTCCTCTAATCTCTCAGCGAAAAGCAATGTTAGTCGACCATCTTCTAGTCTTGCATCACGTCCTACGTCCAGGAATACAAATCGTCCTTCTTCCAGGAACAGCGTGAATATACCACGACCCCCCAGTAGCTTTACTGCACGTCCAGTGTCTGTTGCATCGACGCGTCCCCAATCTCGGTTTTCTCAGCGGCCCAGTTCCCGTCACGCGCGATCGCGCCTAATTCCAACATGCCAGGTTCTAATCAGCCACATAACAGGATTGACGGAGCAAGACAACGAAGTGGAATTCAGAGATGCTGTAGAGTATGCTGTCAAGTCTCTCGAAACGACGACCATCAATAAGGCTGCAGCGAGCGTCGATTTGCCTGCCATTGAGAGGCAGATAGGTGGGTACGTATCCATTTTTTTCACAGATAGGTCAATTCAAATCATTGAGCCTAGGCTTGCTCTCAAAGCTCGTATCAACTCGCAAGATAAATTGAGTGAAGCATTGCAAACCTCATATCTACAACTGTGCAGACATTTAAAGGACAGAGGTGATGACTTGGACCACGAAATTCAAGTGAGCATGACGATAGTGTCTTGGAAGCATTTGCTCACAGCCTGTGTTTGTTGAACAGACCTCTCGAATACCAGATCACTTACAGTTTCTCGTAAGCGGTGATCCTCAACCCCAACTCTCTCAAAAGTTTGACCATATGACACAGTTATCCCTCGGAAAACCACCAAATGACGTTACGATGGCCTTCGCGGATGAATATCTTTATCGCGTTGCAAACCCAAGCACTTCGCAGAATACCTTGACATGGGCAGATATCCTAGCGGGTGACCCCTTTGAAGGGGACCATTGGCAAGGCATATTCGGACTTCCTCCAGGGAGCATACGGAGAACGAATAAGGAAGGTGAACAAGAGCGCGAAGATTGGGATACATCCCCTTCATTGTCGCCCTTGAACTCAGACGATCTTGCCTTGGATGAAGACGACTCCAGCTTTAGTTCGGGCTACGAGTCCCCTCAGGGATCTCCAGGAACTTCCGACCAGACGCCACCGCTTTCTCCAACATCTCCCCTCCCAAATCGACTTCCTCACTCATATGAACATCTGCAACAGTTCGAGAATTTGGAAAAGAGGCAATACTGGGGAGACAATTGGCGTGGAGATGCTGTATTATCCGCCTCTTTTGATATCGGCAACCCATCTACTCTGGGTGAGGTCGTACCTTTTGACGAAATATAGCACACTCTGATGTCTAGCAGGTCCTACTTTATCTCTTGTGCTCGCACAAGACGGAGGTGCCCAAGACGCGCAGAGCATGCTACAGCCGGAGGTACCTTGAACTTTTGCATTATTTCTCGTTGCCCTCGCTGACAGTGTCAATTTAGGTGTACATTGACGAAGATGACATGGTCCGAGAAGTGCTCATGGGCCTGCAAGGCAACAGGAACATTATCTTTAAATTGACTGACGCCAAGTTAACTGTGAGTCCTCTCTCCCCTTCTGATTATTGGTCTGGGATTTACATCTGAAGCATAGTTAAATCCCAAAGCGCCCAGATTACTACATTACACTCTCGCCTCCCAACAATCCTTATTATGGTCTTTTGCGAACATGATCAGCACAGTTCATCAACTACGGTGTTTCGTGGCAGGCGTGTTCTCAGCAAGCATGCTCTCGGATACCCACGAAGTACCTCGAGGATTCGGGCAACGGAGACGACAATCCATTCCACGCACATGCCAGGCCTTTGCAGATGCGATTGATCATACCATTCGCGAATTTGACGCCTGTTGTGCAGAGAAGGAAGAATCGATGTGTATCGCGTACAACGGGGAGAACAAAACTCCACTGGTTACCAGTCTGATTAGCACGGAAAAGGAAGTCCGTGATCGATACCAGACTGCATTCGAGGTCCTTCTTGAAGTCATCCAGAAAACCTTTCTCGCTAAACCTGGGACGGATTTTGCTTCGTTTGATTATCTAGAGCAACGACGGCCCCCTGCAGTATTGACAGCCATCTTACTAGACACGCTGTTTGCGAATGTCCAGCGATACATGGAGAGGCAAGATGCAAGGACGAGCGAAGCTCTCATGGCCGCCTTTGTGCGGACGTCTGAGCCAGTTTGGAGCATGATCGGAAACTGGCTTAGGGATGGCATGGCTATTCATCTCGGTGTCGGGAGCGGGGGAAATACTGATGATGATGAATTGGACGAAGAGTTCTTCATTGAGAGCAGTGGCGTCGGTGTTGGAATGATGGCTCTCGGTCTTCTGGACCCAGAATTTTGGAAGGAAGGTTATAACATCAGGGAGTGCGCACAATATGCCAGTGATGAAGCTCGTGACTCTATCCCAGAGGAAACTAGGCAGCCCATCCCAGTATTTTTACAGCCCGTCGCAGATATGATTTTAGCCGCTGGTAAAGCCTTGGGTCTGATACGGGCATTAGGAGATCATCCATCTTCCGTTGCTTTCCAGACCTGGACGTCTTTCCAACAATTGATACAATCGGAAATAGACAAACGGCAGCAGGAGCAGGGCATACAGGGTTCCAACTTGTTTTCTGTCTCTATCGATACACTGTCTCGCCTCATCTACGATCACCTTCTTCCTGGCTGCCAAATTACAGGCTCCCGTCTTGTTACAACTCTAGTCAATGGATGCGGGGTATGGTCTCACTTGGTTGCCATCGAAAATATCTTTTTCATGAGAAAAGGAGACTGTATGAGCCATTTCATTGACATAATTTTCAACAAGGTGTGGCCCATTTCTTGCGGTATCATTTATTGCGATTTAATGTGACTGCTGCTCCTTAGATGGACTCTCAACAGTCATGGGGCGACTTCCATTTCTTAAACACTGCATTCAACGACGTGATCCAAGCCAATCGACCCCGAAATGCTCCTCCATGGATAAATCCAACGCTAGTCCGCTTCTCATACAAAAATGCCAAGGGAAAAGACGGTGAAATCAAACGCACAGTGAAGGCAATAGATGGCTTGATGATCGAGTATGATGTGCCCTTCCCATTGGGGTACATCTTCAATCGCAGTACATTGCAAATCTACAACGAAATTTTTACCTTTCTGCTTCAAATACGTCGCGCAAAAAATGTTTTGGAGCGGATCCTGATTCGTGGGGAACGTGGCCGTAGTATTGAACTCAGAGAAGAACTGAAAGCTTTTTACGCCATGAGAAGTAGGCTAAGCTGGTTTATCAAGTAAGTTAACATTTCTTTTGTTGACGAAGTGATCACTGAGAAAAGGCGAAGCACCGTTTTAAACTTTCTCACTGTTCATGTAAGTCTCTCTCAAACACGAGGCTACTTCTGACATTGAAGTCATCTATCTTCAGGTGATTGATGCGGAGACGTCAAACTTCCATAAGATTTTCCGATCTACAACATCTTTGGATGAAATGATCAAGTTTCACGAAGAACAGTGTGTATGTTCCGCTGATCCAATTAAAGCACTGACCGATTCATGACTGTCATTGACCCAGTCTTGAGAAGGTGCTCGGGCGCTGTTTGCTGAAACCTAATGTATGAAATAAAAAGTTGTTCGTTACAAAGCACTCCTGACTGCGGTTTAATATAGACTTCAGCTCTCCATCGGGCAATCGTGTCGATCCTCGATATGTCCCTTCACTTCAGCCAAGGTTTTGTGGACTTTGCAGGCGATACCACCGTCACGCTTGATGTATCAAGGCAGTCCATCATCATGAAGGGTCACCGCAGTCGTCGGCAGCGACGACAGAAGAAAAATGTCGTCGGATTCTCTACAGCTATGTTGGATGATGAAAGCACTGACGAAGATGACGATCACGAATTCTCGGTGGACATGCAACCGCTTGAACCGTCTTATTCACAAGCGTCGTCCAGTCCTGCAGGACTAGACTTTTCTACTCATGTAGAAAAAATGTCGAGCGAATTGGATGGTTTGGTTAAATTTTTACGAAGAGGAACTGAGAGTCTTGCCAGTGGATTAAGCGAGGCTGCACCTGCTTTTGGAGTGCTAGCGTTTGCTTTAGAGGACTGGGATATTTAATTGTTTTAATTGGTAGCAATATTGCAATAGGTTGCCGAAAATGCTCGTTTAGCATGTCGCACGTGATTGACTTGATCATGGACAGATGCCGCATGCCCAATGCCCATTGTAATTACGGCCTGAAGAGATGCCCAAAACAACGCCGCAAGGGTCTCCGATTCCAAAACACAAACCACGACAATGTCTGCGGAACAGTATAACACTGTAGAGCAGGATTCGCAGAACCCACCTGGAGGAAATGAGCTTCCAAGTTATGATGATTTAGCTACTCAGAATGGCCCAAATTCAAGGTATCGAAAAGTAACTTCGGATTTAACTACCTGCACTGATTTATCGATGCGCACAGATTTGGGCGGTGGAGGGGCTGGATTGAGAAAAGGCACGTGTCTCATTCATGGGTGTTATTAGTTGACAGTGATTAGCTCAGAGGTGGAAGCTGATTATATTTTCACAGAGCGGCTGAACGATACAATGACATTACGCCAGAAGAACGGGCGCGTCGACGTGAAAGAGGATGGGGCAACGATTTAGGGGTAAGCCGTTATCAGTTTTGGCGCACAGCTCAGTCTTGCACAGTGCATATTTAATCATATAGACATCGTCTCCTGAGACCCTGATAACAACGCAACAAGTGCCACAACCAATCTCATCGCACCTACCACCAGATATAACATCTTCGGGCTACCAGCATCCTGTGCAAGCCCCACTTCACATCCAGACAAGTAGCCTATCAATCAATGATTCTACATATTCCGCGTCTCAAGACGATTCATCGTCCATTTCTGCACCCCTTCCTTTCGTCAGTCAACGCATCGATCCATCACATCTGAGTATTAATCATTTTGGGTCACGATTCTTACCACACACAACCTCACAAATTCGATGTGTATTGCCCGTGCTGTCTGACCGACTTTTACTAGTTGGACACGACGACGGGCTCTCTGTTCTCGACATGTTTCCACAGGAATGGACAGATGACGGCGAAATCAATGTCAAGGGGCCGAATGAGGCATACTGTCGTCATATCTGGAAAGGAGAAAGGTAAGTGACTGCCATTATTCGCCAGACATCGCCAGTTGCTAATTAGCGATTAACGGGTTCAAGTGTTTATCAAATGTCCATTCTTGAAGTTGAAGACCAAGGCTCAGGAACTCCTCAAGGGGTCGTGCTAGCTGTTGTGGGTCCATCCCCGGATTCAGGAGCAAGTCACAGGGATTCAGAGTCCGTGAAGGCTGCCCGAATGTACAACTTATCAAGTCTGATAAGTTTGGCAAGATGGACAATCGCCCAAAAGGTAATATATCTTCCTTTGATTCCGCACATGACTGAGGGTCAGATAGGGATCTCGTCCTCTAGATTTGCACAAGATGTCGACCTGGCAAACTCCCAGTTCTCCTTCAAAAAAGCACCGAGCTCAAGGTAGCATCGCAAGGAGCATAAAGTCATTAATTGACACTCCGCAACCTCAACATTTTCAGGAGCAGCCATCTTCGTATCAGTCATTTCTTTCACCTGCGTCGTCCGGTGGATCGAATTCATCTCGCCTGCCCATGTCCCCTGACGCTGCGGATCAACGAAGGCCAAATTCGGAAGAGGCAGGTTGGGATGTTGTGGATGACCTCCCTGTACGATGGGCCACAGATTTTGTTCCTTTGGCCGCCGCTGGCTCACGACTCGTTGGCACATCGGTAATTTGTTTTGCAACCTGGAACGATGAGGGAAGGAAAGGCAAGGGAACGGGTGGTCAACTCCTTGCTATTGCCACTAAAAACAACATTTTTTTGTACGAAACCCCCAAAGGAGAGCGTGCTTACCGTTTTGTCAAGGTAAATCGCCTTTATACTTCATTGTCTTGTTTTCATAATCATACTGGCACAGGAATTTTATACCCCTTTACAGTCCCGAAATCTGGCGTTTATTCAACAGGCTGTACCAGAAATGAACAGAGGAGGTCCTCTAGAGGGGAGCGGCAGGCATCACTCGCATAGGCGATCTGATAGTGGTGGTACACTGCGGGGAGTTGTTAGCGGCACTACTTCACCTACTCCCTTGAAGTATGGGACCCATCTAAGTCTCTTTGTGGTCTTTGACAAGAAGGCAGGTTTAATCAGGTTGGCAGACTCTGCAGTTGGAGAAGTGGAGCTAGGAGAGGATGGGGGACCTCAACCGCCTGGCCTCCTATACGCGCGGGACACCTTCTCATCAACGATCAGTAGCACCAGTCTAAGACAAAGGGCCCGTCTGTCGTTCGATATACGCGAATCAGCGGCCAAATGGCTGGTTCCTTTGCGATGCGAACTACCTGTACCTGGACATCCAGATGCTACCCAATCAGTCTATATTATTACCAAAGGAAAACGAACCCATGTTGTCCCCTTTCCCCTTCCAAGTCGCTCGTCGGCATCACCGCCACTCCATGCAATCTTTTGGAAATCACACCCAAAATCCGTATCTGCACGCGTTGTGTACTCCGACACGGATGATCAGCCCCTTCTCCAATTGATCTCGATGGGTGAGAATGGATTGGAAGTGCAAGAAACTGGGATATCATTTATGAATTCCAAAGGTAAAGGTCGTGCCTTCCCGGATGACATCATACGAGCAGAAGAGGACTTGGGTGGAGAAGCTGGCTTCTTAGCCGTGGGTGGAAATTGGGACAGGGTCGACCAAATATACGGCCCGCAGTCTTTGTCAAGTGCTATCTCAGCGCTTTCGGTGGATTCGACGGACTCGGAAGCCATCTTTTCACGGCTAAAGCACGAGGAAGGGATTTATGGCTGGTGCCGGAAGGGAGTCGAAGACTACCGCGTTTTCTGGATTGGGGGTGGTCGAAGTCATCCAATTGAAGAAGTTCGGGATGACGAATCTGATATCTACTTTTGAGTTGCACTTCTGTACCTATGACAATTTAACACTACGTATTATATGTAACGCCAATCTGGACATGAACCCTAGGTGCGAGTCCGACTTAATCTATTCATATGGGTCAACAAAATAACATGGTCAGTGTGGAGATGTGCGTCCAGAGTTGGCTACAGGTTTGATTTGGGCGCAGATGGAACCATTTTAATATGAGTACCGGACACAACCAACCGGTGGTGCGTGTCATTCCAAATCTTTTACAAACAGATTCAGCGAACAAAAACGTCATTTTCAGGACGTGTTTCTCACCTCTGTTCTTGCAGACTGAGCTCTTGCACCAAGCGTCAGTGTTGTATTGATAATACGAAGTTTATCCCCCCTGTCATGTTACAAGCTTAGCAATATAACGTAGAAAGCATCAACGATCGACGCACATCTGAGCTGGAGAGTGATAGACGAGATTTAAAGACTGGGATACACTTGGATAAACATCCCCAGTGCTCGCAAAGCTCAAGGCCAGTAGTGCAAAGGACGAGCACCTACAAAATGCCTCCCGTTCAATTGTCAACGCAACGTGCGACCTGTGCTCGATTCTTACAGATCAACAAGAAAGGCGGAACAACCTCCATGGATACTACCTCCACCATTGAGCATATCTGCGAAGTGCTTGGATTCTCAGTACCCCAACTTCCCCACATTTTGCAATTTAGCGCCAAATGATCGATCATACCTTCCGCCACTTCGGTCTCCATCACAAACTTTGCTTCCATCTTTCTTGACTCTTCTGCTTTTGGAACTATCGATATTTCTGTAACCTTTAGTCTCTTCTGGATATCTTCGCCAAATATCCTGTGTTCGACACCGAAAGGGCGATGATTGATGAATAGAGAACCTGGGTCTCCGAACATCCTCTTCACCTCGTCTGGGGCACTTCCGGCGATTTTCGAGATGTCGACAGACTCGGGGTCAAAATCAGAATCGGCCATGTCAACGACCTGGGATATAGATAGGAAAATCTCAAAGGCGAATTATGCAGAACGCAGTGCTGTAAGTTGACCAAGGACAAGGGTGCTCAGCAGTAAGAAGAATATTTGCTTAGTTGTCATCCTACGTAGCCAGTCTATGTATGTGCCCATGCATGAGGCATATTCGGCCGGTTACTTACCGTCCCGACCGAGACGCGCGGATGTCCGCGGTTCTGATTCTGGGAGAGGGTGTATGGTTATTAAAAAGTTACAAGTAACATTGATACAACGAGGTAAAACTCGCTCGAATTAAAAAAAGTGAAGTTATTGATGCGAGATGGTGCTACTACGATTGCAGTTTACCAATACTTAATACAGTCCGGAAACGCAATATTAATAGTCTCTGGCTGTTTCACAAGAAGCGGAGTAATTATCCTGGTTGGGAAAAAGGAATGAGTTTCCGAAAATACCATGCAGATGTACATATGTCCCAGGTGTGTGTGTATGTCGAAAAATAAGTAATCAGAACAAAATTGAGGTTAGTAAAAGCAAAGTCTGTCAAGTGTCCAAAACGCCAAGCATAAACAAAGTGGAGGGAGTCGGAGGCGCTATCGTGTAGGAGGTCGTGAAGATGCTCTGGGATATGTGTTACTGTTGGGTGTGGTGGGGTCGCTTCCCTGATTCGACCTTGTTTGGTTCTTACGAATCACGACAAACGACCTCTGCGGTTGGGCGGCTGCTGATAAATCCGCACTCAAAGCACCGAGTTCTTCATCAACAGCTTGTTGAGCAGGTAAAACAGCAGGTCTACCATCACTGCTATGTGGCCGATTTCTCCTGATGTGATACCAAGGTTTCTTTTTCCTTTGTGGACTTTGTTCATCATCCGATCCGATATCATCGTCGTCGTCGTCACGTCGCTGCAGCTGGGCCAAGTCTGGCTTGATATATGTATCCTGAGAGAGGTGCTTCGGTCGGTAAGTTTGAGTTTGAGAAGAGCTCGCTGCGGGTTGTTGATATGGGCCGGGCAAAAAGTTTTCCACAATAGCCGTCTGGGACTTGGTTCTGATATGAGCTGGCTGCATTGCGCCTTGAGGTAGTCCGTTGGCACCGAGTGAAAGGTTGGATAGCGAAAGAGGGATGTCTTCACTTCTATTGTCGCTGCGGTCATAATTTGCCAGAGGATGCATGGACACGGCCGGCGTGCTTTGATTTAGAGGGGAATGTATTTGACTTTGCTGGCCAATGGATGGGAACGTGTGCGTGGAGCCTGATCGAATGGCATACGGGGATTCCATGTTTGCTCGACCACCTCCAACCCGCGAGAAGCCGGTATTGGGTGTTGTGGGTTTTGCCTTTGGCTGTGGTTGCCCGAATGCTGGGGGCGCTGCTGTTTGAACTGCGTCTGTGATAGGAGCATACCCAGGGGCCGTCTTTGGGAATGGCTGCCATGCACCCATAATATACCCGTCATCGTCACTGTCCAGGTGTTCTTCTTGATAGGGTCGATTTGCGTGTTCGGGTCTCAGAACAGACGGTGGCTGAGAATTAGCTGAGCCCTTTCTTGATTGGTTATTAAGAAATTGTGGAGTGATGTTTCCATCTTTCCCCATGGCCGCCAGTGTTGGAGGCATATACGACGACAAATCCGAATCCCGGGTTTGGGCGTGCGATGCATTGTCTTGGGACTTTGCTTTACTATGGACTTTACGACGACGACGTCTTCTAGACGCGCTACCGCACCCTAACATGCCGCATGCACCGAGAAGGCCACTGTCGATGACATGCTTGCTGCGATCAAAGGATATACGACCAAATAGCCGGACAAAACCTTCAACGATTTTGACGAGGAGCATGAGGAGCAGCGCAAGGTAGACCAGCGCAAGGATGATAAGAATGCCATATGCGACCCAGGCGCCGGGTCCTGGCCCTATTGAAATCTATGAGAGAATCAGGATTGTTTCAAAAGTAAACGGAAGGAATGACACCAACCGCCTGCGTCAAAATCACCAATAAAACGGCAATGACAATCCTTGCGACACAGAATAAGAAGCTAATTAGTCCCATACTAGCACCACTACCCCACGGCAACCATATACTAGTCACTAACGCGGAGACGACTTCTATAACCAGAATAATAATCGCTTGAGCAGTGCCACTTTTCTGTCCTGCACCAATAGTGACGCCTGTTGCAATGTTTGTTGCGAAGAACAGAATAGCGAAGAGCTGCGAGCCATGACGATAATGGTTGTACAGTGGACCTAAAGAAAGTAAGGTTCTTGTCTCATCGTAGAGCTTGTTTGTGGTGGTGAAAGTCACTCGAATGACAAGATGGGCCGGTATCAACACTGAAAATATCACGAAGGATAGAGCAGCAAGAACTATTGGTGTCGTGCTTCCAGCCATTGTGCGAGACATGGTCATCTGATAGCACGAGAAGATGGTAACAGGGAGATGGAAGAGAACAAGGATCCGAACAAGATTTCCGTGCAATACACTGCCGTGAAAAGTCCCACTCTCTGAGCGAAATCTCCACCATGCCCTGTGCGTATTGATTCCCCGTTCGGATGAAACACCCGCACTTCCCAGCGGAAGTGCAAATTTGGTGGTAGACCTGGCTGAAAGTGGTAGGTGCCCAGAACCGTTCAATGACCTATTTTCATCCGCAGCTGCTGGGGGTGAGGCCTCTGAAGCATCCCTGTTAACGATGAAGCCTGGGCTTCGGGTGCGAGTCAAACGATTCATGGTGTGTGTGGCGTTTTGACCCCCTAGCCTGTGGTTGATCAAGCTAGCGATGTAATCAACAAACCAGAACAACACTGATGCAGCAATAGTACCAGCAATGATACCGAGGAAAAGTATCAAACATGTAGAAAATAGGTCTTGGGGCCGTATTCCAAGGGTATATGCGAAAGTTGGGATTCCCTGAGCAGAATCAGGTGGAAGGGTAAATATAACGTTGGGTATTGAGGGGTCGATGAAGAGAGGAGAAGTTGGATCAGAAAGTTGTTCAGAAAAAGATTCAGGGGGTGTGAAAGGTGATGTATCCAAAGGATGCCAATGATGGGTCTTTGAAGACTCCGTCAAGGATATGTCTGCAACGGGGTAGGAAATTTAGCAAAGCTAATACCAAAAGAGAAAGAAAAAACAACCACTGACTGTATGACAAAGTCGACCAGGAAGCTTGTGTCAACAAGGGATCTCGAGATAAACGGAAAGGTAAAGGACAAGCATATTTTGAGATCTAAAATAAGACTCACAGATGAATTGAGGCCATTCTACGGCCACCATAGCCAGAATAGCACACCACTGAGTATGAAAGAATATATCACGCATCGAAGGAGTACCTAAGCGTGATGAGGATTTTGACAGATGGTGAAGAAGGAAATGGGATAATTACAAAAGCGCATCAAAGCTGGGCTTGAGGTTAGGCGTTCGCCACTAATCGCGCTAGCCAAAATATATCCTGCACTCTGTGCGCGAGACCAGATACCACCTCCCGGACGGGTAATTCCACGGCCCCACGCCGATGAAATCCTTGCTGCGCCGACGACCAGCCAATAAGATATTGTTAGGGCGATGGTGGACCAAAATATAATTTTAGCCTTCCCATACGGTGATTGGGGCCGTGGATCAAGAGGGGTGGTCAACAAGTCGACGCAAAGCAGCTCTTTACCGAAAGGATCGACTGCTCGAAGCCTTGTGATGAGTGTTGTAAGCTCCCGATTCTTGCCCCATGGTATCGTTGAAGAAAATGCGAAAGGACCAGCGGATATAGGACAAAAAGAATGATCCGGAGAAGTAATTGGTGGAAGAGGAGATGGTGGACGCATGTTTTGGCATAAATAGGAACTATTTGACCATGCACTAAGCGTAAGGACTGAGGTAGATGTAAAGAGTGTGGCTTTGGAATAAAAAGGTTAATATTACTATGTTACTTAGCACGAACCCAGATAAAAAAGTTTACCTAGACTGCTACTTTGGTTTGCAACTACACCCACTATATCCTTTGGACTAGTCCCCAGTACTGTAAGATTGAGATAACTGCCCCATTCTTGGTTTTGCAGGACTTGTCCGTAAACTGTGGTAACATTGAGCTTCTGGTCAATGCTCTCTGGTTCATCGAAACAGTCAGTAAAAGGTAAATTTGCAGGATCTGCGAGTACAGTTGAAGGTAGAAGAGAAATAAGAAGAAGTAATAGAGTTGAAGGCAATTGTAACCTCATCGTTAAAGACGAAAGAGGTCGTGTTAAGGACAAAAGCACCAACTCCAACGAAAGCTTGTTGACAGATTACATCATCCAAATAGCTCACACAACCTTTAACCGGTCATTCCTTCAGCTTGATACAACTAAATGCTTTGTCGTCGTCTTGCTATTCATTCAAGATGGTCTCGTACTTTTCATGATATTAGACAATATAAAGAAGATCAAAGATGGCCTGGTTGGCAAGTCATTGTAGGTATAGAGACACACGCTCAAATAAAATCTCGTCAAAAGTTATTCTCCGGTTTGCCCCAATTTCACCAACCAACTTTTGAACTTGTATTGACTCTTTTGTTTGAACAAGAATCTTCTGCTCTGGGAACTAACGAACCCTCCAACACCAATGTATCGCCATTTGATGCTGCTTTTCCCGGCACTCTCCCTGTATGTATCCTCAAAACACATCATTCCGTTCCAAGTCGAACATATTTCTAGAAAATAAACTCTCGGAGCGTAGATTTGGCCCTGAGAACAGCAGTCGCACTTCAATCCAAAATCTCATTGCGTTCATCCTTTGACCGCAAACATTACTTCTATACCGACCTACCTTCGGGGTATCAAATAACTCAACAATATGGTGAGCCACTTCCTACCCCATCCACCAGTTGCATTCTAAAGGCGCGTAGCCCCTCTTGCAAAGGATGGAAAGCTCACCATACAACTACCCGGAAGCGAGACATTCGAGGTTCGCATCAAGCAGATTCAGCTTGAACAGGTAAAAATACCCTTCGCCAACGTATCTACAATGTTGACACACTTTGTTGGTCAGGACACAGCTAAATCAACATCCAACAGATATACTAATGAATCTTTTAATGACCTCAGTCGAGCAGGTGTTGGCCTCATGGAAATTGTTTCGGAGCCCGACCTTAGGTATGTCGAGGATGCTCGTTGAGTTCTCGTTCTTTTTTCAATCAGATTGCAGGTCACCAGAAGAAGCTGGCGCCTACGTTCGAACCCTTCAGGCTGTTCTAAGAGCGATGGGCTCAAGTGATGGAAACATGGAACAGGTAAGATAAATGTGCGTCATTGTATCCTGTAACGTTAACTATCATTAGGGCTCCTTCCGCTGTGATGTCAACGTTTCTGTCAACCGAAAAGGCGACACTCCAGGTATCCGTTGCGAAATTAAGAACTTGAACAGCGTCAAGTTCATGATGGCAGCAATCAGTAAGTTTGTCAGATGAAACGTGTTGATAGTTACTCAATTACAGCAGCCCATGAAATCAAACGCCAGATTGATTTCATTGAAAACAACCCTGGTAAACTAGTACCCCAAGAAACCCGTGGATTCAACGAGGATACCTTCGAAACATACAAACTAAGGTCCAAAGAAGATGCTCCGGACTACCGTTATATGCCAGACCCCAATCTCGGAACCCTTCGGCTGAGCGAGGTACTACTCTTCAGCTTATCCGCAGTTAACCATATTTTTGAACCTTCTTAGGCAAGGATCGACACCATAAGGTCCAGTCTACCGCCTCTTCCCTGGGAAATTCGAAAACGGCTCCTCGATAAATATCCTAGCCTTTCACACAAGGAGCAGAGTTTGGATGTAATGCTAAGCATTGATAGTTCAAAAGACATAAACCCCGACGGTGAACCGTCTGTTGGAATTATCAGCTTCTTCGAGCAGCTTTGCGAGCCATCCACATCGTCGCGCCAACCATTAGATCCAGCATTTGTCATCAACTGGTACGTCTTGAATATCTTTATTGCACCCTATCATCCTACATATCTCAGTACCTTATATAGGTTGACGCACGAGCTATTGGGCCAACTAGCCGCCCGGAAACAGTCATTCGCGCAAAACCCACTATCAGTCGAACAATTTAGAGATCTTGTGCACCTCGTGGACAATAAAACACTTACTGGTCAGTAGACTGATAGAAATCATCCCAGTAAGCACTTCCATTCATCACTCCACAGGAACTTCTGGAAAGTTGCTCCTCCGCCACATACTCGACAACCCTTCATCTAGAAGGACCCTCGAAATTGCTCACGATTTAAACTTGACTGCCCTATCCTCTTCGTCACATCCCTCATCACCGAGTGCCGTCTCCGAACTCCAGTCATTTTGTGAAACAGCCATCGCAGCGATGCCCAAAGAAGTCGCTGCCGTTCGTGCAGGAAACAAGAATGTCATCAACAAGATGGTGGGCTTCATCATGAAACAGACAAGGGGACGGGCAGATGCAGTCAAAATCAAATCCGTTTTGGAAGAGTTGATCCTTCGAAAAAAGGAACCTTCATCAAGGGTATAGACGAATGAAAACCGTTCAACAATATCTTATAGCAGGACTGCTCGGTGACGGATACTGATGTTCTGTCGCCTGTGCAGTCTTGATGTTGCCCATCCGTCACTCATCTCAGTGGTGGATCGAAAGTATTACATGCGTCCACATATCTCGGCCCTCAATATCATAACCACCACTTGTGTAATCAATCTCTCATCGAAGGACCTTCTATTTAGGACATCATTGTTTCATCCAATCCATTAAGTGCGGGGTTCAAGGACCTCGATGAATACTGATCACCTACAACCAACGACCGCGAATTCTATATATCAACCCCATTTCATCACTTCGAGGGCTATTGCATGAGAGAGAATAAATACGCAAAAGACGGTAATAAGGCGTCTGGGTATTTTATTATCGCAAACTCATGTATTCCAACGTTCATTTCTGAGATCAGAGCCATCAGAACCACCCCTTTTAAGAAATAGAATTGCTATTTTCGGAAGACGTATCACCAAGGCATCTTTGAGTCCCTGGAGTTCTTGAGGCAATCTTCAGCTCTTGCAAGTTGAAGGTCTGAAATTTGACTTTTGAAGTCATAGTAATATGTGATGTCTCATGGGGTATCTTTGTTGCGCACTTTCGAAGACAATATGCCCGATTGCTTGTAGGACACCCGATGCTGTGAAGGCATCAAGAACAATCCGTCCAAATTGGACTTGTCTGGCTGATGATGACAATCATCTGGAGTCCGCATGGATGGTCTTACTTCTGAACTTACTCGCCCGCATCATACTGATAAAGTAAGAAGACATGCACAGGTATTGCTGCTTCCAATACTATATAGCTCCACTGACTCGTACGCCTGATAATTGAGAAAGATTACACGAAAATACACTTTTCAATCTCCCATTCAATCGTCTGAGGATGCATTATTAGCAATCGCCTAGCACCTATCGTCCAATCGGCTCACATAGACAACGCCTTGCTGGGCAGATATAAACCTGCAACAGTTGTCTGTGTCATAATCCAGGAGTTCACCGCGACCTTCTCCAACAATGTATCTATACTCTTTAGCTTCGACCACTATTATCGTTGGCTTGACTCTCGCCACTGCTTCTGCGACTCCAGTTGGGGTGAAGGAGGTATGGCCCATCACATAGCTAGTGTTCCGGGTTATATGACCACCTCTAATGGATGTTTCAGTTGGAATCCAGGCAGTGGGATCCGGAGTGCATTAGGATGGGCACTCATTGGGTTTGCCCTATATCCAAAGGAGATGCCAGCCCAAACTCGATTTAATGCATGTCAAGGCTGAAGAATACGTGCGGCGCATATCCTCACATGCTTATTGTAGGCAACGTTATAGTGTTGCTTGATAGTGGAGACTATTCTGGCGACATCAATCAACTCTAATTTTTTAAACACACATAGACGCGTATACATCGCGGCCTGGATTCTCAGCATGGTGGTATGTAAGCAAGTCCTTTCCATTAAGAGATTTTCCATATTTGGAGTTCTTCCGTCGCGAATCAAACACTGTGACTCTTGAGTTCGCGCTCGTCCTCCTGTGCTGCCCAACGCTCGACTGCGCGGCCCAACCATTACCATCAGAGAACACCAGGGTAGATGGTCTTGAAGAATTCCCGATCTTACCAGACAGCGTCACAGTAGTGCTGGCAAAGTCGGAGTCTATGTCTGTAGGTTGCAAGCTTTCCTCGAACAAGTGTACCAAACACATCGGAGAAATAGCGGTTGTAGCCTTTTTTTCTTTTTCTTTTTTTGTGTCATTCGGAATGCACAGGCAGGGTTCCCGGGGTCACGGTCGCCCACTCAGAGGAGCTTTCAAAACGCCACCGATTCAAAAAGGTTTGGGAATGGGCAGTGCTCAACTTTAATAATGCATCCGCCGGTGCTTTTGTTTGCTCCTCCATTTTAGGAGTGGTTCCCATGTTGAATATGAACTTGGAAGCACTTTGCATATCAGAAGGAATGTGATCTCAACTCCTTTCAGGTCCGCGTGTCATCGCGGCCACGAGATTGTCAGAGGGAGAATCAACGGAACTGGCTTGGGTTTAATGACGAACCAGGCATGCTCGGACATCCTCAATGTCCGGAATGGACAAGTATTACAACTAGCCTTTGAGTAGCTTGGATAGATACTTCGGTCAATGATAGTAAATGATGGCATTAAATGGTAGTGCATGGGGATAAGCCCTTGAACAACATTTCAAACAGTTCCTCGAAGATATCGGGGCTAAGCTCGTTTATTTGAAAAGGGTAATTAGGGACATACAGGGATATCACGATTCAGGGTCGTCCTTTAGTGTTTGCTACATCGAAGAGGCCGTTGAACCCCGGATAGATGCAACGGATGTAAAACGTGGAAGTTATGAAACGCTAAGGAAAGGAGAAAAAGCAAACTCCGGCAGTCATGAAAATGCCAGACCAGCCCAAGCACCAACTGCGCCAACAAGGGCACTACCTGCCACCACCTTGAAGTTAGAACTTGGCTTTGAACTCGTTGAAACAGGCTGTTTCTCGGTGAACTTGCTGTGCTCCGCTTCAATCTTTTTCAGTAATGTCTGCACTGCACTCTCCGTCTGTCCAATAATCAGTAGAGCTTGGTCATCTTGATCATTTTCTTCGTTCATGATTTGAGCAGTGAAAAATTTGAGAATTTTCGCTTGTTGCAGGATAGAATCCATGTCGACCTTGGGGACTACATAAACTGTTGCGGGTGCGTCGCAAGACAGTCTTGCAATAAATAGGTCTCGTTCCATGGCACTCATAGATCTGGTCAGAGGACGAGCTTGAGGTTGCGGTTGCGAAACGGAGGATGAAGATATTGGTTTCTGTCCTTGCTCACTAAGAATGCTGTGAACTGCACCCTGCGAATCGCTCTCGGTATCCAAAGAATCATAGCTACTAAATGGGCTAGGTGGAATAAGAGTTCCAGGCATAGGGGAACGGCTGGGGCGTCCTGGTTTCAGAGGTTTATTGGCCTTCGGCGAAGCTGGGGTTACTGCGTCTTGCCATCGCACAATCTTAGCCACTTTTGCCTTCATTTCGAGCATATCCCCCTGAGGATTGTCGAATATACCAGATTGAGATAAGTGCCCGACCATCTCGTTGGAAGTCGTTGCCAGGGCAAGCTGGGTATTGCTGCGTCGGAGGGGTTTAGGTTGATGACTGCGAGTTTGGTGGATTCGGGGTTTTTGCTCTTCGTTGGTGGCTGTACGGTGAGTTTCGATATTGAGAGATTGCAATGCACCAGAAATTAAGGCATCGTCGAAATCTTTGTTCACTGGAGAGTCCATGTAGGGACAACCGGATCGTGGGTGACCAGCTCTAGGCCGTTTGCAGTGCGAACACTGAGGAACCTTACGAGTGGGTGTCAAAGTAGGTGTTGGTAGGTCTTGTCTCGCAGATTTTCCGGCAGGCGAGTTTTGAGCCGATCGAAGTGTAGGAGGCATTATGGAAATAGGATTGGTGATGGAAATCAGGACAGTGGCAAGACTGGTGATGATTTAAGTACTGACGTTGACCGCGCACTTTGTGTTGTTGGTTTCTTTGTCTTGGTGGTTGCAATGGCAATAGCGCACCCCCTGTTGAACGAGTTAGAAAAGAGAGCTTTGTCAAATGCCTGTCTATATTGTTACATCGAGTCAATTAATGTGGAAGGGACTTATTGAGTAGTCTCGACTCATTCCTTGTACACATGCACGTGGTTTACTTAGGCTTGTACTATTTCTCACATTCATTGCCAATTCAATCATATAATGGATTCTCCTGTGTCCCGGGTCTTACAAGCATGGAATAGTGCTCGTGGCACTATATTCGACTTCAGTGATGCAAATTTATATGATATACGATTAATAATATACATCTTGCGTCTCATCAAATGCGAGAGCGACGAAAATACAAAGGTAATAAAGTGGCTGTATGATGTTGATGAGTGTCAATACGGTTGCATCCGAGCATAAAGTAACGGGAAGAAAGAGACCAAGAACAAGGCAATATTTCGCACCATAATCTTTCCAGATATGCGTGTTACAGGATGCCTTGTTGCCAGATCAGAGAAAGAGTCGAGAAACTGTTGAATTCAACAGATTAACAAACCGTGAAGCGACTCAAGGGAAAAAAAGCCTTGTTGCTCCAAAGTCCTATATGTGTGAATCGCGTCTTATTGATATTACTGTGCGGCGACAGCGCCGGTCGCAATAGCAGCGTTTTCACCGAAAGGAAGCTGAGGTGACTTGATATCTTGAGTGGATGGTATGGTCGGTGTGGCAGATATCGAGCGATCTTCCAAAAGTTGGTTGAGGTCTGCTACTGCTGCTTGCGAAGAGCTAAAATAACCATGATGTCAAATAAATGACACTGATAGAGAAATGTGGAAGGCGTATAGACAAACCGTTGTCGCTTGTTTGGCATGTCAGATGAATTATTGCCAGACTTTCCGGGGCCCTACATCTCCACTTTAGCATTGGAACCCAGTACAATTGCAGTCAGTCAAACCTTGGTTCGCTTTTGAGCCGTTTTCGCAGGTTTTTCTCCAGGCTCAAAGACGTTGTCTGGTAGTGCGGACCTAAGTAGCGATGCTCCTTGTAAAAAAGAATAAGGTCGAAGAAACAACAGGGGACAAACTTCTTAATATGTCTGACAACCAGACCCATTGTCGCTTCATCGTATTTGTCCCATGATTTCACCAGTTTCGTAAACTCAGTTGTGGGGAATGAAATATCGAGTTTCCGTGGACCATTGTTACCCACTTAGAATTTCTTAGTCATATATCATACACAGTCTAGGAGAAGAAGCTAACCAGGTTTCTCGATTGCAAGACCAATGTAAAACGTTGTTGAGTATATTGGTCCCGCTCCTTCTTTGCCTTCGATATCCTCTTTCTTGCGTTTCAGAATGGCGCTAGAAATTTCGCCTTGTGCAACTTGTCGAACTTCTTCTTCGGTTAAACAGTAACATACTTGATCGAAGCCCTTGACGAATGGGTGAGCGAGAATGAGGGTATCGACATACTCTAATTTCATCACGAGTTGACGGACTCGTGATTCAACAGTCCCAGACCTAATAAGATGGATGAGAATGTAGTGACTAACAAGGGGCCTAATTCCTCACCATTTCAACTGCAAATCGGGACTCGCTGTTGTGGCAATGATTTGGAGATAGTAACGGTATTTGTGGAAGAAGTCATGTTTCTGGAACAATTCTGACCAGCTGGCATTTCCGCTAATAACCTTCTCCACGATTTCTGAACCTGCGGGGAATTGGTGATGTTGTGATGAATCGAGAGAGGAAACATACCGCGTTTAAACTCTTCCGTAATGATCATTTGCGTAGATTTAGTGACGTTGTGAGTAGCGCACATGGCTGGATAGGCAGGTGTAATTATAGGCATTCTATGTGCTCTGTCCTGTGGATAAATCTGCGCCGGGAGATAAGCAGCGTCTTGAGTGCAGAGCGACGAACTTACCCTTGGATTCCAGACGCGAACCTGAAGAGGCCCTTCCTCGATATGCTTCAGTAATACTGGCTGCGGCCATTCCCTAACCCGATATAAGACGATTCAATGTTTAGGGAGTATGCTCACTCACCATTTGTACATAATGATGAAGAAGCGACTGACAATAGCACCTGCTATTGCATTTGGATATAGCTGACAAATTCTGGCAACGAGCAAAGCCCAAGCAACCCCGCCTAAGAAGCCATTGACGTTGGAAGATATCGCTCGTCCTACAATTGAAGGATCACATGTCAGAATGAAACAAAGATTCCATGGTGGCCTGCATACTCTGTGCCCAAAGTTTGATGCACCGCAGGGCATCGCGAAAGACCTCGACATTGGGTACCAAGCGCATAATTTCGTCGATAACCCTAGAGCCTAAAAATGAATGCTCAGACCGCAGCAAAAAGACTTCACGAAGGGTATCTACCGTTCAAGCTCCGAACGCATTTCTCGTCGAGATTTCTGAGTAGATTGTCATCCTTTAAAGATAGATCATCAGGTACTGACGACAATGCGAGACGAGCCATCAAAAAATCCAATGCAACTCCAGATATTTCTGATTTGATGATCGGCACGAAAGCCTCCGGAACTCCCTGTGGTGAAGGTTGGGTATATAGAGCTTATAGGTGGTATAGATAACTTACAGAAACCTCTGTTGCGCCTTCGAGCTGTTTTAACATAGGTTCAAAGACCTCAAAGAAATCTTCGCGTGTTACGTGTTTAGGGACGACACACAAAGTATCTATGTCCGTTCCGGGTCCATGAACTCCCAGTCGATATGAGCCAAAGGTAAAGATTTTTCCACCAGCAGAGTTGGCAACGGACTCAGGAAGGCCACGGTCCAAAGCCACTTTTTTCACGAATTGCTTTACCAAAGCTGCCACACGCCCCAGTACAATTTCTCTGGTAGCACAAATCATATATTAGCCACAATTTCTGTTGTTTTGTCAAAAGATAGTATGGAACAAATAGAAGGCGATCTTTAAAGGCAATGTAGACATTCCACGCAATATCCTTTGTTTGCAAGATGAAAGGTCCATGTGAAGCAAATCTTACCTTGTCCGGGACTCCTCTTCCGACTCGAAATTGTTTTGTCTTTTAAGTTCCTCCATCAGGGTTACAGTCACCTCTTTCTCCCGTTGGGTCGAGTGATTCAATGATATGGGGGGCGTAACCCCAAGGTATCTAAAATCCATAGAGGCTTAGAGGTCCGTCGATTCGTGTCTGAGGCAATGTCACTCACCCTGTTTGGTTCTCGCTACTCATTTCGTGAATGGCTTGAATGATGCAAAGTCTATAAGACTATGTTGCAGTATGTAGACTAGATTCAGTTAGACCAGAACTTATTAAGTTCAATTCTTTATGAACAAAAACACGACCTTGACGAGTGTATCAAAAGGAAGAAAGTGTCGCCGCAACTGTCAACAGGCCAACGACATGTGTGACCCTCGTCAGCCCCAAAAAGCAGTGACAACTGGCCATGTGTATTGTGACACGTAATTAAAGAGTGACACAAATGTCAGTTGAGTTTAACTTGATAATGATTAAGAAGGCTCTTGCTTCAAAGTCAACCTAAACCACACAAGTTCAGATAGCAATTCAATTCCTGAGAAGTTCATGGGTATGCAGGTGATATATTTTAAGCCTAAGTATTTCTCTAAGAGTAAAATCCCAAATACTTTGGAAAGTCATGCTACTATTACTAACAAACAAAAGGACGTCCACACAAACAGAAAGCAGCATAATTAAAAGTCGTCGGGGGGAAGGGTAAATGGTAGTTAAAGTGCATCAATTTGCAGAGGTATATTTACGTCTTGTGGAATTATAGAGATGATTTTTCTCCCTTCGACCGAGTGCCCACTTCCGTATACACCACCCAGCGGCACCTGCAAAAAAAATCCCAATAAGAACGCCAACCACAATTCCAGTTGAAGAGCTTGGCTTTGCGAGGTCAGATGCAGTGGTAACGCCTGGGCCATTGGTAGGAGAGAATGGCGAAGATGTGTTGGATGGATTGGTGCCGAATGGCCAAAAGTCACCCCCATTGGGAGGTAGTACGCAGGTTAAGGAATCTCCGTCACGAGTTGGTATAAAGTCGGATTGCAGAGAAGTCGATCTCAGAGAGTTGGGATCCATGATGAAAGGGGCAGGGTCAGGGACCACATCTGTGTCATGACATTGGGGACCTCGTCCTCCTATGAAAGATGTGTTTCCTATGAGACTGTTTTCTTGAACTTGAAAGTTGTCAGCAGATGTTACAGCAATTCCGTAGCTGAATGCACCGGCGAATTTGTTTCCGCGGACGATGCCGTTTCGAACGACATTGTCTCCAAATTTGTCTCCAAACCATGTTCGGGGTCCGATAGCTATGCCAATTCTAAGCGATAGCGGTGGTCGTTATCAGTATATCTCAGGGTGGAAAAAGTAGGGCTCACTTGATGATAGCATTCTTGAAGTTGTTGCCCTTTTGGTCCTTGTCTGGCTCATCTGTAGCAAAGCCGCCTAGAATGAGGTTGTCCCGCACAATAGTGCCTGTATAATCACCGCCCCATGGGTCGTAATCAACCATGTTAATGCCTCCTAAGAGAGTTTGCTGCATACAAGGAAAGAATGGTCAGAATTAATTGGAGTTTACTTCAGTCGACATACATTCAGGACCCAGATGGTATTGTTGTAAATCTGGGAGCCAGGAGCGCCGAACACGACAATGCCACCATCCGTGGCGCCTTGTATCAAATTGTTCCGCACAACACTGTCACGACAGCTCAAACTAATGCCATCGGCCCACTCCTGGAAAGTATCTGAGCCACATGGCCCCAGTTGATTGTTTTGAATGGTGACGTTGCGACAAGCGAGTGTCCCTTCAGCAACATGCATAGTCGTCCAACTTCTGGGGTCGTAAGAGCGCACATTTTCCACTAACTGATCCGAGTTGTCACCCCCCATTATGATGTTGCCACCACCTTTGGTTGGTGCAGCACCTCGACGCGTTCCATCGACCTGTGTGCGGTACGGTCACGAGGGGTGAAAAAAAAGAGTAGCAAGAGACTTTATACCTGGATGCCTCGAATCTTCACTCCCGAACATGTCTTACATGTCGCATCAACAGCTGTCGTATGTCCCTCACCATTTGCAACAGGCCCTACCACTGCAAGTGTTGCCCTATCATCACCAGACGGATATCCCAGTGTTCGAATTTCTTGATTAGGATGGGCGAAAAGGATAGGCGCTTGAAGCAAATACGTTTGCCTCGGACAAAGGTTCAATACATATCCATCTCCGGAGTTTTGAAGGAGCTCATTCAGCCTTTCGGTAACAGTATTTGCAGGGTCGGGGGGTACACAGTCTGCAGTTTGCCTTGAGATGTGTCTGCTGCAAACATATCATGAGCCAAAAACAAGAGAGAAAGGTACTGCAGAATAGCTACAGACTGCATGTGCTTTTTCGATAGATTATTGGGATATGGTTGCATGGTCGTAATTTATGAGAATGCGGTCAAGTTTGCGTGCTTCCAAGGAGCTTGATTGCGCTAGGATATAGGCTATAGGATAGTGACTGAGGAATTTTCGATAAAAAAGAGTGTGGTATAAAGGAAAGGCAATTATTTGTAAGAGAATTTGAAATTAGTCGGTGAATCCTATCCTGGGGTATTTAGGGAGTGTTAGCAGGCAAAGAACCGGACAAAGACATGGTTGTTGAGGGAAAAGGAAAGTCTGATGCATTTTGTTCAGGGGTGAAGACCTCTTATGTCATCAACCCGCTACAGGACTTGGCTAAGTCTACAACCAGCACACTGTATATGTAGAGTACGAACGTCAAAAATGGTTAAATAATGAGCGGAGCATGAAGGATGTATACTGATGTATTACACTGTGGTCTAGTGAATGATGACATTGTATGGAAGTGCTCATGAGATCAATCGAGCCAAGGAAGCGTGCTAGATACATGGTGGCTTAACACCTAACAAAAAAGCCCAAATTTTATGAATCGTATTCCTGACGATGGGAACGAGATTTAGAGGTAGCCTCATCGCCAGAATACCTTGAATCGTGCCCACGGTGACGATGGTCGTAGTCACGAGACGAACGTTGAGGGGAGCGGCTGCGAGGACGATGTCTTCTGGGTGAAGCATTTTGATGTGAGCGCCCCTCATCTGTTGGGTTGTATCGTTTTAGCAGATCCTCAACACCCTTCATTGCAGAAGACTGTTTTTTCGCTTTCTTCTCCTTCTTTTTGGCTTTCCTAGCTTTGCGTTCCTCTGGAGTTTCGTCTTTGTGTTTAGATTTTCCTTTGCTCTTCTTATCTTTCTTGAGTGCCTTTTGCTCCCGACGTTGGGCAATCAAGTAGTCGCGCATTGGGTCTTCTGGGTCAATGGATGCACCAGTCATATCAGAAGAATCCGAGTCGTTTGCATCATCTATATGGTGTGAGAGTCAGATTAATGCTTCCAAACTGTATTGACAAGGATACCTTGAATCATAACAGGTTTGGCGTTGAAGGCCTGTTCTTCGGGATCTACCCACTCCCCATTTTCGTCTTTGATCTTTGGCTGTTTATAATTCTTCACATGATCTACGCGCAATGTCTTTTCGAGAACCTTGGCACCGTTCAAATTGTCAACCGCGAGGATGGTGGATCGTTGATCCTCATACATGAGGAACGCGAAACCTTTCTTTTTTCCAGTTTCTTTATCCCGAGGCATGTTCAAGTCCATGATCTCCCCATATCTAACGGGTTATTTGTGAGAATAATGGACGTAGACGTAGAAGTGGTTGGACTTACTGGGAAAAGATAGTAATAACGTCCCCTTCTGTGAGGTCGAAATGCAGTCCTCCAATGAAAATGTAAGCAGAATCCTTGTATTCATCATGCCATGAGGCTCCACTTAATCCAAGGTCTAATTCAGCTTGGTTTATTTTATTAATTTCCTTTACAACACTGGTAAAAAATTGTCAGTAATTATAATGAACATAGGAGAGAAACGACTGACTTCATGATTGTTACAATGCAAGATATACTTTCCCACGATTAGATGGGTGGATTTGAACCCAAAATTTTAATGATCATAACTCTTTAGAGGTCTCTCAACATAAAAAAACAAGATGCCTTCATTCTCATTACCTCCAATTCACGATAATCCTGAAGGTGGTTGGGGCCCATCGACTTCCAGCATTCCTGATCAATTTAAATTCAAGGATATTCCTTATGCCCCATTCTCAAAATCTGACAAGCTTGGACGTTTTGCGGACTGGAATGATCTTTCATCGGATAATCGCCAGACTGCAGCTGGCGTTTCCTCTGCTCAAACAAACAGGGCTGCAGGCCCTGGAGGTCGCAGACGCGATGGAACTCAGGCGTTCGGAAGCGGTACAGCTAGCGCCTTCGCGTACTTCCACGTTGAAGATGAATCATCCTTCTCCCTCGTCGATAATAAAGCTGCACCTGCTCGTCGCGGTACAGGCTTCAGTCGTGGAAGAGGAAGTTCCAGGGGAACAGCTTCCTATAATACTCGTGGCGCTACGCGCGGTGCTCGTGGTGGGCCGGCTTTCAGAGGTGGTGCCAATCAACGTGGTGGCCAGAGGAGAGGTGGATGGAGAGACTGGGAAAAGGTATACATCATCCTATCGCATTCTTTTCAAGAGATTTGACTCAGCTTTTGTTTCACAAGAATAACCGCACGAGAGAATCCTCCGTCGTGATTTCACCACAGTGGACTATGCTTGAGGAAGTGGAATTCCATCGCCTTGCAAAATTGCGCCTGGAGGTAGATGAACCCGAAGAATTGTGGGTTTATTTCATCACATTACAACAACAATTTCTCAGTTGATGTGATGTAGGGATACATACGGACGCCTTTACGCTTACGATAAATCTTACGATCGCATCACCACCAAAACGGAGAAACCGCTACAACTCGTGGACCGAATTAAATACAACCCTACGACCTCAGACGACCCAGTTATACAGCAGGTACGACCTTTTGAGCCTATAATATTTCAGGCGAATCTTATTTTTGCAGCTCGCAAGCAACGGCGCCGCAAAGGTCTACACTACCGATGTTATTCTGAGTGTCCTGATGTGTGCACCACGATCTGTCTATCCTTGGGATATCGTCATTGTTCGTGAAGGAGATAGTCTCTTCTTCGACAAGCGAGATGGTGGTCCATTTGACACGGTCACGGTCAACGAAAACGCTGCGGATCCCCCTCAAGACCCAGCACCACCAAATCCCAATAATCCAAACGAAAAGCCGGTTGCGCCTGAGACTGCAGCCATCAATACTGCGACATCCTTGTCACTAGAAGCTACCTACATCAATCAAAACTTCGGCTTCCAGTCTGTCATTGAAAGCAGCCCTCCACCTGCAATTGACCTCGCCCATCCCAATCCCTTCTATGGACCCGAGGAGACAGAACCACTTGCTTCATGCGGATACCGATACAGGCTTTTCGATCTCGGTATCACAGAGGATGAAGATATCAAGATTTGTGTTCGGACGGAGGTGGATGCATACTCCCCTGGACAAGGCAACCCCAAGGATGGTCAAGGACTAGTTACCATCCGAGCCCTCAACGAGTTTGATCCTCGTTCCCAAGGAGCTGGTGGTGCACCCGATTGGAGATCAAAGCTTGACTCTCAACGTGGTGCTGTTGTTGCAACTGAAATGAAAAACAACAGCTGCAAGCTTGCCAAATGGACGGTGCAAAGTGTTCTCGCCGGCGCTGATCTCCTCAAAATTGGGTGTGTTCATGGTTATTTTCTTTGTTGCTGCGCAAAAAATTATTAACAAGCTGACACAAAACAGTTACATCTCCCGAGCCAACCCGCGCGATAACACGCGACATGTCATTCTCAGCACTGCTTCTCTCCGTCCTACAGATTTTGCTGCACAACTCAATGTCTCTTTGGCCAATGGATGGGGTATTGTTCGCACTGTCACAGACATGTGTATGAAGATGCCTGAAGGCAAATACGTCCTAGTGAAGGACCCTAACAAAGTATGTTTCGCATCTGCACTGTCGTTGAATCGATGGAATTGACATCACTTTTCAGCCTGTCATCCGTCTGTACTCCGTGCCCGTGACTACCTTCACTGGAGAGGACGATGAGGCTGAAGGCAGTGAAGAAGAGTGATCTACGATTAGTGTGTAGATTTGACACTTGCGTATCAGAATGAGGAATGATTTCATGATTGAGATGTCAGGAGAGTTTCCACAGCGACTTCGATGTTCGCACTGGAATGAGCCGTTAAGGTGTGCCAGGACACAAGAGAAACGGAACACACCTTCGTTGGAGAGCACCGACTAGGACTTCCCGTTCCATTGTTGGGAATATTGCTACGATTTGAGTAATTTCAGCTTCTGTAGGAACGCGTAACCCGGCATTTTCGCGTGCAGTTCTTCCAGTCAACTCATCCACCCATTCTCGCATGACTGAGGGGCGTGCTTCACCCGATTCGGTTTCTGGAGCGGCAGACCGATGTGCTCTCGGTGTACGTGCAGTCGTGATTACTTCGTCCACTGGAATTGTGTCTGTGAGTCTGCCTCCATCCGGCATGGCTCTATTGCTGCGTCTCGGAGACCTGTAAACTCCGAATACAAGAGAAATGTAGGTGGAAAAGAAGTCGAGGAGTGATTTGGGGAGGCGATACGTGTTCAATCCTGCTAGATCCGAACGATAAATCTGACCTGAGAATATTCCAATGAGGGCGACAATCACACCGACAGGGATGTGCATGACGGCCAACTGAGAAAACCGTCAAATTTTCGTATGGCTGTCATGTAAACCATCACCCACCTGCAAACCAAGTAGATATTGCAAGGATTTGTTATTTAGTTCGACCCCAAAAATATGGTATCGATAGATGGGTGGTACTATTCTGGAGTACTGGTAGAGCAGGTTGAATATCATCACTGAGGGTCCCATCGCGATTTGGTTCAGGCCAAATCTATGCAAGAACATGAGGGTAACAAATTCGAGTAAAGTCGAAACCAAAAGCGACACTGTTAAGAATGACTGGCAAAATGATTAGAATGTTGCAACATTTTTATGATGATAGGAGTCGACCACAACATACCGCAAATTTAACGGTTCCAAATTGCCGCTCGACGTGAATACCGACATTGTAGAACACTAGCGCTCCGATAAATAGATCACTGGAGTTTGAGAAGGCCAGATGGTGAGTTATGAGTCGCCAATACTGCGTAGGTTCAACTCATGCATCAACTCATGACCTCCGCATTACAGCAAGAAATATGGGTATTATACCTGATGATGTTTAGAAATGTGAGGACTAAACTGAGCTAAACGTTAGCTACGTTTACATGACATATAGACCCCTAATAGCAGGCTTGCTTACTGTCAGATGGAAGAAATGTTTTATGTCGAAAAGCCCGCTGAGAAGTGATGTGAGGCTAGTTGTGATGATAAGACCTAGAAAAGGTGTCAACCAAAAGGTCTTTTTCCTTGTTTTAAACAATTCAAGATGCTTCACCTTTGGTTACTGAAGCATTTTCGAAGGACATGTTATCTTCAAAACGTCAGAGGCAAGTAGCTTTACCTCTTGAACCCTGCTCCGTAATTGTAGTGCCCAACGAATGTTGCTCGTCGCTCGATTCCCAACGACGCTGGCAGCGAACCTACAATGATTCTGAAGGTGACGGCATATCTGACACGTGACTTTAAGTCGCGTCGCGAGAAATTGCATCGTTCCAAGGGGCTTGCAAGGGGCCAAATTTAATTTCATAAAAGTATATATCAGTTTCTATTTTTCATGGGATTTATTTCTCTGTGCACAAAATAAAACTTGGAAGTTTTGAACTGCAAGTCTAGTTGATACAGTTTGTTTGTCGGTCTTTGAGCCTCATAGATGCCGACCCTGCCGAAACGCCACAGAGACAACCAAGCGATTGAACCTCGTTTAATTGGTTCGTTGTCTTCCAACTTTCACAAGGCGTCAGTTGCGTTGAGTGGATATTTATCAAAAGCGATTTCATTATCAAATCTGTAGGTCGTTTGTAGGGTTTTTCGCGTTCTGTCGAGCTGAAAGATTTTCATCTAATCGCTATCAGGGCCCAAGTGGAACTTACCGATAAGTCTCAAAGATCCCGCATCAACATGAGTATTGGGGCGTCAAATATCCCCAATTATGAAGAGGCAACAAACATCGCATCTGAATTTATTGCAAGTTCGTCCCGCTCTTCCGCTCACGACTCCCTTTCATTTCGTTATGATTTCTATTTCTTTCTACGTTATTAGCTGTTATTCGACCACTAATAAATCCTACGATGTATAGGTCTCGATAACCTTCCTAATGAAGTCCAGCATCTTCTTCAAGAGATCACTTATAAGGAACAACGCTATCAAGGTAAATGGTCTACACAGGATTTTTTGTCTTCAGCAATCCGACCGAATATGTTTGATCATACACAGACCTACAGCAAGAAGTACTAAAATATCAGCTCAAGTATTTAAAATCAGCACAAAAGGGATCGCCCCCTCCGGTCGGCCAAGCAAAAATAAATGCCGAATCCCGTTCTGAATCACCCAGCAGCAATCGACCCTCCTTACCTGCCAGAATTTCATCGGTGTATAACGAAATCGACGCCTTGGCAAACGAAAAAATACGTCTTGCGCAAAAGATTGTAGACTTGCTTGGTCGGAAGCGCGCCCGTCTCGACGCAGATCTGGTAAGGGTACGTATCTTGCAGGGAGAGAATCCAGACGATGTACTCGCCGCGACGGCGAACGTCGCATCCTCTATACCTTTGGTTAAAAGGCATGATAGTCTGGCTCCCGCTGCTAACCCAGTCATACAAATTGGCGAGAGCCTTCGTAACTCCATATCACAGTACGACCACGTCCCGTCCGTTTCTCTAACCTCGGGGCCAGGCTATACTAAAAGTAAGTCGATTACATTCGCCCACCATGACATTCGAATTTTTCGCCGTACGTGATAGTGTACAATTCTAACTGGCCATTCATTTAGAACGAAAGATAACGACCAACACATCTATAAAGTTGCCAAGTCCAGCACCAATCTCATCTCTGCCGACCTCATCTCATTTCCGCTCCCGTGCTTCGAGAAGTAACCAGGTCATTCGAATCCCTCAACAAGAGGATGAACTCGACCAGGATGCCGATGGTGACGAGGACCTCGAAGGCGAGGACGCAGAAGAGGATCTCACTCTCTATTGTTTCTGTCACAAACAGAGTTACGGAGATGTAGGAATTTTGGCATCTGAATTCAATAAAAAGCTGATGACTGGTACTTTAGATGATTGGGTGCGATAATCCGGAGTGTCCATACCAATGGGTGCGTACACATCCTCAGCAGTGATCGTTATGGTCACAGTGGTGATAGACTATCCAGTGCTTACCATCCACTTAGTTCCACATCAGCTGCGTGGGCGTTAAACAACCCCTTCCGGATAAGTGGTACTGTCCCGAATGTATCAGAAACCGAGGGACGGGTACCGAAAAGCGGAAGGGACGAAAAAAGTAGAATTCCGAGATGTATGAGGACGTGGTGGGCGCCAATTGGAACGGTTGTTCCGCACACGAAAGGCCAAGAATTGTCTGTCTGGCAACCATGCATAGTGCACATCAGGTTGCGAGGAGGCGACGCCGAACTCGAACGGTATTATACTGAAAAGAGAAACAGGGTTCCATATACAAGACTCTCAAAACCAATGTAAATTTGATACCAATCTTCACAGGAATTGTGAATAAATCCCAATCGCGATATGAATACATATGGCTATGCCAACGACAGTGTATATGAAACCCACGTTTTCCTTGGATTGCTCGTTGCTGATATGATCCCGAAAGCGTGGCAGTTTAATCAACCTTTGCTATCGGATGTGCCCTGGGCCTGATGGGTCTAAGGACCTCTAGGCGACGGCGTCAGTTTTAAGTTTGATGGGTGGCTTGATCGGAGCATTTTGCGGCAACCTACGGGACGCTGACGAGACGGGTCTGGTTTGGGTCTGGTTACTTCCACCTGTGCTATGCAAAAAATCATCAGAGGGCGAATGTAGGACCGATGACATATCGGCCTGGCAAATCGACCAAATGAGCGTCTGCGGCTGACCGAGAATTGTCAGCATTAATTTGACCCCTCTTTCTCAACTAGGTTCGAAAGGTTTTTTTTGTCAAATTTGGACCCATATTAGCCTTCCGTATCTGCAGTTCTTACAGCTGTACAGAGCGCATTGCCCCGAGGCTTCGTCGCATCGATTGATCAACGCCCACGATGTCAACCTTCAGGAGTTGTAAATACTGCAGGCCCCCATTATGTAGCGTTGACAGCCAAGCAAACGAATCATATGTAGGTGCAGCATAGTCACGAGTTGCCCTGAGGATGTTTGTTACCATTCCCACCAATATCTAAACGCCCATCAGACTTCATATCATATCTTGGTCATCTGATTTCTGACGGGCGCTTCGAGCTGGAACACATTTGCAGCCTTATCCTTTAACTTTAAACAACACTTCTCTTTCAATACTTTTATCTTAATTTTTATCACGGCTGCTATCACAGACTGTAGTGCGTGCGAGGAGCTTTATACAACATTCTCCCTCTCAATGACTTAATAATTGCTCCGGACGAGAGGAACTATGTCGCTTCGAGTAAACTCCAGTCCAGATCTTTGCGTCAGTCAATGGACCGACCAACAAGCAAAATAAACAGATTCAAAGCCCTGGAAGCCATTGTATGTGTTCTCTGGCAAATGAGGTGCTTTTTCTTTTTCAATGCATGACAATAAGAGTGTGCATGGTCGGCCATCATGCTAGGTTTCCGCACCCTTTGTGCGTCAGAGTAGTGAGTTCAAAAGGGGGACTAGTAACTGCTGGTGCGGGCCGTGTTATGTATACACACATTTCCTTTATACGTCTGAGAGACCATCATTAGGTAGGGGACAACTACGGCTCCTTCGATTGCTCAACTAAAGGGTGTTCACAATTTTTATGCATGAAATCCATGCTACATTCTATGTCACAGAATACTATGTATATATCATTGCAGTATTTTTTACCACAATCCTCAAATATATCCGCATGTGTTACTAGACCACTCTGAAATCGGCCGTTCGATGTCAGAGATCCTCTTCGAGGACAAAAGCGGCAACAAGCCAAAGAAATACTCGGATATAGATAATTCATGAAGACAGCAGTTGATTCCACTACTCTCGGCATCGGGCAGATATCTATGCATTAATGCGGGGGCTCGGGCAACATTCCCGCAGTATGTAGTCCCTTGAGTCTCAGTTAGTCTCACGTCTTCAAAGTCGCCTGGACTCACAGGTCGCTTCGTGTGGGAACAGTCTTCTGCCTGAAACACTTCCAAGTATTCCGATGCCTTCTTAGGTACCGACCCGATACTCACTCTTCATGAATGAGAAATTGTAAGTATAATGGATGTTCAGATCCCCTGGTAAGGTACAAGCGCAATTCCTCTCCACCCATCATGTTAACACAGCTGCGCACCATGAAAACAAAAGTTCAAGCCCCGCACCTACACATGTCGATAGAGATAGGTACAGGATGAAATACCTCCGTCTCCATACACATTCACGAATGTGGGCGGAGCACACAAGTCCTTCTAATTGTTTTTTGAATGGAAATGAGGAGTCAAGGCAAATTCCACATCGCCGGCTCGAGGCACCCATGTACAACCATTCAGTATTGAAAATAGGTCAGTCTCATGAGCAAGGGTGAAAGATAACGATCCCTCATTGAAAATACAGCCATGAGGCTCGCGGTCCATTCTCGGCCAGCTTAATGCCCTTCGCTTGTTTTAGCCTACTGCTGGAGGAACATAAGAAGCACACCTATTGGGGCGTCGATATCCGAAACCCCACCATGCGTCAGGTGTGGTTCAAGATTCGAGGTATCGATATATGTAGGTTGGGTCATGAGATACTAGACGGCTCCCGGTATTCGTAAGTTTACTCGGTAAAACTTATAATAGTAGTGGGTACGCCGTACTGCCGCTGTCATTTATGCTCCCCAAGGGTCCGCGTGATTACGCTCCTCTACACTGCGGCTACGCCCCCCCAATCCTCGCTTCGTCTTTCCTACCCGCCGGGAACGTCGAATTCAAACGGGATGGTTGAGGGTCCCAGGTGCTTGCCACCTTGAAACAAACCGCCCACAAATATTGTGGGCAGTCGTTTGTACTCTTTGATTTATGCTACTTTCGCACCAATTCATAGCTCAGCGCATGCACACACTCCTTTATGAAATTAGTGTTGTACTTGAAGTTTGAAGTTTCTTCTCTCGCGGAGATGCAATATCTCCTTTCACGGAGTCTGGACCTCTCTGACCTTGACCATAACAGCCTCCGAAAACTAGCCGAAGCAAGAAGAAACGGAATGAGTTACATTCAACTACTACACACATACACGAAGTTTGCCGCCCTTGCTCTCCGCATGAGATTTATATTGAGGGGCATCGTCTCGCATAACAAGTTGGCTTGGAAGTTGTTGTGTGCAGCTTCTGATGCCGTTTTGATGCCGCTCAGGTATTGGCGCTTTTTCTTTTATATTCGACCGTGGACCTTCCCGGACATGCTGTAACCGATATCGATGAAAAGATGCAAGTCGTTTGCAGTGGGTTTATCTGCGTCGTCAGTAGGATAACTGTTTAGGTACAGCGCTGACCCTTGTACTCATTTTTCATCAAATCTGCTTTGTCCATCGACAGCCCACCGACGCTCGCTACATACAACGGAGCCTTTGTATCGTTTTGTGGAAACGGTGCCCATTCCAATACGAACCTGTTATTTCGTGAGGATGAATATTGTAAAGGTACAGTCCCTTTTCGTCTTTTTACTCGCCTTTCTCTTCGGGGTCCGGACTGTGGACAAGTGCGCAAAGGGGAAGTTTTCCCACTGCACTGCGTCATACTCGCGCCGTTAGAGCCGAAGTGCGGGGTCACCGCAGTCTGTGAAGGTCACCGCCTGGGAATCGTGGATACCATCCCAGAAATACATACATACAGCCACTGGAAACGAAGATGCAAACATTTCTTTGTGATACAGAGGCTGGGCACTGAGCGACGAAAGAATATGAATGCAAACAGGAACAAAGAGGCCATTTCTGTGTGTGGTTCTTATCTACAACTCGATAAAGCGACTCAGTGCTTCTTACTCTTCTCCCTAAGCGAGGCTGGGCTTGCCGAGTCAACGTTTCAAATGCACCAAAGAAGAAGTAGTGCTCTAAATACGTCACGTACACCGTAGCTGTCCAAGGCACAGAGTCAGCAATGCCTTCAACAATCTTGTTGTGGGACTCATGCTGATTCCGCCCACCTTGATATGATAGGTATGTGGGCTGAGGTTAGATGCCAGCGGACTTGGGGGTTCGTGCAGTTTAATGCAGTGAAAGTAGGCACTTTTCATGTCAAGAACTTATGGAAGTAATCTATTTCCAGGACCAAAGATAACCCGACTGCATATAATTGAGTTACTGTATAGAAAACAGGAGCCAATATGACGCCCGCTGCCATTCGCAAAGGCTAGCTCGGGAACAAATTTAAGTGGCAATCCCATGAATCACGGCCTTTTCGATACACCATAGGGTCGTTGACTGTTGGCGCTTCTTTTCGGAGTTTTCTGTGTTACTGCAATTGAGTATATGCTGTCCTTTCAGTGATGAGCTGTTGGCGCTAGCACTCTTCCTGATAGGCAGGTGTAAATCGAGCATGGCTGTATCATCCTAGTACTCCGAGCGTACTCTACATTATTGTTTGTCGTGGGCGGAGTCACAAACGTGTGATCAATAATTTTCCACCAGAAATTGTAAAGCGGGGAATAGCAAATATGTAACGATAGCGAGGATCGTGGTCCGGGCGGAGAAGCTTGAAGAAGCGTTATCGGGCCCATGGGGTTCGCCACCGTTGGAGATACAGATTAGGTTCCGATATAGAGAGAGTAATTCTCCATGCGCTCAAGGGCAACTTGTCACTATCTTCAGGTGCTCTGTGTCATGACCTCTGTACACTGTTTTCTTCGTCTTCGCTGGTTTAGTGTATAGTTTTCTTTCTTTTTTCCAAACCAAGTCACTGCGCCTTGTCAACTCGACTTGTTTGGCCTGGAGCCCCCTTTGCGCTGGCAAATTGGGCAGATAAGGCAACGCTCGCTTCCGCTTGCCAAGACGCGACTTGCCGCGGACATGACCTCACAAGGACAGCACAAATCGCGTGCAGCTGTTCCGTTTTTAAGGACTAATTTGAGTACGTGTATGTATATAGTATAATGCTCGCGTTTGCTCAGCTTTACAAGCTTCTTATGTACGACGGTACAGCTCCTAATATGGGATAAAACAATTCATGGCCATTCTCGCACGGCATAGGTGTATTTGCAATAGAGTGCTTTTCGAGATCGGGAAAATGGTGTGTTATGACAAGTTATGACAGAAGAGGACTGTTATCACGTTGGTCCGGTCATGGGCCAGGTCATGAGTCTGGAAATATGGGGTGTCTCTTTGTGTTCGTACACTTGCCGATTGAACGGAACATGTAACTTGGGCGCCGAAATGACGGGAAGGGTTGAAGAGGACCTCTCTGGGATTCGATATCATTTTCATTTGTGGATATGCATATCTGCGAGTCAAAACTGCCCTGGAAGTCGTATATCCATTCTGTCAGCATTACTCAGACCTTCGCCGCTCATTTGTTGAGCGTCCACCAACATGATATGTAAACCGCCGACATAGGTTTCGCGGATTCGGATGCGACTGAGCTGCTCAAAACTCCAAATTTCTTCGCCGCGAAGAACCAAAGAAGCCATGACTTACTTATAAATGGCTCAGGTCCCGTTGTTTTCCGGGTTTCAATTACAATGGCATACAGACGTCTACTTTTTTCATGCCAAAGGTGTCAGGATGTCGTCACCAGGTAGTCACTAGTTGGGTTAAGAGCGCATGGTTCCGGATGTAAACAGATCCAAGCGTCTTGACGCTTTTTTTCAGTTCAGAGCATTCACTTTTTAATTCAGTCTAAAAGCTCCATTCAAAGAAGGCACAACTATTCAACCTCCTGATAATATAATATTAGTGTTTGGCTACTGGTATCTACATAACGCGAACAAATAGCCAAAGGCGGCGTAGCGCATGGGCAAGCACGGAGTGGTGAATTGAAAATGGTGAGGTGTGGACACCCGATGTCTATGGAGAGGGTTATGGAGGGGTTTTATCCAAGAAACGGGTGGATTCTGCAAATGCTGATTATGTAGAACCAAGGCTTCCATCGGACAGGGTTTGAGCCCCTCGTCCTGATCTAGGAAAGGGTGGGGACAGCCATGGTAGTGGAGTCCCTGATCATAATTACCGTTCCTTCCGTCTTTTAATATACACAAGTCAAACATCAAGGTCATTGCAACTATTGCAACTCAATGCTGTGTCGACGACAGCGATATAAATGCCGAGAAAGGACTCAGGCGTCGTCGTCTTCTTGGTTCGAGTTTCGTGTCTCACCTCAAGCTTCACTTCCCCTAGATCTTGTGATGGATTCGATTGTCAAATATACATAGATAGTATTTTTATCGAGAGTACGGGAAATCTGTGGCACATATTGTCATTCACTGATTGGTTAAGAAGAGTAAAGCTTCAATTTTATGACATTGTATCAAAGTTGGACTTGGATATTGGCGCAAGTACTAGGTATGTGCAAACAGCGGAGCAACAGATGAGTTTTTGTGTATGATATGGCGTTCGATTGACAGAAAGTCAAATCATGAGAGTGAGACTGGTCCTCGTATTTTTAAACGAAGATAAAGTGAAAGAAAAAGAGAGGCACCTCAAGATTGGGTGGGGAATATCAGCCCAAGTCAACGGAAGGGTTTGAAACGGAAGGCTTTCATGAGACGACGGATGAGGAAAATGATGTGAACTGTGCTAAACGCCGAAGCTGAAATTGGAGGTGTAGTGAATTGGGATGATGATTACCGAGAGGTACTGTGGCGGGTACAACTGAGGCGTGAGCGAAGATTTGGAGTGAAGTGTTTGAGAATGGCAAGTATAGGGGTTAAAGGACACGACAATAATAAAGAAAGGCAGAGAAAATGACAGGATGCGGCGGATGGGCATGGGACATTTTGAAGGTCGCAATAGTTGTAATTATGGAGAATGGATAGAGGACTTCCGCTGGTTAGAAACAGAGAGACGATAATAGATAACCGGATTAAAGTAGTATGACATAGGAAAGGAATAACAGGGAAGAAGAAATCTCGACTTTGAGGTAGATGAACAAGTTGACATTCGATTCGGAACGGATGCAACCGAGTTGGTTATTAATTATTATGGTGTATGTTGAAGTTGAGAATAATATCAGAGATGAAAGAATAGACAAGTAGGCAGATATTGACGCGCGCTAGTTAATAGTAAATAGTAAAATTGAGAATAATTACAAAAAAATAAAAATAAGAATAAAATAAAGTAAAAAGTCAATAAATTGGTGGGCAGTGAATCGTGGAAAAATGGAAAGAAGTTTTGGGCTGGGTTGAACCAAAAGAGTGGATATTGTATTCAAGGAGTCTTGGGTGTTCGGGGTATTTTAAAAAGTTTTATGGGGTCCAGTTTGACGGTCTAACTCCTTTTATCATTTGAATACTTTCAAGATTCGAATCGTTGGTTAGATTCCAAATAAAGCAATTTGAGCCCTGTATTAGAAAAACTAAAGAGCCCCATAGAAATACGACAATCAAAGGGAAAAAATCCAACAAACCATGGATTCCCTCAACTTTGACGGTTATACTTCATACTCTGACTCTTCCACTCCAAGGACTCCTTCGCCAACAGATATGCATTTCCCTGCTCATGATGTTAAACACATCCCCTTAGACATTGACCGTAACCTTTTCAACAACAACGACGACGAAAATTCGAACGCTGTTCTCGTCAATCCTCATGATGCTTCGTATTGGACGTCAACTCATCCACCCAACTTTAACTTCAATAATTCAAATAGGTCATCAGTTCTTCCAGACATTTATGACCAGGACTTGCCTGAACATCATAACGATTTCCATCACGACCACTTCCAACCTCAGTCAGAAAATTGGTCGCAGCATGAACAGCATCATCCAAATCCTCATCATCGTCCTTCAGAGTTTCCTATGGTTAGAAGGGCCACTTTCCCCTACGTTCGACACGATAGAGAAGAAGGTGTGCCCCTACAACAGTACGCTCCTTTCATTCAGCAACACCAAAACCCCTCCTTGCACCAAAATCAGCATCCAGAGGGTCTCCTGTATAACTCTAGACAGGAAAATCCTTACGGTGAACTCGCTCACCAAGAGTCTTTCATCCCGTCCATGACCAACTCTCCTCATTCTTCTTACAACGACTTCGATGACAACACCAACATCAAGCTCGAAGACACAGCTTCCATCATGGTTCCTTCCCAAAACAACCCTTTCTACCGTCAATCTCCATCTTCCCAGTGCCACCCAATGACAATGACTTACCTCTCCCCCCATACCGGTCTCCCCGTTCAGCATACGGACGACGCCGCTTCCAAAGAGACTCAGTACCTTAGGCGCCGGTGCTTCAACTGTCACACAACAGAACCCCCTTCATGGCGTCGTTCAACTCTCAACCCCGGAAAAATTGTTTGCAACAAGTGTGGGCTCTATGAGCGAACACATCTCCGCCCGAGGCCTCTGCGTTTCGACGAACTCCGAGCCGGAAACAAAGCCCGCAAGCAATCTAGCAAAGGTGGACCAAACGGATCCGGTGTCAGCCCGAAACAGTCCAAGTTGTCAATGATTAAGAAGGAGCCCCGTGAGTTTGGTGGAGGAGGTCTCGTCAGACGCAGCTCTGTCTCGAGCTCTTCGTCCGTTCACTCGGGAAGCGGTGCAAGTGATTGGGATGACAATGGTGTGTTGTCTAAGCCTGGCTCCCCTTAGAGCGTGTGCTGACTGGCCTTGTTCCGAATCAGTTTCCATTTATTCTTCAGGGTCTGCTCCGCCCACCTCCTTCAATTCCCCAGTGGTCCCTTCATTCCCGCTTTCCCGCGACTCGCAGTCACCACCCCTAGATGGCGGTATCCGAGTGCCCACCAACCCCCTATCTGACATCGCGTCAATGCACATTTCCGGCCAGCAACCTACCCCAGCCCTCCTATCTCCAAATGCCCCAAGAAAGTCGCATACCTCACCGTCTTTCTATCCTTCCTCTCTTCCGTCCTTGAGTCCTGCTCCTCAGCAGTCACAGCTTACACAGGATTACTTCTCCAACTCGACGACAGAGTCTTCTGAGCCTCCCGTCTGGACCGCTGAGCCGGCAGCTGAGTCAAACGGTTCCCTCGTTTCGAGCCCTGCCTCATCGTAAATTGATGAGAGCAGCTGGATGCATGTTCGCGGCAGGCAGAATTTATTTGTGTGTTCTTGTTGTGTTTTGTCAGACGTCGATCGTTTGCAGGCGCCGTCCTTGACAGACACGAGGGAAAGAACATGAAAAAAATTACTTGGTGTTATTTATTATTTTTATGGTACGGCCTTTTGTGTACAACCAAAAAACCTTCGACTTCTCTTCTGCTCTGCCATTGCGTCCATCATTTCCCCATATTCCCCCACCCCAACATTGATACCAGGCTCGCACTTCCGATACCATTTGTTGTGCTGTTTTATTTTTAGTTATTTATTTGTGCCTCATACCCTCCATCCAACCACCTCAATCTCATTGTAATTCTGAAAGCACGATTTGTATCCATTGCTTTTTCTATATCTATCTACCATTTTCCCGGAATATCTATATCCTCGTCTTCATCCCCCCGTATCTCAAACAACCAGGAAATTTGGAACACATCTTCTTCAACTCGTCGGCATACGCAAAATCCTTGTTCCTCATCTTTCATATGTATATACACACTTCCGAATCTTTCTGGCCCTCACGTCTTCTCTCCTTGATCGCTTTCCCTCCCTTTGTTGCTGCGAGCTCTGGTGATACCCCGTATTTCGATTTATAGCATCAGTTATTTATTTATTTAGTATTGTCGTACAGTGAACTGTACTTGTAGGGATACGTTCCAAAATAACAGTGTTGATTCACCAGAAGTAAACAAGTTGGAGTGATGAACATCGGACCCATTCTGTTCTGTCAAGCCCTCCATCCATCTGTGAAGACCGTGTGCTCCTGCTCCCTTTTCGCTTCAATCCTCACGATTCAGGTCCACAGGCTTTGGTCACAACCCAACCGATTCTTATTTGATTCTTATCAACCAGAGGTCATCGGCCACAATGACGGCCCAAGAGTATTTCCCTTGTTGAAATTGCATGCATGTACAGTGATATACTATCAATATGTTATCTTGTCTACAACTTTCTGGACGGCCCATGCTCGCAAAACCAAGGAACATCTACCCTTCCACACTCTTCCATTATCTGGACTCTTCTGGACTCAGTTGACAAAATGCGCTGAAATGGAGTTAGGAGCTGGCGAGGCCCTGAACCCTGCCCGAGAGCGGTCCCTGCCACATTCGACTGAAGGCAGCTTCAGACTTCGTGTCACCCTCGTCCTTTCGAACATTCGATTTTTAACTTGCATAATTTTCCACCGTGACCTTCCCTCGCCCTCGTTGGAAATTTTACGCATTCGCGCATGCAGGGCATTTAGGCTAACGTGATATTGGCCGAAAATTCTCCTTTTACATACACCTTCGTGAGAGCTTTATTCTAGAGGCAAAAGCATTTATCTATGTAAGACGCCTCAATCGCCGGAAGGAATGGCACTGGATATGGACGGCGAAAGGGACACACCTGACGCCACCTTGCCCCGTAAATGGCATTAGTCCACTCATCGAAAAATTGCAAAACACGCTTCTAGCTGGAAGCATAAAAATGAGCATGCTCCACTCGCTATCGGTTGTTGTCGAAATTTATTGCATGAAAAATTCTCCGCTGCGCAATCCAAGCGCGTAGTGAAGTAACCACCATATTTGGACAGCATCGGATGCTTGCAGCGCGCTACGCACACCCCCGCGCGCTCTGGACCTTGGCATGAGCTGGAAACACGTTTCTCCGATTTATTGCATGCCAATGACTTTCTGCCTGCGCACTCAGATCATGATAAATGGGTTTAAAGTCTGAGGGTCGGCTGGTGAACCCGGAACCGGTCCTATCACTGCAACCGACTATTGATTTTTATGGAAATAAGCAGGTTTCGACGAAGGCCAGGGAAGTGTGTGGTACGTATTAGCAAAGCGGTCGACGATACGACGGCAATTCAGCAGGTGTAGGTGTGCATCGACACAAGAACCGGATGGCTTCGCAACGCTTCGAAACTACTATCTTTACTTTACTATACTTCTTCCTGCGGCGCTGTGACTCTTGAGATCTAATTCATTATGATTGCTGTCCAAGAACGCGCAGTCGGTCCCTACAGTCGGAAAAGACACGACGGAAAGCTTAGGTAAATGGAAAGGATAAACTAACAATAATATCGACACGATAGCGCCACACAGATTGAGATTTCGACGACAGCGTCTATTTATCCCGAGCTCCCTCACGAAAACATTCGACAAGTTTGGGCGATGCCTATCGCCGCTATGCCTAAATCTTGGTTGAGGAATGAATGCGGCGCGGAGACGGTGGTGTATGCAGGCCCAGTGGCGGCTGCACCCACAAGTATATTTCACTTTTGTGTGTAAGCGTGGCAAGGGTGTCCTTAGAAGGTGCTTTCCGGGGCCGCCCTGCTGTTGTGAACTTTCCAGAAAGGCACAGGATTACGGTCAGTTGCGGAGTTCGAGACTACTTACTCGCTGGCTATGGGGCGTTTCCCTTTTTCTATGTATGTAATAGAGACGGTTTGGATTAGAATTGGTGAGTGGGGTGTTTCGTGAATGAGCATCAAAGCTTTCCACATCTGGTCTTGCAGGCTTCGGACTTGAACGGCAAATAAACTTGTTGGCGTCTCAATTTCGCGGCAACAACTTGTTCATTTCGAGCGTATTCGGCCCTGGAATTGGACCCTTGAAACGCTTGGAATATGTATGTATGACATTGACATGTCACGTTTCTTACTTATCTCTTTTGATTTCTCCCATTTTTATCAATGTCGTGAGCCAGGGCAGAACTCATATAAGTAGGCTCACATTTTCATCTGCTTACGCTTGAGTATTTTGGCAAGGTTTGGTCAACAAAGGCCAGCTTAGGTATGCTCCGGGTTAAATTTCTCATGAGAATCGCGGGGTCGAAGTGTTCAGGACATGCAGGGCAGTGGGCGCGTCATGAGGACAAGATACCGATAATTTTGAACGTTAGACCTCAACTTGGACACCTAAGCTGCCCGTCGTGTTTGCCCTCTACTTTCTATCATAATTAATAAGGAGCGGGAATCCCAACGAAATAGCTGGTAGTCTCCATCGATATCCCTCGTTTAACCCTGCTGAGGGCTGAATAGTACCAGGTAGCTATAAGCTTCGGGCACTATTGCCTACAGGAAATAGGAATGCCAGTGTACGAAGCATAGAACATTCATGCGGTTCCCGAGCTTTGAGTAGACGAACCCGTTTAAGAGCTACTTAACACCGTCAGCCATATCGAAAATGTCCTTGTCAGGGCATTGTGTTTGTCAGGTTGACCAGGACGTGAGAAGAACGAAAGAAGACCAGTGCTTTACACAAGGCTTATGATACCTTATGGGAAGGAATGAGCGTAATACTCCATTTTCATGCGTTGTGAGTCAATGTGATATTATTGCCCTGTCCCAATCCCTGTTCGTATTAGTAAAGCTGAGATACACTGCATCATCTCTCCTGTGTTCACTCAGATTCTCGTTCAATCCTTTTCAGGAGCGCTCACAAGCCGCCTGACATCAACCTTGCTACGGTACAGGCACAAATTTCGAAAGTCCTGGCGTATTGTAGCAGTCAGATGCCATATACTGGGCAGGTAAAGATCAGTCCGGGAGGAAGAAACAAAAGTGTGAGGCAATAACAGGGTTATTATTATATGTGCAAAGGTCAATGTCACTGGGGCACCTTCGGTTCCCTGTTACGCAGATATTTGTTCAGAACCATATTGACTGCAACCACGCTTTGCTGTCTACTCAGGCACTGAAGCTAGTCCCGAGCTCCGAAGTGCTCTCTGTTGGAATGCTAGGTTTAGGCAAGAGCGACTCGACATTGTGGTGCGGACAACTTCTTAGCCTGCCATGACGAGCAGTATTAGTGCCCGTGCGGCACAATGGCTTGTAGCATAACGATATGACACATATCCACGGCCGGCATGAGTATCTATTCGATGATGTAAACAGTTATTCGACCAGAGTGCCGACAAATTCTGCTTCTCCATGAGCACCAGCGCAAGCATGAACTCCAGTGAGGAATTTGAAGACACCCACATTTTCAATCGCCACAACTCGACATAAATTTACGAAGATGAGCCCCTCTTTGTCGATTTTGGAGCAGCGACTCAGGCGAGATGATCTTCGATTAATTAATGCTTCAATTGTCCACAAAGTCCAACACTCTTGAGGAAAATGCTTTTCCAAGGTTTCTCGAGTCTCGACTCCCAGAATGTTACTTGTAAGCTTTTTTTCTCAGGGCTGACTCCTGTCTGCGATTTTATGGGGTGAGAACCTCCAGGGACCGACGGAGTACAAATTCGCATCCGATGGCGCAACATCCCAGATCTTCCTGTCAGCTTTCGTTATCTATGTATTCGATTCCAACTCATTTGGGGTCGAACTATCGAAGGGAATTTTTCGGGTAATGTTCCTCGTTCCGCTTTCAAAGCTCATGACTCCACATTTCCCAAAGGTTACTCAATCAAGGACAATCGTAATCTTAAACAGAGGAACATCAATGGCACTCATTCAAGTCTGGATGTTCAAGAGGCGCTCTGAGCATTTGGGATTTTAGAACTTTTGTGATGTAATCACCTAAAGACACCATGGCACAGCGTCCTGAGCACACCGATCAACTGCAAGGTTCAAAGTCTAGGAGGTATGTCCTTTAATCCTTAGCTTCTTTTTAGGCTGTAGCAATCTTAAATCCTACTGAGAGCAAAAATGGGGCTTTGCATATTTTGGGTTTCCCGGCTGTATTGCGGATACCTGCGGATACATACACCTTCTCAAATCTCGAATATCTAAGGCGCGCAGATGATCGAAGTTCCTGCTCCGAACCAGTCGGATTCCTACCGCGCAACTACTGAACGAAGTGTAAAGCCTTGAAATATAGAAGTACTGCGAATGTAAGAAGGGCAGTTCCCAATGGCACTCGGGCATGGTTTAATCGCCCTTACCTTCGGAGACGGATCAGCTTCTTTCTTCTCGTTGTCGTAATACGACACCTAGCGCGGTAGTACATCCGCAAGGATCACATCTAGTCAATGGCCCGCTTCCCTTTGTAAAGAATCCTGTGTGTTCTTGCGCTTTGTTCGGTGTTTCAATCATCCGCCAGCGTTAAATGCGAATATATCAGCGTCTAAGTAATTACACCACACAGGATGACCTTTAAATGTATGCGATGGAAGTGGTACGACTATAGTCGTCAACTTAGTACATAGGTCATGCGGCAATGGGATGATGATCACCACTCATGTAGTCTTCTATCGACGTGCGAACTGAGTATCTTAATCTCAATGAAGCTGGAGGCCAATGGACGCTAATCGGGGCAGATGGATGATGCCGTCAGCATGATTCCACTCTCTATCGAGAGACTCTACATAGGAGGCTCTGAGAAGTAAGCAAAGTCTTGGTAAAGGGGTCCATGTGGTTGGGAGGCTTTCTCAGTTATTTCCGTCGCTGACGTAGGAACTGTGTTGTATGTGAAAAGACTTCATTACCGCCACCTTGGTCGGTGTGAAGGACTCGTTTTCATTCTTAAAAAAGCCATCCGCTGTCGTGACCAACTCTGTCCGTCCAGTAAAGAGCATCAAACAGAGCCGGAAATTTCAATTTCAATCGATGCTCCTAGGTGCAAACTATGTCATCAAATCAGGCCGTTTGTTATGCTCTCATGATCAATGTAACAATAAAATGTTGAGGTAAGATGCAATGCACAGACAAGGGGTGCGTATCCTTAAGCAATACTCCAAACGTTCCACACATGCAGCACCTCCGGAAGAGAGTAAAACTGAATAAACGAAGGTGCCATCCGTCAAGCTTCAAGGGGATGATGAAACGTTGCGTCAAAAGCTGTTAAAGATAAGCTTCTCACCCATTAATAACTATCGAAGAAGCCTCTCTACACAGCATTCGTGAAACATAACGGGGGTTTAATGGGACGCAAGGACTTCCCCAATTCGTTGAACCCGCAGCATGGAGTCCGGGTAAAATGTCCTCGTCTGTATGGGCGAGAAGAATACACATGAGAATTTCTGCTTGTGTCATGATCGGCAAGCTGAAGTCATTGAATCGACGTGGGTTCACCTCATGGATGGTCTTGTGGTTGCAGTAAACTTGCCGCATAATTAGCGTGAAGTGCATCGCCCGGAACTGGCAATTCTATTTTCAGATAACAGAGGTAAATTGAGGGATTGTGAAGAGCGGCGAAGAGGTAACGGATGACTCACAAATACGAAGTGTCAGATGCATCCAAGTCTGGCAACCTCTGATGCATCTGCATCATCATCCACTGTACACTCGTCTAGACCGACAACCTCAACCGTTTTCATGTCGGCTGGAATTATAGCTTTCCTACGGTGATCCGGCATGAGTCTCGAAATATACGACAAACCCACTGCCGCAATGCGCGTTCCAATCCACTGTCCCAAAGCGACACCGGGGACAAGACCCATGACGTCTTTGACATCCCAAATGTCCCGATGGTGTGTCACAAGACCTTGCTCATTAAACGAAAGGCGTGTAACGATGCGAAGTTTGCAGTGAAAAGGTGATGGAAAAGAGAGAGATGTTCCTGGAATCGGTAATGAAGGTGCAAGAAATTGGGGTGTCGGGAAAACGGGGGAGTTCAAAGAGCTGGACATAGATTCACCAGAAAAGCGGATTGTATGAGAAGTAGGACCCTCGCAGTGAATTCCCGGAAACAGTAGAATATTGAGCGTGTGCTCTACGATTACTTTACGATTTCCATCTAGGTAAAATGTCAGACCAAAAATCTTATAAGTCGCAATATTCTCCACACCGAAAGATTCGTTCTCGCAGATGTCTGCGACATCAGTCCAAATGCGTAGGGCTTGAAAAAGGTAGTCGTTGTCATCCACATTTCTTGGGGGGCGCAGACGAAACAAGGTGCATAACATTGCTAGCGGTCGGGGTATATCCAACGAGCTCAACTGGTGAGATAGCCTGTGGATATCTCCGATGATAGAGCGTGAAGTCGCTGTCACGAAAGGGTTCTCATAACTTGGACGATGTTAGCATCTACCCAGAAAAGTCTATGAACTCTTGCTCACACTGGATTGACAATCAGTGAGAGTAATAAAAACTATCTCTATCCCAATCATACCTGCGTTTGCATCATAATAAGAGTCAATGAATTCACCAGCAACTGAATTCTCGCCGTAAACTGAGTAGCACACATCGAGAGCTGTTGAACGATTCGACATCACTGGATTGTTAAAAGGCGTATGAGGAGCTGAAGGATGAAATAGAACAGAATTATGGTCAACCATGATTCATGAACAGGACGTCAACTTTGAAATGTTCAAGCTCAAGACCAACAACAACCCACCATCATCCACTAACACGTGGGAATATATGTACATCATAGTCACACTTTTATCAGTATCATTTAAATTTTGTTTCCTCTCATTTTATTTGACAAGTCCTATATGGCCAAGGGATCTCAATTAACACAACTCAAGGCAGCCTTGTCTCAGGCAGGTGTTACTGGCCAAAACAATAACAAGAAAAGGAAACGATCTGCTCTTGTAGAAAAAGACAAGGAAAAGCGTGCAGCTAAGCTTCAAGAAATCCATCAGCGGCTAAATCCCTTCGATGTCAAGGTCACGAAATTGAAACATGATGTTGGTGGACGAAGGTTAAAGGGTATCACTGGAAAACCTGCTCAAAGCAAACAGGCAGGAATAGAGCAGGTTAGACGTTTCCTGTAACTACCAACCCTTTTACTTTCTTAACAAAATTGTAGCGGAAGAAAACACTCTTGAAAGAGTATGAGGAGAAAGAACGTGCAGGAGGCGTTATAGATCGTCGTTTCGGTGAAAATGACCCCACAATGAGCTTGGAGGAGAGGATGTTGGAGCGTTTTACGAAGGAGCGGCAGCGTTCATCTAAAGGAGCAGCCTTCAATCTTGAAGACGAGGATGAACTTACGCATTACGGACAAAGTCTATCCAAGTTGGATGATTTCGACAACGTGGGGATGCTAGAGAGTGACGAAGAGGAAGAAACATTAGGTGAGTATTACTTGTTTTGAATATTCTCCATGTTCATATTTGGAATGGGACACAGGTCAAATAGCAAAGGATGTCGTCCGTCGTGATCATTTTGGTGGGTTTAGCGATGATGAGCCTCATGATGAAGACGAGGTCTGACCATCACATCAATCATGTGTTTTGCATGCACTTATACATTTTGTAGCCCCCGAGAAAAAAAAGTAAAGCGGAAGTTATGGCAGAAGTTATGGCGAAAAGCAAAGAACACAAGGTTATACATGTTGTGCTCGGCACGGTGCCCACGATGCTAATGTTTAAATTAGATGTTGCGACAAATGCAGCGCGACAAGGAAGCGAGTGTTCGTCACGAGTTGGACGACCAGTTTGCATCGCTCAGGGAACTTATCTTCGCACCTGACCCTTCATCCACTGGAAGCAATTCTTTGCCACTGGGCCCCCGAAGCATTGCGCCAACGTCGACCCAGGATGGACAACCCAAATTACCTTCAGCTGAAGGGCAGCAAGACGAGTATGACCAACATGTCCGTGAGCTTGCCTTTGACAAGCGCTCGAAGCCAAAGGATCGCACAAAAACAGAAGAAGAACTTGCATTAGAAACGAAGGAGGCGCTCGAGAAGGCTGAACGGCAAAGACGCCGTCGTATGTTGGGTCTCGAGGACAGTGGCGACGAAGAAAATACAAAAAAAACAGGCAAACGCAAAAGGGGTGCTGATGACCTTGATGATGATTTCATTGACGAGTTGGGGGACTATGACGCCTTGGGTGTTGGGCTAGAAGGACGACAAGAAGGTACAGGTGAAGAGGACGAGGACGAGGATGAGGGAGGAAGTGACGAAGAGGAGAGTGATGGTGATGGTGACGTTGATGTTGAAGAAGGGGAAGTGGGGTTGTCTGAGGATGAAGAGGGTGACGAAGATTCATCGGCATTTGGAAGCGACGAGGACCCTGAAGCAGAAGAAGGGGATCACCAACAATTGGTGTCTTCGCGCGGGGCAACGACGAAACATCTGACGACAACCAAAAAGGGCGCCAAACGAGAATTACCGTTTACCTTTTCATGCCCAGCCACTCATGAAGAGTTTTTGGAAATCGTTGAGGATGTCGACGAAGAAGATGTCCCAACAGTCATCCAGCGGATTCGTGCGCTACACCACACGAGCCTTGCAGCTGAAAACAAGTATAAACTCCAGGTATTTTCTGTTTTTGATGATGGGCTATAGATCTCTAATTGCATGGCAGACACTAGCAACTGTGCTCATTGACCACATCCTTCACGTTGCATCACCACCCAACCCTCGATACACTCTCATATCCGCCATCATCCGCCATCTTCTATCTATCACTCAAGCATACCCAATTCCAGTCGCTCAGCATTTCAAACAAAAATTATCTATAATGCACAAAAACCTAAAGCGCGGCCTATCAAAAGGCGTCCTTTTGGATGACTCCAAGACGTGGCCCGGTGTTTCAGAGCTAGTGCTGCTGAGGTTGATCGGTTTGGTCTGGCCGACTAGTGATTTAAACCACGCTGTGATTTCACCAACTCGAGTTCTTCTAGGAGCCTACCTCGGACTCTGCCGCGTTAGATCTTTGACCGACTTGACAAGCGGGTTGTTTTTGTCAACGCTCTTTCTTCAATATGAGTCCCTATCAAGGCGGTTCGTTCCAGAGGTGGTGAACTTCCTCATGAATGCCGTTCTTCACCTCACACCACACAACTTCAAGAATCCCCGTGATCTCCCAGGGGCTTTTCCTTGTCCAGATTTCAAATCAGAGCTGTGTCGACCTTTGGCCTTGAACCCAAAATTACGAAAGACGATTATTGCGCGACAACCGAAACTACAAGAACTCCTGACAATTGAAACACCATCTGAGCAAGACAAAGCGGATTTGCTATTGCTGACCTTCGACCTTCTTAGTCGCTTCATAGAGCTTTACAAGGGTATTGACGGATTCGTTGAACTTGGTATGCCAGTGATCGCAATCCTAGAAGGAGTAGAGCAGAGGCACCTATGCGAAACACACAGGGTAAGTCCAAGAGTTGTTTCTGTTGGTAGGATTTAACCATTTCGCAGATAAAACTATTACAACTCCTCGACCTAATTGGACGCTTGGTGAAATTTTCGCAACAAGCAAGAAATCCACTGCGCCTCCAAGCCCACAAACCTATTCCTATCCAAACATACATACCCAAATTTGAGACGACTAAATCCAATTATTTGCGTCGTCAAGACCCCGATCATGAAAAGAATCAAGAAGCCAAACTGCGGAACCAATATAAACAAGAGAGGAAGGGCGCTATCAGGGAGCTCAGAAAGGACGCCCGTTTCTTGGCTACTGTGGAGCAGAAAAAACAAATCGAAAAGGACAAAGCTTATAACGAGAGGATGCGTCGTGTTCATGGTACAATCGAGGGAGAAAGAGCTGAGCAAAAGGCAATGGAGAGAGAAAAAGCGAAGGATAAGAGAAGATCTGGGAAGAAGTAGAACCTTTTTCTTTTTGATTTTATGACACCCTTAATGAAATCTTTTATGTATCTCTTGATGCTTCATTGAATCGGGCTGATTTGCTGGATTCCTGGACTGAAGTCCTATCCTATCTGCATAAAACAACTCCTGTGTGTTGGAAGCTCGTGACGCCAAATTCTGATTCTGAGCCAAATTAAAATTGAAGTGAACAGCATTAGGACTGAAATTTATGTTCGACTAGCTATGCACGTACATATTCAACGTAGAAACAATGGTTTTCAATCTCAGTCTGGACTCTGGAGTCTGAGTGACAATCTTGGATGTTGAGGGCTGCCGGCAACACGTGACATTATCACCTTAATTTTGGTTCACTGTACGCATTGTATGGACCTAAGCACTGGCTGCTTTAGACCACATTTTCGTCTTTGGTCAATTCCAGTTCTGACATCTTTCAACTCATTTGTTTACTCCGCTTAATCTCGAACACCTCATCAATATTATCAAGAACCTGCGTCTATGCTACAATATTTGACACAAGTTGAGCGATGTCCATGACAGAACAACCTCCTGCAGCCTTTCCAGTGCCAGAATTTGGCAATGGCACAGGAAAAGCCACCCCTGCCGAATTTCAAACATTTCTTCGTTCTTTACTCACTCAACATCTCGACGACTCTTGTAGAAGAATACCGGCAGCGGATGCTGCTTCATGGATTACTGTGGTAAACGGGTTGGCAGAGCATTTTCTAGCAACATTCCCTCTTCCTGGAATTGTACCATGGAACGCCCTCAAAGGAAAGGTAGAGATGACGGACATCACACTGGACGTCGTCAGACGCGTCTTTTTACGCGTCGACGGCATTTACTCAAATTCCCAAGACTTCATTCGCAAGATCTCTGTAAGGTTGCTGGATCTCTGTCGAGCACTCGGTGTCTGGCTTGACGAACATGAGGATCTTGGAGAGGCTGATCTTTCACCACTACACCTGAAACAAAAGGCCGAAGAAATTCTCGTTTCTGTTTTACGCGATATGACTACAAGTGCGGTCGTACCCTCTGGACAAGATACATGCGGCTGGCAGATCTTTAGAGATGTTCTAGGCCAATGGATAACAGTTTGCGACGGTGAGCTCATACATACCCTTCGGTATGTGCTTGTACTTACATAACCTAGAGCTCATGCGTAGCACGTTCCCTTCGACATCCTCCATTATCCTCTACCCCTTTGGCAACCCTCTCGTCGTGGAAGTCAAGCCCCAAGATCCTACAGATTTGGTACGTATCCATGTTTTTCTGTCCCGTTCTAATATTTATTGATTATCTAGGAAACTGAAGACACGCCCATGAACATTATCATCGCAAACTTAGAGTTCATACCCAGCTTCATAGCTCTTGTTATAAAGATCGTCGCTCGGTCAATCTCCCCACCCCTGAAATGCCAATGGCTTCTCTCTGACCTGCTCTCTCTGACCCTCGACACCTCTTCCCGATTTCTTACGTACTGCATGGCGGAAGGGGGCGCGACGACGATCAGATTGCGTTGTCAAGCCTTGATTGCCAGCCTGACCGCAACAGCGCAAATTGGCAAGTTTCCTGCACACAGGGAGGCATGGATCTGCATGGTGGAAAGCATGCTTCATGTACGCCTCAATTTTCAAGTCAAGCTTGAATGGAACATTGTTGATTTGGCATTTCGTGAACTGATCGAGGGAAACCCAGTACCAGCATCTAGAACGTTGGTCAAAGAAGTCGTTGCGAAGCTCGAAGATGGCTGCAACAATCCGGGAGAAGAAAATTTGAAGGTAACGATATGTCGTCGATAGATAAATTAGACATTGATATTGACCCACACCTAGTCTTTGCTTCGGGGTTACCTTACCTACGCTGTTGGAGTCTCTGACTCTTCGGTTATCAACTACTTGCGCCAACGGCTAAATGAAATGCCGCAATCTACAGAAAGAGCAGAATTACTAAAACAACTAGAGCGTACCTCGAATTCAAATGGCCCCTTGCAGACAAATGATGTTGGACAATTTCCTATGTCACCATTGGCTTGGAAGAACTGTGTTGCGAGTGTTGTTCGCGAACTCATCTCTCCAGAGCCTCTATTGTGGATGGATGATGAGGCTGATGATACCTGGTCGACTCCACTATACATTCAAAGAACAGTCAGTGAGATCCAAGTAAAACTGCACAGGTACGTTTTCACCCTCAGTGGTCTCCTGTAACCCATCCCAACTCACCCCGCAGTGGTCCTACAAATCCATTCAGTCCTTCCCGATTGGCGATCCTTGACAATTTGATAACGTTGCCCTGCCTGCTCGCGCATTGCAATGGATCGACTTGTATACAGCAAAGCGTGCTGAACGTTAATATTCGACTTCCCTCATGGATCGTCATTCTAGAAGGCTTGTTGAATGGATCAAAGGAAGAGATAACTCCAAATGTCCGTCGAGCAAGTTATCGTGTCCTTGCTGCTATCAGTAAACATTGTTCAGTGGAGGACGAGGTTCAGAATTACCTGGATATTTTTTGGCACGGGCTCGCGGATATAGATAGAAGCGTTCGGCTTGCGTCAGGGTATGTGTGATTTTCGTCTGCCAGGGTGCTTACATGTGCCAATTATGCGATTCCGTAGACAAGCATTGAAGGCGTTGATACAAAATCAGACATATAATTCCCGCGAAAAGTCGCAGCTGATAAGCAAGGTTTTCAATCGCTTGTATCTGCTTCTGGAATCTTCTGCAGATACGGTCAGAGAAACCCTTTTGATTACTGTCGGGTCCATGGGCAGGTGAGTTGAGACCGTTCAACCTTTCTGCACATGCTATACTCCCATGTTTGTAGGACAAAGAATTCAGAAGTTTTGTGTCAAGTTATCTGCATCCTGATTGCTCAATTCGGTCGCAAAAACCCTGTCATAAAAGGGGGTGCATATGTTCAGGTGCGTACCTATAATTCGTTATTAAATCTGTCCTCATCCGTCAAGAGTAGATAAATTCTCTGACCAAATACCACGGGAAGACTCCCTACTCCCTAATACTTCCTTATATGGATCAAGTTGCGCCCTTTGCAGTCCAGAGGTTGCTTTCGCAGCCAGAAATCATTACAGAAACGTGTAACCTTTTGGACACGACGCCAGGCAACTTTGTGGAGACGAGTTTTCATCGAATATTGCCTGATTTGTTTGCCAATGGCGAACAGAGGATCCTGGACGCCATACTGACATTGCTTCCTGAGAGACGAGAGAGAACACCGGCCAATTTGTTCTTGGTCCATCCTCACTCGATCCTGGCACATATATTTTTGTTGCCAACTCAGGCTCAAACAAACAAAGGCCTAAACTTCGTCACTCAAGTCGTAAGGACAGCAGCAAAATCTTCTACAATCGACATTCAGAGTGTTCTCAAAACCTGCCTGGTGCCGTTGCTCGCTGAGTTAGTCGTAGTCATGGGGGACGTGGAAGAAACTGTCGCTCGGCAGGTTAGTCCCCAGTATACCGTTTTCAACTTTTATATCGTTTCATCCTCACACTTTCAAGGGAATGGAAGCATTGAAGAAAGTCGAAAAGTTGCTTCCTTTGCAAAAGAGGGGGACACCCAAACCCTCTGACCTCGGCAGTTTCCTGAAGAACTATATGCTCGGACTGATTTCAAATATGAATGATATGTTGCAAGACATCCAAGGCAAAAAAACGGTGCAACACAAACGAAGGATTTTGCGCAGTTTAGGCGCCCTCATCTCTTTAATCGGGTCACCCATAAGCAATGTGTCTCCCCAGGTAGGTGATAGCTTTCTGCGATCTATGTAACGAACTCCGAACACGGTATCAGATAATGGCCACCTTCCAAACTATGGTGACTATACCAGAATTAGCGGAAGTCACCTTCCAAACCTGGTATCGTTTTTTGGTGACGTTGGGTCCAGGCGACCTAGGCAATCATATTGGTTCCACAAGTGCAACGATTGTGGCCATTTGGCGTAATTTACCAGAGCCTGCGAAACAACTCGCAATGCAGATCATGGACTTCATTATCAATCAAACAGGCGACTCTCTAACACCATATTTGACAGACATCGTAGATCTCTCCGCCATCAATGCCTTTGACGATCTCGCAACTAGCCTTCAAGCACGACGTGGACCATATACCGCAGAACAGGAATTCAATCGTATCCTGTGTCAATGTTCGACGGACAACCTGACCGTCGCCACGCAGGCTCTGAAAGAGCTAAAATCTTTCTTACAGGCTCACAGCACCTATATCAGGCAATTGACGACGGACGACCTCTTCAGCCCATTAGTGGGGAGGCTATTGGCATGTCTATTTGCGGCATCCACTCGTGATGGCGACGGAACAGAGACTTTCCGTCTTCTGGCTTTCGAATGTTTGGGTATCTTGGGAGCTCTCGACCCAGACCGATGTCAGATCACTCATAAGGATACAAGCATGGTCGTTCTGCGAAATTTCACAGACGACTCCGAAACGACCATTTTTGCCATCCATCTTATCCAGGATCTCCTTGTCAGCGCCTTCAGGTCGACCAGCGACATACGGTATCAAAGCCAATTGGCCTACAGCATCCAAGAGTTGTTAAAGTTTTGTCACTTTACGCCGGCTCTCGTTGCGGCTGGAGGCGGGGCACCTGTACCTATCAAAGTTCGACATCGATGGAACGCTTTGCCCAAGCACGTCCTGGAAACAGTGACTCCCCTGCTTGAAGGGCGATTCGCGATCAACGAAGCCCATTTCCCTGATGCTCGACACCCTATATATCACACTCAATCGACATATCGTGAATGGATACAATTATGGGCTTCCCATTTAATTAAAAAGGTGTCTGGTCCAACAGCTCAGCGACTCTTTAGTGTCTTTCGCGTTGCCATCCGGAACAAGGATGTATTGGTGGCACACCACTTATTGCCACATATGGTTTTGAATATTCTAATCTCAGGCACCGAAGATGATGCACTGGCTATACGTACAGAAATGGTCACCGTACTTGAGGACCAAGTGAATGTCGAGAGCACCTCAACCCCAGACAAAAAGCTTTTGAGTGCGCAGGTGAGCCATTTCAACACAACTAATGCCCTGAAAATCACACCAGTGACCCAATAAGGCTGTTTTCATGCTCTTGGATCATCTCAACAAATGGATTCGGATGGTACGACAAGATATTAGTGTCAAGAAACCTGATAACAAGCGAACACGACCTGACGTGGGTTGCCACCTCGAGGAGCAGCTCGTTCGACTCGATTCAGTGCTTTCAAGTATCGACCAAAACCTCATGGCTCAAGCGGCATTCCAGTGCAAGGCATTCGCTCGGTCTTTGATGAACTTCGAGCAGCAGATCATAACTACCCAGCAACGTGGGTCGGGTCAAGGGGATCTTTCAGGTTACTACGAAAGGCTTCACGAAATATATGCCAATCTGGATGAACCAGATGGTATGGAGGGCATATCTACTAAAATCATCTCTCCTTCCCTGGAACATCAGATTCGGCAGCATGAAAGTACAGGTCGTTGGACTTCCGCTCAAAGCTGCTGGGAGGTGAGATTGCAAGAATCACCTGACAACGTTGAATATCACATTGGTCTTTTGCGATGCCTGAGGAATTTGGGTCACTACGGTCGGTTTTTACGTGTTTCTATCTGCACTCCGTCTCATGCTTCAGCAGACACACTGCGAACACACGTGCGAGGTGTTTTAACCCGCCATCCTGAATGGGAAAATACTCTGTCAAGTTTCCAGGTCGAAGGCGCATGGATGGTGGGAGCTTGGGATGATGTAAAGCGCTTGGTTGAACGAGTTCCTGACCAAACGCCATCGATCGCAATTGCCAAAGTTTTACTCTCAATGCGCTCAGGCGACCCTACGTCCATTGCTCAGTCCTTGTCACATGCACGGTCCATTCTTGGTGCACCCATTTCCGCGGCTGGTATTAGGGGTTACCGGCGATGTTATGATGCTCTACTTGACCTTCATATGATATATGACCTCGAAACCATTCATAACACTACGTCTGCATTACCTCTTGGCTCTCAGGAATCAGTTGAGCAAGAAAGACGCAGCCAGCTGTTGGACCTGTCGAAGACTCTAGCCAAAAGGTTTAGCGTGACCCTGCCAACATTTCGGTCTCGGGAGCCACTTCTAACTATGCGAAGAACAGCGTTTGCCCTCTGGTGAGCTTTTAGCAATCACTTGTGGAGCTTCTTCTATCTTATATGTTTTTGTTGCAACCTAGCCCGCACCCTGCGCTGGATTTGAACCGAGAAATTGGGAAATCTTGGTTGGCCAGTTCCAAGATTGCTAGGAAGTCTGGCCAACGGCAAACCGCCTACAGTGCTGTGCTCCAGGCGCAGAGATGTCAAGCGCCGTTTTCATTCGTGGAGAGCGCAAAATTGGTCAAAGAGACAAGTGACGACACACTGCGCGCGTTGACCCAGTTGGAAAACTCGATCCAACTGTCGGGTTTAACGAGCAACGTGGTTGACATGACCAGGGAATGTGACCCCGAAAGTGATCGAATGAAAGCTAAGGTCTGTTATTTTTTCTCGAAGTGTTGTCCTTCTTTAATTCGGTTCTAGGTACATGTTCTTCGAGCTAGATGGATGACAGAGTGCGATCGGTTTGACAACAGCACCATATACACAACCTTTACGGAAGCTGCGATGCTGCAAAGAACGTGAGTTCCGCATCGTCTTATACAGTCCCGTATTTTGATAGTTTACACCAGGTGGGAAGGCGCCCACTATTACCTGGGATCTTTCCACGATGATTGCTTCAAGTCCCTTTCGCCAACAGACCAAGCTGGGAGGCAAGTAAACTACTAGACTGTGACCAAACTCATTCTTTCTTAACTAAATTTCAGAGGCTTGAAAATGAATTATCAAACCGTCCGCGCATTTTCCAAAGCGATAATGCATGGCTCCAAATTCATTTATCAGACTGTGCCTCGACTCCTCACTATCTGGCTAGACTCGGGGCAAGATGCAAACATCGTTGCAAAGGATTCCTTCAAGAAAATGACTGAAAGCATAGCAAGGGCTATTAAAGAAGCTCCAGCTTATAAAGTACGTTTTCACCTCCGTTTCATATAAAATCTTCGTTTCGAGGCCTTTACCAGTGGTACACCGCTTTCCCGCAAATTGTCTCGCGGGTCGGGCATGAAAATCCAGAAGTCTATGGTCACTTGATGAATCTGATCAAGACAGTGATTCAAGCATATCCTAAACAAGCTCTTTGGCTTTTCATGTCAGTGATCAAGTCTACAAAATCACAGCGACAACGGCGAGGGAATGACATTCTTCAAAAGCTCAAGGTGCGAAACTTCGCCGTCCAAGAAATATACCCTGATTAACAGTGATTATGTAGTCATCCAAAGTAACTGGCCTAGCTAGCCTTATCTATGCACAGATTACAATGACGAACGAACTGTTGTCGATGTGTGACTATCAAATCGAAGGGGAAAAAACTTACCTCAACATGAGCAAGACATTCCCCAAGTTGAAACGTCTTGGTCATTCTGACTTGATTATACCGCTTCAAGAATCGATGACAGCAAGTTTGCCCCCTGTAAACAGTGTGCAACCTGAATCAGAACATCGGCCATTCCCCATCGAATTACCCATGTTCACAGGTATGTTTTTCTTGACAACTAGCCTCATCACAACCTGATGAAGCTCCGTGCACCAGAGTTCCATGACGATATCGAGGTCATGAAGTCTTTAGCAAAGCCGAGGAAGATCACTATTCAAGGCAGTGACGGAAAGACATACATATTTTTAGGCAAACCCAAGGACGATCTCAGAAAGGACGCGCGACTTATGGACCTATTTGCCATTATTAACAAACTACTCAGGGGAAACTCTGACTCTCGAAGGCGTCAGCTGCGTATGTGCATTCAGGCTTCATGTTGGGTTGGCACACTCATGACTTCATTACCTTTGACAGACATACGGACATACGGAGTTGTTGCACTGAACGAAGAATGTGGGTTTATTCAATGGGTCCCCAACACAAAGCCTCTACGACCTATAATCGTGAAGTATTATGAGGCTATGCACCTGAAAATATGGGTATGTAGGAATTGACGGTAAAATGACAATTCGCTGATAAGTTGAATCCATAGTCCAGCGAACTTGGTCACATTTTCGCCGCAATCAAGGCCACCGAAAAAGACGAAGACGCTGCGGTGCTTTTCAAAGAGAAAGTTCTTGCTCTGTAAGTGCCTCCTCCAAAACCATGTCTTACAGCCCATTCAACCACTTCTAGTTACAAGCCCGTTTTCCATGAATGGTTCCTTGAAACATTTCCCGAGCCAACAGCGTGGCTTGCTAGTAGGTTATGTTTCAGTAGGACAGCGGCAGTCATGTCGATGGTGGGGTTCATTTTAGGGTGTGTGGAAACACCGGTGGTTTGTTTGAGCGCTTTTACTAATTGTTGGGCCGTTTTCTCAGTTTGGGTGACCGTCACGGGGAAAACATTCTTATGGACACGGTCAGCGGTGATGCAATTCACGTCGATTTTAATTGTCTATTCGAGAAGGTGACCAGTTCGTACGCACGTCTTGGAGATGTGTTTACTCACCATTTTATAGGGTAAAACGCTCGAAACCCCAGAGAAAGTACCTTTCCGACTCACCCAGAATGTGATTGACGGCCTTGGGGTGACGGGAGTCGAGGGTGTCTTCCGAATAGCCTGTGAAGTTACCTTGCAACTTCTCAAAAGCAACAGGGATTCTCTGATGAGCGTTCTGGATGCTTTCGTCCACGACCCACTTGTCGAATGGGAGGATATGAAAAGGAAACAAGTAAGCATTCCTCTCTCTTTCTCTCAACCAACACTAAGTTTAACTTTTGCTTAGGATCGGCAACAACCAACGCGTCGTGCAAACCTTCCGGCCCCAAACTTAAACGTGGCCAAGGGCCCCATGAAACTAGATCTAAAAGAATTTGCTCTTGCCGCGCTCAGCCCCATAGATAGGAAGTTGAGAGGTATGTACTCTGTTAGCAAGGAAAGACATGAGCGGGAAGTGTCAACCAGAAATATGGTTCAGATGCTTATTCACGAAGCGACAAATCCTGCCAACCTTGTGAGTCCATTCCAACATGAAGGTGTCATTATTTCTGACAAACCGGCAGTCGAGGATGTATCCCGGTTGGGCACCTTGGCACTAACCGAGGACATAAAGGCAATCTTTTTGTTACTTGCATTTTTAATAGTGTATATACAAAAATTATAATAGTACATTCCGTCGAAGAAACAACATGACAGATGGAAAAATTACTTGATTGCCTCGAGCTCCTTCTTCAGTCTGTCCAACTCCCTTTCTTTCTCTCTCACCTTTTCCTCCCAGCGATCTTTCTCGGTAATGATAGCTTTTCGGGCGTCATTCAATCTTGCAGCTTCTTCTTTTTCCATAGCCTGATTGAACTCTGGCGTCCCGCCCTTTGAGGCCTCTAACGATTTGGGATTAGCCAAATGGAAAGGAATCGGTTTCCGCTTGTGGACAGGTAGAGGGGTTGGAGGGTGTTGAGTTAGCATGTTGAGGAAATTGGAATATGGGTCATTGAAGACGACTTCATCATACTGCCATGAATGAACAGGACCAGCTTTTATTGCTACATCGAGAGGTGGTACTTCAGCTTCGCCTGTTATTGTCCAGGGGTGTAGCTTGAGGTGGTGAAACAGGGTCATTGTCTTTTCTGCGGCTTCTGCCACAAATTGAATGCGGATTTGCACTTCAAATTCTCCCCAGCTATGAAAACTGGGTAAATACGAGAGATGATTGAATGGAAGATTACATACCCTGTCTCTGTTACTTCGAAGGGTGCTTTGTCAATCACTTCATAAGGAGGGTAAGTCACTGTTGCAGAGCTATGGAAAAGAAAAGACTTTACCTCGAGATGGATTTGGATAAGTATCATGAAGTTTGAAGGTTACGCGTCTTATAAAATGGCTCAAGTCATCTGCGCCACCTACTTGGTCTGAATCTGGAGCAGAGGCGGCACTGCGGACAGCGACAGTCCAACGATGAGTGTGGTCCTTTAACGATAGATTTGTGGCATTTTTTTCGCGATCTTTATCGCTCAGAATATAAGCAGTATTGCCATAAATTATAGGTCTGTATATACTCAAGTTCTGAGTATTAAAGATAGAATGAATTTCAAGATAAAATAAATGAAATTTATTTGACGCACTCTTATGCGGACGCGGTCAGCCATGATGGTTTTAAACAGAGTCTCGGCTTTCGGAATGGAAAACTCCGCTTTTGCCCGCGAACGCCAAACACAACGACTTGCTCGCTCATTCAAACACTCATCTTCCAACTTTTACCTCCATCCTTTATTCACAATGGGTCTTCTGTCTCCTCTCTACAACCGTCAGTATTATATTTAAATTCTTTTAAATTTTATTGGCTGACTTTGTACAGTTCCCAACAACGTCCTTGAGAAGCAAAAGCTCTACCAGGTGCGCGGTGTCATTTTACGGGTTGTTATCACTTGAAATTTAGTATTACTTAGAACTCGAGCAAGCCCATTATGACTAGGGGTCCTCGCTCAGGTCTCTACCTTGGTTAGTGCTGCGCGTGTCTTTCAAATGTTGTGGCTTCAACATACAAATTTAGGTGTCTATGGCGCTCTCTTCGTCGCCGGCATACTTTCAACTACCTATGCTGGTGTCACATTGGTCAAGGTGTGTGTTGAGACTATTGAATAAACTTGCCAATCGTCCTTATAACGTGTTTTCAGGGCAAATCCGAGTAGACACACATTCATTCAGTAGATGCAACAAATACAACGCACCCAATAATGTAGACTTGCCAAGGAAACATCACCACATCACGACTTTGGCGAACAACACTCACTTTCCACTATGATATGCATCAGACTTCAGCGAGAAACATTCAGAAGAAGTATCGTGGGTCAAGGAGTGAGGTGTTAATAACTCGTGTCAGCTTCTTGAGTGCAACTATGTTATGTTGAATCTTAACTGGATCTACGCAGTGAAGCGTCATTCACCATGTTTCGAGTCTGCGGCATATGGCTTAATGCTCGGTGTTGGGTCTGCTTACTCCAGTGAAACACTAGGCTACGCGTCAAGACCCAAGGAATGCAATGCGTTGGTGATAGGAGCTAAGAATATTTGATTCGCGACACATTGAGAAAGCTGTGCTTTAATTGGCTGTATCATTTCGGGACGAGATGTCCATTGATCATGATCAGGGCACAGACACGCAGCGCCAACAAAAAAGAAGCTGAATGAGGAATTGGAGTGTGGGTGGCTATAGCTTCTTGTGATTTAGCTGCGAACTAGTCACATCCCTTGGTTTCTGACTTGATGATCTCTGCCATGTCTTCTGTATCTGAGCTCGACAAACGTCGACGTCCTCCTTTTGAAGATGATTGTCCTGATTATGAAGCAGTCGTAAGCAGAAGGTATGTCTTTTTTTTTTTCATTATCTTTACTACACTCGTGGGATTCTAACATTCCTGTGCTAATGAAACTCATCATCTTATCGTGCCTGTCACCTCATTCAGCAATTCGAATGGTACTTCAACGTACTCTTCCCGGTTCAGTGACAACCATTCTCGTTCTATAGTCTCACCTTTAAAGTGGGTATCCCCGGTACCACCAAACTCAATTAAACCAGTCGTAATGCTCGAACGATCTGATACCAGCGTTTCGAGGAGGCCTCGTCCCCTTCCACGCCATGAACGTTATGTGTACACTTACAAACTACTCGCCAATGGAACACCTCTTCAGTTCCTGATCTCGTACGTGACAATTCTTTCGTTCGAAATTGTTTTCAATGCTCTGAACCTTTTATGAGCCCTTAGTGTAGAACCCGAGTCTGGCAAACCAACACATGGAAAATGCACCTTCCGCCTCTCTTTCAAAGCGAACGGTATCGAGAGATCACTTTGTGCACCAGAAACAAGGAAGTTGAAGTGCGATCCAAGAGAGTTAGATTTTGTGGTTTTGTGAGTCCCCCCTCCGGCACTGTTTTGTACCACCCCAACATGAGAGCCATCTTCTTCACTGTGCCGCCTCCAACCATTATCTTCAACTGCTGACTGCCCTTCAATCCCTTCCTAGTATTTTCCCTGGAAAACAGTCATTACCTGTTGGGTGCCTATGGTCATTGCGGGTCTGGCTTCGTGTGAATGGTGTGGACCATCGTATTTTTGGAGACGACGATTTATGGGTGGCAAAGGATCCGGATTTTAATTCAATCGGCGACGCTTCTTACGCAAGGTTAAAGACGGTGGACTCTCATGAACAAGTATATCATGGCTATGTAGGAAGGGCGCTGGTGACTTACATTGTGAAGTACGATCATTTTAGAAGGGAGTCGCTGAGTTCGATAAAGACACTGACATTTTGACTTATGTTAGATGGCAACACATAAGCAACAAGCTATATCGTTACTCAGTGGATTACGAAGCAAATGGTGTAGGGGACACACTACTGGACGATTTTAGGGTACGATTAGATGGAGACCCGCGCGGTGTTACATTCCTTATCTAGTGCGTTTCCCAGGTCTATTTGCGAGATCATGAGATATTGACCAGCATTCTTACCATGTAGCACTGTACCAACAAGTGCCATCCCTGCAGGAGCCTCTCACAAATTACGGGTCTGGATGCGCTCTTTGGTCCCAATAAGCAACGATCCAGGGACTTCCTACGTCCTTCCTTTCAACGACTCTTACATTTATCAGCGGATATGGAAATGTGACAATTTCCGCATGGGTTCTCGTCTTGACTTCGATTCCCTTGGGACCAAGATGGTCAAAGGGTTCTCTGTGGGCGCTCCGGAGACAATCGTCATGCCGGACCCACCAGCTTCCGAAGCACACAGGGCAAGTAGCAGTGTTGACCTGCATAGCCCCAGGTCTGTCTACGCAGAAAAGCGTGGACCAGTTGAATATCTTTAGTTCCATGTTAATCACCCCCTTCCTTCTTTCCTATCGAGCAGTTCTGCTGTTGTTGTACATTATAGGTTTATTTCAGTTGCATAGGCTCCCATCGATTATCACATCCTCAAGCTCCTTCTACCCGGAATGTTATCCTTTCTATGTCGCTCATTCATCTTACTTATTGCCTTCTTCCATCTTATTACTATGTTGTACAATTAAGTTTATATACGTTACTTGTAAAAGAGAATCTATGGAATGTAATATGTACTGTACTCGTTATATCTCTGGTGTTCATGGGGTGGTACCAGTATGTGCACCGACTACGTTTTGATCTCGGTGAAATGACTATCGCAATTATCAAAGATCCTTAAAGTTAACGCTACTCCGTTCGTAAAATCTGTATCGCATGCTGTGAATGTATGCAACGGTTGATTATACCCCGCAAGTTATAATTACAATTTATTTTACATCAAATTGTTGCAATGGTTCAGAGTTTGCTTCCGAAGAAGTCAAGCCATTCCTTCTCGTCCCAGCCACTAGATACATCAGCTGCCATCAAACCGTCCCACAATGCAGTGGGAGAAACGTGAATGCTATTTTGACGGGCAAATTTTACTAGTTTTTAAAATAAATAAGAACATTGTGAGCCTGGGTGGCATTTAGAGCACGGGAGAGGCTGTAAATACTCACTGTTGTACTTGAGATCGTCGGTTACGCCATTTCCACTGTTGAGGCCCGGCCCTTTGAAAGCGAGCAGATCTTTAAAAGCCGGGATGGTACCTGCAGGCAGGACAGTCGCGGCCAACTCGGCAAGTTTCTCTCTGATTTGCTTCGCCGATAGATCTTGAGTGGGGATGTCAAAGAATTGCTCTTGATTTTTGAATAGCTGTGTCAAGACTTCAAAATCAGCTATGCAATGGGGGTAATCTAAGTGTAGAGAAAAGAAGGGTAAAATTTCAGGGGCAAATACTGATTCCTGCATTTACGCTGCCCGGTGTGGTGTTAACCGTTGGAATGGACTCACTGCAAGACTAAATGGCCAGAAGTTTTCAGGGGATACCCGCAGAGCCTGATTCGATGAATTATCAATACGAGCAAAGCGGAAGGGCTCTTAGCATACCGCAAGTGCAGCCTCGTGGACATATGTAGAGGTGGCGTGCCATGGCTGAGGATGGAGCCTGAACACTAGCTTGACTTTTCCATCATACTTTCCACCTGGTCCGAGAAGAGGCCTCAGGATGTTCTCAATTTTGAATGCAATCTTGGCGCTTTTTCCAGCAGTAAGCACGTCAGAGAAGTAAAATTTCTACTTGTATCACGATGCATACCTATAAGGGCAGACATAATCCACTGGGGATCGTCGGTAAGCGCTCGTTGTCTTGGCTTTGTGATGTGTTTTTAGGCACACTTACAGAAAATATCAAGGGTGTGGGGAGAATCAACACTTCCAGATAAAGTTTGAGCTCTCATATAGAGTTGAAGGGACATGTTGACGATGATAGTTACTGGACAGAGTCAGACTCGAGAAAAGCAGGATTGTCTCAACTGACAGCTGCTTGATAAGATGAAGCCAGATATGACACCATCATTACCATAAATAGCTAATTTACCCCTATATTTTAATAAATAAACCAAGTCAAAATATAATATATTTATTAAATAAACTATCGATGGTCGTCATGCTTTCCAAAACTAAATACAGACTTTATCCTTGTCTTTACACCTTGCACGGCCTTCCGGACATAGTTGCCCTTGGACTCCTGATGTTCAAAGGAAGACTCTGAAATCTCGTCACCAGGCGCTGCAGGTGGCGGTCCAAACATTTGAAGTTCTTGTTGAAACATCTTTAGGTCAGCTTCGGCTTCGGCTCTCTGTTTCAAACAAATAGCCAAAAGTTCTGCTTGGGTATCATCACCTGCCAATCCTTTCAGTTCCTCTTCTAAAGATTGTATCCTCTGGTGTAATGCGACTGTTCTTTGAAGCAAGTTCTGATGCACCGGTGCTCCAAAAGGGCTATTCTCGAGATGGTGTCTATTAACCGCTCTTTCGAATGCGAAGTAACCGCCAACCCTTTTGGCACTGGTGAGGCACTCATCAATGACAGTAAGCGCTGACTCCTGGGTATTTGTAAACTTGAGAATCTGTCCACCTTGCGAAAGTAAGTCCTATGTGGCATTATTTAGTTTTGATCTTTGGCTCCGGATGAGGGTGGAAGGTTACCTGCCAGTGTAGATCCTCCATCTCTTGGAATCGCTCACTTCCCTTGAGAACTTGCTGCTCATTCCAGAGGTTGTCCCACATCGTTGTTACAACAGTCATGCGACTTGCGATTCCATCCCCGGTCAGCGCCTTGAACATCTCGAGAGTCGTCCTTTTCCTCCCTGACATTCGATTGTCCGTGATACGGTCTAGGTACATGATGGCAGTGATATGACTACAAATATGTAGAGAGGAAGAAGCGTAACGTTTGACAATGAGGATATTGACCAACGAAACAGGTAAATATTTACATACGTTTGTGGCTTTGCCCATTCCTGAAGAGACTTGATAATGGTCATTTCTGAGATTTTATGGTCTAAGAAGCCTGGGGTATCGACCAGATATATAGGCGCTTTGTCATGTTCGATGGTGTGTATATCTTTTACAGTGACATTGACCAACTCGTACACCGTGATACCTTGTGTAGCACTCTCGAGTTGATTTTTTGAGATGCCGAGCGACCTGGTCTCGCACAGAGACTCAATGAGCTATTAAAATGGATTCGTCATCAAATTGTCAATGCGATATTTCGATTAATATTTGAGTCTGTAGTACCGTGCTCTTTCCCACTCCCGTCATACCCATCAAGCTGGAAATTCATCATTTCAGACGCATACAAGTATATCAGGTTAATATGACGTTCCTATTGGCGACCTTGTGGTCTACAAGAACCATGGAATAACTTACATGATGGAGGCTGAAGGCCAGGGCAGTTGTCGTGGGGGAGAAGGCCCTTGTCTAACCGAAACAGGACCTTCTTCTCCTACCCTGATAGTCTTATAGTGTGGGGCATAATTCATGACAAGAACTTGAAATAAAGGTAACATCAGAGTCGGCAGAGTGCACTCAAAGCAAACGCCATCGTGGGAAACATGAAATAATTGGGACATTGGAGGATTCAAAATGGTCGAACAACATTCACAACCCTTCGACTCAAATCGTCACCTTCAAGTTCAGGCTTTTGAACTACCTAACGGTGAACTTCTGCCGAATTCCTCTTGTCCTGGATCGGTATTTTAACGTCGCACACTCTACCAAAGATATAATCTACTTCAATGAATTTCACGACGTTTAGTCTACAACTGAGCGATGCCATTGCTTCGGAGAATGGCCCGAACCTGGCATATTTGCTGCGACCTACTAGTCCGCATGGGAAGGACCTTGTAAAAGAATTTAGGCACCACACAGTGAGTTGAGCTCTGTCTATCTGTGGATCTACTTGCGTATATATCGAAGTCGTAAAGCGCGAATCCATGAGCAGATATAGTGGAAGCATGCAAAGCCCATGGGACGAAATTGCGATCCAATACGTGCTCGTTTGTGCCCATATTGCGAAGAAGCGCTATATCGACGCTTTTAAAGAAGATTCTCATCTGGTGGTGTGCGTCCTATTCAGAAAATTACTTAAATCTGTACTCATGCATTGGTTTGTTTAGCTTGTTCCTCCGGTTTTTCACAGAAAACCGAGGATGGACACTTCCAGCTCTCTTCTCGATCCTGCGCGACTTGAGGGACTTGGCTCTCGATGTGCGTTAATCTCTATTGAAACTCAAAGCATGATGGGCATGTCTGACCATGAAGAATTTTGGCTTGCTTCGTTGATGCATTGAGCAGGCAGACCTACACGCAAAATATCACAACCAGAAGAGCGATTGTATGGAGGAGAGTGCCAGAATAATCACCAAAGCTTTTGGAAGCTGTGTAACAGATCGGTATGTTTTGCTGACCGAACATGTTGTCAAAATATGCTTGACCTTGTTCGTAGGACATCGCCTCCAGACCAATCGCGAAAATGGGGTGTCTACTACGTGGTGGGACTCATCCTGAAGTGTTATTTCAGGGTAAGATTTTATGCTTCATTCGCATGTCTCAACACAGCAAACTCTGGTTTTCTAGATAAAGCGGATTTCCCTCTCCAAGAATATCCTCAGAGCTCTCGACGCGAACACAGATATTCCAAGATTGCAACTCTATCCTCGGTCCCATCAAGTCATGTATCGCTATTACATTGGCATGATTAGTTTTTTGAACGAGGAGTTCGCAAAGGTGTGTACTTATCTTGTATATACATAACAACATTTCTGATCATACGCATGGCAAGCAGTCGGAAGAAGAACTGACCCTTGCCTTTTACAACTGCTACATCGGTGCACACAGTAACCAAGAGTAAGCATCACGTCAAACATCCCTTGAATTTTTTCGTTGCCAACTTTCAACATAGACGCATACTTGCCTACCTCATTCCTCTGCGTATTCTTAAAGGCCACCTTCCATCAGCCGAGCTTCTCGCACGGTTCCCTGTGTTATACGAACTCTTTTCGCCCTTCATCGACGCCATCCGAACTGGCAATCTTAAGGCATATGATGCAGCTCTCGACAAATGGGAATCGAGACTGTTGGAGTTGAACTTATGGCTCTCACTCGAGAAGGCCAGAGAGCTTTGCGTTAGGTGTTTGTTCAGGAGGGTGTGAGTGTGATCACTAGTTTTACCAACATGTCTGCGTTCTAACATACGCATCATTTGTACTAGTTGGGTTGCATCCGAAAAAGCCACGCGCATTACGATAGCCTTGTTCCATGCAGGCCTCACTGTTGCAGGGGACAATGTATCTGTCGAGGAAGCGGAATGCCTCGTTGCTAACATGATATACAAGGGGTATATCAGAGGTTATATCAGCCACGAGAGGCAAATGGTCGTACTAGCATCCACGAATGCGTTCCCTAGAGTCGCGGATCGGCCCAATGCTTTAGCAAATGTCTAGTAGAGCCATCCAAGTGTGCCAAGGTCCCCATCGGGTGTTATGATGTGTATCCAACCAATGTAATACATGTGTCAAGGGGTATTGATCGTATTAAACAACAACAGTTAGAACGGTATGTACATACAACAGAGCTACCAGGCAAGCGTTAAAAAAACATAGGTACAACCGAAGTACTCCACGTTATTACATATTGGCGTGATATCAAAGAATACATTTCCAGGAGAGCCAAGCAGGTATCATGCCATGGTGAGTAAAAAGTTGTAAAAATAGATATGAAGCATGAGGGAATCAAGAGCGCGCAACATGCAGCATTCAACTAGCATAGAGCGGATTTGACATATCCACATGAAAAGTTTACTTCCGGCCCTTTCTTTGGCGGGCGCTGGATCTTGTACCTGGGGGTGCTGATCCTTCCCGCTCGCTGTCCGTTGCCGGAGCTTTCGACTTAGAACGGGTGGTAGGAATAGATGTCCCTGTTGCTGTCGATGGTACTGACAATGTGGCTTTAGCTTGTTGTTGGCCTTGGGGCACGGATTCACGTTTGACAGCAGCAGGTGCTTTCTTTTTCGGAGAGCGATGCAGGACTGCAATAATGAGGGATGCGGTGCTTCCAGAGATAATAAAGAGGATCCATCGCGGAACGACCATGACAGTATTATATCCCTTGGTTAGGTATTTGGCGAAAATATCCATTAGCCATTCACTAAGACGCGAATGTGGTAGTATGGGGAATAAGCAAGGATTATATTAGCTTGCGAAAACGTGCAAGGCACAACACTTACCGGTCACCGCCGGGCGCGAAAGGTGAGGACCAAGGAGCAGTTGTCCTCCAGCCTTCAGTACGCAAAAACTCGAGGAGGGAATCGTCACGTAGTCGGATTTGATAGTGGCGATAGAATCGCAGGGTTTGGCCGCGGTCAGTGAGAACAACAAGATAGGGCGCTCTATGGGGTTGTAGTCAGCATATGGTAAGGGATGTGAGATAAGGTGAACTGACTGCCAAACGTTCCATTTGGTAGTGATATAGGTAACGTTAAGATAATCAATACGACCCCACTTGACATTTGGAAGGTCTCCAGCAATTTGGGACTTGTTATATGCAGAGTCGAAGACTTGGTCAACGTATTTCGAAACACCTTCTTGTCCTGTGGATGTGACAGTTCTTCAAGTGTAATGTTAGTCAACGTCCAGCCACTAATGAGGACCAGAAGAGAACGTACATTGCAAGGATCCAGACTCTGTCCCTTTCCTCCTGCTCTGTCAGAGGTTCGTTCGTGATAAGCTCGTCAAAGTTGTCGTCAGTTATAAGTTGCACACGCTCATCCCAAATCTTCCTCTCGGCAACTTGTTGGACTCTTTCGGTGATATTTATACCAAAGTTCTTGAACAGAGCTACTGCTGGTCCCGATGTGAGAAGGTTATTGATATCCAATAAACTTGCGAGACTGAAGGGAGTAGCTTGAGGAGGTGCAGTCGCCGTTGATTGTGGATTGAAGGTAGCAGCTGGGGTAGCAGCTGTTTCGACCTTCTGTCCTGGTGCCCATCCGGCTGAAAAATAACTAGCGTTTACAGAAGCAGCGAGAGATGTACAAGTCAATATTGTTGGTAATTTGAGACGCATGGCGAAGGTTGAAAACAAGAACAGAGTAAGTATTACACGCGTCTGTCTGATTCCTATTGTGTGTGTGGATAGCGCGGAATATAATATCCTTTTTTGGAATGTGTATCAATGTCCGAGGTTCCAGCAAAGCGTGCCACCGCAACAATCATCATCGGCTCTCCTTTGATATTTCTACCATCTAGACGTCTACCAACAAAATAATGTTGCAGTCATGTCGTTCATTATTGCTGGGTCTTATTACTATCGTATTCCTTAATCAGAATGCGTACGCTGCTCCTACAGACGGTATGCCATTTAAACTAACTTCCAAATACGGGATTTTTAACATATTATGCCTTCGCTAGTACCCTCCGCCGCCTCTTTTTATATTCCCCAGATACCCTATATACACCAGGATCCAAACCACCCTTTAACTATGTTTGGTGGTCATCTTTCGGCTGACCCAAGCCATTCACAATCGAAGACGGATGTTACCCCGCATCTATATTTCTTCATGATCAAGAACAGGAAAGTAGCGGACAGAGAACGAGTGATTTTCTGGTTTAATGTGCGTTCTAAAACTGTGTCTCTGGGGACATCGTATCCCACATATCCCCCGTGTTCATACGGGTGCAGCGCTAACTTTAATATGTTGCAGGGTGGACCAGGATGCTCCTCGTTTGACGGTGCAATGATGGAAGTTGGACCATGGCGTTGGGATGGTAAATCTGCCCATGACTTTTTCGTTCAGCCAGGCGGTTGGGAAGAATATTCAACTTTGGTGTTCGGTGCGTTGTTGGCGTGTATTTTTCTTGCCTTGGCTTACTCTTTCAAATAGTCGACCAGCCTGCAGGAACAGGCTTTTCCTATACCGCGACGGACAAGTATGTTCATACCATGGATGTTGTACGTTTCACACGTTATCAAACCTCATACACTGTTATTTCATCCCGCTTCTATGTTGTAGGCCCAGAAACAGTTCATTGAATTTCTTACCAACTTTTACAAAGTATTCCCGGAGTATACAAACATGGATGTACGTGTCCTTATTTCCTGAATTCACTTGGACTGTTATCTATACATTCTCAAGATGGAAGCTAATTCCCGTGTGTTTCTAGACATACCTTGCAGGAGAGAGCTTTGCCGGTCAATGGATACCCTACTTTGGTATGCCCTACTGTTTCATCACTGCCTCTGATCCTGATCAACTTTAAACAACTCCCTTTGACACACAGCCGATGCTATTTTAAATTCCAGGCTCTCGGTTCCGTTGAAGGGGGTGGCTATCGGAAACGGTTGGATGGATTCACGAAGCCAGTATCCCGCGTACATCGAATACGCTGTGAAGACAGGCCTATTAGAGGAAAATTCAGACGTGAGTGCGAATTTTTCTGTTTTCAATTAAGTTGGGAACAGGAGATTGCCGTAAAGCCTCTTAATTCTCAAGTCTGTCGTTGTGCTCTCTCGCCGCTCAAATATAGAGCAGTGTCCTCAGCTACACAGCTACGGAGCCTTTTCATTGGTCACGCAAGTGGTTACTCTGTCTAATCGTCATTCTTTTATTCCGCAGCCCTGGAAAGCGGCCAAAAAAGAAGTTGATTCGTGCAACGCTGAATTAGAGAGATTGAAGGACAGCAACCCTATGTTGATCAAGAGTTGTCAACAAGTTCTCAGGTCCATCATGAGCGTGCGTAATAAAAAGTATGTATTTGTCGCGTTCAACCTATTCTTGGAAGCTACTGACGATGCGAACCCGCAGAGTCAACGGCAAAGATATGTGCTTGAATATCTATGACATCCGTTTGGATGACACTGCACCCGCCTGTGGTATGAATTGGCCACCTGAGATGCCCGCCATCACCAACTTCCTCGGTGTATGTAATTTTTGCTCTTGCTACCACGCTCAATGTCGCCAACTGTGTTATTCCCCCATAGAAAGATGATGTCGTAACAGCACTGCACGCAAATGCTCACCCCGGTAGTTGGATTGAATGTCGTCCCGACGTCCATCGTGCTTTCCAGGAAGAGAGACTTGAGTCTGCTGTCTCTGTCCTACCACGAATTTTGGAAAAGATCAAAGTTCTCATCTTCGCTGGTGACCAGGATCTTATTTGCAATTACATGGGATTGGAGAATATGATCAAAAATCTGAACTGGGCAGGCCAAACTGGGCTCGGGACCGTTCAAACACAATCTTGGAACGTCAACTCAATGCCTGCAGGCACATGGGTGGAGTCGAGAAACCTGACATACGCCAAAATTTTCAATGCTTCACATATGGCACCCTTCGACGTACCCCATGTCACCCACGACATGATGCTGCGTTTCATGGACGCCAACTTTACTGCTCTCGTTGATGGCTCTGCCAGGATTCCCAGTCAGCTGGGCACCAATGTCAAACCTATATTCGTAGAGGAACACAACCAAAAGCCAGATGAGGGACCGAAGAAAACTCCTCAGCAGGATAAGGCCATGTGGGAAGGTGAGCTTGTTTTATCATCTACATTTCTGTTTCTCATTTTTTCTGGGGATTAGCATATTACAACGCTGGCTCAGCAGCTCTTGTTCTCCTACTGGTGTTTGTTATTATTGGTACATTTGTTTGGTGTAGGATACGCCGAAGGCGTGTACAGCTCCCTATAGGACGAGGTGGCGGACCTGGCTCCGACGACGCTGAAGAGAGCATACCTCTGCGCACAAACGGCGAACTGCGTGAAGTAGACAGGGAGCGGGAGGTTCCATTGAGGATTCACGATGCCCCCACAAGTGGCAAAGGTAAACAGAGAGCGGGGAATGGCGGAACGCTCCAGCAGCAAGAAGCCATTTTTGAGGTTGGTGATAGCGAAGACGAGGATGACTACGCTCGTGTTAGCAGTCGCAAGTGAATGGTATAATGATCATTATATACTTATTAGTTGCTTGAGGTTCAGTTGTGTACTTATTAGGGACCCAATTAATTGTGGTGTATTTTTCTTCTTGTAGCTGAGTGGTGAAGCCTAAGGCCTCAACCCCCACATATTTTCTGCCTGCTCACAACGACCAATGTGAGAACACCAATCAGACCGAGAAAAGCTCATGTGAAAGCGATGGTAGTGCATAAACGTATTATATTTGGTTTTCAAGACAAAAATAAATAAATTATAATGTAGCGAAGAGGTGTCTCCGTTATGGTTTCCCCAAACCGTCAAAGCCACATAGTAGCACCAATCCAGAGATCGGGGTTACGGCCGGATTAGAAATATAACGATGCACACACATTTAACAATCCCCAGCCGGCGTCAAGAAACCTCAACAGAGAACAGAAGGAGATCGAGCCTTGCGAGCTACAAGATCCCCTCCCTTCGCGCTCACTGCGAAGAAACGAACCAAGAAGGGGCGTTGAAGGTGAATGCTTGTTCTGGTGAGCGGAAGTTTCCCCCCGCCTCGCTCCGCCAACTAGAAACAATAACGCTATGCAGGCCGATTTAACGACCTGGCTAAACGCTTCAGATGTTGGACGGACACTTGAAGACAAATTTTATCTTCCGGCGCAAATTTATAAATTGACGGAGTTTGAATGAGCTTTGTGGTTGACACGGTCATGTGACCATATCATGTGTAACTTGAGATTCGAAGTTCGACAGCAAGGTCGACTCGGACTGGTCGACGTAAGTACACGCATAATCTAGTCAAAGACTTTTTAATTATAATTTGAATAAATTTTTCTACTAAAACCTTGAAATTGACCATGAAGAGGCTTATCTAGGCATCACTCGACAAGCAAATGACGACCTGACGAATGGTGAGAACATGAAGGCGTGTTGATAGCACCCATTACTGTTTCGGGAACAAGTACTCTCCACCATACCTTATAATTCTCTATGCCTAGTAATACAACAGGTAATATACATTGTTCTTTTTTCTATTATACCTTGCAGTATAACACTGAGCCTTCATAACCTGATCACACCGTTAATATTCACCACTGTTCAACCACAATATCCTCTAATTTTCGAAACACTTTGATTTCCACCAGAGGTCCGTAGCTTCAGTCGATTACTGTGCTTATATTGTCTGATACACTCTCCAGCATCAAAGATTTCTGCTTCCAAGAATCGCTCACACTAAGTAGCCTAGCAATGGATAACTACAACGATATTCCTCGATGCTATGAAGTGATCACCACTCCCAGACCTCCATCTCCTCCTCCACCCTCACGCCGGCTACGACGTCGAAGAGACACAGATGGAAAGGTGCTATCCAGATCAAAGCGAAATATATCTCGTGACAAACGAATGGAATCCACGTCTAAATTGGATCATGGTCCTGGTCCCATTCGTTCTTCCCTCCGGAAACGGGCGAGCCGTAAAAGCTATGCCAGGTCGTTTTCAGAAATATCCGACTCCTCAGACGCATCTCAACGCTCTACTTGTGTTCACCCTCCGTACAGTGACTACAGTTCCTCTGATGAAGAGTTAACAAACACCCACTACGACACTGAAGAGGAAGCAGAAGTCGCACGAGTTCTCGATCAGATTATCCCCCCAACACAAATATGTTCCTCTCACTTTGAACCCATGAGCTCATTGGTACCAGCATCGTTGGGAACTCTTCTAGTACATAACGTACTAGATAAACTACATCTTCTCCCCCCTGCCCAACCTGTACAGCGCACTCATCGACCTTCTCACATGCCTCGCGTCCGACCAACGATGCCACTTAATCGACACGGGAACCCCCTATATCCTCCATCGCTCCGACCATACATTATTGAGGAAGACGACGCAGAATACCGCATCACGTCCCATGACGGCAAGTCTCAAGTCTCGATTCCCCTCTCACGCAATCATTTCGACCACTGTCTAGCCCGACACACTTCCAAAATGTTACGAATTTATCGTGTGCCAGTCGAACGGTCGTGCAAATACGAAACTATATGCGCAAGATACGGACTCGTTGCACGGCAAATATCGAAACCGGAGCAGTCGGATGACCGGATTAGCTTGTGGATGCAGGGCTACGAGGTCAAATTAGAACAGTTAGAGAGTGAAAGTGAGAGGGAAGATTGTTGGATGCTTGTAGCGGGGAAGTTACGCATGAGGGAGTTCGAGGACATCCAAGCTCGCAAAAAATGGAAGAACAGATCGTGTGCTAGTAAAATCATGGATGCGACCACAACTGCGGCCTCCAGAATGTATGGTTCTTTTCTACGGTCTTAGACGGTTTTCGAAAAACTCTTTCATCTTAACGCTCTTATTATCCACAATCTCTCTATAATTGAATACAACTGCTGGATTCTGTTTACTCATGGTTTTGGGTATTATCTTATCCTCGCATTATATACGATAATTGTAGAACTGTTCCCTCTGTCTTATTACTTGTATGATGATGATGTTTGTTCTACCTGTCGAATCGAAGCGACGAGGTAAAAAATAAAATAAAATAAAAACAAGGGAGTTGTCTCTTGTATTATCTTGCACAAGTACAACAACCGCCAAGCGTGAGATTATTTCTCCAGCACATTTTTGAGGGCTTGTCGACGCGTTATTTCCCAAATACAGCATCTCTGGTATCAAGGCAACCTTCAAAAGTTCACCATGATGAAGGGCAGTTTTGAGTTCATGATCGACCGTTTCTTAAAGTGGCTATTTTTACCCAATTTAGGTCAATAAATTAGCCATAACAGGATAAAGCACCCTCTTCTCAACAATCACAATCGAGCAGCAATTCTTGGTGCTTGTATTTTTTCATTACGGAGACATGTTCTTCGTAACCAATACCGACGACCATGAGATTTCGACGGAGACCTTGTTCATAAACTTTAAATAGTCCCTGCAGTGTCGATGGACCGACCTTGCAGGAGTTAAGAGTCCACTTTTTGTTCAACATTCAAGTTTCATTCGTGAGTGCTACCTTGCTACACCTAATACACACGGTACTTACCTTCCCCAGGTGACTCTTCAGAATTCACTTGTTAATGCTGAGAGCATCCACACCTCGTAGACCCCCTCACTGTAGAACATGCGGTGAGCTCATGAGGGGTCACAACCGCCTACTCTGCGAGGCATCAGTGTCGCCTAGCAGAACGTTCTCTGACCGGTTTGACTCTCCTTCTGGAAAACCTGGCCCATCTGTATCAGTTGATGGTGCCGAAAGCCATTCTACTTTGCCCAGGAGCTTAACACCTACAGAGTCTGTCGCCTCTGTTGACCCAGTTGAACGGGGTCGTTTCTCGATGCCGTCGTCCAATGACCTAGGTATCCATCCTGTGCGGTTCATCCCTGCTCGAACACGCATTACAGAGCCATCCTTCGAAATCCCCGAACACGGGCTGTTTCACCGTGTCAATCCCTATCGCAATCAAGATTTTGCCATGCCTCCCATCGCACACTTCGATGGCCCACCCACTCTTATAGTTGGGTCGGATGGCGAGCCTGTCTCCCGGATGTCCACTAGGCACAGTACACCTGAACCAGGCGAGCACTCAGATACCCCCAACAGTACCATGAGCTCCGACAATAGCAACAGCCAGGACAACACCCGTATTCTTTCTTCTATATCCAATCATGTTCTTCTTTCAGCCCGCACCAAACTCAGCGAAGCAATCCAGAAGTTCAGGGAAGGGCTACGTACGACGCCCAGTACTATTGAACTTTCTGATCCTCCGATCCCAGTCACCCAAGATAAGGGCAAGATGCGACAAAGATCTCCATTCACAGACGATGGTTTCAATTTCCACCCTGTCCCAATAGCCACTCTGTACGAAGCATCCGACGACACTCATAGGCTTCTACAAGAGAACAGACAACTCAACACTGCCGTCATCTCACCTGTAAAACAATTCCGGGATATCAGTCCATTCAAGAACCCATACGGTTTCATGAAGGCCCCCGAAGGACAAAACACTTCAAATCCATCTCCAGACCGCTGGATTATTGCTGGTCCCGACGAACCGCACGTAAAACGCATCGCTTCCACCATCAACAGGCAGAACGGGGTGATAGACTCTATTCACAAAGTCTATTATACCCTATTCTGGTTCGTGTTGATGATTGCTGCGTGTGCGGTCTATGACAGGATCAAATCCTTTATTTTGTTGTAGCGATTCAATATCCACAATTTTTAGATGTCCGGTAAGAGCATCAAACCTTGAACTGCAGTTTGGCGCTCACATTTGGGATGTTTTACTTTGGTAGGTTCGTCCGACTCCATCTCGGCATCTGGAGCATATCTTCTCATTGCAAAATGTGGGGTCGTCGAAAGCAGAAGGCACACAAGATTTGTTTGCCCATGATTTTTGTTCAAACGCCCCTCTTTCTCCCTCCCCAAGATTTAATTTTTCCTTTTTCCTTTTGTTCCTCCATATAATATGCAGAAGCTTCGCATAATTTCTGCATTTCTGACCAGTATTCTTCAACACCTTTTCCCTCGCCGCATTTATATTGCCCAGACAGATATCCTTATTGGTATCATATCTCCCCGCTCCTTCGTTATAATGGGACGATCATCACAATATCTCCCAGGCCTGTTTTCTTCCTGTACATTTTAATATCCCTCCGCTCTCTCCATGCTTTTTTGTTGCTTTGTGTTGTCTGCATTATGTTTGTCCGCTTTATTCCCCATATCAGTCGTTTACACCCCCACCCCCCACTCTTTACATGTCTGTTCGCTACCCAAACCATTACCTGCTACATACTATGCCATCCCATGTGGTTTCATCCAGGATTCCTCTATGCTTCACCACCATGGAATTTTTTCTCTCGATGTTTACATTAGTTACGGAACACCCTCATTTTACTAGTTCGTTTCCGGTGGCTGCTGGCAGTTTCCCCTTGCAAACAAACCCTTCTAATGTATATACATCACTTATGCAGAACAATGCCACTCCTTTATGAATATCCTTGACTTTTACCTCTTGTTTTCGGGTCGCTGGCATGCCCTGCATGATTTGCATTCTCGGCACAACCCACCAGCGCCTGCTCTTCACCATGAGATTTGAATAGAAATAAAAGGCTAAGCTCTAGGGCACTGTTTCTAAGCTATGTGTTATAGATTCAGCCGTGTACTTATTGATATGAACGTCAGCTCCAGGAAGTCGAGATTGAGATGAGACCGCTAGCGGCTGCAAGCAGCAAAAACAGGGGCGATGTCATGTGATGAGAACGCGTGAGCCACAACTTGAACTTCCTGTTCAAGTCGGCAATGACATCAACCTGGCATAAAGCTTCAAACCACCATGAGCAGCATCCGACCAGCTGCTCAGCGGCCGATACAGCGATTAGCGGTAGCGACCACAAAAACATGTGCAGGAGAGGCATCAGCATACGGGAAATGCATTGTTGCATCGTACACGGACATCTCTAAGGAAGCATGCAAACGAGAATTTGAAAAGTTCAAAGCTTGTGTCACTGAAGCTGTAAGAGTTGCCGTTTGCGTAATTCGTAGATGTCCTTGACAAACGTTTTTCCAGATGAAAAATACTAAACCACGTTGACCTTGATTGTGCTGTTGGTGGGTTGCACAGGGATAGATGAAACCTGCGACGTTTCCCTTCCTCAAGGGCGCCTACACAGGCAAACATCCGGAATCCTGGTCATTCCCCATGCAATATACAACTAGACACTCTCATACATCATTTTCTCTCTAACGGGACCGTGCGCATATGTTCATGGCAATATAGTCTCTGGAAGCAGACATACACGCCATCACAAAAAAGTGTCATGATATTCGTCATAAAATCAAGAGGGGAAACTAAGAACAATGTTGAACGACAAGGCTACTTGTCGTAGATATATAACCAAAATATAGCGGCCAATAATCCAAAAAACAAAAAAAACTCATAAATTGTAGGCGAATCTTGGGATAAGGGAGTAATGAATGCAATGCAGAGGGCAAGATAACGAACGCGAATGCGCGACAACTGAAAGCAAAATGAGAGCGACAAGGATAGCAACACGACGACGAAACAATGGATCTAGATCTACACAAAAGAACACACAAGGGGACGGACAGGTCGGGGGTCAATTTTGCATCAGGGATCAGGGCTCAGGCAAGACCCCAAATCCCTGCCTTCCTAACACCCTCGACCAGTGCGTCGACATTGCCGAGCATGGTTCCCAGAAGGTGCTTTTTCTCCTCGGTTGTCTTCCAGGTTGCGTGGTTTAAGCTGTTGTCCGGCTCCTTCCCTTCCTTGGAAGACTTTGAAGGGCGGGCTATGCCAACATTTTCCTTCTCGCTGTCCTCTCTGAGCTGCTTGTTTTGCCGATACTGATGAGGAATAACAGGAACGGGGGGTTCTTGAGCTTGATTGAGACCAGATGTAGGTGCTCGAGACCGCAAGCCAGACGAAAATACGCGGTGACTGGCTTCTGCGGAGGAGGTCGAGTTCGACGATGACGATGAAGCCGTAAAGGACGACGTGGATAAGCTCTTTCGGTGCCCTGGCCTTCGTGCAACAGGTGTGACATTCGCCACCTTCTTTGGACTCATCGGGGTGTAATCCACCTCCTTTTTGAGCATCATCATGGATTTCACAGGTGGAAAATGCGGAGCGTTGCCTGCACTCACGGGGGGTGAATGCGGAGGTGTACGTGTGTTCAGGGGAGATGTCATGGAAGGACTGGATGTATGAGAGGTTGGGAGTCGCTTGATAGGTGATTTGTGGGTAACACCAGGCCTCGGGCTATTAATGGGGGGTAGAGGTTTATTGACGTTTCTTATATTATTGGTCGATGTAGGCGATATTGCAGGCGGAGGTGAAAAGACCTTGTGTGATTCTTTGACCGGAGACGGGGGAGGTAAAGATGTTGCTTCTGCTGAGGATGTGGTGGATGAGATTGAAGTATTAGAGCTTCCAGACAAAGAGCGCAAAGATCGAGACGATGAAGTTGAATTTGAAGCAGATGAGGCGAGAGAACCAGGCGATGCGCCATCCGAGATTGTTGAGTTGGATGTGATAGAAAAGGCACCAGAGATCCCAGATAATGCATATGTAGAAGAACCATATCGTGACATAAAGGTTGGATGCTGAGGCTGTGACGTCAAATGAGGTTTTCCATCGCGAACGGGAGTTGCGGGGGCGGTGGGCGGTGGTGTCGGATGAATGAGTTGTTGTAAAGCTGCTGGTGAAGGAGTTGTGTTCACATCTGGAGATTCGTCCAACAGGTAGAAATAGAGGAATTCCAGACATTTCATACTAATACCAGTATGGTTAAAGGTCTGCTGAACGTTTTAAAAAAGGATCGCCTACCGAACTTCCCTGGGGGTCCCAGCGCGTTTAAGGATTTTTACAACTGCTTGAACACCGTTTGCATCTTCAAAAGCTCTGAGTGCCATACTGGTATCTACAAGTATGCATAGCAATGTGTCAATTACGTGGGCGCTCAGGTTTGTCGGTATCGTGCTGGTTGTTAACTTCTCAGTGCTATCTGGCGCAAGATGCCTGGAGGTGAGAAGCAATTCTAAGAGAACCTTTGAGGCTGTTAGATCTACAAGCCGGGAGCATTGATGGGGGGATTCACCTCAAGGGATGCTTTTCGGCCAAGGTAATGCTTGGTCGGTTCATGAATGAGGCAGGTTCCTTGAAGAAGTGATAACGCTGTCGCCAATAGAGAGGTGAGTTCGCCAACTTCCGAAACTTTTTCGTCTATCGCAGATAATTGCATACATAAACCAGGACGGCAAGATAAGTAGATGAAACACTTACGCTCAACAGTGCCCTTGTTAGTGAGATGCTCTAATCGCGCTGTCGCCTGCGTCACCCAAGGTAAAAGACGTGCAGGTACTGTCAAACGTGACCCATCAATAAGCCCATCAGGCGATAAATAATATTCATAGGATCACTTACTGTTGCACTCAAAAGTATGTTGAAGTGCTAGAAAGCTAGCTCGGGCGCCCGTATCATTTTCCTGGGATGTTGAGAAGCACGCCAGCGCTAATTGTTGCTCAAGAACTTGTAGTGATTTGCTCTTTGTCTCACATGTAGTCCGAGGCGACAGCAGCTGAAGAGAATTCAAACAGCCTCGTGTTAGCGTAGGTGTGCAACAAACTCGACCACAAATGGAGAACATACATCATCCAAAGCATCTTGGATACAGGACTTCATTTTTTGAAACGATGTATGAAAAGACATTTTTAAATGAGCGTTTAATAGACAAAAGACAGTAAAGATTTGAGCCAAAGGCTTTTATGAGGAGGTGAATGTTGGCGTCGTCCAAAAGCTGCCTATTATTGTATTTCAACAATGTCGTTGTACTTAATGTTTCACTTCATCCAACACATGTTTGATGTCATTGTTGAACGCGTGACGCGTTTCTTGTTCGACTCATCACATGACCATGTTGATAGTTTCGGCAATCAAAAACCGAACGGGCCGGCGAGTTACGGACAACTCTCCGTCAGTGTTCTTCCTATCGCCACAACTGTGAGATGCAATAATGTCGACCAAACCAACTATTTCTCAGAGGAACTCCCGACGTCCTTGCTTTTTTCACACTCGACCTTGGACCACTACGTCCACAACCATTTATTAATCGAAATGTCTCCCATTAAAACGGTAAATTATCATTACCATTTACCGGTCAAAGTGCCGATAATTAAGTTCAAGATTTTAGCAATGGACTCGCCTCATTCGCTTCGTTGCAGCCGAGACCTCTAGAGTGCATATTGGACAACCCGTTGATTCCGGTCTTGACGGCAAGTCCTGTCTTAAAACTGACTCTCCTTAAGCTACGTTAACCTCGACCTTTGTAGTGGGTTTGGCTGCAGCTCACTATAAACCTATCCGAGCTTTTGAAGTCACTGGCTCCGCATTTGATCCTTCTGCTCAAGTAACAAACACTGTCCTCACTGTCAAGACTCTCCTCAGCCCTCTTTCAAACGAGGAAATACGGGTGGTACGCTGCCTAGGTCTCAACTACTCTGACCATGCAGTGCGTATAAACTTGATGATATTTGCTTCGTAAATTTCTCAATCAATCATCAGGCTGAAGCTAAGATGGCGAAACCTGCGTACGTGTCTTCTTACAAATGGAATTCTCGAGTGTTGAGAACTTGAGACCTTGAAATAGTTTCCCCATTCTTTTCTACAAGCCTGTCACATCGCTTTTAGGTCCTCTGGGAACTATCGTTATCCCGCGTGTTGCCCAGCCTCCCAAAGAACACCTCCCCGACTATGAGGTGGAGCTTGTCATTGTGATTGGTAAACCCGCAAAGGATGTATCTGAGGAGAATGCGCTTGATTACGTCCTTGGATACACAGGCGCCAATGATGTCAGCCAATTTGATCAAGCTCTATGAGTTTAGCCCGTTTTTGACAGTGCATTTGATTTAGGTTTCATTCCGTAAACATCAGCTCGCAGTTTCTCAATGGGGCTTCTCAAAGAGCTTTGGTGTGTGCAACATCTTCGTCTGTGGAGCACCTCATTGGCTTATTTCTTCTCCCAGACAACACAAACCCACTTGGACCATGTCTAGTGTCTAACAACGCCATCCCGGACCCTCAAGAGATTCTGCTGAAGTGCACTCTCAACGGCCAGGTTGTGCAAGACGGTACTACAGCGTATGTTATATATTTTTCTCCATTTATTAGGAAGCAACTCTAATCGACCCCTTAAAATAGCGAACAAATTTTCAACGTTCGTCAAACGGTCTCCTTCCTTTCTCAGGGAACCACTCTTGAACCAGGCACTATCATTCTCACTGGTACACCCAAAGGCGTTGGCTTCGTTAAGCAGCCTGCGGTTTACCTGAAGCATGGCGATAAGGTCACAGTGTGGCTTGGGAATGGCATCGGCACCTTGGTGAATGATGTCAAGGAGGAAGGATATGGAACTGCTAAACTTTAGTCATGTTTACCCATTACCATGACATGCCTTCAGATTTTCCCTTCGTTTTTTATATCATATAACATTGACAACAACATGAAAAGTATACAACAATAGTAAAAAGTCTTTAGAGGATACACAGAACAAGAATCGCAGCGGTAAGTGTACATTAGTGTTGGCCGGTATGATATCCGGACATTTAGATGGACCCAAGGCCACCAAACACAATAAGCTTGGTATTCATATACTCGTCGATTCCATGTGGACCACCCTCGCGGCCCAGTCCACTCTCTTTGACACCTCCGAAGGGAATAACAGCTTGGCTCAAGAAACCTGTGTTGGCGCCAACCATACCAACTTCGAGCCTCTCAGCAACTCGCCAAACTCGCCCAACATCTCTAGAGAAGAAGTATCCAGCGAGACCGACGTCGGTGTTGTTAGCAAGTTGGATTACTTCTTCCTCTGTCTCGAATTTAGTAAGTGAAGCCAGCGGACCGAAAGTTTCTTCGCTGTTAATCAATGCATTGGATGGGACGTCGGAGAGGACAGTTGGTTCAAAGAACGAGGAGTTGGGCAGGGACTTTCCACCGACAAGAATCTGAGCACCCTTCTCCACGGCGTCACTGACATGCCGTTCAACTTTCTCCACAGCACGACGGTGAATGAGTGGGCCGTGTGTTCTAAGAGGTGGGTGTTATCCAATATTCAGATTTAGTTTTCGAGGGGACAATACATACGTTCCCTCCTCCAAACCGTTGCCAATTTTGAATTTCGAAACACGGTCAGCAAGACGAGAGGCAAATTCAGCATAGACATTGGCCTGAACGTAGATGCGGTTGGCGCAGACGCACGTCTGGCCACTACCCCTGAATTTGCAGATAATTGCGGCTATTTCTTGGGTCAATAAACGGAGAAGGAGCACTTGCTTTAAGAATACCTTCAATGGCTTCGTCAATGTTGGCGTCATCGAAGACAATGAAGGGAGCGTTTCCGCCAGCCTCGAGGGACACCCTGAGGAATATTTAGCGAAAATAATATTACCGGTTTGTCAAACCCACTTTTTTAATGTAGTTGCAGCCATTCCATAGAGGAGCTTGGCGACAGGGGTTGAGCCGGTAAAGCTGACCTTCTTCACAATCTTGTTTTCGCACATCTCCCGCCCAACTTCGCCTACATTCTTTAGGGTGGTGACAATGTTGATGACACCATCCGGGAAGCCAGCACGGCGTGAAAGCTATATGGAATGTCCTTTGAATAAACTGTTTATCAGCATACTACTCGTCACTTACCTCCGCAAGAGCAAGCGCAGAAAAAGGTGTTTCGGGTGGGGGTTTAATGACTGCTGTACACCCTGCAGCAAGTGCAGCAGCGAGTTTACGAGTGATCATAGCCGAAGGAAAGTTCCATGGGGTCAGGATCGAACTTGGAGCATGTCAGAATTTGCAAACCAACGAACGGAAAGGTAAAAGACACGCACACCACACCTATGAAATACAATGTCTTTAAAAAGCATATGCAATCAGTGAAGACCTTTCTACTCACCAATAGGTTGCTTGATAACAATGTTACGGGAGCCAGGAAGAGCAGATGGAATGTGCTCTAAAATTGTATTTCAGTGCATGTTCAACTTGCGGTAAACTAGAAGGACTGACCCCCGTATGTTCGGACGGCTTCCCCAGCTATCGTAATGTAAGCTCTAGCAGTCTAAAACCTATTATCTTCACGCACCAAACCACTGAACATGAGGTGAATAAGATGAGGAATAAGAATAGAAAAACATTATCTTACCTCCATGAATGAGGCACTATATGTGTTCTCTCCCTAAAATGGGCTTTACATTCACGGACATCTCATTTCTGGATTTGACAGAAGCATACCTTGGCTTCGGCGAAAGGTTTGCCATTCTCAAGAGTCTATAGAGCGGCACATGAGCACAACACATGACGTCCAATTGATCTCATAGCTCCTAATAATAGGTTTCAACACTCACAATCAACCGCGCCAAATCGTATTGATGCTCCTGCATGAGACGGAAGAAATTGAGGAGGAGATCATGTCGATGCTGGGTTCAAAACAATAGGCGTTGGAGTCAGCTTCAAGGTAAAATGCATTTTAAGTATACCTTGGCCGTGGTTTTACTCCAACCCACAAACGCCTTCGATGCAGCTTCAATGGCTGCCTTCGTTTCGGCTATTCCCATCTCCGGGACCGTGCCTAGTTCTTCATTAGTAGCAGGGTCTGGTTGAGAAGAGATTCAAATGTTAGGCCGGCAATGAGTTGACCCGCATGATAGCACAGAAGAAAGTGGTGCAGCAACAGAAGGCACGACAGGCGAGGGAGGCGGTTTGGTGAGCACCCAAGGGTCAATGAAGCGGAAGTCGAACGCACTTGTAACAACAATCTTGTCTCCACTGTCCGAATCAACCCATTTTCCATCAATGAGAGCTTGGAATTTAATAAGACTGGAATCCTTGAGTCCAAACTGTTCAACCACGACATGTGAGCCATAATAACGAGTCCAAGCCTCATCGCGCTTACCACGGCGGCTTGGGAGCTAGACATTGCCTTTTTCTGGATGTGAGGGTACAGAACAAAGATGGAGGGGCGGGACGATAGGCCAGTTATGCACCTAAAAGTAGTACGACGGAAAGAGAGGGACAGCATATTCCCAAGGCCGGAGAGCCGTCCTTAACTTGAAGGAAGGTGGATGATGGTCGGTGATACCCATGGCTACATTGCACAATCAACCATGATGTCAGCTTTCTCGCGGTGCAATTGCAATGGGAGCTCATAAAGGGGCAGAGAGAAATTCAAAAGTATTTAAATCCAGTATTAGACAAGTAAGCCGTAAATATGTTGGTAAAGGTCGAAATACTTGAATGCTAAATGAAATAATATGCAATGATATGGTAACAGTTACATCCATGGGAAATGCTAATGGTGAAGAAATTTGAGCAAGTAAACTGGGTATAATCCGTCCACGAAGGTGTCAACGATGCAGTCCACCGCTGCTTTCAAGGAAAGAAAGAAACCAATAACAACGTAACTTACAACAGTGTCCGAATGAACGAAACCAAAAAAAAATCTACTTATCATCTACGCACAACTGCCCTTTTATTTTTGTCGTTGAGGATATCGGCAGGGCCGCGCTTAGCCATAGCGTAAAGGAAGAAAAGTATAACAACGATGAACTGAAGCCAAAGCCAAAGTTTCAGAATGAGGCTATCGGTCCTCTGTTCCGTTTTCTGTGGCATTTTATTCGTGGCCGTTTGAAGCTGGAGGGCTGTTTCCTTCGATAGATTTTTAGGGGTACCAGGTCGTGATATGCCCTCAGGATCAGTGTACGCAGAACTAGGAGGAGATGCTGTTCCAGACTCGGAAGCTCTATCGTCGTCCACACTTGCGACCTCGAAGGTGAACTTCTCCAGCATACCTTCAACAGCACTGCTCAGGCGTTGGTGAATACCCGCTGCGAGGGAGGTTTTCCGTTGACGAGGCACATCCGATGGCTTATTGACACTCCTCATTTTGCGACCGTGCGTCATCGAAGCCGAATTTTTCAAGCTTTGATTACGTCTGTGCTTGTACTTGCGGTCCACCCAGCGTGTGGTTCTGTGGCGAATGGTTTCAGATAAGTGCCTTTGGCGCGGCGATCTGGGAGAATACACTGCCGAGCTTGCAGCAGTGCGTTGCCCGGTCAGTTCTCCATACTTATCGGGGGTGGGTGGTTCAACAGAGAGTGTCACAAGAGCGGACGTTATTTGCTGGTCCCGGGGCATGGGTGTCAAACGAGACTGCATAGTCTCGTAATTTAGCTCGTCGGAGGGCCGGCGGCTAGATATGCGAGATGCTGGGGAGGGAGAAGGGGGAACCGAAAGCTGGCTGAGGTCGTAGAGGCTGTGGTGCCTCAGATGATTGCGTGCAACGGGGTTATCCCAACCGCCCCCACCCAATTGTCGATCCAGCTCGCTCTGGAGAGTGGGTCCGACATCAACGTCAGGTAGTTGCGTGGTCGGCGAAAAAAAGTGTATGGGCGACAAGGGTGCGGCGGTAAGTGGTAGATGGCTGGACATGCTCGACCAAGAACCATCACATCCTTCACTCCAGGATGACATGGATGAAATACCGGCACAGAGTTCACCCAAGGCTGCACTTTCGGGGACCGTTTGACTCTCCGATTGCTGCTCGAAGAGGCCAAGTCCATTGTCAGCAGGCTCGGTGGCATGGTCAGCCGTTTCGCTCGCAAGCTCTGTCGCAAGGCTAGGGAACTTGAAGGATTGTGTCAATGTCGACGACCCCTTGCCTTTCCCATGACTCGCTTCAGTACCCAGGGTATCAGAATCCGCAAGGCTCTCGTAAGCCTTGGTAATGTTTACTGTCTCCCTTTGAACGGCGGAAAGTTGCTCAGCCGTCTCCGACTGCTGCTTCAGAATCCTGGTATTGGTCTCTTCCAGCTCCTGCACCTTTACCAATAGCTGTGAAATAAGAGAATGCTCCGGGATGGGTAAGGAGGCCAGCAACTTTAGGTCCATTTCGCTGGAAGTTGACTTGGAGAGCTGTCTGTTCGGGTCTGGACTTTCCGCTGAGGGGAAGAACGAAAAGGTGTCATTAGGACCACCAAACTTTGAGCCTTCGGGAGCAAAGCTCTGCACAGCGCCTCGATCTTGGATAGCATTCCTGCGCAGGTCGCGCATAGCGCGGACCTTTATCTCTCTTTCTTGCTTCCGCCTCCACGCCTCGCTGACGACGGCACCCTGGACCTTTTCCTCGAGTTCTTCACTTTTTGCCTGGGTTTTCTCGAGGGCGTCCCGAAGAAATGCAATCTCCTTTTCCAACCGTTTGAGCTCCCTCCTGCCAGCAAGATCGGCTGATGTGGACTCTGCCTCGAGATGCTCTAATTTGTTCAGAAGCTCAGCATTTTGTTCCTCAAGGTATGAGACGTCGGAGGAAGACATGGAAATTCTGTTGAAGTGCGGGCGATAGAACTCTGGTTGTGGCGTTGTGATGAGACCAAGAGCCGAGTCTGATGAAGAGTATGATATGCTCGAGTTGTTATCCTGTAATGATAGGCGGGATAGGTGCTCTGGGGAGGATGTGGAACGTGGAGGGGACATAAGCTGTCGCGTTATAAAATTCTGACGCTTGGATTTGAGAGCAATGTTGTCGTCGTACAAGCTCTTGCAAATGGCAGACGTAAGGCCGAGTTCTATAATGCAGCCAGCGTTGAGATGACATTGGCAACTCTGATATGAAGAATAGTATACCATTCTCTCGTTCTTTAAGAATTCCGTCCGCTTTCAGCAAAAGGTCCCTCAGCTCTTCTCGAGACTTCTCGTTCATCCATTCCAAATCCGCTGGAAGCTCGGAACCTTCTGGCTGAGGAGGGTCAGCACCCCACCCCACCATCTGAAAAGTGGTGACCATTGGTGAGCCTAAGATGTCTTTCCTGGCATCCCCTCTAGATGGGAAAGAGAAAGGAGATCCATAGGCAGGTGGTGGCGTTGAAGCCTTCGCGCGACGAGTCTTGGCTGGGGGTAGAGGACGCGGAGTTTCTGTAGAACTGGCCAACATTTGAATTAAAGTGAAGAGTTTGAAAGTTAAAATAAGGAGATTGTCGTAATAGCAGATTGTTGGACACGTCAAGCTGAGTTGGTTGTCTCAAAGCAGGGAGAGAAGAGAGAGACAAATATTGGCAAAGGGTCAACCGATTCTAAACAAGCCTGTGTAATAAAACCCAGGCCTGCGTAGAATTTAAATATAATTTCTTGTCAGCCTAGTCGATAGTCAAGTTCCATATATTTGGCCAATAAAAAGCCAGATGAAGGTAGGGGTTGAGGTTCAAGTTGTGATGAGTATGTATGGGAGGGTACAGCAACCAAACGGTTGCAATAAATGAATGTTGCCACGTGAAACACATAAGTTCAACTTGATTCTCAACTACGTTCTCGTGTTTTTCATGGTCGACTTACCACCAGAATTATGGCTCAATATAACTTATTATTTAACCCAAGACGAAGTCGACTCACTCATGGCTGTCAATCGGACGTTAATGAACATAGCACTGAATGCACGTTACCACAAGAGTGCTATTTCGGGAGTTCTCAGACCTCAGTATTCTAGGCGATATAGGGAATTCATCTTCCTAGTGTCAGTACAAATCGTTATTCTGACTTTGGGATAGCTCTTTGAACAACAACCAAATGCAGGCACTCTGGTGTTATGAACCGAGTTCACGAACTTACCTTTAGAGACGACCCAGATGATCCACCCAACTTGGCCTTTCTTCCCTTCTTCAGCATACCATTTTTTGTATATCTTTTCTATGCGATAAAACGCCCATTTCGCGGACAGCATTGGAAAAAGAAGCGTTATTTTAGCGGTCTCTCAAACGCCATTTCTGACCTGCACAATTTACGCGCAATCAGCTTCGACTTCGACGCTTTAACGCCCAGAAAGCAACCTTACCTCGACAGCAAAATGGCTTTTTTTCGGGATTGCTCGAAAAGCTGGTCTCAAAATATCACACATATATCGTTTCAATGTGCCCTTGATTTGTTGGCTCCCAGATGGCCCCAAATTATATTTTCAAACTTGACCAGCGTGAAAATTATACTCCTGACCTATCCGAGGCAGGATCAATCCGCCATTTACAACTTCATTCTCCCGTTTGTAAACGCCCACCATTCTTCGTTAACCGACCTCGGCTTGGAGCTCCCACGGCCCCACCGTGCACCAGTGTCTCTTGAATCTGTGCTGAATGCAATACAGCCCCTCAAAAAGTTGAAACGGCTCTGTATGGCATACTATGTGGACCACTCTATACCAATGCCGGTGACTGAAATAATCAAGTTCATGCACACCCACGCAACTCAGCTTACCGACCTCGAGTTAAAGCTTGAACAACCTACCATTGGCACACCTGGACCGGACGTGGCATATATCCTTCACGCTTGGCTGGGCCAACCACTACCCATGCTGACGCGACTCTCAGTATCCCACTGTTATTTACTTGAACATCAATCGACACTTTCCGAATATTTTCGGCAGTGCCCCAAAGTCGAGAATCTCAGTTTGCTTGTTTTACCTTGTGCATTTCAGCCTAACTTTCGATTGGACATATATGACAATACACTGATGATGAAGCTGGTCGACCTTCGTCATTTGGCCATCGACACCGAGTTTTTCAACCTAGACTTGTTGTTTCAAATTGCCAGCTGCCTCCCTTGTCTTGAGTACCTTCATCTTCAGCGGTTTGTATTTGGAGAGAAGGGGCATCATGTAGGCCGTTATTTGACATTGGACGTCTTATATAACTTACCTTTGTATCGATACAGTTGACTTCCCAGTTGGGTGATAACCCAACCGCTGCCGTGACTTTCCGGTCCTGGGGCCTGAAGGCATTGTCTCTCCGGCCCTGTTACCCCACTCAAATAGACCTTCCAACGAAGATTGCCATTCTGGATGCCTTTCCGAATGTGCACTATTTTTGTGGATATGCTAGAGATATATGGCCGTTGCAATGCCCTCCTGTCATTATATCAGACTGAATTATAATCCAATAGCTTCAACTACACTGCATCAGTCCTGCAGCTGTCTGAACGGCACACCAACTGAATCATTTATACGTGCCTATGAACGATAAATATGTGTTTAGTGTTTTCTTCCTCTACCTCCGTTTTTTCGAGCATCAATTGCAGTATCTAGAAAGTCACCAAGATCAAGAGCATTTCGTGCAGCTTGATTGATATGTTTAAACCTGTCAGGCCCGAGGTGTATCCCTCCAAAATACCGAGTCACGATAACCAACACATTATTAACATCCTGTCGTGGAAGAGCACTTTAGTTACTTGTCCATGCTTGGGGACAGGTGTTATCATACTAGAATTTGCAAAAGGTGTGCCAACCTGCCGCCAGCAGCGGTCTCACCATTGTCATCGTTATCTGAATGGTGCAAGGTGAGTAAGGCAAAACCTACAATATATTTAAAGAGTGTCCTACCTTGATGCAACACTTGATCTACTTGACATCTCCAAGCATTAATTATTGGGTGAGCAGCTCTAGCTACCCGTCGATCTGACATCAAATGGGAAAGAATTGCTGGAACCTGGGATAACTTGTGTAAGTCAGATATCCGCAAATTTAAATAATTCGCCCACCTCAGAGGGATGACTAATCCTGCAAGCCCTACCCACAAACGCGCTTTTCCTATCGGTAATTGGCTCTGCTACATAGATATTGACCCCTGCAGGAAGGGCAGGTGTCGGTTGACCTCCAACGTGAGCAATGTAATCTTCGTTTTCACCATTTACAGTATCCGAAAGCTTTGATGAGGACGCCGACACCTGCTGTGTAGCCTCCCGGTTCTCCTTTTCAGCATTTAAATGCCCCTCGTACCACGCAGCACACCGGTCGATCACATTCTGCAGTCCATCAAAGACGCAAACCGTATCTTCTGTCCATTCTACGCCGCTGACAGAGATATAAGTCCGAAGAATGGCACCGAAGAGGCCAGAATCTGCGCCGAAAGCGCCTATATAACGAGAAAGCAGCTGGAGTTGAGGTGGAGATGCCTTGGGATATGTCGGTGGCAAGGATACGAGCACTTTTATTGAGATGTCCCCATAAGTAGCAGGTAGACTGTCTCGAGATGTGTTTCATGAGCACAACAGCAAGAGAGGGTTTAGGTTCCACCCACCTCAGTACAACCTGGTATCTGATTGTCGCATCCTTCCCATTACCAGTGTTTGCATTCTGCGGCCGCTGGTATAGTCCGATGGCATCATCACCATAGATGGACCGCAAGACTGTGCATCCCGATTCGTCAGAAAGTAAGCAAATTTTCTCAAAAATATTCGTCGCACCCTCAATCTCAGATGCTACCTGTTCTTTTTCAGGATCTTCCGACAGTGCCGTGAGTAAGTCTCTAAGCTCATCGCCATTTTGTGGCCAAGGTGGAGGTGATGGTTGTGGGGAAAGAGAGGGCATTGGTCGGAATAATAATTATCTTATCAGTCGCTATAAATTGACATTAGACGGTCATATGGCCTGATGAAATTTGAGATTCGTGTTATTGAGTAAATCGCGTCCGTCAAGAGCATTGTTCGCTAGATCGTAAAATTATCTCAAATCCATGATAGACGGCAATGCTTATCCTTTCTTCCGTTTATTCAATTCGTCTTGCGTTGTGCAAGGAGTACTCTAGTCGCCAAGGGTCTGGCGGAATTAACGGACCGGACATATCAGCACTTCACACCCTTCAACGGGACTCATGTGGGACTTGGCTGCATTCAGACCTTCAACTTGACCACTCTATCCTTTTCTTTGTCGATCTCTGGACTGTAAATCCTCCGTGAAACTGCGCCGCTCTCATAAGTACCTCAACCATATTCTCAATAATCTCTAGGAACTCGTTTTAGTGGACACGACATCTTGCCCACTTACCCGCTGCTCAAACAACTCTAGATTGATATTGAACAACGTAGAGCCGACGATGACATCAATAAGGAGAATTGGTGCTGATAACAGTACCACGAGAGAGTATAAGTACTCTCAAGAAATATCTCAAATGGTATGTAGCTGCTACCGAGAGTCCGGTGCATACTCACGCTGGGGTAGATGTTCGTCTTCGGCGAAGTCCAAGAGCCACTGACTGAAACAGTGCAATTGGTGGAGGATATTGTGAGAGGTCAAATAATTGAACTTGTAGGTTCTAGTACCCTTTTATTTGAGTTGGGAGACTTACGTGTGTCCGTGCAGATTGTTCAAGCGCGTGGTTTAGCAAACAGACGTGGGGCCCGTTACTTGAACGCAGAGGACCTCATATTTCTCATTCGCCATGACAGAGGAAAGGTAAACAGGCTGCGCACATACCTATCTTGGAAGGATGTCCGAAAGCATGCCAAAGATTCAGGGGGGGATGCTGGTGCTGGAATCGAGGTGGAGAATCTTGAGGATGGTCCTGACGGTGCAGATGCCCTCTATATTCTCCAAAGTGGTCTATTTGCTAAAAGAGTATATTTCTCAATGTCAGATAAACTGGCTTCCAAAGCACAGAAGATCACAATCAAGCTTTCCTGGGAGGTTGCAACAATCTATTCAGAGGTTCTGAAGCAAACGGGACACCAGTCGGATGACGAAGAAGATGAAGATGATATTGAAGCCCATGAAGCGTCGATTCAGCGTTTGAAGGTATGTCGACGATAAACCTTGTTAATCATTGAGCCACATGCAATTCACAGGAAGCAGACGACGCGACGCGTCAAATGACAAGGGAGGAATACCAACACTACTCCGATTGTCGACAAGCCTCATTCACATACCGGAAAGGTAAAGAAATGACCTCCAAATGATCCCAAATTCTGACATTTCTACAGCCAAACGGTTCCGTGAGTTTCTTAACCTCCCGCCATCTCTAGACCTCAAAGCAAATGACGATACTGTCGACATTGTTGGCTTCCTTGCCTTTGAGATGGTTCGCTCGCTGACACTTGCGGCACTGGCAGTCAAGAAATCCTTGGAAGACTCCGTTCTTCGTGATGATTACACGTCTCCTGTTATGGGGAAACGCAAGGTTAATTCGATTGGCGGTTCTGCAGAGAAACGACGTCGAGAGGGTTCGCCAGAAGAAGAAGCTGAATATATCCTGCCAGTTAATTCGCTTTTCCTTCCACCCCCAGAAACGAGAACTGCTCTGAGGCCAGAGCATATCCAAGACGCCTTCGCCAGGATGCAGGGAGAGTGGTCGCACGCTCGTTCCGCAGGAATGCACAACTGGAGGGGAGGCTTAGTGCGTACCCGCGTCAGCCTCATCTGACGAGGTGTTATGTCTTTTGCCGTCGTTCTTCGTTTCGCGTTTCTGTATCTTTATTGGCCTTATCACTTTGTATCCCAACACATGCATCTTTTGTAACACTATCATTATGTTCTTAATTATGAAGCTACTTTTGCGTGCTTCTACCTCTGATCCAGGAGTTCCTTGCAGCTCAAAATAGCAGAGAAGCAGCAACATCGACGTTGCCTCCTGCAGCATCCAAAGAACTGATAGCGATTTCTCTGGTCGCTCCAAGGTCCATCAGTAGACGAATCTTGTCTTCGGGATGTTGTTGGGTCCGCTGAGCTGCTCTGGCTGCAGGTGCCGATCCAAGGGTATTTCCACCACCAGGGAATGCAGGTGCACGAGGTGGGTTGGAAGTCGTTGTCGATGGTCCGGCAGGTGCAGGTTGGTCAGCAGGTGGCTCAATGGGATCTCTTGCTTTTTCTGGCAGCTCATGTTCGGACAAGAAGCGCACTTCTCGCCCCTGGATTCGAAGGACACCCTTCTCGAGATCAATGCAAGCCTGATGAGCCTTAAGCATGTCGAGCCCAAGCAAAAGGTCCACATCACGACCCTTGAGCGCTGAGTTAACATCGTGCACTCCAAGCGAGATTGATGAGCAACCTACCTCCATAATGGTGAAGGAACACGGCAGATGCAGATCAGCAAGCTTGATCTGGGCGCTGTGGACTCGCCCAAGGATCTTGGCTGTTCCTACACCTCGAGCGATGCCAGCGAATCGCGTGTCCAATAGTCGCATAAGTCCACATGCCTCTGCGAGGTCCGGATTCACTAATGACACGTTAATACGGAATACCAATCTGGTCAGATCAAAACGTACTAATGGTCTGCTGTGCGCCACTATCTACAAATGCTTTTATGGGATGGGAGTTAACCTCAACAGGGATACTAGGTGCATTCGCAGTTAGAGACCGATTGCAAGACGCTGAACCCGACGTACTATAGCATCGTTACTCTGCCAAACGCTTCAGGGGAGTATTCCAATGCGTGCTCCAAGTTCTCCATGACTGCCTGCTGTCGGATCGCCTCCTCAATCTTTTGTTGAGCTTCAACATCGAAAGGATCGGCATTTAGGCGCGCGATCTCCTGCTGCTGGGCTAGCTCAGCGTTGTAATGCCTCTCGCGGGTTTGGCGGAGTAATTCGGCGAATCTAGTGGGGTTGGTTTGGGCAGCCTGCGCAAGATCTGGCTGGGCCTGTGTTATAGTAGATAAAGGATATAGTACGTCAGACTACCAATCTGGGGTATAAATTGGAGAGACGCGCCTGTTGCAGTTCAGCCATGAGATTAGGGTCTCCAAGTATCTGCAGCCGCATCATCTCTGCATCTTGTTCTATTGTCCTGTAAATCACTTGTGAGCTGATCGACGCATGCGTTTCATAACAAGGAAACCATACCTTCCACCAACGCTACCGCCCTTCTTTCGCAGAAGCAATGTTGCTTTGTCCCCAGTCACATTCAACTCGCGTATCGTCTTCTTTGGGTCGGTCAGCTCACGATCGCCATAGTGTATGCTCTGTTCGTTGATCGGAATGCCAGACTACACAATTGATGATTAATGAGGATATCTAGTCATGAGAATGAAATAATTTCGACATCGCTGATAGGATGCACAAGATACAAAAAGAACAGCGAGATGAAGAACCAGTGGCACTATGATCTACTCACCTCGGCTTCCAGAAGTGCCATGACATTCTCGAGCTCCATATTGGGATCGATCTCAACCGCAAATGTCCCTCCAAGATCAGTCACAAAAGTAAGTTCCATCTTCAGGTTTCTGGTCAAGTCTCAAAGGTCGTCGTGTAACAAAAAGTAAGTGTTGTGTGAGTTCTTGTATTCAGGTGTCCAGTGATGCTAGGTCGAGAGCTTTGTGCCAAATATAGAATCCGGACGCAATGCTTGATGGGTTTCGGCAAATGCCAAACGAGATAACTTAGGAGGTGAAGAGAGGGGAGGTATGTACTTATAATCGCTTGGAAGGCGGATCGCTATGCGCACCATTAAACATCCATAGCCTCTATATATATACCGTTAAGTGTGGCAGGTCCACATCTGTGATTCGTTTCTTTGACTTGAAGAGTGACGGGTCCGAAAGAATGTGCTAGAAATATAGGAGGCGTGTATGATTTTCGCCGCCTGTATCACAGATATTAAATGGATTCTCTAGTCAAATCATCAGCTCAGACTCGGAGATTGCTTAATACCTCAAGAGTTTCTGCCAGGCCTTAATCATAACAGGGTTGTATGGGCCTGGTGAGCGATTACGATAATGTTATACTTATTGGTGATACCCAGACCTTTGAATTAGCAAGTTCTATGCTCGTGAATGTTGGCCATAGTATGTTGGAACAACGAACGGGGGGCAGCACTTAGGCGCCGGTGAAATGGTGTTTGAGTAAATGAAGCTGACCGGTAGATGCCGGTCCGAGTTGATATCGATGATGTCCCCACCATCAACCAGCTCTAAGTAATTTCTCATTGAACTATCATGTCCATGGTTGCTCTCAAGTACCTTACCGTGGCTGCAGCTACTAAACACACTGCTACCGTTATTTTTGTTCATGTACGTAACTTTCGAACCTGCCTGCAAATGAATCTCACCAGGGGACATGCTGTGGAATACAGGGGTTAGGCGACACGGGATATGGCTGGCAAGATGTCGCAGAAATGTTCAAGAGGGATTCAAGTCTTGCACATGTCAAATGGATATTGCCACATGCGTAAGCCGCCGTTCGAGACTTATCCATATCTTCTTTTAACCTGGGTCCCATACCTTAAGGCCAGCAAAACCTGTCACAGCCAACATGGGGATGGTTATGCCTTCATGGTACGCAAAGTGAAGCGTTTGTCAAACATGCTTTCAACTGAGATGGTCTACCCCAGGTTTGACATATACTCCTTCGGATTTGACAGTGCGGAGGACTCTGAAGGGATGCGAGAAACAGTGGCGGCACTCACCAGCTTAGTTGAGGAAGAACAAGCGAAGAGTGGTATCGATCCTAGCCGTATTCTCCTCGGTGGCTTCAGCCAAGGAGGTGCAATGTCTTTGCTAACTGGTCTAACTGGCAAGCATAAACTTGCGGGCATCGGTTGCCTATCGGGCTGGTTGCCTCTTCGAAACACTTTCAAACAGGCAAGTCAAAAATTCGCTGCACGGCATTGGTGCACTGACATGATCCCACATAACTTTAGATGGCTCAGCCATTTGCATCGTCGGTCCCTCTGTTTTATGGTCATGGAGACGAGGATCCTCTCGTAAAACCTGAGTTATGCACAAAATCTGCAACTTTCCTCGTCGAGGAAGTTGGCATTCCTCGTGCAACACCTGACAAATTCGGGGGCCTCTATTTCCACACATATCCTAACCTTCCTCATAGTGTCTCGCCGAAGGAGCTCGAAGATTTTAAGGGCTTCATTAAAAACTGTCTCCCTGCAGAACCTGCCAATTAAACATCGCATATTCTCCCTTATCATGTAGCGTACTGGCATGAATTGATTAGTTTTTTCTCGAATCTCATTATAAGGCTCAACCATCCCTACTTTAGAAAAAGCTCTGAGGGTACATTATGAATGTGATATTGTGAAGAAATTATTGTACAATGGTATTAAGTTGTTGACTCTACATGTTATTCGTGATTATCATCCTAAATAAATAATCCCGCAGTGGACAAGAAATGCGAAATAAAAAAGCACACGGCGTACTGTTTCACAGCGGAACTGCACTATGTGTCCGTGATGTCCTGCTTCTTGTGAATTGAGATCTATCGAATGTCAACTACTGAGGAAAATGTAGACAATGAGGACTTACAGCCTAGAGCCATTGCCGCCTATGTTAGACAAGAAACCGCTCTCCAAAGCAGAAGCTGAAAGGCTGGCGTCTGTTCCAGGAAAAAGTATGAGGGGCAATGTAGAAGAGTTGGTGGGTAGAAACACATACCACTTAGGTCGCTGAAACTGGAAGCCTCGGAACCATGACTACTAAAGTCACTTGCACCACCCTTTACAGTTCCATATCTCTGGTGCCGTCGTCCATAAGTGTTAGTACCATTGCGGGCAGCTGAACTGGAGGACTTGTGGTACACATTTCGTCTGCCGCTCCCTGTTGGCGAGTGTGGTTGTGACTCGGAGGAAGGGGAGGGTATGTCTGGGATAGACCCCTGTGGCGAGCTTGCGCTCGAGATACTTTGGCTCACACTGGCACTGCGACTGGAGAGGTCCCCGAGTCTCGAGCTTGTCACGGAACGGGCAGGAGAAAAAACCTCACGACGTCCACGCTCTGGTGCCTTGTCCTTGCTATTTCCATCTACCCTTGGCCGCGTCCCACTCACCAGACCCAAGGTTTCATTGGTCATCATCCGCTGCAACTCTGCGAGCTTTCGAGTAAGCTCTCCTTCCTCTGCCATTCTCTCAACCTCCGCTTCTTTACTCGAATCATCGTCCGAGTCGGTGTTGTCATCATCATCATCATCATCCGAAGAAGGCGCTGTAGGGCTTAGTGTGGTGAAGGTCTTGCGTTGAGGCTGGAGTGTGAGCGTAGAAGAAGAGGCTGCCTTGCGTGAACGGATGGAACTATTCCCAAGTGAGCTCAGTTGTGCACGGAGACTGAGTGTAACGCCACCACGGGATCCATTCATACGATTGCTGGCAAGATGATTGACTGCACCTTGCGCCCGTTCGGTTGTAGGAAATTCCACATTCCTAGGCGGTTGCGAACTCGTAGGACTCAGTGCGCCTTGGATGTCCTTTAAACCCCGGATTTCGTCCTGAAACCGGGCATTGACACGGTAAAGCAGGTACGGTAGGGGAACTTCTAGATGTGCAGCAAGGGCCTTCCCTGGTGTTTAATTAACTATGGTTCAGATCTGTGGCGGGGGTATGACACATACAATCAGCACCAGCAGTACCGCCTCCAAGTGACCGTGATCGTTCAATAACTTTCCACAAAATATCTGCTTTCTCTGGTGTCCAGTCGATCTTTAGCATACGTAGCATTTTAGCGATGTTATCCAGCACTTCGTGGGTCATCTCACCTTTGGTGGGTCCGGAGGGGCGGTGTCAGGTCGAGGATACGGGAGTTTGACGACCACGCGAACTGAGGGGGCTTGTTCAGACATTGTACTGATGCTTGAGACGTCCCAATTCTGAAAATGAGTTGTGAAATAATCAGAATGAATACGAAGGATGGGTCAAACAAGATGCGAGGACAGTAGGGCCAACGCGCTGACTGTTGTGACTCAATATGATCACTGTATGAGTTTAGAATAACATGAGAGGACGCTGGGAACAATGAAGAATATAACAAGCCTACGCCCCTATTTGGCTCCAGAAACGACAACTTCAATGCATCAGACTGTCGTATTACTTCTCGGCATTTTGCCGAAAACAACTTTCATTCCAAATCGTGTGCATGCATAATACAGGAGAGTCCGAGTGTAAATGGGAAATTAAATGAAACATGGCAAATGGTTGGGAACATCTGGAACAGATGCAATTCACGAGTGCCATTCCTTGATTCCGATAATGTAAATGTCAAATAAAGATGAGAAAGCAATATAATCAGAGGCGTACGCGGAGTGAAAGAAAGCTCAAACAAAGACAGACAACCGAAATGCAGGAAACGTAAAAGAGATGTAGCGCGTAAATAACAAAAACAAAGCATCGTAAATGGTGCTGCTAGACAAGGATAGAAATATCGCATGAACAGCCGCAAGCAAGTGTACATCGAGGATGCAAGCGGCCATGCCAAACTTGTCTACCTCAAAATAACTGCAGTGGTATCATCTCCTACAAGACAAAGACACATCAAACTGCCCAATCATCCAATCCACCGGGACCATATGAACTCCCCAGTCGGCTTCCCCAGTTTCTGGTCGTCCTATCTTCTATCCTCTCTTCATGCCTGGACAAACTCGTCCCCAAGCTGAGCGAACTTCCTGACAACCACCCACCCCACCAACCCATCGGCTCCTCTACCTCCTTCCCCTTCCTGACCTGATCTTCAGACATGCCCCTCCTCCGCCTCTTTCTGTCTCGCTTCTGCCTAAACTTTGATCCTTCAGCACCACCGGGTTTCGTACTCCCATAAGACTCTGGCAGTTGAGCGAAACTTATACTTCTTCTCGTCGGCGTGCTGCGTCCTGAACTTGATGGAGTACCTAACACCTTCGATACTACATCAGGGATACCCAATGCCATCGGAGATACCGGTGAAGGTACTGGAGAACCATTAATACTTCCATCAAGTGATGGAGGATGAGATCTCTTCATCGCAGATTGGCGAGGGGGGGATGGAGCTCTTGTAGACGACGAATGCCTACCCTTTGTGAAGAGTCTTGAAATGGACGCAGTAGCTGTTGACATACCAGCCTCTGCAACGGGTGGCGGACTTCGTGGCATGAAGGCAGGAGGGTGTAGACGCTTCACATCTGTTATCGATGTTGGTTTAGACGAACTTTCCACTCCATTCTGTTGTGGTGGTTGGTCGTCAAGAATCTTGCGCAGACTCTGTACGGTGCGTTTGGCTACGCAAGAATCAGAGGAAGAGGAAGATTCCTCCGTATGAGGCGTCATGGGTCTGATAGCCATGGGTGATATACCGCGTTTAGGTGTTGGATTGGGACGTAATGAAGATGAAGTCGCTGCGGAGGTTCCTGTGGTGTTGGTGGAAACGGCACCGATGGCCGATGATGAGGGTGTGGCATAGTCGTAAATTTTACTGTTGATGTTATCACTGACAGGTGTACAACGTCGGGACTCTGGGGACTTCGATGCCTTTCGGTGCTTAGGACGTTCTGTACCAGTGTTGGTGTTAACAGTGGAAGTCGTGGAGGAGGAGGAATCACGTCGTCGCGAAATGAAAGATGCTGTGAAGGAGGTAGAGGGTGTATTTGATCCAGAAGATGGGGAGCGATAAACAAATGAAGAAAGCATGTTGTAAGCAGGGGTGGCGGGGTCAAGCAATTTATCTGTGAGTTTCGGAGGAAGGGATGATGTACCTGACAGAAGACTAGTGATGGAGGCTGATGCTAGTTCTGTCAATGGCTTCCAATCAGAAGCAGGGTGGGTCGAGGACGCTGCCTGGAGGCCGATAGTCGATGGTAATAGAAAAGACCCTGGGTCAGTAGCAGAGACGTATTGCGTCAGTGCACGGGGTGGAGGTGAAATGAGGTTTGAGCGATCTTGTTGAGAATATGACAAGCCAGGGCTTTGACTTGTTGATTTGGAAGCCTGCCGCAGGTCAAGAGAAGGACGTCTCCGTGACTTGGTTATGGGTACAGGTGGTGAGCTTTTACTGGGGAGACTGCAGCTAACACCGCTTCCATCGCGCATATGGACGGAATCACGAGCGGAAGGTATCCGACGACTGTATGGTTTTGAGGGTGAAGAAGAAGTGGTCGATTGATCGTCATTCCAGAATAAACCCTCTACGTCCTTGGTAATCTCTTCCAGATCGTCTGCCCATGCTGCCCGTGTCTCCCAATCGTTATTTATCCGGGAGGACAGGTTGCGTGCACGAATCTCCAACGTGGACTCAGCGGGGTAATCGGTAGCTAAAATAGCAGTCAGGCTCGTTTGGGTAGATATTGAAGATTGAAGTAGGGTATTGGACATCTCCAAAGCGTGAACACTACGCTCGAGCAAAGCGTCAAGATACTGGTCAGTTGGGTCAGAATCCCCTTGTAAAATGACCTGACTAGACTTCCTTCGCTTATGTGTGGGCAAGAAACGTTTATTGCGGCGGGGAGAAGCAGTTAGTGGACGTGGTGGAACAGATGGTGATGGGGGTAGGTGTGGCGCAAAGCTAGAGTAAGACTCTTGGTCGGTATCCTCGTCTGCTTCTTCAGCACTGTCTGGATAATCAGGTGGCTTGTCTTCGTGGTCGTTGTCGCCGTTGTCTATGATAGTATGCCAGGATTGGGTTGGGATATACTCTGGGAGTGTAGAAGTGGTATCTGAAGAGAGACGAAGAGCAGAAACCCTTTTCCGATGGGACTTTCGGAAGGGTTTTGAGGATGAAGAAGACATTTGTAATGACAGAGCGCTAAATTGACTGGCTGTCCAGTCGAGTCAGTAAGTTATACACACATTCCAATATAAAAACAATGAATGTGGAACTGGTCAAGTGTCAACAGTGACCGCATGGTTATGAAAACCGTGATGACATATCACAACACAGCAAAGGTCTCGGTTCTCACAATAACAAGACATCATAAACACATCACGCCCATTATATTGCCCTCTTGGTATAAAAAGTACTACAAAATGCTATCTAGTCATGGTATAAAGCCCCGGTAAGAAAGGAAACAGAATAGGAACCGTCGTGATAAGAATCTAAGATGACTCGAACGGAAAGTTAGGCTATGAATACATCGGTTTGACACCCGGTTGGTTCTCCGTTGAATCAGGCATTCGTCTTGACAATCCTCGGTGTGACAAACTCGTCGAATGGTCCTGCAATCTTCTCTAGATTATTCTTCGAGGATCGGCTGTACACATTAAGTACTGGCGAGTAGAACTGCCATGTCGTCCACAGGAAGAACCGGCCGTATTGTGCTCCAATCTTTTCATAATCACCTATTATATTTCAATTTAATGATTAGCAACTGCGGACATAAAGTGTATTTTTAGCTCACTTTGCAATGCCTTTCGCATATCAAGCCAGGTTTGAGTCGTATCAGTGATAATGGCATTCACTCCCCATCTTGTTGCCTATCCGGATAATGATTAGTTCAAAATCCTCTCTCGACAACTTAAATGAGCACCAACCTCCATCATTTGCTCAGGTTCGTTAACGGTCCAAACCATGAGCTTCTTTCCTCCAGACTGGCACTCAGCCCTGAATCTGAATGATAAGATGCCGGTAAGTAAACACTTCTCCACGTAAATTAAAAAAGGTTCACCTTTGCCCATCAAATGTTGTTAGTGCTGCAAAAGCCATAGAAAAAGCATCGCAGTCATTCCAAAAATACTTTCTCGCAATATCAGTACTGGAACCAATATATGATCTGCGACAGTAGGGCAGTTTGGCTTTTGCAGCGGCGAGGAAGCGTGGGTGCCATAGACCCAGGAGAATCCTAGGCGCCAGACGCGTTTCCCATTCGGTCTGAGAGCTGATGATATCGTGCATCAAACTAAACAGCCGTTCGGGGTCATTTTGCACTTTCACGTCGACATTGAAGTTGACGTGCTGGTTCTCAGGCTACAACCAAGAAGGGAAAAGTTTCGACGATAACATCAGCATTCTGCACAATGCCCCTCCGTATGTTCCGAGGCCGTGGCTCTGGTTTCTGGAGCACCTTTGGAGGAGAATAAAGAGCGGTGAAGTATACGAACCTGCATGAGCAATGCAATTGTTTCTGCGAATGTAGGAATGGCCTGTTTGGGTTCTTTGATGGTCCTAACGTGCTGCATCCCAGTCTCTCCATACCAGACGCGTTCCTTGATCTGGCCTAAGCAACAACGGCCGGAGCTTTAGTAAAGAGATACATGGAAGGCGAAGTGGCCAGAATTTTTTTTTTACAAAAAAAGTCGGACCACAACATTGAAAAAGTTTATGGATGTACCTTTCGAATCTGTAGTGCGGGAAAGGTCTAAAAACGAAGCGACATTAGTCCAAAGGCGGATGACGACGGGCTGAGAGTGACCGCGTACCTGGGTCGTGGAACATGACGACGACATTGTCTGCTGATACGTGTACGTCTGCGTTCTTTTGTGTTACGAAGCGTTGAACGAAGCTCAGACGTCAAATTTACCGCTCTCGATTCCTTCAGCACCATCCCGGATGGCGGCCTCGAAGCTGGCTAAAGTATTTTCAGGGAAGCGAGAGGATGCCTATAGCCGGTGTTAGAGTTAGCCCAGGTGTTGCGGAGCAGGAGGTGAAATAAAGCATACACCGCGGTGACCCCAACAGTCTAAACGAAATGGTCAATAAACGCGGGGTAAAACAATGGGTCCATTGTTGAAGAGACAAACCAGGAAGAACTCTAGGTTGAGAGATAGTCTTGGTCTTGCTTGTTAGTGGCATAGTATATATATGTCTTGTTGTAGACGATAATAGAGAATGAGCAGAAGGAAGAGAAGAGGAAGAAAGCGGGTAAATGGATAGAGTGTGGAGAGAACGAAAAGCGAGACTGGAGACTCTTATAACCTTTGCTGGGAACATCTCCAAAAAAAGAAGAGGGTAAGATGTAAGAGAAGGGGGGCTCAGGTATCGCGAATCTTTGTCAAACATTGAAAATACATAATAATCCCAATTGTGAGTTCGTAATCGTCAAAATTTGGCAGGGCTGGGTGTTTCCGGCAACCGTTCCAACTCAGACGCGCGTTTGTTCACGCTCGTGCGCAACCAAACTCGATCCACCTCGGAACATTAATACAGCTCATTCGAATGCTTTACAATTACAAACATTTCACGTTCATATCAACTTTGCAATATAGGACCCCCTCGTCATAGCCACAAGGTCCGAATTTTTGAGCTTCCGCCCTGTGAAACGCCCCTGTCTTCTGTCTTCCCAAGCATCGGAGCAACTTATAGCAACTTGCAGAAATATCCCGGTGCATGTAACTTATCCCTGCATGATCTCTTCCCGGCTTGATATCTTGTGTTCTCCGTAGATCATCGCGAACCACAAAACTCTGTCAAAATATGTGCCTCGAGGTCCTTCCCTGTAAACTCATCTCACCTTAACTCCTTCAATTGCCACCTCTTTGATACGAAATTTAAAGTTACGGACATCTCTGCATTTTATTTTGACAACAGAAACGTTCCTGCTGACCTGCCGCTCTCTTCCAAACCCACGCAGGGTTCAAGCGAAGGCGGACAAGGTCCGAAAGAGTGCCCAAGAGTCAGGCGAATACAATTATAATTATCCTGCTACCCAACTCTTACTAGACAATCGTGGTAATTCGCCTTACTACACAGGGCAGCACAAATCATACCCTAGTAAGCCTTATCTTTCGGAAAAATCTTAATGTCATAGATAAACACGCCTCGTGCGTTGTAGGCGACTACTGCTAGCTGTAATCTGAATTGAGAGCCTTAGCGAACGGTTGATCAAAGCGCTCAAACGTGTCATCAGGTCGTGATGAAATCAATTGCCTGAACAAGCTCTGAATCGGTCAGCAATACAACACTTGTGAAGCAGCCAGTTGAAATGGGAAATGGAGTGTATTTTCATGCCCGCAGGGACGCACATGCGTTCCATCATTGGACTTGGTTACTCTCCGATGAGGCTTGTCCCCGGATGAATACCCAATATTATCGCAGACCAAGATGAACCGACTGGGTAGTGAAAGCATGAAATCCGAGACAAACTTTCAGAGTAGGAAAGCATCACCTACGGTATGTAAAAAACGATGATTTATAAAGACAGAAAACAGTCGTCCCAAACACCTTAATCTTGATTCCATTGCCCAAACCAGGCATATTAATGAAGATTAACCAAAGTTTGTATAGATCTGATCCGCATCGGGTGTGTAAGGAGGGAGGCGATTTTCAGCAGCGGCGTAAAGCATTTAATTTTTTTGAGTTAAATAGGTATCTAGATCACGTCATCCTCATGACTTGTGAGGGCAATCGCTTCTGCTGGAGCTGAATTTAGTTCATTCCAGTCATGAGTGGGCTTACGGGCGTCCAACAAGGATCATCCCCTCGTCCTCCTCTGTGTCCACTCCCTGTTCGCTCCCACTTTTTCTGAACGCGGAGGACGATATGGAGGACGAAGCAAGCGAGGAACTAGATCCTTTCGACTGAAGTTCTACTTCCAGAGTTTCTTGTGTTGAAGTAGATGGCGCAACCAGGTCCGCAACGCCTTCAAGAGGGCCGGAAGAAGTGCTGGGTTCTGGAGCTGCATGTTGAGGATGTTTCTCCGTCGAAGGGGTCTCAAGAGCGACCAAGCACTCTAGCATGGCATCGTGCACGCGTGTAGTGAGAGAGGAGACATCCGCGATGGCTAAACCCGTCGTGTGGATCGCAGGCAGAACTGTAAACCGAGTTGAAGATTGGTATGAGCAATTCGCACGTGAAAATACAATACTCATAGAGATAGAATCGCATACCTCGGACTGTAATTACTCCAGAATTGAATATTCCTTTGCGATAAATATTCCAATAGTTTTGAGTGACAATGGGGATGATGGGTATTCCAGCTTTGATAGCCATGTGGAAGCCACCTTTCTTGAGAGGGAGCATTGAGGCCTGCTTCGACATGTGGCGAGTGCCCTCGGGGAACATCCATAATGACGTGCGCTCCTTCTTCATCCGCTCTATAGCATCGTCCACAGATTTTCTTGCTTGAGCACTATTTCCTCGGTCAATAAAGATTGTTCCAGCCATTGTCATAAATGGGCCTAGAGGGGTAAACTGCAGTGATTTTTTGGACATGATGACGGTTTGTTTCGGCATGAGCCTAGATACGCGGGTTAGAAAAAATAGATTAGTACACGAGATCGATGCATGGCTCAGGAGAGTGTTACAAGGTGGCGGAAATTGCATTTGGTAAAACAAAAAAGACATACCGTCCAATGACAAAAACGTCAAGCATGCTCTGATGATTCACCATAAGAACTGCAGGCCGGTCTTTGAAATTCTCCTCCCCCTCGACCTCAATGCTCAGATCCAACGCCCTGCTAATGAGAGTGTAAAAGATGCGGGCCACATAGTAGTTTACATCGTTGGACTTTCCAACGATAGTCATGCCTATGGCAATAGCGACGCTACATGATGCAACGGTCATGAGGGTGCCAACGTAAACCACGACGCGAGCATAATATCGTCCGACCATTGAAGATACAGCCAGTTGACGAACCAAGAATAGAGGAAGAGAGGCATAAGCAAAGGGTTTAATAAACGAGAAGAAGAAAGACATGATGGCGATGAGGGAGAAGGATGGATGCTCAGAGACAGTCGATTAATTGACGGCCGTCGAGGCACAGTCCCAAGTGAGGAAACAGAGAAGAACGAAAAAGTCCAAATCAGCCGAAAACGGAGGTTGAAATCATTTTCACAAGCTTACAACTAACCACCACCACAACACAAATCTTCTAACTTAGCTAGTAATGTCAGAGAATCAATCTATTTCTCGTGGTACAATCTAATTAATTTTCTTGAAATCTGGGAGCTAAACATCTATCAGGAAAGCTTGCTCAAAGCTCGAGTTCTGTTAACAATCCCAAGGGAGACACATCTATTAATTCAGCTAGACCAGCTAGCGTGCACTCAACATCACCTTCGAAGTCATCTGTTAATGGTTCATCTGACAGTCAAGATGTCATAAATTCAAAATCTGAACAATCTGAAGCACCTCAAGTCAAGGTCACTAAAATCAGCTCAACCACTGTTTCATTGCCATCTACATCATGGGCCCCAAAACCTCTGGTAAGCTAAAAACGATTCCACTATGAATATTTCCTTGAACCCAGGCCGACCTGTCAACAGTCGCAAAAAACACCACAAAAACCGGCAGAGTCGGCTGCTGCCCCTGAACAGCAATCAACGGAAGCATCTGATCCTCTCCAACTTGCATCCCAACTCTACCCATGGATGTACATGTCATCTACCCTGGACGCCTGTTTTACTAATGTCGAAGAAAAGGCTAATGTAAGCTAATTCGTGTCATGATTGTGTCTTCTTTTTGTTTTAATTCTTACTCTTGTCATCAGGCAGAGTTGGAGGCGAAAGAAAAAGAATTGGATGTGGGAGAAGCTGAGACGGTAGAACAACGCGATCGCTCCAACACCGAACGTGCTATTGAATTCTACGACGAATTGGGGTCAGAACGTGTCAGTCTATTTTTTCTTTTCCTTGCTTTTTTTTGAGGTGAACAAAAAGCATATCTCTACCAGTTCGCTAAGGAAGCCCCAGCAGTTATGAAACGCTTCCATTCTCATGGAGAATCGTGTTCTCGTATTGAAGTTGATGCTCTAAAGTTGGCCAATGGTGGTACACCTAGTTCAGAAGACGAAGAGCCTTTGAAACCCTATCATGACATCTTAGCCACACTTGGTATGTTCCCTCGTTATCCCTCAACATTGTTGTCTTTGATACCAATCTTTACCGAAGAAACATTACAAAAAGAAGCTACAGATCTTCTAGGTGCCATCGAAAAACTTACTACATCTACACAGGACACAAAAACAGGAGAACCTGTAGACGAGGACACTCTAATTCCAGGAAGTGTGGAAGATCTGAGCTGGGGGCAATCCCAGGTTACAGGAGTGCTTGCATCATGTCTGCCCATCCTCAGAGCGCGCATCTCAAACCTATCCATGGCACAAGCACTTACTGATAGTGCTCTCGAAAATGCCAGCCTCACCCTTCGCCTGGAGAGCATGGGCTTATGATGAGCTTAATCTTCACCTTAAGGTTAGGGTTTTGTCGTCCAATTTGGAAGTCGCATCATTTCCCAGCATTTCCCCTTGTTCAACAACAACAACCCACAGTCCACCTGCAATGTAGCTGCAAAGATCGCTCACCGTATACCACTCAACTAGAGCCACAATGATATCCAACATGCAATTAATACGGATTCCGAGGGGATTTTATAAAAAATATGCAGTTTCTCCATGGGAACGAGGATCGTGCCGGGCCTTCATTTGGCGGCAGTCCAACCGGTTTATTGTCTTGTCGGATGTCATGTCTTGCCGTATTTGCCATGACCTGTCCCTCTTATTATGCTAGAGGAGCTTTTCTACTAAATTCTAACTCTCATGTTGATGGGCAAGATAATCCGCTACAATAAGATGGGGGCGCAACCCACATGTATCACTGCACGAACAAAAAGCTTTAAACGTTGGCTCCCATTGACTTCCCAGGCCAAATACCAAGTTTGCATAAAATGCTTCACGCTCAGAAATGCCATGAGCATCCTTTCTATTAGTGCATTGATACCCCATCCTTTCGTTTTACGTCCTGCTACGTTTTCACGCTTACGACCTTCTCTCATTGACGCTCTTTCTCTCTAACGCCACTCTCTTGATCATCTTTCTTTTCTCTTCTAGTCCTTAATCAACTTTCTAGCATGTCCACATTGTCTCTGCCTATCTCCACAACCTCTGCTGAGGCTGCTCCGATGTCTCGATCCCGCAGCAGCGATAGCACTTGTGTTCCAAGCCCTCCGAGGTACTCCACACTGAATGGCGCCCTTCCGGCGAACCTGTTTCTCAACACAACCAACCATCAGTCCAACAGCGCGGGCTCGCAGTCACGTCCTCCTCGCTATTCTGCAGTATTCAACAATAATGATGACGCACCCAGACGGTCAAGCAGCAGTAGACAACAGCATCGGGAATTGGAAGTCAGGCAATCTGATGGCTTTTCTTCACGTTCGCGCAGCGAACAGGAATCCCGCAATGCATCCTGCAACCTTTCATCTTCCGGTCTATACTCGTTCAAGTACCACCTCAGTAGCAACAAGAACGCGATCAGTTCGACATTGAAGCTCTATAGCAAGTCCTGTGCTTCATCTTCGTCTATGCACTCTGCGGGGGCTCCTATACCGAAGGTTCCCAAGTTTCACAACAACGATCTTGTTAACGGATCTCTTGAGTTGAATCTAAGTTCTGCCCAGAGCATAAACTCTATCCATCTCATCGTGTGTATCATTCTCTTCTGTATTGTGCGACATTCTAACCCACCTTTCAGTTGCGAGGTCGTATAATGACAAGCGCTTACGACGAAGGGATCTGCACATTTCTCGAGTACCCCGTCGTCACATGGACTCGTGCTGATGGACACCCTCATGAAAACCCAGCTGTCAGGAAGAAGTACGAGGGAAAGCTCGAGGGCGACTACACCTGGCCACTGAATTTTTCATTCCCTTCCGAAATCCAGCTGAACGGTTCCCAACACGCACCGCCGACATTCGTCGATCGTAAATCCATGTGCTCTGTCCAATACGATTTCGTCTTGAAGATTTCTCATGGGATTCTGCGCTCAGAGGCCAAGTCCGTAGATTTTATTGTCTCTCACCCAATGAAGACTGACTTGAAATCAGGTTAAACGTCAATGTTGTTTATACTCCGAAAGTCATGCCTGCTCCTGCCTCTATTCTTCGCGAATTGGCGTATGGCCAACACATGAGGGCTCCTGGTCCCGACGATGACCCCCTTGGGTGGCAAACCATGGCACCTGTTTCTCTGCGCGGAAAGTTGTTCAATGAGAGGCCCATCAAGATGCAGTGCACCATGTCTTTGGCTAATCCTGTAAGCTCATGTCTCCAGCAACTTTTGCTTCTATGACTCATACCTTGTGCAGCAATCCTACGTCCGCGGTTCCATCATCCCTTGTCATCTCTCATTCTACTGCAAAGACGCAGAGGGCCTGGATATCATGACCAATCCCGCCAACGTCGTCGTCCGCCTGACTCGCAAACTGCAATATTACGAAGACGGTGGCTCAGCTGTTGCTCGTGGCAGCTCATCGAGCTCGTCTCGCGGCGACGCACAGCGTGTCAAGCCTGTTGAAACCGTCTCATATGTAGGAAAGGCTGTTTGGCATGCACCCTCCGCCCACGACCAGTCGTCTACGTCAAGCCCGACCACGCGTAGCCTTGAAGGCGAAATACACCTGGACAAGGATCTCATCCCTTCTTGCGATTTCCCGCTATTCAAAGCATCAGTGAGTTTGTCTCAATACCTACTGTGTGGATAATGTTCTTACAGTGCTTCAGTACGCGGTCGAACTGTGCCCATTCGACCTTTCTCAGCCAAAAACCTCTAGCAACCAACCATCCTTGGGTTCATGGCCCGTCACGATTGCCACGATACATGGAGAGGGCCCGGAGCCCATCGCATTCACGAAACCAGCCCGACCGACCAGGAAACAGGACAAGACGACTAAAAACGAGTACACGATCGATATCTACGCTGGAGTTGTACTGTGTTGAATGATGATTAGGACACACGCGACACCTACTTATCACGACGACAAATGCTATTGTTTCTTTTTATACCCCCCTTTTGTTCCGTGTTTCGACAACACCAGCATGACCTTTTGCATTATCATTCATCTATCCATTGCTGCATATTTCTACCTCATAAACGTCTGGCACACTCATCGCTACCTAGTTTTCCGAGAACTGTGTTGTATTTTTACATACTGTACATTATATTTAATAGAAAGCTAAACATGCATTTCACAAAGAAGAAAAAAACAGACAAAAACTGATTTCGCATCGATGGCGCAGAAAGTTGGTCAAGATCTTCATTCATACTTCGTCAGGAAAATCACTAGACACCAGATGTCTAAAATAGGGGATCGGTCAGTACTTGCGCAGTTCTCATCGAGACATTTGATAGGCAGCACAATGCGCTAATTTTACCTTGCAATCCCATGATGGCGGGAGGAAAGTGTACGGAACAAGAGCACAGAAATAAATCCAACAAGGTGAATTCAAAAGGGGTTATATATAAAACACAAAGGTACTCAAAAAAAATTGAGAAAAAAGGACTATGCATAGGGTAATCGAGACGGTCAAATGGGCCAAAGGACGATACAATGTAATAATAACCGAGGATGTATGAAGGGATAATAAAATATTGATCAAGTGCACAATGTGATGAATGCAGACGTGTCAAGGAACAGGGTGAAAGAAGGGCAACGTCGAGAAAAAGAAAGGGAATACGACGTTGAGCGGCCATAGCTCATTGGTGTAAGCCATGTACGATGTCGAACCACCGCATATATACAGTGAAGGAAGCAGAAATGAGAATGTTGTGCAAAAATGGACGATGCGGGACAAGACAAGGTGTTACAAGAATGGCAGAAAACAAGGAGAAAGCGAAGAGAATAAAGTCTATCGCTTAGCTTCATTTCTGGTGACATCCCAATATCCTGGCAGCTCGGGCGATGCGAGGAGTGGCTCTTGAAGGTTGTCTTGATCCCTCAACAAGCCTTCGCCAGGTTCGATTTCCAACTTGATAAAACCGGTGCGGCCCTGTCCAGCTCCAAGCTCCAGCTCGACGCCATTTTCGTTTGTTTGTCGTAAACGGTGCGAACGACGACTGGATCTACTTTCAGACCGTCTCGTGGGGTGTGAGCTAGCTTGAGGAGCCTGTGGGTGATGGTGGACTCTTCGGTGTCTCACGGGAGCTGTGTCGCAGGAATGTCTTGGGGTGGAAGCGGTTGAGTTTGGTGTAGGAGCGGCAACCCAAGCTTCAAGAAAACCATCCCTGACGTCCTTTGGTAGGTCTCTTCTTCTGATGGGAGCATAAACTACGTCATCCGAGTTATCATCAGATGTGACGGAGGTGGCGGCTTCAATGTCGATGGGCTGAGAGCTCAACGAGTTGGGGACGAGATAAATCCTCTGCATGGGATAGGAAGTGGCTGGAGCGGGGTGGGCCGCAACAAGATTCGTGGGAGGGACAGGAAGCTGGGATTGTGGTTGAGAGTTGGATGGAAGAGCAGGTGGAGAGATGTGTGAAGGAGGGAGTGGTGATATCCTTTGATGGTGGATTTGAGGATAGTAGGGAATGTAGTTGTATGGATATAAACCATAAGCTTGATCTTGGTATTTGGAGAGATGGGAATAGTAATTTGAAACGGCAAGAAGAAAATGCAACTATTGAAAGACAAACGCCCGTTAGTAATGTGATCATTTTTTGAAGGCCAAGAAACAATTGGTGCGGCCAAGGTTAGATGACATGATGCAAGTGGAAGGGTTGATGACGGAAGGTCGGAGAAAAAGAAAGGATACGCACTCTGACGAATAGAATGACAATCATAAATGCCAAGCCAGCAAAGACAGCTCTCTCGAGCCATCTCTCACAGTTTTCAATGTTGAGACCCATTTCAAGCATATCACGCATGAGTTCTGGGTGATGAGAGAGCTCTTCGCAGATACCGGCTCTTGCAGGACTTAGGAAAGCAGCATAAGTGGCTATTGCTGTTGCTAGAGCACAAAAAGAAAGATCGGCTATTGAGTAGTCACGATATAGACGAATGTGGGTTGGTTTATTCTTGATGATGACAAGTTGGTAAGAATAAGAATCAGGGAATAAAAAGATTTACTGACCTTGATGACACCATGAAGACCTATTGCACAAACTACAGCAGCAGAAGCGAAATAAATGACGAGCAAACTCCAGATGAATTTGATTCCATTGAGTTGCCAATTGTCTGGTGATGAATCCCATTCACTCTCTGGTTCCCATTTGAACGAACGCCATGCTGCCAAAACTTGGATTGTAAGGATAGTATTTGTTACTGAGCCGAAGAGGGTTATAAGAGTTGAGGCGGTTCTATGAAGATTAAGTGGAGGCATGATGATGACGACCAGCAAGAGAGAGACAGAGAAATAAGGCTCACCTGGCAATACCTAATCGTGGCATTTCTTATTTGGAATAATTGATGACAAAGACAATTTGAGAAATAAAAAAGAAAAAAAGAAAGTAAAGATAAGAGAGAAAGAGAAAGTAAGGCGAGTAATAAGAAAGAAGTAAGACAAGAGTTTGAATTGTCGCACCATTCGTCCCTTGACTTTGTTTCTCACATCATGATTATTCAGCCATCATCTATGAAATTTCCTCGTCTCATTTTATTGAGACATAGCACATTCTGATTATTCATCTCTTTATTTCAAGAATTATCGATTGAATGCTGCCGATTGCATTCGTCCTATGATCACCAGTCTCACTCGGGTCCGGAACTTGTCATCTCTCAGTCCCGCTCTATTCCGCTGTACCTTCAACTCCCTGTTTCTCCTGAATCTTTACACTCCGAAGTACCCCGTTACATTGACTTCTAACCAATTAGTCATATCCACTACCTGCTTATCTTTCTTGTTAGAGCACCGAGTCGTGAACTCCTACTAAGATAAGGTGAATCATCCTCCTTTCGAAGATAAAATGCCCAATCAACAACTTCCGCCTCTTCCTTTTCAACCTGTGAACTCCCGTTTCCGAAGTACCAGAATCGGTTCCCGTCGTACTTGTACTCCCAGTCTTCAAACCTTGGTTCAGAAAGCGCAGCAACGAAATGCAGAGCATTTCCTGGCCATAACCCAGCAACTGTCCCAGATGGTCCTTGAGCTTTGTACCATGAACGGCATCCTTGGCTCCAAACTGTGCTCTTCATGAAATGGTTTCTGTACTCGATATAATCTTCTACCGCCTCTCGCTTGGGTGCAAAACTCTGGATGTTCTCCGTCTGATACCGGTCAATCATCTTCAGCACGTACTCCACTTGTAGCTCTGCACATCTGTCAATCTCTCTTACCATGGCCAAGTATCCGAGAACAAACTCACCGTACATATATACAGCTGGCCCAGCCGAAATCGGTGTACTGGGTCCTCCCACAACAAAGTAATTGGGAAATCCTGCCACCCCCACCCCCATATAATCCTTTGTCTCTTCTTTCCATGCCTCGTCCAGCCGAACTCCATTTTCTCCGATAACAGGGAACCGTGGGCGGAAACTCGTATCGAAACCAGTCGCACAGATCAGGACGTCAACTCGATGTTCTTTGCCATCCCCGTCCACGCATCCACCTTCAGTGATCTCTCTAAGTGCGCCAATCACGACACTCGACTTGTCCCCTGCAAGGGCATTGAGATATGGGAAGCCTGGCGTGAGCCTACGACACCCCACATCATACTGGGGGATCAGTGTCTCTTGCAAATGCTCAGGAAGCATGCTCTTCATCGCCTGCCCCATCATCTCAGCGGCTCCCTTCTGCGCCTCAGAGTCGTGCAACATCACCGGGAATAGCTTGTGTAGGCCCAAGTGCTGACCCTTGCGGTACTCGAGGTGCGCTTCGGGGCTGGTTTGGAAGTTAAGCTTCTCTTCCTCGGTGTACAGCCGTTGAGGGCCTGCAAGTGGTGGCGCGACCCAAGTGGGCGAGCGAATAAAGTGGATCATTTTTCGAACTTGGGGATAGATAGTAGGAAGGATTTGTATCCCAGAAGCTCTACGGGCAAGTCAATTCTCTTGTATTCGCCCTTGAAAATAGAATCCTTACCCGTTTCCAATAAGCCCAACGTCTTTATCTTGTAAATCGATGGTCTCGTCCCACTGAGCGCTATGCATCAGCTTGCCTTTGAACGATTCAATACCAGGAATTTCTGGCCACTTCCACGCATTCAATGCCCCAGATGCGTTGACTAGGATATGACCTCTGTCATGCAGAATCGATTGATCCTCTTCACACTTCACCGAAACGTTCCACTCCCCGTTGGATGCATCCCAGACAGCCTCAGTCACTTGATGCTCGAGTTTGACATACTGGTGCAGATCATATTTCGTCGCAAAATCTTCAAAGTATTGACGGATTTCCGGTGCAGATGCGTATACGGAGGACCAGTCCGCCTTTGGCTCGAAGCTGTACGTATAGCTATGTGCTGGAATGTCGCAGCCACACCTGTATTCTCGGCATCAGCTTCAGGTATGGGTGTTTCGAAGACGATCGAACATACCCAGGATAGCGATTTTCAAACCATACCCCGCTGATTCGTTCATTTTTCTCGTACACGACAAGCTCAAAGTTCTTGAAGGAGCGTTGAAGCTTGTATGCAAGTGCAAGGCCTGATAGACCTGCGCCAATGCAGATGACTCTGATGAGTCGTTCCTCGTGGATTGGCTTCGAGAGTCGGGGGTGGGTCGCTGGTGCTGACATAGTCACCAATTGTATTGAATTATTGGAGACTGACAGCTCTCTTCGTCCTTGTATTTATACTCAATCGTCTAGGAAATATAGGGTTGCGTAAATATGGGAGGCTCGTAATTCTTGGATAGATTCCAGGGCATTATCTCAGACCTATTCACTTGAAATAATATATATGTCTTGGACAGATGTCATGGGTTTGTGAGCAGATGCTCTGCTATCTGCGAGAAACTGGCCATGAAATTACGACATGCTGCGCAGACCTTGTTTTAATCTTCCGTTCGAGATTGTGACCATAAGTGGTACCACCACCGTCATGGCGAAGTTACCATGATCCTGAATTTCCTGTGTCACAGGCTGTCATAATTTTTATCCTGTTAGAAAATCAGCCAGGTGCTGAGCAGAGCACGGAAGGTTAGATAGCTTTGACATCGTGAGCGCCCGTCTCAGGGGTGAAAGTGATGGGTACCCGAGCTGACCGTTGTCGACGCTCAAGCCTCAAAATACTGATTCCAGAGGTCAATCTTCATACAATTATTTCCATGACAGATGAAATAATAAATGGTTGGTAGTCTAATAGTATACGGTAGTAAATTAAACCTCAGAGCGCGACTTCAAAGCCGTAAGAGCATTAACTCTCTCGCGTTTGCTCAAATGCGGGGAATCGTCCCCGTTTCGAACAAAGTATGCCCAATCTGCAGTATCAGAGTCCTTCATTTCGATCTGCGAGTACCCATTCCCAAAGTAGGCGAATCGGTTCCCGTTGTACTGATAGTCCCAGTCTTCGTACCTGGGCTCGGACATGACCGTAACGAAATGCAGACCGCTTCCCGGCCAGAGCGCAGCCAGCTTCCTTGCTTTTCCAGACTTGTACCAGGAGTGGCAGCTATCATCCCAGATAGTGCCTTTAAGGAATTGATCTCGCTGGGCAACAAAGTCTTCGACAGCTTCGGGCTTCGGAACCATGCTGTGGATGCTCTCAGTCTGATAACGGTCCACCATCTTGAGGATATAGTCGGCGTGAAGCTCTATACCGCAAATTAGAGGTGTTCTTGAATAGACGAAAGACATGTTATGTACTCACCCATAGGGTACATCGCCGGTCCAGTTGCAAGAGGACTTCCAGGACCCACAAGCGTAAAGTAGTTCGGGAAACCAGCTGCGCCAACACCCATGTACCCCTTCGCTTCGTCTTTCCAGGCATCAGCCAAGCTGACCCCGTCAGCGCCTAAGATGGGGAAGCGTGGGACAAAGGAGGTATCAAAGCCAGTGGCACAGATTAGCACATCCAGGGGATGTTCTGTCCCTTGAGAGTCAACGCATCCTTTCTCGGTGATACGCGCAATCGACCCGACGACGACTTTGGTCTTCTCTGCTCCCAGCTTCTCGAGATAATCACTACCGGGGGTGATCCTTCGGCAGCCGACACCCCATTCTGGGGTAAGCTCCGCCACGACGTCCGCTGGGAGCTTGGCCTTGAGGACTTCCTTCATCGCATCGGTCGTGGCTTTCTGAGCGTCAGAGTCTTTGATGAACAGGGGGAAGTATTTGGCGAGGCCGACTCCCTGAGCCTTGCGATACTGGAGATGCGCCTCTGGGTCTTGCTGGAATTTGAGTTTCTCCTCTTCCGTGTACGAGTGTTGCGGTTCTGCGAGCACAGGCACGACCCAGGTCGGCGAACGGATAAAGTTGGTAAGCTTTCGAACCTCTGGGTAGATTGCAGGCAGTATCTGGATCGCAGAGGACCTATCGAGCGCGCGCGTCATTAAGCATGGGATTTACCAGACAAAACACCGAACATACCCGTTCCCGATTAAGCCAACATGCTTGTCCTTCAAGTCAATGCTGCTGTCCCAGTTAGCGCTGTGCACGAGCTTTCCCTTGAAGTTGTCGATCCCTTCAATGTCGGGCCACTTCCATGTATTGAGGACACCTGAAGCGTTGACGAAGATGTGGCAGCGATCTTGGATAATCTTGCCATCCTCACGGCGCTTGATCGAGAGTTTCCATTCGCCACTCGATTGATCCCATACAGCCTCGCTGACTTGGTGGTTGAACTTGATGTACTGTCCTAGCTCGTATTTATGGCAGAAGTCGGAAAGGTACTGCTGAATTTCTTTGGGACCAGCATACACGGCAGACCAGTCTGTCTTAGGTTCGAATGTATAGGTGTAGGTGTGCGATGGGACGTCGCAGGCGCAACTGTAATAAGTGGCAGGTTAAGCGACCGAAGTCCATCATGCTGGTCACGGCCATGGACGTACCCAGGATAATTGTTCTCGAGCCAGGTTCCACCGACATCGCTGTTTTTCTCGTATATGACCAATTCAAAGTTCTTGAATGATCGACGCATCTTGTAGGCGAGAACGAGGCCGGACACCCCGGCGCCAATGCAGACGACCCTGACGAAGCGCTCGTCATTTAGAGGCTTCGCCAGTCTTGGGTTTGCGTTAGAGTCTTGTGCAATAGAGGTAGAGGTCATTGTGTTTAAAGGCAGTACCTTGTAAATAATTGTCAGTTAGATGGTTGCCCTTTATATAGTTCAACTTTTCCAGAATGCGATATTGTTTATGCAATCCCCGCGGCAAAGTATGGGGGTTACAGTGCGTAGCACGAGTACTAGCGCTCCACTCATAGCGGCGAAACAGTTCTCTGAGTTAGTCATACCTTGTGGTCCGCATTTTCAAACTATGAAACAGTAAGCAAAGAGTTTGAGCGGGTAGCACGGTAGGCCACAAAGGGGTATTAGCATCATGGGCACGTAGCGTATACCGCCTAAATTCCTATCAAAGCCGGGTTCGAGGGGAGTGGAGCTATGTATAGTGTCAACAGCGCTCTGACGAAGGCCCTCGGCGGACCTGCCGCCCAGGCGAAGATCGGGGATGGATCAACCAGGTTTTTCTCGGACCATTAGTAGTGTGCGAATCGGATGACAACTTAGTGACTCGAGGATTGACGGTTGTGTTCGATACTTGACAAATACTCATACTCATGAATGCGAAAAATGCGGGTTTACATTGAGTAGAGTTTACTTCTGAACGGCTGGAATAATTTTCATTGAAGGAAGGCTGTTGATGAGGCTGCTCGGCTCATCTTGACCGCCGAATGTCAGGCTTGCTTGAAAATTCATTGGTCATATCTGAGTAATGAGTCCAAGTAGATGGTGACTGAGTGTACTTTAGTGTATGTATACGTAGCCAATTGATCTCTGTTCAGTCGCTGGTGCTCTATTGGCCTGCGAGAATGTCCTGTGTGTTGGGGTGTGGTCGAGTTCGTCGTCAGATGATGCATCCTCAGCAACTGGCCGAGAGCGCTTCTTCGGGGTGTAGAAGGGCTTGGTTGGTGACTGCTGCAAGCCAACAGACAGCTCCAAGCTTGCCAAGCACTCCTTGATATAGTTGCGCTCACTTGGAAGCCTCCGACGGAGACTTGGCGAGGAGGCAGCTGGAGTTGTCTCGATGACAAGCGCATCCAGACCGTGACACCGGGTCAGTCCACGAGCTTTGATGAAGATCCTACGGTCGCTGCTGACATCCTATGAAAACCCCACTGTCACCTGCGACCAATGACGCAGGGAAACCTTATAGGACCCAAAAATTATCCCTTGGGTCACCGTGAGCCCAACACATGCGAGAAGGGCTTTGTTGAGTACAAAGTTCGGCCACGCAAATTCATCCTGGATCTCATGTGGCTCAGGGGCGACTTCGTTCTGTCGGAAATATCAAGAGCAGGATGAATGCAATGATAACCACACTTACATCGTCAGTCCACGCATACACTGATACCGTTTGGTTGATCTTCCGTTGCGCAGCCAACCTGAGCGACTCCTGGAGTCGATTCTGCACTCTCATCTCCTCCTCCCGCGCCGTTTGAGAGGTGAACACGTCTGTTATGTGGGATGAAAGATGGGACCCCTCGAAACCTGGGGTGCGGACAATTCTGGACGTAAAGGTAGGGTTGATAGTGGTGGAGGCGGAATAACAGGAGGGGTTGCTTGGGCTGGTCCTTGAGGTGGCTGAATGGTTGAGCCTGTCCCCAAGACTGACGGTGGACGAAATGCTGACGGAAATGCTGTCTGCACAAGTGGAACACCTTGGGTGGGAGCCGATCTTGGTGTGTCTCCCGAGCCTAGCAAGTGCGTCGCATTAGCACAGCTGCCGCTCTGGACCTCCTAGCGGTGCTTCATGCACATCCGTCAAGTGCAATCCCGAGCAATCCGTGTTGACTTGCACCACAGACCAGCTTTGCGGTGTTTGGAATTTGAGTAGCTTGATCCATGGAAGATGCAGAACCGAGATAGTGGTGAGGGGCGACAGCGGGTGGTTGGAGATGGGATTGCTGAGGCAAGATGTTGGGCGAGGAATTCCGTGGGGACTGGGGGAGAGTGACGGGGTTGGATAATGTGATTCGGGGAGAAATTGTCAGCTACAACACTTAGTCCCTTGTACTGCATCAACCTGGAGACACTACAGACACAATTAAATGATCCCAAGTAAATTTAAATTTGACAGAAGACGTACCTTGGCAAGAAAGCGACCCCGATTGCCGTTAGCATTCGACATCACCTGCTTGTACTCGAGCTGTCAACCGCAGGTCCTACAAGTTATCGTTGGAAGGGAGCTCATTGGTGCCTCTTGTGAGGAATTTCGCGTAAATGGTGTTCTTGGGGGGCAGGTAACTGTCGCACTGCAGCCACAGCACGTCGACGGCAATCATCTTGTCAGGAATGTTGTTTAACTATTGAATCAGTGTTGTTATTTAATCACATTTATAAAACATTTTATGACCAGTCCGCGTACCGAATGAAAGGTGAAATAGCAGAGACATGCTCTTGAGAATAATGAGAAATCGAGGTGGTGGTGTCGCAAAGTGAAGAACTTTCGGCTAATACCGCCGGACGCACGGTCCGACCCGGCGACCTGTGTCCTGAGTCCTGACCTTGTTTCTAATTCTCTGGTTGGGAAAACACTCCGACTCAAAGGTGCGTTCTAGTTTCTCATTATTCAACCCAGGTTTATTGGCATATGTTACACATGATAACATGAGGCTTTGATTGTGAGGCTTTATTTAGCCTTACCTCAACCTTACCTCGAGGGATCCACGCGATTTGTGAGTGGATCGCCTGTTTGATTCTTCTACAACATCCTGCTTTGTTATGATACACCACTCAACAAGACTCATCATTCACTTAGACTCTCTTCCTTAAAAATCACTCTGCTCTAGCACCAAAAACCCAACCGTATAGATTCAACATGTCGCAGTACGTCGATCGCAACGAGGCCCAAAAGAGTTACAGGCCAACAGCAGGGGTGAGTTTATGACGATATTATGTCTTTCTTCGCCTTTAAAGCCACGTCCAAAAATGTCTCTACGTCTGCTAAACCCTCAAAGCCTTCCCACTTGGAAATTCCACCTTCAAAACTTTTTATATGTTCAATTTATAACCTATCTCATTCCTTTTCTAGTCTATGTCCCCGGGGCTTAAGCGCGCCCGTGAACCCTATCGCTTGAAGAACGCCTTGCTCGGGCTGACACTCGGTGCATTCGCAGTTGGAATTTGGGCATACTCTATCAGTGCCGTGAAGCAGGATGTTTTCGATGACGTAGACGACGATGTGCTTGGGAAGGGAACAAACAACAAGACTGATAGCAGCACCTCAACCACAAGTCAAGCAGCAGTTCCTGCTATTGCGCCTGTCGATAAACCTCCAGTCGAAGCACCAGTCTCAATCCCTTCTACGACTATGACGTCCATTCTGCCAGTGCTTCATCCTCCTCCCTCAGCATCACCTGTCCTTTCTGCTTTAGCCTCTACCACACCCAGAGGAGTTCTACCAGCACTCGCAGCAAGGAGCGGTCGTATAAGGTCGTTTTTAGATCCACAAAACCAGACACTGGTCTGGGGAGCCCCCAACGTTGATCAACCTGGCAAAACTGGGGACTTCAAGGCAACATAGTCGGTCGGATACCGACGATTGCTTCAACTCTACCTTTGTCATTTCTCCCTAATTCCTCCATTCATGTTACATCAACACCTTAGTGTCTCTTCAATACCATCCTAATCCATGAGCGACGAAGTTCTCGGTGGGTTGTGTCTACTGCACTCTGATTAATGATAAACATGACAGCTGCCTTTCACCAATAATTGTGCACTTTGTCGCTGGTTTGGTGCCATATATTGCTGATAGGTTTTGATGTTGTACCATCCGGATTCGCCTGTGGAAATTTGACATTTCCTCTCTCTTCCCCACGAATTGTCCCTGTGCTTAATGTTATCTCTAGGTATTCCCCATTTTCAAACGACGAACACTCATATCTAGCCTGAGGTGTATGAGTTGGATCATCATAAAAACCCCACAGCCATACTAGTCTTATTCCTCGGGAACAAGGAAATATATAAAAAGCGATAAGAAACCTCTGAATAACGAATCCAAATTAAAACAGCACCAGCACCCTACCTGCGACGATGCCTCTTTAGTGCCGTTGACATCGTTACATTTATCGCACATACGTCACACCCTCAGATCGTTTCTGAGACTCTGAGTCTCGACCTCTCATATTGCTGGTGGGTGCACCTAGCAAGCAGATATCTTTCTATGGATGAGGGATTTTGTTATGCCGCTTAGATCATCGGAATGAGGACCAACAATCACTAATTTGAGTGTTGCCACAGACCCAGCCGCTCAACCAACCCGAGTGGCTCGTTCGTGAAATGGCCATGGAGGTTATCAACATGATTATTACCCTCTCCAAATTGCCAAATTAGTACATAACTACCCCATATGGTAGCATCAGCTCTCATGTGATGGGCGCTACTCCGCCTAATAGATGTCTACATCTGCGTCCTTAGTCATGAAGCATAGTATTGGACCATTTTAAAAGGCAGCTATAAGAGCAAATGCATTAAATGCACGTCTATCTTCAGAACGAAAGCTGTCAGACCCACGTGCAATTCCATACTGGATTTTAACAGGGGGTGCTTGGTCGTGTATCGTGCACCAATCGTTGTCGGTTTTTTCGGGAAGCCTGGAGAGCATATATATTGCCTGGAATGACTGCCGAGGAGCTGGTCTATACACGACGTAAGCGGGATTTAAATTGTGTGACTGGAAAATGACGGCGAGCCACCTCTCCGCCGAGGGTCCGACTACATATAAAGACGAATGCAGTACTAGATGAACGGCAAGGGAAATCTCATTCTAGAACTTCGAGCATTTGCAGTATCACCCATATATCCATTGAAATGATTTTTCAAGCCATTAATATCGCAACTTTGATGATAATCTATTCAGCACAACGGGTGCTCTCAACGTCCCTTTCGACTCGTCAATGGAATCAATGCAACCCTGGTCAAATTTACTGCTGCAACAATGTCATGTCCTCAACTTCACCAACCGCTGTTCAATTATTTACATTACTTGGAATACCTCCCCCGTCGCCGGTCTCCGCGTACAATCCACTTGTTGGCCTCAACTGTGCTCCTATGGTTCCTTATATTGCAAGTCCCCTATGGTGAGAGCAAAAATATTTGTGTAATCCATAAAAACAACGTCTCACCTTCAAACACTTTAGCGGAACTGATCCCATTTGCTGCCAGAACCAAGTATCTAGTGAGTCAACACTATTGATAGTTGGGATCATACAGAAGCAACAAATACTCACCCATCATAGATGGTCTCTTCGTCTACAACTTTCGACCTCTTGTTTTTTGAGAGTATTGATGGACTAGCTTTATTTGTGTATGGTGTACTCAGAACATATCAAAGGTTGGATGTTATAGTTCTTATTTCACGAAATGCAAAACGAGTGGAAAGATAGAATGGCGGGTGTACGGCCCGGATGATTACATCAGCTGATCAGTGAATCCTAATAGGCTCTCGTTTATTTTCTCTTCTTGTATTTATCAACTATCGCCATTACACCATGAGCTCAGCCTCTTCGTCGTCGTCTGCTTCAAGCAGGGCGTCCTCTCCTGAAACTACAGAACCAAGAGTGCTTAAGAGGAAAAGAACCCCAAAAACTAAGGACGTCGAATCTGACGACTCCGACTCCGATTCCTCAGAAGACGAAAGCGAAGCCAATGACGAAACTCTGCCAGAATCTGACGAGCCTGCTCTGTCCCATAAGGAAAGAAGGAAAAGAAAGAAAGAGGCGAAGCTAGCTGCAAAACTTGCCGAGGAAGGGAAACCTACCAAGAAACGCAAATTAAAAGATGGGACTGCAAATGAGGTCACAAGCACTGCACGAAAGAACTCGGTCTGGGTTGGAAACATGTCCTTCAAAACCGACCAGGACGACCTCAGAAGATTTTTCAAAGACGTCGGAGAGATAACTAGGATAAATCTCCCAACAAAGGCTCCAACCGGACCTGGTGTCAAGGCACAGAACCGCGGGTATGGAGGACGTCTTGCTCCCGGAAACTTTTCGTTGGGTTGACTTTTACCATGATAGATTTGCGTATGTCGACTTCGCTACTCCGGAATACAAAGCAGCAGCTATTGCTTTATCGGAGCAACCTTTGTTGGGGAGAAAGTTACTTATCAAGGATGGTAAACACCTACGTCCAACCTGCGATGATTATGTATTCATATCATTATGTGATCTTTCAGGCGATGACTTCACTGGCAGACCTGCCGCAATTGCAGGAGAGACGCAATTCAGCGATCCCACGCTCGCCCACAAAACACATTCTAAAACCGCACAGAAAATTCTTCGAGCACAGAAACAACCTCCAGCGCCAACTCTGTTTTTCGGGAACCTCGGATTTGACACAACAGATGACAGCCTTCGCCAACTACTGGATGCTCATCGACCTCCTCAACTGAAGCAAAAGGTAGAACAGCGAACAAACGACGAGGGAAAAGAAAAAGAGGGAAAAACGAAACAAAACAACTGGATCCGAAAAATTCGATTGGGTACTTTCGAGGACTCGGGAGTTTGCAAAGGGTATGTTCTCATTAGATGGGAGTATTCTTACCAGACCTAACATATGTTGAATAGGTTTGGTTTTGTCGACTTCACTTCGATAGAGCATGCTACCGCTGCGCTTATCAACCCCAGGAATCATCAGCTTAATGGCCGTAAACTTGTTGTTGAGTACGCTGGAGCCGACGCTGTCAGACGCGGTGCGCCCAAGAGTGCCAAATCGTCAGATAAGTCGAGACCCGACACATTCAAATCCAACAACACATCAGGAGACAACAAATTCAAGTCGAGAAGACCTCAATACGTGCCACAAGAGTCAACACAGGACACTGACGACAATGTAGATTCTGGTCCAGTAGAACAAGAGGAGAAACCTACGTGGTCGCAAAAGGAACGGCCTCTCAAGTCGGATGGTCAGGGTGGAGTCCGCCATAAAGGACCCAAACATCGACCTAAACCAGGAGCCGCTCTTGCCTTGGCCAAACGAGAATCTGCGGCGATTATACCTAGTCAAGGAAAGAAAATCACCTTCTAGACGAGATTATTGTTTCCCAACCTTGACATCTGCCCTCTATTTTTCCTCATCCTCCACGCTATCTTTGGCAATGCCTTCGGTCCTCGTCCCTTCTTCCATATTTGCGACCTATCCATCCTCACTCCTATGTCCACCGATTGGCACATCGGCTCGGACCAATCATACCAATATTCCCAAGGCCCAAACACCAAACACGACCCTATGACGACCCTACCAAAAGCAAGAGCCACCGCCGCCAGTTATCAAAGAGTTGCCTCAAAGCCATTGCCCTTTGGCCTGTAACACCAGCCCTGACCTTGCACATTACGACGTAGGATAGCACCTACTACATATCGTCCTCAATCAGGAGAACGTTGTACACAACCTATCCAAGAATTGGAGATTATCTATCACCCAGGAAGATGTCTTCAGATCTCCTATCAGTCGTCACCTATTGCGGTCCTGAGACGCCGTTGGCTCAATAATGTTTGCTCGTTTAGCTTCCCTTCGCTTACCCAGAGTTAAGCCCTCCAATGAACGCACAAGTTCTCATTGGTCCTCGTCATTGCTTTTCCATGTTCAGGTTCGCCTGCAGTACGACTCCGAAACCATGACTTGTGTGAGGTCATGTAACCTGTCGACCAATCAGGTTGGTTTTCTTATGTTCTAAGTCAGCTCTATTCAAATTCCATGTCATGTTGGGCAATATGTTCTTTTCAGGGGTGGGAGGAGGTCAATAAATTTAGAGTTCATGACGCCTTCAGATAAGATTTTTTCCGCAGGCTTTTCCTAGGTTGCTTTTACTCCCGTTTTGCCCACTCTGGGTTCCGTTCCTCGAAATGTCTAGGCTCTGATTCCGGCAGCCTGTCTCTCATCTGATTGTGATCTCTGCATTCTCCTACTATCGCAACGACTCGTCTCCTGATTGGCCTGAGCCTCGTCAAGCTCCTCCCACACGTCCACTATATGCTATATCAATTGCAGTACTTTTTGGATTCGACATACGAACAGGTCGCAGCTATCATTAGCAACAATACATTCTAACTGCATCCAGACCTTGTGGAGCTCGTGCAAACTACATCCTTAGACATTGCAAGTCGCTTTGTTCAGACCTTTTATCCGAATTAGACGCCTGGAACGGCCTCGATCGTCACTATAGTTGGCAAGCGGTTACGCGATTTGCAGGCGTGCATATTGAGTTACAGTCCGGCGATGAGGAGGCCTGTTACTAATTGCCCTTGTATATGGCCCTCAGAAATTATGGCGAAGATGATTCAGCTGCTCACTGCATCACGGCAATTTAAACCGCAGCTCCGAAGGAGTTGCTTGTTTTTGCTCTTCAGGACTGAAATTCTGCTCAGTTGTGTGCAGTTTCAACTTTTCAACTTTTGATGATGGTTTGTTTACTTGATTAAACAGTGTGTGGTGACTGTGGTCTGGACTTTGTGAAATTGACATTGGTAAATGTCGGAAATGATATGTGAGACTTCTCCGCCTCTTTGCGACACCTGCGGACATGTGGATACGATCTTCACTTTTTATAGACTGCTCTTCTGATGGATTCTGTGGCGATATTTTCCTTAGTTCAGGACTGGAGGACAGGCAGCAAGTCCATTCTTTTCCAGGCACTGTTTCATTGCGCCGCCGCTCTATTCAATGCATGATCCTCTCCTAGTCCAGTCTCTTTGGGAAGAACAGGTGGCTCATGAACGAGCCAATAACAGGCACTACACCGAATCGTTTTAAATGGTTCCCTATTTACGGGCGCTGTTGTGTCTCATGCCTTCGTTTAATCCAGATTTCGGATCTTGTCCCAACATTCTGAATCGCGACATGAATTTGACCGAGATGATGCAATCTGCTTACTCAGTTGCTACTCGATTTCTAGCTTCTGGAGTTATTGTATCCCTTTTGATCGACTTTAGACTCGTCGAGGTGTGTCTAGAGATGTTAAAGACCGAGTAGGCCCTGTCATAGGAATTGGAATTGGAAAGGGACGTCAGCTGGTCGTGCAGATGTGCGTCTGCACCTTGCCTGAGCATGTCTGCCGCATCCACGGGGTGCAAAGAAAAAGAACTCGTCCTGTTCATGTAGTGTCTGTGATATGGATGGAACAGTGATATGGTTATGACGACAGTGTTTAGAATACCAAGGGACATTCATTCGAGAAGAGGATCTTGAGCGTATGGTAAATGAACGTCGATAACGCGCTTGCCATGAACGCCACTGTAACGCCCACAGTCCACGGTGATCGATTTTCTGACACCTGTGTACCAAAAATACGTTTCAAGCAACGGTAATTTATTCATGAGGAAACAAAGCAATGAAGCAACTAGCGATACATATGACGACTGCCATAGGCTACGAGCAAAGGTATGCGAGAACCATCAGGCTGTACTAAAAAACCAAGTATGAAAATGCAATAATGAAGTTATGCTGAATGCGTGAAAGGGGAAAAACTACTACAGAGGTTGTTGCAAGGGCACGGCTGTACCACTCTCAGTGAGCGTCAAAGACGACGCAAGTACTTTTTTAATACAGATAATCGTACGGGCCCACATAACAATAAAATAAAAGCGAACACAAAACCCTATTGAAATGAAGAGAGAGAAAGAGAGCGCTACGAAAAGCCTAGTCTGAAAGATCATCACCATCCTCCTGGACAAGCCCAACCTCGTACTCGCCGCATACATCCCACCGTGAGCCAACGGCGGCGGCGCTAACATACTTGACGAAGCGCATCACGCGCTCATCTCGCAGAACCAGTAGCAGGCGGTTGAAGCCAGGTTGGACGGTCAGCAACGTGCTGTCTTCCTCCTCCCCCATGTTCTCGTCCTCCGAGTCGGGAGCTGGCTCGTCTTTTTCCATGCCGTTGACACTGCCATCTCCGTTTATTGAGGAATTGGGTTTTGAAGATGAAGTCCTTCCGTTTACGTCACCGTTCGACGATGGCTTGGACAACTTCTTTTGCGAGCTGGATCGATATACGGCAGGATCGTCTTCTTCATTGTGGGGAGCCATATAGCACTCCCAGCCTCCCCACTCTGGGATCCAACCACCACCGCCCAAGGCTCTGTCACTGCCGCTTCCGGCATCACTCCCACTCTCCATATCACCATCGTCGTCATCTTCGACAACACCTGGGGTCAAACCAAGGACAACGTCCAATCTGGCCTCTCTCTCCTCATAGGTGGCAAGCCTGTAATCCAACCCCGGCCTAAATCTTCTCGCCTCTACACTGTGACCCATGGGCACCAATCGGCTGACTTTACCGAGCCATGCTCTGAAAGCAGCCGATGGGAAGAGCTCGTCCTGCAGCATGCGAAGCAATTGTGACGGGTCACCTCTTGGGGTGGTCGCATAGACGTGAGCGCGAGGAGTTACTGCTCGGATGATTCGCTTTGGCGGGGCGGATGCAGTTCCAGAAGATGAAGGTGATCCGGCGTGGGTAGACATAGACGAGGGATCTGAATACTGATCTTCGGGGAGGAGGACTGTGTAGCGGTATTTATGAGGAGGGCCCTTGATGCAGTAGGCTGAGGCCTCGGGAAAAGGGGCAACAGGAACTGTGGGCATGACGATACCTGCGAGGGCAGGAGTTGATGGAGGAGAGACGCCTTTGGTGGTAGATGAAGAAGCGGATTGGAAGAAGGGTGGAAGGGTGGAAGGGCTCACACCGGCATCGTGTGGAGGAATTCTACCGGCTCGATTGGCACCAAGACCGTCTCGCTGATCGCGTTCACGAAGCCTGGGTTCCAAGGCAGCGGCGAGTTCATTGTTGAGGAAAGAATGAAGTTCCAAACTTGACTCTTGGACGAAACGGGTTGCTAAAGCCTTCATCGTACGAAGGGTAAGATAGACGGGGTTGAGGAACTCTGACAGGAAGGCGACGTGTTCGTCAGACAGCGGAATCTTGTCATCGGTAATGCCATCGGGGGAACTCTCTTCGGCGTCAGGATAAGGAGTGAATGAAGTAGAGGTAGAAGTCTTGAGAGGGGTTATCAACGAAAGAAAAATAGATGAGGTGAAAAAGTAGCTCACCAACTGCTCTCGTGAGCTCTTGACCTCGGTATTAGCGGGTTCGAGGGAATAACCCTCCTCACCCTCCTGAGGGGCGTGGAACCAGCCGCTGATACTCAAACGCTCCCTGCCATCCTCACCCTCTCCACCTACGACGACTTCCTCGACTGAATGGAAGCTCTGTCCTGGCTGAACTTGGAAAAGGATGAACTGGTTCCAGCTGGGAGGAATAGATTTGCTAGGTACTGCTTCTGGCTCTGGCTGACCATCCTCGCTGAGCTTGACGGGATAAAGCTCGAGAGCGCCTCCCCAGTCCTTCTGCCATAGCTGATAATGGGGAAGAGGCATGTAGAGGATGTATGAAACACGACGAGTACCAATGACATCGTCATGGTTAAGGAGATGGCATCCACGGGTATATGAGTTGACAGACATGTCCTGCTTCGTACCAGAGAGGGGACCACATCCTGTTACGGCCTGAAGAAATTCACGAAACTGCTTGGAATAGAGAGCATTGCGAAGTTGAAGAAGATTAGGGAGTTTTGAAATTTCGTTGGCGGAGAGGTAGTTTAATGAAGCAAGGTCACCAGTTTGGTTGACCTAATGAAAGAAAAAAATGAGAAAAAAAAAAGAAGAAAAAAAGTAAATATAGGCTCGTACCTTGTAGATATCGGTCTCCTTCTCTGTAAAATTCAAGTCTGCTAGGCACTCGTCCTTGACGTTGCGTAGAAGGTCGTCTTGAAAGAGCTTTTCTACAACGGCATAGTTGAAAGGTTGACTGTTTTGATAATCAGCATTGAGTCTTGCGATATTATTGTGATCAAAGAGGTTATTAGCGAATAAAGTGGTTGGATCTGGTGCTGAGGGTAAAGACTTTTGAACATTTAATTTCTGCCTTTTTGTTGGTGAATCTGGCTTTGGAGAGCGGTCTCTTGTGCGAGCCATTATAATTTTTGGAGAGAGAGAGAGGGAAACGATGGTGATTAGATGTTGTATCAACCCCGCCCTTTTTATTTCTCACATCCACTAAATTTTTGATCGAGACCCTCATTGGACAAGAAACCATTTACTCTAGACTCACTGTCTCCATATATTCTTCTTTTTTTATTTCTTTATTTCCTCTTTTTTCTTGTTGTTGAAATATATATTTATATTCCTTTTATTCATTATAATATCATTAAATTAATTATATAACTCTTCTGGTTTTAAAATGTGTTCTCGACTGAATCGAGGGTATTACCTTTTTCGATGAACTGCATCCTATTCGCTCTTGAGTGTTTGACCAATCAAATTAAGTGACCGGATCCGCATGACCATTTGCCATAAATCTAGACTTTCAATTTGTCTTCTCCTTGATGCATGAGAATTCCTGATATCTTCATTTCACACTCATGTCCCGTTGATTTGAACATACAAATACTATTCCACTTTCGAAAGAGCCCTGCCGACCAATCTCATTCCTTTCTAGGTATCTCCTCAGCTCAAACTCACCACCCATCTCCCACCCTTAACACCAGCTTTATTATTATGAGCTCTCTATGTCCAGAAATAAACCCGCGTAACGTAGATTGATCTGTCATCCTCCTCACATGCTTCTCGGCGTCTCTCAGCGGCTCCCCTTCATTTCGGCCAGTCGAGAATCAAACTCGGCCTATTCTCGTCCTTTTTTCTCATTGATATTTGTAGTATTTAAACGCTTCATTTGTCATCAGCTAATACTACGACGTCTGGATCCATGCCTTGAGGAATAACTTCAACTCCTCCACCCTTACTTACTCTTTAATCCAAGTCAAAAACTTTGATCCGACACCATACAACCCGTTCCATCCTCGGGACGAGCTGCCGCATGCGCGTCTAGCCCATGTCCCTCCTTGTTCTGGAGCCCTTTTCGACCATGAGTGTCCCTTACTTCTTGTATAGACTGAGCTCTGGCCTTATATTGAAAGACATGTGGCAGGGAAGCAACCACGTGCATCAGTATTATGCTTGTCCAATTTTACTTCGTGAACATTTCAAGAATCTAATCGTGCGTATAATGCCGACCCGCTATCTCTCCTACTTACACTGGCGATGACTGCCGCTGTATTGGATCGAAAAATGTGGGGATAGATTTGAATAAGGACAGAGGTAATTGCTGATGAAAGGATCGACGCCTTTGATCGATCGAAAAACGCGATCAAAGCTACGGGCGTCGGGTAACTGTGGGGACTTTACGCTTGACGCGTTACATATGTGCGGCCAAGGTCAACTATATCACCCAAAAACAAACCGACGTCCAACAATATTACTCCGTGAATCCCTTCAAGTGACAAGCACCCTGGCTCACAGCTGGCTCACAGTTCCTCAACCGATAGCAATGCATGATCATGATGCATCTGCCGTAGCAGCCGAGAGTGTCGATTTGCTCACCTCAAAGTCTTCACTTCATTTAAACCTCCACCCTACCAAACACAATCCAACAGCGAATCTCTCTCCCCAACGGTTCTAACCCGCCTCACTGGTCCTCTTCATCCATCTCGGGCGCTTGCACCCGACAGTATCATTGGAACTGAGCGATTGCGCAATGCCACAAGTACCCCAATCTTAACGGCTAACTCACATGTATGTATATATACTACACCCTAGAAGCGGAAGCACGTTTCATAATTCAACTCCGAGGTGAATTCGCCCGCCACATCGATGCACCAAACAGCCGGCGGTACATAACCTAAAGCAAGAAGTGAAGGTCTGGAGTCAGTCCTACTGTCAATCGGTGTCATCGTTTACCTTACCTTGCCTTCTCGACGTCCCTCTGTTAGGCTCAACCAATTGCCTCTGACCGCCAACCATACAAACGTAGCTCTAAGCTCTATATTTAGCTTCGAGCTTCACCTTGAGCCATCCTTACATTGTGCTAACGAGACGTCCGACAGAATCACCGACCCCAACTATGTGTCTCAAGGGGCAAAAGCCAAACCAACAACTGCATCGAAAGGTTCCGAATCCTTGTGGCCTTGTGGCTTTTGGATCTGTCTTCCGTTTGTGAGTGGCTTTCGATTGATACTATCAACAACCCAGCCCTGCTTCGATGCTCGAGACCGGCCGCGGGGTTCAAAGCTTCGTAAGAAACAGAAGCACTAAATGAGGGGAATTGGGGGGAACAGGGAATTCTTTGTGTGATCATCCCAAGACGGCGTACTGGATGTTACTTACCATCCAAGTCCATTCAGCAAGTGGGTGGTTGAAGATGAGTATCACCTGAGTGGCGGCGTCGATTCAGCCAACCCGCCACTCCAACTATCGTCATCAAAGGCTCTCATTACGCTACGCACAGCACAGCATTACACACTAGGGATTTAGTGCATCAGTGAGCTAGCTGTGTCATCAGGGAGACATGACAGTTTCATGCTGCCGAATAATTAAAATGCAACGAGGTCAACCTACCGACTTGCAATTGCGATCGAGCGACAACAGCGGATGTATCGAGGTAACTAGTAACAGTCGACATCATCCGTTCTAGCCTTTCGGGGACGATTATCCCATTGCGTGTTGCAGTAGGTTGGGATGAAGCCAAACTTACTCAAATAGCAAAAGGCAAACAAGCTGCAACGTATTGTATCGTGAAAGAAACCTTGAAGTCAACTGAAAGAATTTACACGAGCTAAGGGCCTCCTTACTATCTGATTAGATGTGCCTCGGTTAATTAAATGTAAATGTTGTATCATGAAAGTTGAAACCGACATGGTCGGAGAATGCAGTCACTCGACTCGATACACCTCTATTGGTTGTGTGCGTCATATAGCTATGCTGCTGAATAAAATTTAGCTCATATCCGACTCCTGAGGCCGTAAGACAGCAATTGATATGTTTGGAGTCAGGAAAATTCAGACCTTTGTCCAAGCGTAGCTATCTGCAACTTGAACAGCATGTCGTGGCTACACAAGAATGAAGAAAGGAAATGTATTTCAAAATTGTTTCGGGAAGCGCTATGCAGCTGCGGTTCTGGGATATTAAACGCCACCATACCCAACGAACATTCTCCTTGCAGAGTCACTTTCATGTTCGCCGTACTGCAAGTCCATTCTAGCGCGCAGCATCCAGAGACACGTGTGAGTATTTGAGCACCTACGCGTCTATTCAGTGCAGAGTGTCACCAGAGTTATTGGGTGTATGTTAACCGGGCGGAGCCTACGCATAGCATACAGAATGTCAAGTCCCTTGCTATTACCCCCTTGTGAGCCCAATTTGCTGACAATCAGCTCAAATGAACAGTTCGAGATCGGGACTGAAGTCCGCGGGAGGAGGTACCCCCGCCGTCGACAACATGTAAGGCATCTACGGATAAACCCCTGCATTCTACTCAGGAAGGGGTTCATGATGATCGGTATTCTCCACAGAACCATCTGGATCATTGCTAGTGAAGGACAGCTTGGAGAAAGGGGACGAAACACATTCCTGTGTACATATGTAATTCCACCATCTATTCACAGTTCAACTATGACCGATCGTTAGTAAAACAGGTAAATAGGTAAACAGGAAGGCGTACAAGGTTGTGATATGCCTCTCGACAGGCTTTGATAAAAGCGTTCAAGTCGCGGGAAGCATTTAGCGCCGTCACCAGAAGAGCCATTGATGGCAGGCTGGGAAAGGAACATAGGACTAATAGACGCAGCACAGTCAAAATTTTGATTTTCGAATGCACAATGTCAACACAAACCCCGGTAAGGTCCCCCAGAATCGACCATTGAAGAATCGAGAACGAAAAATATTTCACGTTCTGGATATTCTTGATGCAGGTTACGAAAGGATATAATCGAGCACTTGTCTTGATTAGTGATGCCCTGGATTGTGCAGCCTAGTTTTTCGGCCATTAAAGCAGCCAATTCGACGTTGGCGGTGCAATGCGAGTTAATAACCTCTGTTTCAGAGGCGCGTTCTTGTTAGATAAGATGAGAATACCGTATATATGCGCGCATATATGGCCAAATAGTACCTCGCTTGAGGTCCTGAATGTGTTTGACTTGGTATTCGTGCTCTGCCTCAACCGCCGCAATAGAATCCTTCAGACAGGCAAGCTGGCGTTGAAGAGTCAAAACAACTACTTCTGCTTCGTGCCTCTCTTGGGCCTCTCGTTGCAGCTCTACAAACCATAATCAATGTGTGAAATGCACTGCGGGTGAGCGAGAATGCCATCGTAACTTACGCATCTTGAGTTCCCCCTCTTGGATCTTAAGTTTTCTGATACTGGTTCCTTGTGCATTTGACTTTTCGTTAGTTCTTCTAATATCTGTATCTAAGTGGTCAAGCCGTCCGCTGTGCTGGGTTATTATGCGTTGCTTATGAGTCGTGAGGGCTCTCATGAAGCTCAGAGCAGACGACTCATAGATGGGAATTTGAAGATCAATCTGAGGGTTCGGCTGTTTGACAAGCTCCCTCAGATTAATGCGTGCAAGCTGCTTTGGCGTTTGGGACATGATAACTCGGTGGAGTGACGTGAACGCCTCGAATCCTTGTAGCCGCACGACAGGGATACACACAGCACACGTGTGATCTAATTTAACGCGTGTTCCAAATTTGGAGCGCGACTAATTTGAACGCGCCTTGCCGTTCATGCGTCTTGGAGTTTAGAGAATTTTGAGATTCATCAGGCTCGGCCTCATGTCTGTACACCTGCTGCATACCATAGGTGTGTCATTTGTAGCGCACGGAATGACCTGGAGTATTTTTACAATTGCAGTTATGGTCAGGGGGCCAACAGAGCCCCCTGTTCTCACCTCTGTCATTCATCCCCTCTTTCAAAGGAAGTGCAGAACTCCTAATTATATCGCTGAGAACGACGTCCAAGTTGTTGCATGTCTCCTCTTTGTTCTACGCAGTATCACTTTGGAGTCAGTAAGATACTCTCAATTTAACCATCTGCGGGCGGAATTCACCATGTCGTCACACAGTCCCAACATTCATGACCTGTGGAGAGCAACCCGACAGGCTTAATATCTTCTCTGGAATTGAATCGGAACCATGTTTGCCACATAACTATTCATTACCCACATATCCGACACTGGTGGGGCTATTCCTAGCTTGATACTCGCGTAGCACGTCCAAAGCTCCATTTTGCTAGTGGATGAATTTACCACACATGAGGCTACGAACTTCCTTAGAGGGAGTTTTGCCGATTACACTCGGGAAGATCTTGATTAATTGAAAATCTTAGAATTGTCTCACATGGAATTTCGGTGCGTATTACATTTCCGGAATACGGAAAGCACCAAAAAGCCTACCTTGGAAGTTGCATGGCTTGAGGCGATGCCGTCGAGCTTTGCCGCGGTGAGGCTGTGTTTTGCCGCGACGAGGACAAGACCAGAACTGTATAGACCATACTCAGCAAGTTTCAACCTAACGACAATCATGATCATGCACCGCTGTTGCGTAGGTCAACATAGCTAAAGCATGCTCATCATCGCGCAGCCCGTTGTTATCGGTTGAAGTTGGCTGCACTTTCAAGCGCGCGTGGTGCACTTTGGCGCCGATGGAATCACATGCTGTCGCAAAGAGTTGGCTTGATGACCAGCTTTGACACGCTGTTGGGGCAGACTATTGACATGAGTTCGCTATAATTCAAATTAGGAGTGGGGAAATGATGACGTTTAATCCGTGTGCTTAATAATTAGCTTTCAACCCCTATTACATATGCCTCATGCGAAGGAACTATTAGGTTGCGACTGACCACTGTTACCCCACATTCACGCTGCTTCTCAAATTCGCAGGGAGGGGATTAAGGGGGTGTACCGCAAACGACTCTCCTCTATTCACCAGGTGCATTCTAACATTGGAGTCGGGAGCCCAAAGTCGTGGTTCATCGCCGCAGTAAAAATACATTGAATTGATGCCCCCGCCTGATTGCAAATACCTGCTTTCCTGTCCTCCCACTCCAAATGTAGCAGTGCCATGTAGTTGGAATATCTTTACAAATGGAAGCAGAAACGCAAGGTGTGGGGTTAATAACAGACGCTGAAAGTTGGGAGTACTTGGATCACATGACGATGTTGACTAAAATTAGAACGTGCCAGGCTAGGTTTCTGTGTCTTGAGTGGATGAACATTGGTGCCAGTCCTGCTCGTCGGTACCGACCTTCCCAGTTACTGTGTATACATTACTCCCTATTTGGACACACACCAAGTCCGTTTAACCATCGTACTCCCTTCATTCCTTCTCATGCCAATCAGTTGACTGGAAAGATGATATCAAACCAAGTGTTAATACTGTTCACTCCAATGAAACACGTTGTAGGGGGTGTCCATGAATCAACGTATGCAACCTCTTCTTTATCTGAATGGAATGGAGGTGGATGGCGCGACTGATTGCCTATCTTGTGTTTTGTCGTGATTCGCGATTTGAGTTCGATGCTCTAACTGTGACACGGCATACGGCCACAAATTTTCAAAGAGCTGTGTCTTTTTTCTTCTTTAGAACAAACGACGTAGTCATTGCGCATTTCTTGCGATTGTGTATCGTCATACACAACCGCGCCAACACTGACCTCCATTACTAGAAGGGTCTTGCGTTGGCCATGACGGCAAAAGTTAGATTCTGTTGGATTCCCGGATTGAATCATCGTCGTACTGACTGGAGCCAAATCTCAACCCATATTGGAAATTTTGGGGTGCCATTATGGTCCAATCCAATCATGGCATTTCCACCTCACAAATTCGGAAAGCAGACGACGTCATCAGCTCGGAGGAATGGACAGTGGGCTGGCTCCCAGTTAGCTCCGCGTTTCACTCACATTCAAGCTTTGGGCAAAGTTTGCTGGTAAGAAACGTTGACCACTTCGCGAATTCTGCTTGTTGAATAACTGACTTCGATACAGTCATAGCGGATACCTCTCCATTTCTGGAAAGTCCTTCCAGCGCACCCGAAAGAAGACTTAGGCAGAGCATGAGGCTATCAATCAATTTTAGGACTGCCTCTACGGGCTTACGTCACCGCACTCTTAGCCAGTCAAGCGGTGATGGATGTGCATTGTTCAATGTATCGGTTGGGGGGATAAGGCTATACACCGAGCTCTAATTGAGCAATGCCGACGCGCCTTCAATCCTGGACTTCACGTTTCAGGCAATAAACGCCCAATAGTTGGATAGTGGCTCGTTCTGACTCTCAAGGCAACAAGAGTACATACACAAATTCTGGCGAAACAGTCATGCTGTCTAACTGCAGTCAGAGTGGAAAGCCTCAAGTAAGTCATTGCGTTCCGTGAATCCGTAGTTTGAGAAAACAATGAAATCACAGCTGATTTTGGTGATATTGGTTGACTTTGAAGATTCCGATGATCATGGACGTGGTATCGCTCCGCGACGCGTATAAAAATTACAAAATATCAAATAAGTAAAGAGCGGGGGGAAGAGTACGTGTTCCGCTACGTTTCCGGTCAGTGAACGTATTGATTTTATATACACCACTCATTCCGATGTTGAGAATAAATCATTGACAGGAGTTGTCGTGTCAACCCTGAGATTCCGTGTATTTTGGACGAGATGGCTTTGATTCAGTCGTCAGATCTGGTTGTAACATTCTCGGTTACCAAGATCAAAGCGGTGTCTATATATCCCCATTTAGTGTTCCAATGAAGGCGATACTCTAGTGACGCACGTCTTGCTTATCCACATATTTTGCTATATAACATACCCAATACTCAACTCCTCCCTCCCCACAACACCACCATTAACACCCTATCTATCCCAACCACTTATTGACAACAGTTTATTTCGAAGACAGTCTTCGAATACCCCCGCATACTTATTAACAATTGGTTCCTGTTTCTCCACTCCAAACCACAACCACCCACCTACAACCACCCTTCAAACCGCTCCCAAACCTGTAATGCCTTCCAAACACGTCCGATTTGCCTATAAAAACACTTTCCATTCTCCACCTCCAGCACAACCGCCTCGTTTGTCCTTTTCCTCATCTCTGCTCTCATCCTCTGGACCAGTAACACCACCATCAGCGCCGCAGCCTCTACCAGCAGTTCAAAGCTATGGCGTACCCTACGCATCATCCAAGTCCAAGTCCACATCCTTCCCCACAGATAACGTTAGGGCACACCCTTACTTGGAGAACCAAGGCATCATTTACGATCTTATGGACCACTACACAATGGCAGTTTCGAGCCGCAGCCACCGTCCCCTCTCCAGCAGAGCTTACAAAGAGCCAGCAACATACCCACCACTCGCCTTCATTGTCATCACATCACCATATGCTCCCTGGAAGATTAAGGTTTACCCAGCGAATGGCTCATACGTTACTGTCGAAGATGTGCTTGCCTCTGTCTACCGCAGTCTGAGAACCAACATCACTGGTCAAGACTTCACAGCTCTCACTAATCCAAACGACCAGCGACGCGCAACGCGTGCATATGAGAACCGCTACCGTCGACTCCGTGATCCCAGAGCCTACGACGAAGAGAAGAGAGGTGGGATGAAGCGTGTGGATTTCCTCTTGGGCCACTCACGTTTCTTGAGCATCTCCAACAGTGGCAAGAGGGTTGATGAATGGTACCTCAACATCACCTGAGTAGTGGCGCTCACGAATAGTCCCAATTTCCTTGGAAACCCTGAAACAGAAACGTAACCTCGGTCTTGCCGCTACTATTTACGACGCGACAGCCATGTCGTGTTCCACCAGGACACTCAGGCCAGCCGGCCGCACTCTTCCGCTCGCTTTGGATTCCGATTCACTTCTTCTCCTTCTTCCTTCCCTCTCGCCCACATTCCAATTGGCGTCACCTTCTGAAGGACTTTTTGAATTCCATCTCCATCTCCGAATCCCAAACGACCCGGTTACCGCATGGGGCACTCTGATACCCCATGCTTAATTTATCTATTTATCGGCTTCAATACATCGAAGCCGTAGCAGATGATGATCCCAAGAAATCGCCCTGGCCTTCATCTCAATTCGAGTCCTTCGACTCGATATTATACCATAACATAACCAACCGCTAACATATCAAGTAGTTTTATTCCTATTCCCTATCGATTTCTCGTAAAGCCTTTCACGCCATAATTTCCCATTCTTACGATTTCACGCACCCTCACGACTCCCAGGCCATTAACGGCTCTTCACGATAGCAGCATTGATGTGTTATGCTCAGGCTCGTATGCTTTTACCTTAGTTCGGTAGTTACAAGTTACAGGTCTCAAGAACATATTCCTCTGGAAGGATATAGTAGTATACGTTGTTTTACGATTTGCATGGTTTCTAATGAATATTATGGCAGTTTTTCATGACGACGTGTGTGAAATGGACTTAGCAAGGATCAGAACAAGGGCAGTACAACATAACCTAGAGACAGACCACAACTGTTACACCAACTACATAGGTATGGTCTTAATCTATGGTAACGAGCGTGGGGAAACCGTGTGGGCGCTGATGTAGATATCTGATGCCCTACCCATGCCATTGATTGATAGACCGGTTGGAAAACATGAAACAATCAAGACGTTCGAGCCAATAACATACAACAACATCCAATGAATGCAAAGTTTTCATTTGTGTTATAATAATAAATAATCCTTCAATATCTCGGTTAAGTTCTGTCATGCTCAATTTTCAAATTTGAAATCATGCCACATCCTAGTTCCTTGTATAGGAATTTGCGAGTTCAGTGTTCATTCACTTTCGAAGTCATGCTAACAGGCTACGGGTTTTTTTCAGAATCTAAGTCTTAAACGGCATCCAACACATGCGGTGGGTAAAGCCTTACGATTGTTAGGATCATGCTTTCTGGAGTTTGCGGTGTCTGAGTTGGACAACTGAGCTAGGGCAAAAATACCTCGCATCTTAATGTGGGTAACACAACCGCGGCGAAGTAACACCGATGTACCTCATTCGAGCAACAGAATACGCCCCCTTTGGATAGCACACCACTTTTACTGTCCATTCGAGGCGATGAAACGTTCTTCGTACCCGCCCACCTTACCATTTCGATTGACCTCCCGCCTTTGGGATGACAGTGATGCTATGCAGTAATACCCTAAATCAAAGCCGCGGCCAGTCACTCCCCGTGGGCAGGTGCGTACCTATGCAGTGAAGCCCAGGCTGTCCAGCTGGCAGAACCTACGTGCCCACTGAGTTTGCGGCGGAAATGCCCTTCCGAGGCCTTCCATCACCATTATAACGGTCATAATGCATCATCACACGCTTGAATTGCGTATTTTAGTCAATTTATCATGATATAAGCCTAGGTTAACGGGGGGCGAGACGGCTATAAAAGAACCGAAAAAATCACTGGTAAAAACGAGCCAAGTTTACTACCACTGCAATGTGTCATAATTACCTCCCTTTTTAGTCTCGCGCCGTGTATTAATACATTAGAAAACCGGTGAGATAATGAGCTGTGAGCACGGTAAAATTCAGGTGTCCATCCCCGCGGAATGAAAGGAAGGATTCTAGCTATATCGTGGCTATGGCAAACGTTCGTAGGCGCTTGTGAAGCATTGCAGCGGCCCATCAGAGGTCCTTCTACAAGCGGCCCGACAGTGGTTGCTTCACTTCGAATTCTAGCGCTCATATTACGTCGACCCTTAATTGAACTTACGAGCTCTGTGCTTCATATCACTTTCATGCACAAATCCACTTGATTTATGCGGATTGATGTTTATAATCGTATTTAGCAACAGGTTCAATGTATACCTGTTCTGCCTGTTCCTGGGACTGTCGAGGTTCAAATTAGTCAATGATGTCTATAGGTCACCTACAAGCCAAATGTCTAGGAAGATTCCATTTCTAGACTAGGCCGGAGCTACTATGTTAGAAAGTGGTATTACACGGGAACAGGATCACTGACTAAAGTTAAAACATATGTTAGATTTCAATCCCAGGGTCAATAATGGGGAGCCCACCAGTGGCTTGAGCCTTCATTGCAAAGTAATCCTTATGCAAGCCGCACTCGGTTTTGTTCTTTCCTTTCCACCTCCCAGCGCGCTCGTCTTCCCCTTCCTCTACCTTGCTTGTACTATGCCAGTCACCCACTGATCTGTAACCCTGTGCCAAGAGTTTGTTTCGAGGAACGTTGTGCTCATCTATGTAAGCTTTTACAAGAGGGAAGGTCCACTTGAATAGTGGGTTCAGTTTGAGCAGGCCTGTCGAATCCACTTCAAGTGGTTGGATCGACGATCGTTCGCCGCCCTGCGATGCACGTCGACCTGTGATAACGGCTTTTACGGACAGCTCCTTGTAGGCTCGTTGCGCTGGTTCGACCTACCAAATATCAAGAATTGATTGGGGCTGCGAAAGTAGATTTCCTCCTACCTTGACCCAATAATCGTACGCATCCTCACTAACTTCCCAGAATCTCTCTCCATGCGTCTTCTCGAAATCCTGAACGGTTTCACATCCATCGGGCTTGAAAACGTTGACTTTGACGCCATACTTTCTCTCTACTTCCTGAACAAGTTCGTAGGTCTCGTCAAAGTGGTATAAGGTGTCTATGAAGATCAACGGAGGAGGACTAGATGTCAATTTAGAAAGCATGTCAATGGCAACAAGCCCTGTGAGACCGAAAGCCGTAGTCTGGAAGAGGTCGGGAAGGTGATCTATTGCCCATGCAAGGATCTGCTGTGGAGTGAGTGTTGAAAGATGGGCGTTGATTTCAGACAACTGCTCAGTAGTGAGCGGGAGAGGGAGTGGTTTCAAGAGGCCAGAACCTGGGTAGGAGGAAGTAGGAGTGGTTGGCGATGACATGGCTGAAAATCAGGATGAATTGTCAACGACGCATCATTACCCATCTCTATACATATACTGTTTTTTACATGACCAAGACTACAAAACATCAGAGCGATGGTGTCAATCTGAGGAATCTCTGCCTTATCATGTGACGAAAGCCCCTATGGTTTGAAGCTCATTGACTTTGGCTAATGATGCATGATGCCGCTCAATTATTCCGTTCGTCCGTTCACGAACCTTAGCGACACGAACGATGATTGACATGGACTGAAGGTCCTCATAATCCAAACGAGCAAAACACTAATAAGTATTTAATTTTACAGTTGTTCACGATGTAACAACATTGAAGGATGTCATTACACGTCCATTAATTTGGCCCAATAAACTGATACAAAATCCTTCTAACCAACCCACTTAAATGTTGAGGATCATTTTGATATGTGCTCTATAGTCGCTTTTAAGTTCAATAGTTCCAAAAATTAATATCACCAAAACGTACCATCACCATGCCCATGCCCAGGGCTGTTAAAATAACTTCTCCCCACTTTCCGGTCCTAAAGACGTATCCTTTGCCCCTCAACGCGACCCAAAGACTCTCCAGTCCCTTAGGGAGGACATACATGGCCAGCTCTCCTCGTCTTCTCTTTTCCTCGACAAAGAGAGACAAACCGGATGCCAATCCCAGAATCCAGAAGGATGCTTTTCCTACCAGAAGTTCGGTAATCCAGGCTGGAATCTTTGCTAGTGGAGATTGGAGAAGAGAGAGACTGGAAGATGGAGTGTTTCGTATGGTGGTTAAAATACGGTGGAGTCGATGCTTGTAACAGAATATTGCTACAGAACTGTGTGAGTTACCCGCCAGCGATCGCAGTAAAAACACCACTTACTCTGATAGATGACAACGAAAACACCCAAAAACGCTGAGCTTCTCATGCTGCCCAATCCAGCCTTGATCAGCATCTTAACTGGGTCTTCCATGAACGTCTTTCGCTTGAATAAAACAGCGGGGATAAGATGCAGTGCGCCATAAATAGGGAGCATCCATTTGAATACCGCCAGGAAACGGTCAAGGGGGACCGAGGAACAGTTGGTAATTGCCGGGTGCACACCTGAGCATGGACCATATGTGGGGAAGTACTCGTATGCCGAATTGGCGGCAGACGCAATCGAGGAAGGGGAGAAGTAATGGTCACGCAGAGCCAGGAGATCGGCTTTATTTGCTGCGGTAATGTCCTAAATAAAATGAAATGAATAAGAACCCCAGTGAGATAAAAGCAAGGAATGTCTACAGAGCGCCTAATGATCCTATCCAAATCATCTACGTTGAAAGTGCCCGTCCTGACAAGGTCCTTGTTGATAGGCATAATTTCATTAGGAACCTTTGATGCCTGTGCAATCCTTTTGAAGGTCAGCACAATCAAGACAACCTCGCGTATGTCGGAATCTCACCAGGTGTTGTAGGATCTGGGTAGTGTGTCGGGTCTCATTAAGAAGCCATACATGATTTGACCACAGCTGTACGACACAAAGAAACGAAAGGGTTAGTTTTACGCTAACCCTTTTTGAAGAAAAGAAACGCACGCAAGAGCGAATACGAGGACGTCCCCGTTGGGGACATACCATCCCCTCTTGGTTGTGAAGGCATTGTACGAGCCTTGAAGACCTCTATGTTAGAGTGAAGAAATTAAGTTAATTGGATATAGATAATTTGAGAGGGATTGATCATACCGGACAAACATCTGTTGACCAATTACGCCTCGCCTGTTTCTCTTTTCCCAAATGATAGCAAGACCACCAGCTACTGCGCCTGCAAGAGCAGCGTGCCATCTCCTCGTCTGCTTCCTGATCAGCACCATTTGAGCACGTTTAGTTAGCGACAGTCTTGCCCGTCTCTTTTGAGTCGATTCTTCTCTGGGAACTCGGAGGTGCTGTGACGAAGGGTCGACGTTCGCTTCCAAGTCTATTTCTACATCGTCAATAGCAGATGAGTCCTTGGAACCTTGAACGAAGGGAGGGTTGATAGAAGGTATCAGGATTGGAAGAGCGTTGATGAGGAATTTGTAGAGCGACGTGAAAGTGCCTGTGGGTTTGGAACTCAGCCTCTTTTCGTATTTACGAAGCATACTGAAACCTACCGAGCATGGCCGCAAATCGGACTGTGTCAAAACCAAAAATTGCATGCCGTATCAACGCGAAACGATGCTTCCTGTTCATGCACGGTCAGCCAAATGTTCACGCGTTGGGGAGCAGTAATGGGTGGGTCACAGAGGTGTTTGGAAATACTTGAGTGGGGGTGTGGTTAGAGATGCGCTTACCTGGGAACTCGGTGAATGCGAATGAGTGCAAGGACAATATTTACACAGGCACGAATATTGAAAGCAAGGGATGCGGAACCTAATGGCAGCAGAAGATAAATAGTAAGTTGGTGGAAGACAGGGCTCACTTAGATGAAAGAAAGAAGCACATACGAAAGCCACCAGATAGAGCATGCTTGAAGCAATCCTCTAAACTATCAAGCTCTACAACAGGTTGTCCTTTGTCACGCCACACCATTTTCCTGGCCTCCTTCAGTCGTTCCTGGTGATTTGCGAGAGCTACAAGGTTCTCAAATGACGCCAGGGGGCGTCGTTTAGGTGTGAAGTTGATAAAATCCGCATCTTTCTCGCCAGGTGTAGGTGGTACGGATGAGTCGGGGCTATTGAACGTATTTGTACCCTCTGCAGAGGGTGAGGTTGATGAGGTCTGACTTTGACCATTCATAAATGCAGGTTGGATGGTGGCGGGTGATGGAGAAGGAGGTTCGACCAGAGTCCGCGGTACCGACCCATCTAATTCGGTACTCATTTTGAGGGGCGAAAAAGCTGTGAATAAAAACAGCGTAAAATACAGTTAAAATGGAAAATAAGGGATACCAAGCGTATAGACGCGCTGATATACCCTTAAGCAGCGATGATGAGACGTAATTTGAACAATTGTGTGGGGCATTTTATTAGCAACAGTGGGGATCATCTTATGACTGCCCGCTTATTCCCTGACGCCATTTGCCGGTACAAGTCGTTCCACACAACTCTCCGTTTTCACAAGCACTTGTAACCTTTTCTTTGGATTACCTTGGTCTATAAACACTGAATACATGTTTACAGAGGACCACCAGTTCAGAGGCCAACTAAAATATGAACCTGAAGGAAAATGCGTTTATAACGTCATTTGGTGTACCGCGTGGACATATTCTGTCATATGGAAACCCAAGAGATGGTGATTTTGTCATCTTATCTATAGTGAAATTCAAATTAGACCTGTGTTACATAGGGGGACTCATTAGAGTATAGGTTGCTTGAGAAGTGAACCCGTTGAACGATTGTCAGAAACCTTCATAGAATATAATTAAAGATCTGTCTGGGAGCGTCATTTTACTCAGCAGGTGCTTACACGAAATAAAAATCCGACTGCTGATTTACATAGATACTATTCCGCTATATGAATTTATAAAACATGAATAGTCGCACCAAAACAGACGCGCATGTACGACTTTACCCCAAACTAGCGAACCTATGCTGTCTGTCATTGACGTTTCAACTGGGGGTAGCCTTCTTCTTATCTTCCACGATCTTGACTGCACCTACAGGTATACCCTTCAGAACACCTTCACCTTTCTCGATCATCTCCTTCACTTCCTCTGCTACGTCTCCTTGTACCACAACCTCTTCAAGCCCCTGCGGGTTTTTAGCTACTGATGATCCAGTAGCAAACTTCCCTGCAAGCTGCTTGGCAGCTTTCTTTAAATCAATCGAAAATTGCTCTAGCCCAGATATGGCGGTAACATGTTTGCGCTTGGTGCGTTCGATGCGTTTGATCGTTATCTGGGAATAATACACATGAAAAGTAGAAAAGAAGCAGGAAGCACAAAACATACTTGTGAAGACATCTTCTTCTTGAGAGCCGCATCTGCCTTCGCCTCCGCCTTTGCCTCTTTCTTCGCTGTGTCTTTCTCCAGTTTAGACTGCGCCTCCAAGCTCAGAGTACCAATCTTGGCCTGTAATGCCTCTGTGCAACGTCACCTTAGTTATAAACATATCCAGGTGGGAACAGAGGTTCGTAGTACCTTCTGAATAGAACCTATTGTACAGATCTTCGTCCTCCTCCTTTAACCACTCCTTGCATTTCGTAAAGCTCGAACCGAATTCACAATATTCAAGCGGGAAAGTGCAGACTATGAAGATAAATCAACGCCAAGTGCGTCTGTTGGATGGCGAGAACAAACCTGCGCAATAGGTTACGACAACTGGTGGAGTAGGCTCCTTGACAATTTCTGATGGACCTGCCTCGCCTGCTCCGTCTTCAGCTGCAGGAGGTGGGGGAGATTGAGCGCGCTTCTTAGGCATTTTGAAAATATTCCAAAGACAGAAGGTTGTATGCTATCACAATGCGCGATGGTGGATCAACTGTAAGGTCAAGTCCATAGCTGTCAATTTCAGAAACAGATCAATTTAGGATCTAATCTAATCTTCGAATCATTGGCGTGATCTTTATCTCTTTGTATACTGTTCTTATTCGGGTACCTGGTCACCTAAGCCGAAAATGCGCATTATATGACTCCGGCACAATATCTTCAAAAAAAATATAGTGTAGAGCATTCTCTAGCATGTAATGTACATGAATTTCAAATTATATATTTTTTGGAGGAGTGTTGGAGGCTCCACGAATATTTTACATTGAGGACCTCAAAATCTGCCCAAACCGGGAACCTGGTCACCCGGTTTTGATGCGCCATCAAGGTTGATTCCCACGAGGCCAACAACCTTCATCTCGATGGATGCAACTGTATTTTTGGTCCACACATCAAGTTTTACTGCGATGTTTCAATAAATATACATATTTGCTACATAATTTCATATACTGTGTGTGTATATACTAGTATACATGTTCATTTAACACTGTTTATTGCCATTATTATAGCAGGAACTTGGGCCCAAGCTCAGAATAATGTTTAAATGAACACCACTATATATCATTTTTTTAAAAATAGCAAAAATTACAAATTGTATATTAAATGGTTGAGTAGTATTCTAAATTGCCCTGTACAAAATTTCGAAGGAAGATATGCAGGATTGGATGAACTACCTATTTTCCAACATTATGATATATTTCTGACAGGAGTTTGGGGTCATAGAAGGGAAATACCCACTATAGTGATTATCAGATATTTTCTGGACATTTATATGCATAATAGCAACAAAGGAAACACCAAGAATCTCAGTATATGTTTTTATTTTATGCAATTCCATCGAGGAGCAGAGATATGGTGGGTGTAATCCTATGTATTACATTGTCACATATGACACGCTCACGACTACATAAGAGCGTGTCATCACATCTCTTCACTTCACACTTCTTACTTCTCGTTCATCATCATCTTCTCATATACGCCTATATACACGTTGATACATACAGATCAATCCATACGTTGGTTCTGTTTACTTATCGCGTGAGTCTCAAGCTAGTGTTTCCGACACGTACGTGTGTCGGTTTCCAGTGGGTAAAGCATCATGAGGCTGATGTGTAAATAAGGAAATAGCCCCGGAACACACTCTAAGGATGGAAACAGCTTCATATCTCTTTGAGTAGCTCACGCAGCTCAACCAAATTTCATATATAGCATGCTGGATAAACTTTCTAATGGTCTATCCAAAAAGATTTGCTTGAAAAGGCCCAGCAGAGGTGGAAATCCTGTCGTGACCAGCTTCCAGGGGGTGACCAGGTACCCGATGACGTACAGTATACACAACTCATTGTCCCTCACTCCGCTTATCCCAACATACCCTTTGACATAAGTATGGGTGAATGAAATGTGAAAATTTGAGAGTGTGTTCGTATTGAAGTCTACTGCATCGATTCTACTCTACGACTGCATTTACTGTTCGGACAACCCCTCGGTTTCCTCAAACGAATCTTATCGATTATCACAAAGCGTGAAATAGTCCAAGTGACAGAAAGAAAAATTAAAGTGGTAGTTTGCCAAGTTCGTTGAGGCCATCGTGTCTGATCGGACGTGATTTGGCCAAATTTAACCATGCTCTCTGATGAAAACCACGATCATGTCGACGTCCTCGTAGAGCAAATCCATCAAGCATACGAGCAACTCTGCTATACCCCTCAAAATTTTCAATGGACAATCTTGGCGTCATTTTTTTTAACAACCCCGACATCCAGTATACCCAGCACGAAGGTCATTAGTCTTGCAACCGGAACGAAATGTATACCTGCCAACAAACTTTCTACACGAGGGGAAGTGGTCCATGACAGTCACGCAGAAGTGCTCGCTCGTCGTTGTGCAGTGCGTTGGTTCATAGAGGAGGTAAAACGACTCCAAAGTCTAGGCGCTAGTTCTGAATGGCTGGTCAAAGGCGACGATACAGCTCTATGGGCTCTGCGACCCGGTGTCCAGATAAATTTTTACGTATCTACTTTACCATGTTCGTTACCTCAATCTACCCATGGTAATGTATCAACTCACTCGACGAGGTCTACTATAGGTGGGGATGCATCAATGCGTTATCTTGCATCAAACCAAGACGAAGAGATGGCTGCCTTCAAAAACTCTTCAGACTTTCCTACTCTTGATCCTATGGCTCCTTCTCGTGGAAGAGATAATTACACGCGATTAGGTGTTTTGCGTACAAAGCCAGGGCGAGCAGACTCCCCACCCACGCTATGCATGTCTTGCAGTGATAAGATTGCGCGATGGAATGCTTTGGGCATCCAAGGGGCCCTGGGTGCAAAATTCTTCGGCCATCCCTTGTACATTGACAATATCATCATCGGGGAAGTCCCAAAGGCAATGGTTGATATGGTTCAGGTAGATTGCCAGAGAGCCTTTTTTGCCAGACTAGAGGGGATAAGCAGTGCGTCGTTTTTCCATCCAGCCCAGGCAGGTCAAAACCTTAATCGTGGGTGTTTCTTAAGGGCTGCCCTCGGGTTATCGCGTCCAACGGCCGCGAATCCATTTTACAGATCGTCCATTTATCCACTCGCAAACGGTACTCCAGTCTTCAAGGTCTTGTATTGAATGTAAGCAAAAAAAAAACAAATCAACCCTGATCCCGCCTGTAGCTATAGCTTGACCGATACCGTCTGCAATTACAGCGCTCTGTTGGAACGCAAATCTGTTTGCCCCTGAAATTCTCATCAACGGGTTAAAGAGAGGAGTCTCACCCAAGCACAGGCATCGCGATAAAGCTAGGTAGGCACATTATACGGTTTATATAGGTCAGTTTTCATTCAAGGTGCCATCCCTTGATAGGCCATTGGTCTCGCGCATTTCCTTGATGCAACTCTACGACAACACCCCAAGTGGTGCCATCCATGAAAAGGGAGATAGGTGGGTCTATAGTTTTTCTAGTTCCTATATACAATACTCATTTAGCACAAATAGCTACTGCGATGTCAAACAAACTGCTTTTGAATATCAGCAAGCCAGAGATCGTTTATTTGGCGCGGAGGGACCATTTAATGGATGGCTTATGACCGGAAAGCGCTGGCAAAATTTCACCAGGGATGGCCTCGAACTAAGCCAAAACCCGCAATGAATTTGACCTGTCGTATTTAACTATCTACGCCTGTGTCAAATGTAATACTACGTCAACAGCGACAAAATATTGTCAGAACCAAGGGGAAGGAAAACAAGGATTACAAGTATTAAATCGTTACATCATGTGCCAAAAGAGCAACAAATCGAAGGGTTTATGGGATATGTAAAAAGCTGTGATACAGACGTTGATGAGGTGTATGCATAAGATGAAACATAAAGGCTAAAGGCACGAATAAGATTAAATTTGAACGGCGACTGTTCAAAAAAATAGCCAGAAAAGAAATGCGAAAATTATTGGTCGTAATACAGATAGTCATGAACGAAGCAGCTCCGAAAAAAATATCATGAGTTTTTCTTCGAGTCTGCAACGTCTTCAGCGCTTGTATCTGATGATCCAGATGAAGGTGGGTAGTCTGCAATGGCAAGGATGGACTGAAGGTCTGTGTGACTGCTTCCGCGACTGAGGCCAGGTGTAGATGTGCCGGATGTAGACGAAGAACGCGCAGTGGCTTCTGCTAATTCTTTGCGCAAAGCCTCCAATTCACGTTCGAACCTTCGGGGAGAGAAGTCAGTATAAACTGCAGCAGAACTTTAACAGATTTGCCTACTTTCGGCCAAAGACCTCGATATAGAAACCACCTCCATTCCACACGCTAACACCGAAGATAACAAGGAGGAATATAGCACTCCACGTAGAGCTGCGGTATAGGAGAAAGACAGCTGGAATTTCCGTAAGGATGGCATAAACTGAAATGGGGCCGGGTTAGCATGCTTTCATGACGACTCAAGCACTTGAATCATGTATACTGACTGAATTGTCCCCCCATAAATGAAGCCTCACGATATGCGGGAGGTACTGCTCCAAGTGCACGTCCTATTGCACCCCGTTTATCGTTCAGCAGCCATGAGAAAGATGTTGTACGTTGACCTGACTCGATCTTTGCCCGACGGTCTACAAGAAGGAATTTCCAATAAAATAGTTGCCAGAGAGCATCTGAAGAGAGCTCAGCAAAAATAGAACGTGGCAAAAACTAAGAAAACGCACAGATGCCACCGCTTAAAAGGAGAGCTGTCACAGGATTAAGGTCGGGGACATCTCGCAGTGCGGGGAAGCGTTGTTCTGCGTTTGGGTAGAAGTGTCTAGAATAAGTCGTGTCAATACCATCATGATTGAGATACAATACAAATCACATACCGAATGACTGTGAATGATAAGGGTGCGTAGATATGGATGAAGAGCGAGGTGACTTTATCTTGGTCATGGAACACCAAGCTGTTACGCCATGTTATTACCGCGCTTGCTAGGGATCCATGCGAGAGGCAGTAACAGGCTACCCAGAGTGCTGGACTACCAGGGAAGAACCAGAAATACACAAAGTTGAGAATTGTGACGTAGTAACAAAGGTCGAAGAGGAAATAATGCCATGCACGTTTCTTGTACGTGTAATAGCGTAAAGGGAGCAAGTAGAGACCCTGTATGGTGTATGCAACATGAATCCACCTAATTTGGATGGGATGTGTTAATTGAGCATTTCACATGCTATACTTGGTTGAAACGGGGTACTTACTCAGGTGTCAAACCAAACATCAGAGCGGTCAAGAGGAGGTTCATAACACCAAGGAAGAAGGAAACTTTGTCCCTTGTGCGGACGACCTTTGCGGATTGCCAGGAGGCAGACAAACTTGCCATGCGCGTTGAAATCTGGTGGAGATGCGCGTCATCAAACGCGTCACATATTGCAAAGAGTATTAACTCACCTTGAGTTTGAAGCTCTTGATCTCGCGTTCAAGATTGTCGGCTAACAAGTCACCAGACAAGTCCTTGATTTTGAGGTCCTTTATTTTTTCCTCTGCCTTCATTTTGAGGCGATCGCTGTGCTTCTGCAGTTTACGTTGCAGGAGGTCGACATGCGAGTCAAAGTAGGTTTCGACGGTGTCTGCAGAGAAAGATATGAATGTCCACATTGGTTGTATGAGCGTAGGATGTGAGCGTACCAAGTAGAGTGAACGCGCTTGCCAACTGGTCGAAACTACTGTCATCTCGAACAAAGCGTTCGAATGGTGTGGAGAAGTAGCCCTTACCCAAAGTCGGGGAAGGGGGCCTAGATGGCATTGTTGACTAGAGCAGAGATGTTATGACAACAAGGACAACAATGCGGAAAGTGGTGGCAAAAGGCAAAAGAGGCCTGAGCAGCAAGTCAGAGTAATTATGGAGAAAGGTGCAAAGTCAAGCCAAGGGTTCGTTGCCACATCGACTATTTGGGAGTAATGTGCTTAGTCATCAAACATCTATCAAACATCTATAGGTTATGCATTCTTTTCAACAAACAAGCAACGAGGATTATTGAAATATTTATTTCGAATTAAAAACATGTGTCTTTTAAATATTTTATGATGATATTTGACGTGGTTGAACAAGAGGTAGACACGGAACAACTTGAAGCTATTGAATCATTATCCAAAAACATGAGGCTCGAAATTACCTCAAATAGACGCGACCTAAATTGGTCATCAGTGTTATTCCTTTCAGGTTCAATCTCAACTCTGTCTCTTACTTCCACTCGCACACATTAACCATAACAATCTTCGTTTACACTCATTATTTAGTCAATCACTTTCTGTTATAACATGCTCGGAAAGATAAGTAGGTCATGGTTGAATTACTGATGCAATTATTCCCGCACACTTCTCATCATCCTTGAATAGTCCATCTAGGGATTGACGCCCTTCTCATCAGTGCATTCCTTGCTGGAGTGAAGCGGACGACAGGACTAACGTATGATATTTGAAGAAAGTACTCATCAAGGTATGCTTACCATTTGAACAGCCCTGCATTATCACAAGTGCCCAATAAAGACGTCCGTCGTAAGTTTCATTGCGTCCAGTGAACTCGCACTACGATTAACGACCCCTGCTCTTTAGAACTCCTGTCAACCTTCCTTGAATTTGGTTCGTGTTCTCCCACGTACTCGTGGGCCTCGACTGACTTTTACAACAGGAGAATATACATTCGATTTTGCGGTGGTTGTGCTTGGGGTATGTAGCATTTGAAGCCTCCCAAAGCATAGATTTCTGACCACTATTTAGCGCTCCTCATCCTTTGAAAGGAAGCGGTGAACGCTGTACACCAATCATATGCTCCCATTCTACATCATTTCTATTTCTCTGTTTCTTATACTTAATAATAAATAACGACCCTCATCTGGAGTTGTCCCTGAAGGTTTCAAGATGATGTATCTATTTCACCCCAGGAAGTTGTACACGAAGAAGTGAAGGACTATTGAACCCAGTGCAAAGTCGGCGAAAGCTCTGTAGAGGAGTAAAGGTTAAACCAACGCAGATTTCAAATGGGAAGGAGAACGTTACCTTTCTGGAGAAACATCCTTAAATTCGTCTTTGTTTTCTGGGTTGACCTGTGACCTCAGGGATGCAGTCAGAACGAATTGTCCGACATTGCTTGCGAAACTGGGAAGTTTATTAGACATTGGCAATCGAACTTTATGCTTGCTGCATACCCTGATAGAAACGCGTTATAAGGGAAATTGCTGACGAGGACGCAATATGCGAATTGGACTATGCCAGATAGCATTAGAAATAGCAGGAAGGCGTCGATGAATTTGAGTCGATTTGAAGTGTTGTCATTGTAAGCCTTCCAAAGAGTGACGAAAGCGTTCCCTGATGATGAAGTTGAAGATTTTGGCGCCATAGTCAAGAACGTTGTCAAGAGTACAAGTTATGAGAACGCGACGTGGCTCAGCGTGGAAAGTAATAGCAGAGTGGGTAATGACACAAGGTGGAAGGTTGTAGCATATAACACCAAACAAAGATTCCCAAAATATCCAAAGCGCGTCTCTCCGAAAAAAACTTGTTGAGGACTTGCTGCTTAATTATTTACAACTCCTTCATTCATTAACATGTCTAGTTCTCTCCGTCTGGTTTCTTCCAGACTTCCACGTTCACCTGCTATTCCTTTTGTTTTCCGCTGGACGAGAAATATTCATCATCCCAGACCTTTGCCATACCCTGTCGAAGGAGGTCTGGGCAAATTCTTGCCACCACCAGCACTTAAAACTTTTACAGAATATCAGGATGGCTTGCTCCAGAGACTAAATGACGAGCTAAGAAGTATGTTAAATACATTTTTCACGTCTTTGTCGCGTCATTGACATAATATGCCCTTTGTAGCTGACCCCAAGATTGAACCGCATGCTTCCGTTGTTCAGACGGTTATTAGATATGCTCACCAGCGAGAAAGGACTCTGGCATTTAATTATGCCGTTCTCGCTCTGAACAACAGCTTCTTCCTCGACCAACTTGTATGTTGTTGTTTTCTAGGTTCTATCCCGAATATACTCATAGTTTACTCCTAGGCACCACCCCAACCCTCGCAAAGCGGTGTCGAGAACCACCAGTCCTTCATTTCAGAAAAGCTTGCTGAAAGAATTCGTGTCAACTATGGTGACCTCACACGACTCAAGTCTACATTTTCAGCAGCTGCTCTCGGAATGTTCACCAACGGCTGGGTCTGGCTTGTCACAGACTCAAAGGGAAATCTCGGCGTTCTTCCTACCTTTGGTCCCTCTACTCTCATGATTAGGTCTAGAACCAACATGAACTATAACAAGGGTGCCATTTATCGCGAAGATAGGACCACTGTCTCAGAGGACGCCTCTTCCCAGTCATCAACTTCATCGCCCTCCACTTCTTCCTTCTCCAAATCAACATCAGCAGGCACTTCCCCCTCATTACCAACTTCTGGTGTTGTCCCACAAAATCCTTTCCCATCACCTGCTGACCCCCATGCCCGTCAGCTCCATGTCACCAAGCGTGCAGGCTTCGACTTTGGTCTCCCCGCTAGCATTTTCGACAACAAGCCTGCCAATTTGGATGCTGACCAGCCAGTCACTATTCCCTCTATGCTCAATGCTGGAGAGACTCTATTTCCCCTGTTCGTCGTTCCCGTTTATGAACATGCTTGGATGAGCGCTGGTTATGGTGTTTGGGGCAAGGAGCCCTGGTTGAAGGAGTTCTGGTCCGTCCTCGATTGGCAAAAAGTCAGCAAGGCTTACGAGCACGCTGTCTCGAGTTAAAATCTTGTTATATATACACTCTACTCCCTAACATAATTCGATTACTATTGCTATTTCTCACCGCAATCAGGACATGCCTTTCGCCAGCTTGAAAACTCAAAACAAAAGATCACATTGCGCAACAAGCCAAATATCATACATACTCGTAGGTTTAATTATTGGATAATTTCAAGTCTACAGAGAACCCAAAGTCATAGAACGCCGTGATTACGAGTGCTTCAAGGCCATGAGTGCGCATAGAGCAGCTAGAAGAGCATGAGCGTGGTTGACAAAGACCAATCGGACATTACCTACCACCAGCACCGCTTCCATCCTTGGCCAAACCAATTTCAACTCGCTTCTCGACGTCCTCCCCTACCAATAGACGCAAGGACTCTCGCAGAATCTTGGTAAAGTTGGGATAATGCTCGACGAGACTGAAAAACGATTAGTTCGATCCACAATCAACAACCAAAACCCCTCACCTTCCATCAACACCAAGTCCAAGTCTGTCGTTGGGGCCCTTGATGTCAGAATGCTCTCCCTTGATAGAAGCGTATTTCGTTTGGATTAGGACAGTTGCAACAGCGACACCGCTCAACAGAGCTGCTCTTCGAGCAACCAGGGAACATATCCAGCGGGTAATCTACGCTTTTCTTTAGTAAACCACCTTTGACGTCAAGCACGGAAAAAATACAGCAGCATCCTTATAGGAGACCTGCTCCTCTTTGAAGGCAAGGTGTTCTGAAATGGTTTTCCGGATACGATCGAGTTTGATGACGACCTTTGGTGATAGCTTCTCCTTAGAGAACTCTTGACCAAAGGGTGGGTGCACAAAGCTATCTGGATCATTGTTGTCTCCGATCCATGCCTCTTCCACAGCACTCATAAAGCTAGTATCGAGACCATAGTGCTTGTTCAGTTCTGGGGTCGATTTTCCAGAGAAGAGAAGGGGCTTGGGCACGGCGTCGACAAGTGCAACCATGACATGTCGAACGATTTCGCCAAGGTACATGCCAGAAATGAACTTTTCGAATGCTTGGAAAGAGGGGTTAATGCTGAGTCGGTCTAGGGCCTGGTCATAGGGCGTTGTGGGGAGGTGACTGCGCTACGGGGGCATGAGAAACGAGGGCAATGGAAGCTTTTGGAGATACCTACGGAGTTGTTGAATGCACCCCACTCAGTGTTGATAACCATTTCACCGCCCCGGGCAGCAGCCGCTGATCCAGCAAGCTTCGGGATATTAGCTAGTAAGTTCACTATATCAGCCCGCATATTCAAATTATTAAATTTCCAAATACTGACCAACTTGCTCAATATAAGCGCCGTTCGTTCCTGTGCCGAAAATGGCACCCGCAATGCAGCCACCGGCGGTATAGGCTCTAGAAAGCAGAGCGCCGACAGTCTATCGTAGATGATTGAATACCAAGAGGAAAAATTAAACGCAAGGGTACATACATCGTTGACGAGGGCAACACACTTGACGTGCATGTGTTTTCTATCGAACGCGTCTTGCAAGAGTTTGACTACGTCATTGCCTATGGCGTTTTTAGCCGAGAAGCCCTTTGTCCATGTCAAGATTTTTCCGGATCCAAGAGCGGTCTGCTCTACTGGGAATGAAAAAGTCAAACCCAGATGAACCTCGCTATTAGATGCTGCGGCTTCTCTATTCTCTTGAGGAGAGGTGTAGTCAGTCGTCGCGTGGGTGGTAAGGAAGGCATCAACAGAGTCGGCAAGATAGTCTGAAAATAGATGAATCTCATTAATTTTCGAAGATGGTAAGATGACGATATACCAAAAAGGGCTGTTGCTTCGCCTGCTTTTAATGTCTCGGAGACGCGATATTTCTGCTGAACCAAGCTGAAAGTCTTGTCACCTTTGAGGACGACTTCGCAGACACGTCTTTATGGACAGGGGCGCGAGATTAAAGGAGGTAGACGTAGTTTGAGCGTCGTTAATGCAACAACAACTGTGAAATTACACACAAGTTCGTTCCACCGAGATCGAGGGCAAGGAAGGTTCTACGCAGTAAATTATTCGTTGTCGATTGTGTGCATAGCTCATAGTGGGGCCAACTTAGAGGACCTACCCAGTTTCTGTTCCATCGGGTACACCTGTGACGAAGGATGGACTAGAGTATATATCAAAATTAGCTAGAGCAGACATACGCTTAAGACTGTTCAAACATACATCATGGCCATAGCCTGGCCATAGTTGGATAATCCAAGTTTGAACTCTTCGAGGAAGGTTTTAGTGAGCTCCACGAGAGCATTATCATCGATACTGAATTGGGCGTCGATAAGATCGAAAACTGCCTGAGGATCGTTGTATTGGTGTGTAGATATGGCAGGCATCTTGAATATAGAGAGTAAGGAAAGATGGGAGGATGTGATCAAGGCGAATCAAAGTTTGAAAGAGATAACTAAGTAACTTATACGCATCAGTACTTCCTTTTAAGGTTCCTCATCCTTAACTTCCACCTTCATCGATTTAGTGTCACACTGAACTTTGGAACGAGACCTCCGACTTGTCGCTCTATTTCTCGTTTACATCAACATTATACAAATTAAAGTTGAAATAAATTCAAGGCTTTTCTTCTAAACACTCCAGAACAACTCTCCGTTGAACGGCACACTTCGGAATCAGTCTGTCCAGTCATGTGTCTACCCAAGCCCAAAGGTTTTCTTCCAATATCAGACTAGCTCCGCCACCTTATCGCCCCGATAGCTACTCCTGTCTTCCTTACTTGCTGATACATTTCAACGAATGCCATAAACTCATGATAAACTGGCTCCAATATTCGTATTGGCCAAGTAACTTTGAACAGCCTTGAACCACCCAACTCTTGTGCTAGCCCTACCCTTTCCTCAGTCTTGAAATTGTTCATCAAAACTTGGTTCAATTTGCAGTGTTGCATCACAGATATGTTGAACCCGAAACTTGCTCGCTGTCAGTCGTGTGCCATTTGTCTCGTTATTCTGATATCGGACGATACCAGGACTTCCAGTTATACGATCAAAGTGTTTTGCGGGCAAATGTCGGCAATCGTGGCACTTACTCCCTCAGCACCTGGTTTTACTTCGTCATAATATCTCGGAATTGGCCCACCACCAGGATTGTTTAGGTAGGTGCGGTTGAACGTCGGTCATATTTTCTCATATACTTGTTGAAAGGGTGCTATCAGGAAGAACTTTGGCCATCGTCCGCAAATATAGAAAAGAATCTTCATTCACTCATAACAAGAACTGCCGTTCAGTTTCTACATTGCCCCTATGTTGGCAGGCTGTGTATCCGTCCCGCCTCCTGTGCGATCACCAGTCCGAAATGCATGGATAGGATTCGCCTCGATGACTCCCTAAAACGCCATGGTATATTTCACTCAGCCCTTTTTAACAGGTGCACATCTGACAATGGATTTGCGGTTTCGAATACAGCATTGTGCTGGCGAATACCTTCACTCGTAGAGAAGGAACTGACTATTTTTAGTTCGCAGACCCAATTTCTACAGCTTCTGCTTCACAAATGCTGGCTTCGACTTCCTTTCACCATCGCTTTTCCGGTGTGATGGCATAGACCACATTGCTACTGACCTGCTCTGCGAACATGTGCCTCCACCTTAACACACGAATCGTGCTTCAGAATACAATGAACGGCTGCTGAACGGTAAATCACTCCCGGACGACCCCTATAAAAACCCAGCTGGATTATGATGCAAAGACTAAGCTGAAGATGAAGTCCTACTTCTTGAGACTAGCCTCTCTTCTAGGTGTTGTAGCTCTGCTAGCAGGCTCTGACGTGTTGGCCAAGAAAGGAGGCAGAAGGCTTACCGCCCGACAAACACCCCAAACCAACGGACTCCAGAATATTGTAAGGGTATTTCTTCCCTATCTATCGTCGCCTGTTAAATATCTTTCAAGGTTACATGGGACGAATACTCACTGAAGATTAATGGGAAACGCCTCATGATCTTCAGTGGAGAGATCCACCCTTACCGGTTGGTTATTTTTTAGTTTCATGTTGTAGAGGTGTCCTTATATGTGCGCAATTAGTATGCCCGTCCAGAGCCTTCACTTGGACGTTTTCCAGAAAGTCAAGTAAGCACACTGCCAATCATTCCGTGCTAAAGTATGTGCTCAATTCATGACAGAGCAATGGGCTTCAACGCAGTTTCCTTCTACGTCTTCTGGGGTATCCACGAGCCCAAGCGTGGAGAAATATCGTTCGAAGGTTTCCGAGACTTACAGCCATTTTTCGATGCTGCTAAGGAAGCTGGTATCTACCTAATCGCCCGTCCGGGGTTAGTGCAACACATTTCTGTTCCGCCTATTTTGCTGACTTCTCCTCAGCCCTTACATCAATGCTGAGACCACTGGTGGTGGCTTCCCTGGCTGGGGTACATACACCCCAGGGATTTGGAGAACTTCCAACACCACATACGTAGAAGCATATGAGGGATACATTAAAGCTGTCGGCGAAAGGATTGCGGCCAATCAGATCACCAAAGGTGGCCCTGTAATCCTAGTTCAGGTGAGCGTCGCAGCTGTTCGCCGATGCGCAGCACTCATTCTTGCACCAGTCCGAAAATGAATATACTGGTTGGTACGCACCTTACTCGGAGGACTTTGTCTACGAGAAGAAGCTTATGCAGTCATTCGTGAGTTCTACGATTTGACGGTTTATAGCCTTTTTAACCTCTTCTAGCTCGACGCTGGCATCACGGTCCCAATCACCACAAACGACGCCTGGGCCGGAGGTCATTACACCTCTGTTGACATCTATGGCTACGACTCTTATCCAAACGGCTTTGACTGTTCACACCCTTATACCTGGAAGTCAAATGCTGTTCCTGAGTGCGTTCGAATAGTCATACAAATCACCGCTTTATCTGACACTAGTCGGGGATAGATCCTTCTGGGGATCCCATATGGGCATCAACCCAGAGGACCCCAACGCAGTCTACGAGTACCAAGCAGGTGCCTTTGACGGCTGGTAAGCACCTATCTTCCTATGTCTGAATCGCAGGTCCTATCTGTTAACCACCTTCAGGGGTGGAACTGGCTATGCTGATTGTGCTGTTTTGCTTGGCCCGGAATTTGAACGAGGTCGGTACCACTGACTGCCCGACGAAATCATTCTGAATGCCCTGCAGTTTTCTATAAAAACGAATTCGCCATGTCGACCACAATGCTCAACTTGTACATGATTTACGGTGGGACAAACTGGGGAGGAATTGCGCATCCAGGTGTGCTATATTGGAATTTATTGGTTTTTTTATGCTAATCCCGCCTAGGTGTTTATACCTCGTACGACTACGTGAGTATCCAACGCTAGAACCTCGCCCAGATAAGTTATCTTATATTGGTTTCTTCAGGGTTCGGCTATTGCAGAAGATCGTACTTTACGCGAGAAGTACTATGAACTCAAGCTGCAAGCCAACTTCTTGGCAGTCTCTCCAGCATATCTTACCACCAGGCCCAAAAACATTTACAACACGGCAGGCGCCTTTACCGGAAACCAAGCGCTTAAAACGACACAGGTACTTGATGCCGTTGGAAAGAAAACAGGTTTCTACGTCGTCAGGTGCGTATTTTGTCGCGCGCGTTCGAATTCCAACCAACTGAAGTTACAATAATTAAGACAAGCGGACGCTTCGTCCAACGCTCCGCAGACATACAAACTCACGCTCCCTACCAGCATTGGAAGCTTGACTATTCCTACGATTGGCGGTTCCCTCTCCCTCAATGGAAAAGACTCGAAGATTCATGTCGTGGACTACGCAGCTGGCTCCAACACGTTGGTTTACTCGACATCTGAAATTATGACATGGTAAGGAACCTTTTTTGTCCAAGCATATCTTCCTCTCCAGGCTTATCATACTTTACCCATAGGGCTACAATTGACGGCCGAGATATCATTCTTCTCTATGGAAATGCCGGAGAATTGCACGAGACTGCCATCAAGTTCACAACCACCGCTCCCCCCGAGGTCAAGGTACTCTCTGGTTCTGCATCGATCAAGCAGAAGGTACTCTCCGGAGGTGCACTTGTGTTACAATACAATACCAACGGCCAATCGGTTGTGCAAGTTGGATCCAACACCCTTCTTTATATCCTAGGTAGAGACTCGCTTTCATTATGTTGGCGTGATCCTAACCTCTATCCCAGATCGTGCCAACGCCTACCAATTCTGGGTGCTTCATCCTCCCGCTTCAGGGTCGATGGGACAATTCGAAAGGGAAAACCCAATTATCATCAAAGGAGGCTATTTGCTTCGTTCTGTTGCGGTCAACAACAGCGTCTTGGCGATCAAGGGTGACCTTAACAGCACTGCCAACTTTGAAATCATCGCCCCGACTAAAGACTCCAGCTCGGTTACTTTCAATGGTGCTCCATTGAACTTGGCTAGGACGACATATGGTACACTGACTGCCTCTAGGACTGCGTCTCTTCCAAGCGTAGCTCTACCCAATCTCTCTGCTTTGACATGGGTGAGCAACACATATCTCGTTGCACTAGTCTTCCTGTTATTGACATCTTTTCGTAGAAAACTTCTAACAGTCTTCCTGAAATCTCCAACAGTTATTCTGACGCTGGGTGGGTAACTGCCAACCACAGCAGCACAGTAAACCCAAGGAAACTCGCCACACCTGTCAGTCTCTATGCTGGTGATTATGGCTTCCATACTGGCAATATCCTATGGCGCGCCCACTTTACTGCTAGCGGCACAGAGACTGGTTTTAAGACGAACCTTATGGGTGGCACCGCGTTTGGTTATTCTGTCTGGCTCGACTCGACGTTCGTTGGTTCGTGGGTTGGAGATGCTAGACACAATCAGTATGAAGGCACTTTCAATTTCCCGACACGATTGGCTAAAGGATCAAACCATGTCATAACCATCCTGCAAGACCATATGGGATATGAAGAGGATTGGACAGTTGGCAATGACGACTTTAAAGCACCCAGAGGTATTCTCAGCTACTCCTTCCCTGGAAGCACTTCTACCACAGTGAGCACCTGGAAGGTTACTGGAAATCTTGGAGGAGAATCGGTAAATAGATTGCTCTTCCTCACTCATCTGTTTTACTCAAATATTCAAATTTCCAGTACGTTGACAAGACTCGCGGTCCTCTTAATGAGGGTGGTCTATATGGAGAGCGTCAAGGTGAGAGGATTTCCATTCTTACAGATATGACGACTCTCAGCGCCATTGCAGGATGGCATCTCCCTGGCTTCAATGACGGGTCTTGGGCGACCGGAACACCCACCAATGGAATTTCTGCCCCAGGTGTTAGCTTCTACAGGACAAAATTCAATTTGACTATTCCGAATGGAGTCGACTACCCTTTGGCGCTTGTGACCTCAAACACCACCACAAACCCGCACTTCCGTTCTCAGGTGCGTTTCTAATCAGTATACGAATGATATCCTATTACTTATGAGTCTGACTACCCTAGTTCTACGTCAATGGATATCAATTCGGAAAATACGGTGAGTTGCACAAGCAATACTTTTAATTTTCCTGAGGTCTGAATGATGGGTTGGTATAGTGAACCATGTTGGTCCTCAGAAGTCGTTCCTAGTCCGTGAGTGGTAGATTCTCCCTCCCGTTTGCACCGCATTAAAATCAAGATACGTTTAGCGCAAGGTATCCTCAACTATAACGGCGAAAACACTTTGGCTGTTTCGTTGTGGGCAACTGACGCAGCTGGAGCCAAGCTGAACTCGTTGGGCCTGTCATTGACATCCAAAGTTGAGAGTAGCATGGCCCGCGTTGTAAACCAGCCCTTCACACCGTGGGCAGCGCGTAGTGGGGCGTATTGAGTATAGTGAAGTTCACACAAGTCGAAATAAATAGGTTGTATGCAAAGTGGTTGAATGGATATGATTGCCACAAATGGCGCCTCTCCTCGGCTCTATAAGGGATATGTAAATTACATGAGGTTGAGATCGCCGAACTTCTCCTTGTAGCCTGAAAATAAATGTCGGTCAAATGCAACAACACCCGCTGGCAAGATTTCCACGCACCTGGCACTGTCCATTTGCCCTTCTTGAGCATGGTCTCTACTGCCTCTTTGATACGGGGGTGCGCTTGGGCAACATCCTCGGTCTATAAAATTTAGTCAGGAAATCATGTATAAGCACTGAGCATAGCTGGCAGGCGTACCGTTAACTGATCGAAGGGGCGGGCCTGCTCTATGTTGGCGAGGGTATCTTGGAGCTGCTTGAGCTCGACGTCAATCTTTTGCTCAGTCTCTTGAGCCTTGGCGACCTATAACAACAATATATTGAACGTTGGTCTCTCCATACGCAGAAACAAAGTAGACGCGTACAGCCTTGGCCTCGAAAGTCTCAATAGCCTTGATGTGAGTATTAACGTCGTAGGTCACAGGCTTGAACTCCTTGATGAGTTTCTCGGCCTCGTCAACGATGGCCTTGTTTTTCAAAACGGAACGGTAGTGAGTGAAGTCAACATTGGTGGGCTGGCCGGAGTAGACCTGTTGCAACCTTTGAGCGTCGGCGTGGCGCTTGCGGAAGGCCTGCAAAGCAGAGATGGTTTCTGGTTGACAATATAAGTAACAATTTGGAGTATATAGTTAAACACCAACCCTTTCCGAGACCGAGAGAGGAATAGATGCGGGCAAAGTCCTTCAAAAAAAGGTAAAATAAACAAGTTCACTACGTAGCAAATTGGCGTAAAAGAACGAGACCTACAACCGCAACAGTCGCAGCTTTTGTCGCCATAGTTCTATGATGATATTATAGTGGGTTTGAGATATATAAATGAGAGGTTGGACTCACAACAGAGGCGTGAATGGTGTAGTCGTCAATTCCTAACCCAGTTTCTCTTCCTGACCAACACGAAATCGGCATTTGCCGTTCCCTTCTCCTGTATCCGCCGAATTCCGATAATCTTCACACGGTCTCTCTTCACTGCTGAATTGGATGTTCCTTGGTTGTTTATTCATTGTCAAAGCAGCTATCTTAACGGCTTTTCTTTCAATATCTCTTGACGGCGACTGCTTGGTTCTGATTATCTCTGGCTAACACGCATATTTTATCTGTCACGATTTATCTTTCGCTGGCTATATGATACGATAAACAACGTGTTGATTTTGGCTATTGTACAACTTTTACAAAACTATCTTTTTTGACTTATTTACTGCTACTCAAGTCGACTCTTTGGGCCAGCTGGAAATCTGAACTGCCTTTCCATCAATGACGAAGGAATGGGTCAGAATTTGTGCAGCACCCGTATCGATTGTCAGCTTGTACGTTCCTGGATACACATGAAGATTGCCGTCGGCGTCGGCGCGTGCAATGGATCCGAGGGTGACTTTCAATGATGCGATTTGCTGGGTACCTGGCTTAATATCATGAAGACGAGTATACGCAACGAGCTGCTTGTTGGGATGAGGAGCTGGTCCGGCATTGCTGCTAAGGAAGGCGAGGGCAGTGTAATCTGAGGCAACCTTTCCAGTGTTCTTGATGACAACATCGAAAGTATCAAAAACGTCAAGATCGACGCTCTTGGTGCCAGCTGGAGCCATTGGTAGTCCTGGGGGTGTGGGGTAGTGGGATTTTGCAGGACGGGCCCAGCTTAAATTGAACGTCGTGAAGAAGAGACCGTGACCGAACTCGAAAACTGGTGTTCCCTTGTACCAAATGTAGGATCGGCCAGGGCTAGTCGCATTGGGGCGAATGGTCATGTCTGTCATTGCGATTTGGTTGACGTAGTCGCCTGGGTACTGTGTCAATGGGAGTCGTCCTGAAGGAGCAGCTTTCCCGCTGATGATATCAGCAAGTGCAGTACCACCACTCTGTCCGGGATATCCTCCCCAAAGAATAGCATTGACCTAACCCAAGTCAGCAATCTGGTATATTTCAGAGACGGCTAGGCTCACATTCTTGTTATTTTTCAGCGCCGAGCTGTCGACTTGACCGCCTCCAAACTGCATAACGATCATGGGTTTCCCAAGGTTGCTGAGTTGTGCAGCAAGGTCCAGCTGGTTGCCCGGCCATGTGATGGTATTTCGGTCCAGACCCTCCCGTTCGATCGACTCGTCGATACCACCTGCGAATACAATAGCATCTGCCGCCTTGGCCGCAGCAAGGGCAGCTGCAAACCCTGTCGTTGAATTTCCACTGATAGTCGTTCCTTGGGTGTAGGTGGCCTTGTATCCAGTGTTGACGGCGCCTTGGAATGGGCTGACAAGGAATGGTGCAGTTCCTTGGTAGTTGCCTTGCAGCTGACCTGTTGCATTGGCCCATGGACCGACGAAAGCGATGGACTTGATGGTGCTCTTCAACGGTAAGGTTCCATCATTTTTCAAGAGGACGATGCCTTCTAATGCTGCTTTGTAGGCAAGATCTCGGGCAGGGGGGGTGTTGATATCAGACCAGCCTAGTTGTCGGTATGGCTGCTTATCAGCTGGATCGAAGTACCCCAAGCTGCAAAGCAATGTCAATGTTTTTGCTTTCGCCTATACAAGATTGTCACTTACCGAACCAAAGATGAGTATTGTCGAACCAAGGCTCGTTCCAAGTCCCCTCTCGTGATGAGGGACTGGTTGAAAGCGTCAGGGAGATGGGCAGAGTACGCCGTACCGCAATCGACATCAGTTCCAGCTTTCAGGGCATCTGCGACAGCCTGAGCATAGTTGGAGGTGAAGTGATGGGTGCTGAAAATATTGTCGACGGCATCACAGTCGGATGTTACCCAGCGACCATCGTCGTTGAAGCCCCAGTGGTCTCGAAGCAATGTTTGGAGAAGATAGGAGCTGGCACATGCTGGGATTCCGTTGACAGAGTTGTAACTGCACATCACAGAGGCGACCTTCGCGTCACGGACGCAACTCTGGAACGGTGGCAAGTAGTACTCGCTCATATCCTGTGGAGTGACAATGGCGTCGAAAGACATTCGGTTATTGCCATGCCAGTTTTCGAGGTCGTAAGCAGCGTAATGTTTGCAGTCGGCAACGATCTTGTAGTTTTTGGGGTCGATGCCTCCCTGTAGACCCTGGATGAGGTTGAAGACGTATTGGGAAATGTGGTATGGGTCCTCTCCTGGTGTTTCTTGACCTCTGCCCCAACGAGGATCCTTGAAGGGATTGATGTTGGGGGTGAAGTAATCGATACCAGCACGTCCGCCATTGTTGAATGCGCGAGCTTCTGTGCTGATGACGGTAGCCACGTCCTTGATGAGTTGGTCATCGAAGGCGGCACCCATGGTGATTGGCTGAGGGAAAGAGGTCGCAAAGCTGAAATTACTCCCAGCAGGCGCGAAGAAAACACCAGGACTGCCAGCAACACCGTGCTTTGTTAACAGGTCGTATTAGAATGGCATTATATGGGACGCAGTGAACGGCCTACCAAAGCTTCTGACCACCATTGGTACGGAGGTAAGCCCAACCTCGAAACACCTGGAGACAAGTTGACTGTGTTGGCCATCAACTCGTCCACAGTGAACTGGGAGATGATAGCTTTGGCGCGAGTGGTGGCATCCTTGGTCATATCACACACTCCATTGCCCTTGAGTGGAGCTTTGGAGCAGTCGGGGAAGGTGTAGGTGAATGTTGCAGCATTGGCGTGCAGGACGCAGGCTAACGCGACGAAAACACTCAGAGATGTCTTCAACGCCATTGAAATTCAAGTCAAGGTTGCTCTTCTGTCACTATTCACTGTACGCCTTTTATACGAATCATACTGCCCCAACACATATTTCTCCGGCGCGATTTACGACTATGGATACTCTGCTCCATTGGCTGGCAGTACCACTATACCCCTATTGGCGCTGCTTCTGACGGTTCAGTGTACGTCGCAGTTACAAATTCGGTATGTACAGCAGAAGGTGTTCGCTTTGGTCAATCACGAGTGCAATAAACCGTCTTCATAGGCTCCATTTCGGATTACAGATATCCTAGGAGATCAACAAAATTCTCTTATTGCACAGATTCCACCATACGCTGTAGTGACTTCACAGCGGAGAAGCCTTCTATTCCTCCATAGAAAATGGTGGCTACGTCACGCCATTATAGAATTCGAAGTCGAGAATAGGCGATGGCTTAGTTGCGGCCCTCTGCCCAACAATACACCCGTTCTTCGTACTTTGAGACCTGAGCGCCTGTGTAAAGGGACTCTGAATGAACATACCTTCTGCTTGCGTTTATCTCCCGGTTTTACAAACTAGGACTTCACAGTGCCTGATTCAGCGTTGGACTTGCCTATGAACACAGTATACGCTGCCGATATGCTCCAAGGTAAAATGGTTCAAGCGGACAGACTTCAATCGAGGCTCCAAAAATACCCATGAGAATATGTTCATGAAAATAACCATGCAAGTATGGCACAGAAACTGAGACAAGTCACTCTTCTATAATTACACCCTTTCTTTTCGGACTAGGGTGTTATTTTATCGTTTCTCTCATGTATCAATCTCAAATACAACCCACTCATGAAGCACCATGATATGGATTGGACTATGACTGACATGATTGCTAACCTAGGCGAAGTCACCTGAAGGTCTTTACAAGTAATGATCACTTCCTTGGTTAAGAACCACACTGAGTGCCTCCTAACAAGAGAAGTTGAGAGTTCTGCCAAGTCATATGGTAGCACCGTCATCCTCTCGAAGGATTTAATCATGAGTGGAGATCGCCGACTAAAATATCAAGGCTTAATATTACCAACGGAGATTCGGCCCTGACTCTAATTGCTCGCGTTCAATCAATGTACAGCGCGAAGATATCTTGATCATGACAGCACGGTGGTTCTCCTAGCAGTAGTTACAGAACTCATGAATTCTTAAGACATCTTAGTCGTGCCGGTTTGTAAATTTATGGTACAAACTTGAGAACATTAATTGTTTTGAGTCTGCCTCAAAGCGCACCCGCCGGTTGCCTACACGCGGAGCGCACTTATCGTTTATTGTGCTGGTAAGGCTAAAGGCCCCAAAGCCCTTCGGATGCTGCGAAGGGTATTGTCCATCCTAGATGTTCTTAGACATGACACGTTCATATGATGATGCTTCGAAGATATTTGAGTGCAAAGATAGCTTCCTTTGAATAAAGATTCTTTTTGACACATACGTCTTACCTTCCAAGGTCGTGATATTTCTAAACAAAATATTGCGATGTAAGCAGGATATGACTCAATAAGAACAACTCGGTATTGGTATATTTACAGATTGTGATTTTATTGCACACTGGCATCTTAAAAAAATATAGTACCGTTTCAGCCAAAAGGGCTTACCAAATACCTCTACCGGCCCCTTAGGATCTGACACGGGGCGACAGTCGGTCATATGGTTCGCAAAGGTAGGTTGTCGGAAACCGCCATTGACAGCGCTCATGAACGCTAAGGGACATCTGTCAAGCAGTGAACCCAGAAAATAAAAGGGCTAACACCAGCTTCAAGACAGGATAATTGCATTCAATGTCGTTTGGTATACAGCAGCGACCGAACTTTTAGCTTGGTTATGGTGGAGTGCGTAAACGCGCGTCAATCAACGCCATCACCCAATCTAGACATTGCCGCTTCATGTATTTTACTGCATCAATCCCATCAGATCTAAGTGCATCATCACGAGGGCCCTTAAAACGTTAAAATGTCAATCATTTGGACCTCAGAGTCACAACATTCAGGCAGTGTCCACCTTGTTTGTACGACAACCGACACAATCGACCTGTCAGGCCTAAGGCGCCTCCCTTCAAATGTGTAAGACAAAATCAGTGGCATAAGTTACAAGCGGCATCTCACAGGCGCAATGGAACCACGCATCGCCCCACATATAATTGTGTTTTGTGTAATTATACGCTTACACAGCTGTCCAAGAGATAGCCACTGTCCATCAAATCCGGTCGGAACGCTACTCAGACAGCAATCTATTCCAGTCGCATCGCACATTTCGAAGGGTTACGCGACTATTAGTGGGTAGCCCAGACTCTGAGATAAGATAAGACCGGCAGAGGTGTTATATGCTGTGATGGTCTGGGTCAGATATTAGCATCCGTGAGCGTTTCAGTGTCGACAATATAACCTTTGGATGGAGTATTACTGCTTTGGTTCACTAGCTATACCAGGGATAAGTACGGCTAAGTATCATGTGGGTTACAATGGACCGTTATAACTCCCTGAAACAAGATTTGGACAGGGGAATTTGCTGCTTGAGGAGACATGGATGATTAGACACAGAGATCTACATAGGATATCTCGGCCCAGTAACAGACGGCACCGTATCAAATGAGTAGTAAGTACTCGTGTAAGTTTGCGTTCGAGTTTGGTGTCAGAGAGTGTGTCTAGTGCCGCGGTGCCGTTTTCAGGATTGTCTATCGGATAAGCCATCCTCACATGAAACCACAAACAGCCAAGTGTGAAATGAGCATTGCGCCAGAGCAACGGCGGCCCTTGTACAATCACCGCAGAACGCCCCATGTTGGCTAATTAACTCGGACGCTGACCTGGTTAATCGCGATGACATATACCCTCACATATAGAGAGTGAAGAGAAACATATTTATCGATAAATGCAACACATATGGAACGAAGCGGCACAGCACCGGATAAACCGGGACACCCATTTAACCGCGGTAGGAGGCTATCTATCCACTTGGATGAGTTAGGGTCGAGGAAATCAGAGAACTGGGACAGGCGGGTGAGGGTAGGTAGGCCTTTTGGTGTATTGGATTGACCAAAAGCTAGCCGATTTCTTCACCGGACCTACACTCATGAGCATAATCACAATCCGCTGAGAAGTTTTGGTATAATCGATCAGTTGGTATTTATTACAGCTCCAACTGCTGCTGCTGCTGCAGCGATAACGGGGAACCCACGGGAATTTACCAAAGAGACGATCCGAAGAAGTGGCTGAAAAGAGGAGGACAGGGAAAAATGAGACGTACAGTGTACGAGCATGAGTTTCGAGGCGACGAAACGCATCCGAAGCGATCATGTATCGAACACAAATTTACAAGAATTTTTGTATCTTCGCAATCAGTAAGCACAGTTACGATAGATATAGTTATCATGAGAACGCGGTTTTACTCATGCAGCAAAGGGAGCAAGTGTTACGATTATCTTTCAACTCGGCGAGTACTCTGCCGTTTGCCGATTCTCCAGTAGAGGCAATTCAAGTACCCCATTTGGTTATCTGGACCAATCGAACTGCTGGCATGCATCGTGCATGTAGGCCCTGGGCACGCGTTGCGGGGAAATGGGCAAAGTCGTACACATGAAAGCAAGCTATGACCTATGCGGGGTTTCATTGCAATTCAATTGTGGTACGAATCTAGTGAAGCCGGAAAGGAAGAGTCACGATCACATATAAGCATTCAATTGAAAAGGAACAAGGTGCGTGTTGGTGTGCTCGGGACGTCATTCCTATACTCGTCCAGATGGGTATGATATCCGTAGTCTTACTCTCGAAAAAGTGGTGAATTGCTAAAAGGTGATCCATTAATACGTGTTTGTAGGGCCGCGGAGAGTGGCAAATCCTCCAGAGTTAAAGTAAAATAAAATATTCCTCTAAACAGGCACCCGAGTCTCCGTTTGCCTGACCTTGGCCTCGCCGTGCGTTCAATGGTATGCATGTACGTACACCACCAGATATCGGTATCTTTCAATCTCCACCTTAGCTATCACACTTTATGCTGGTTTGCCCATCCGCTGTAGAGTCATTTATTAATCGAGTCTTGGCTTTCTCCACAGACGTGAGACTTCATACTACCCAGCTCGGTATGTTACGGTGGTATGAAATGCCTTTCGACAGTCACAAGGCGTTGTTGCATAAAGTCTCAATGGAGAAGTCATTCCCACAAGCGTCGCCACATGATTCGACAGAAAAATAGTGGATGTTCATTCGAGCTGCTTGACTCGAGTGTCACAAGATAATGCAAGTTGGAAGTCAACATTCCATTGCATATCTCGACGCATTACATATCTCCACCGCAGTTAATTACTGTGGCGACCCTATGAAAATCATGCAGATAATATCCTTGCAGGCAGCTTAATGAAACCCAACTATAATTCCAAAAATACGAGTGATAGGTTCCGCACTATGATACGACCATGCGTCACCACAAAGTTAAATGTTCTCGTGACGACATGCGGCCGTACTTATTTATCGATTAGCTTTCCCGTCATCTTGGAAGGTTCCATATGCAAAAAATGTCGTTTGATATTCATTCGGATAATATAGCGTCAAACATGGAAAGTTTTCAGAATATATTTTCAACTGTCCATCCCAAGGTTAAGAAAAGGAGAGAGAGGGAGAAAAGAGACATAGTACAAAAGCGTATCGATCGTGTTTGGAGATTGGAGCAGCAGACATAGCTTGAACATGTTGGGCATCCCGTGGGTCATAAACAAGGAGAAAGGTCGAAGGGGAATAAAAGATATGAAGTGGCCAAACGAAAACCAGCAACCATGGACTACGACCACCAGATGTTGTGTTGCAAAACAAGTTAGCCGTGAAAATTTTCGCGAGAATGGCTAGAGTGCGCAGTGATAACGGAGCTCGTGAACGATCAACGAGCAGGGTCAAGCTGCGATGCCACACGAGGAACATACATCCCTGGCGCCACGTTAGCCGAAAATTCAAGGTAATGGTTTGTAGCTGAGAGGGGGTAGAGTGCACGCCGCAGGTTGGTCTGGCATGCAATTTGAGATCATGCTTGTGGGGCGATGGCGAATGGGAAAAAGTGATGGAATAAAATGTGTCCATCAACACTGGGGATATGCCATGTGTGCCTGTCGGTTGGCTCAAAAAGAGAGAAAAAAAAGGCCCAAAAACCAAAAGTGAAAGGAAGGAAAGTATTTAAAACATAGCATATACAAGCAAAAAACGTTAGCAGAGGATGTGAAGTAACAAGGGGAAGAAACCAGATGATCTCAAAAGACAAATGACACGAATAAGGATTGCTAGGAGAGGGTATGATCCATGGATGGTAAATTGATACATTATGATGTGCTTTTGTCGTGAGTGGAGCACTTTGAGACGTTTCCATATTATGTTGGTACAGAAAGGGACATCATCTGAAAAAAAAAAAAAAAAAAAAAAAAGACAGAGAAAAAGAGAAAAAAGAGGAGCAACTGAAACTCTCTACTCTTTCCGTCCAGCAGGAGCAAGCAAAGAGGGGCATGTAAATCAGACGAGAAGTGAATAATGTGGGTTCCGCTAGACTATAGGGGAATGAAAGGAGAGAAAAGGAGAAAATCAATAACCATAGCCTGAAGTTCTCCCGCCTCCCGGGCCAGAGACGGCAGCAGCTCCACCCTGCTTGCCGGGAATGTTGACATTCATGCTCACGGGTTGAGCACTTGGTCCGACGGGGACATTCATGGAAACTGGCCCAACGACGCCTGCACCACCGACAAGGGCAGAGAGGCGAGATATTTCATCCCGTGAAGAAATGAGAGCTGAAGTGAGGCGCTCGTTCTCCTGGGAGAGATATTCGACCTTTGCTTGGAGCTGTGCCAGCCAAGCCTTCTTACGTTGACGACACTTGAGTGCAGCTAAATGGGAAAAAAAAAAAGAAAGGATAAGAAAACACGAGTTGCAAGGGGATGGACGAGATGAATGACCTTGTCGATTACGCTCCAAAAAGTTTTTACGTTTTTCCTCCTCGGTCTCTGGCTTCTTGTTTGAGCGCCTGTTGGAAGGATTTGACTGATCGTGGTCGAGGTCATCGTTATCGGGCGAGTTGACATCATCGTCTAGGTCGTCTTCATCGTCGTCCATCATCTCCTCTGAAATGTCCCTAGGTTTTGAACGACCGTTGGCGGGTCTTGTACGTTTGACAGATGATCTTGTTGTAGCAGATGGAGGAGGGGATATGGCGTCATAAGATTTGCGCTTTGAGCCGCGCTTGCCATTCACGGAAGCGACAGAAGCACCGTTGGTGGGTGTGGCAGCAGCGTTGGCAGCGGCGTTTCCTGCTCGTGCCTGAGCCTCTTCGCGCTTTGTGAGTTCTTGATGAGCTTGGGATAGGAGGAATAGACCATTGGCGGCAGCACTGGTAGCGGATGATGATGAAGGGATATAAGATGAATTGGCAGGTGCGGAATCTGACGAGGCGGATTGATTAGCTGCTGTGGATGAGGAATGATGAAGATTTGAGGATTGATAAGGGTTTGAATTGAGAACACCACTGATAGCGTTGAGAGTGTTGGGGGTTATGGTAGCTTGTGAAGCTGAAGCTGCTGTTGCTGCTGCTGAATTGGGGTTATTGCTATTCATGATAGCGAGAAAAGCAGCAGTGCCGGGTGAAGGCGGAAAACCGGCAACGAGAGGAGTAAGACCAGTGCCAGGGGTTAAACCTGTACGTGGAGTAAGACCCGTCCTTGGAGTAAGACCTGTCCTGAAATTTGCAGGATCGAAAGGTAAATGAGTAGCGGTGGGCTGGTCAGTATTTTGTTGAGGGCCAGCTAACATTGCTGGTGATAATGGACCTGAACGTAAAGAATTGATCGAATTTGCATTGTACGCCCATGGATAAGAGGTTGGATCAGCTGGAGAAGAAATGGATGCGAGTGGAGGTAGGACAGGTCTGTTTGGAGAAGAAGAACGCTGCTTGGGAGAATGATTTGGAGAGTTGTTCTGCGAATTATCTTCTCCTCTGACGTTTGAGGGAGTTTTAAAAGATTCTTCAAAAGGATTTGGTTCAAGATAAAAGTCAGAGCGAGTTTGTCTTTGTGGTTGTTGTTGGTCGGAGGGACTGCGAGAACGGCTTTTTGGAGACATTTGTTGACGATTTTTAAAGTGTCTTTGGGGGTGTCTAAACAAGAAATGACGACGACTGACGTAGGTCTGATTATATTACAACAGCAATAGCTATTTGTTGTTGTTTGTGAATGTACCTGGCAGACATGAATTGCGTCATTTTCAATCTTTTCTTTCTTTCTTTCTTTTATTTCTGTCCTTTTCCTTCTCTCTTTATTTTATACCGTGCAAATACAACTACATCCACGTACTGCTCTCTCTCTCGTCTGCATCTCCCTCTCTTCTTCAAAAAACACAAAATCAGTGTTATCGGAGTTTAAATCACCACTCCACACTCATTTCTCACGTTCTAAATACGCCAAGACCATATCATACCACACTCCACGGTCCTTCCCCTTGTACTTGCCAACATCCACTGGCCAGCTTTTCAATGCGCTAGCAAGTCTTCTTCCCACCTCACCTTCGTCCTCTCCTGCGATATCAACGATCCTACAAAGATATGTTCGAATCGTAAACACTATCCCACCACTTCTCCCTAATCGACGAAGTGTTTGCCGTTCCGTTCGCAAATACACCTGCTCGATCGTCAGCTCTTCCTCTCGATCTTTCATCTCTTCATCTTTCTTCAACGTTTTACCGCCATTCCCTACCTCTCCGTGTTCATACTCGTCCTCAGATCCAAGTGTATATTTAGCCCATCCAATTTGCTCCGGGTCCAGATCGTCATCTCCTCCGGCCATCTCTTTCCCCACAGTTTGAAAAAAGTAGTTGTTCCGTATCACTGGTTTATCAACTCCCATTTTTTGAAAGAATCGATCCATGCTGTTTTGCAATTTTTCTTGATCTATAATTTAACGTGAAAAATTCGTCAGTTAGATCATCCATGTAAAAAAATGAAAATCGAGTCAAATCAGTGCAAAAAAGAAGCGCGTCTAAAAATGTGCCCGACATCTGGGGGAAGCCCTATTCCATGCACTGCATAATACTTTGCCAATCCGTACTTGCACAACCAAATTCACGCACACTGACACCCAGGGGTCAACAGTGCATCGTCAAACGCCCAACCCACGTTAATATTCCAGAACAGAATCTGAAGCATAGAATGAAACACAGGAAAGGAAAAACAGGACCCGAACGGTGTTACTGCGCTATATGCAAAACCCACTCCGTGATGCGCAATCCTTAATTGAATCATGGTCATCAGCATCACGACGAAATCACTCCCGTCATGAAATGTCATCCTCCTTCCTGCCCCACAATATCCACCAAGGTTTCGACCATTGACAGCAGGGCTTGAATTCCGACTTGACTGGACCGGCGACTTGCTTTGCGATGGCAACAGAAAGGAGAAATAACGATAAGAACCGTAGAGTCCTCGTCCCGGAAAATCGTTCCGAGTCGATTGACTGCCGACGGGATGTATCCGTCACTTTGAAAGACTCGACGACAACACCTCAAGCCAGGAACCACAAACGTAGCGAAATGAAAAACATTCAAGTGGAAAGCATAAACGAGTTTGGCGGTAGGCCTGCGTACATGCATCTCTCAGCCTACTACCTGTTGGCCTGGAGTGCAAGCTTTGCAAGGAGGAACCGAGTCAGCCAACGACATCCATCCAATTTACCATCCACACAGCTGTCATTGGCGCACCATCTAGACTTCAAACGCGGTTGCCCAGATGGAACCCTGCGTGTAAAGCATAACTGCTCAATCACGAGACGAGGTCAAGGCACCCAATCTCCGCAATCTCTAGCGTTCAATGAATGCAGGCAAGTGCACTCCGCGAAACTTGACCAACACCCGGTGAACTTGAGACTCTGAGATTGCAAACAGGGGAGGAGAAATGAGGGAGTGTATCGTCAAAGAAGCAACTCGGAAACAAGTGCGAAAAAAAGTGGCAAGAAATAGAACCAATCTCGGTATGGCTTGAACATCATTCCCCTTTAACAGGCAGAGGTCTACAGACCTCCATATCAGAAGTGAGAATCTGCATGCAATACAGCATAGGCTTCGGTGAACGCAAACTGACACGATCACCCTCTCCTCAGCATTCCTGATTTAATGTCCGTCTACAGACCCCCTTGCCAACTGACGCAGGCAAGGCGACATCACCCAAATCTGAATCCTCCAGAAAGCTGCAAGACAATTCAAGTGCATCGATCATGTTTTTAGCTCGACGCCTGCCAGTAAGCAGTCCCATGCGTCCAACTTCTTTCTCTTTCTCGTGCCTCCCTATCCTGGGATAGTTCACTCTCCTCCAAGGCAATGATCATACCACGGCAGCATAAAAAAAGCACCCTCAGGTGGGCACGTAAAAAGGGCACGCCTCCATTCACTTTTGAGCCTATTCTTATGCCCATTTCTCATTCGGCATGCATCTGGCTTCCATCCAGCGAATAAAAAATAATCAGGGTTATTTTAATGCAAAAGGACCCCGCAAAAGATAACACAGGGACCTCTGCAGGTTGAAAACTACCTCCTCGCATGGAGTATCAGCCAACGAACGAGCAGCGTCGCCAATCACAATGAAAAGTCGTTCTACCAAGGCCTTGAGAAACAACGAGCGCTCTGGGTAAGAAGGACTCCGATCATACTTGATGGGTTCTTATTTCCCCGATAGCGACTCTCCGTCACCATCCCGCTTGGCTTCCTGACATGCCGCGAGGCTCTGGCTGCATTGTCGGGCTTGACAAAGCAGACATGTTGCATGTGCTCCCGAATCCGAAGATAAAAATAATAGGAGCAACGAAGGAAAAATCATAACAAAAAGAATAGAAGACGAAACTGCTATTGTACCATTTCTCCTTTCTGTGCTGGATTCGCATTTGTATCGCAGTCGTTGGCGAAGTGATAATAACAAGTAGCCGCCGTTTAGTATCCTGTTCAAGCCATACCAAGGGGCTCGATATGACTAAACACGCAATGATGCAATACACTCCGGAATGAAGCGAAAAAAGAGTTGGTCACGGTGAAAGGGCATCAATGGGGCAAAATAGGCTTGCGGGGGCAATAGGCTTCCCAGCACCCATGTGAATGCTGAGGACAAGAACGCCGAATGCCCGTGTCGCAAGATCCAATCACGACTGTACCCCTCCCCATTGCATCATAATGGAGCCCTGGAAGTGGGGCTCATACGTCGTAAGTATGAACGGGTGTAAGCCACTGCCCTGCCATTTTATTGACATTCACAGTTCTTTCGAAGAATGTGGTAGGTGAAATGTCTTGAAATGCATGGGTATGTTTCCGCAATATCTCCATGGCAAAGCAAAATTGAAAAATTGCCGGCGTACAAATTAGCTAGAAACCTCTGTGCACACGTCGCCAAAATAAAACCGCGAAGCACATTGGCATCATAACCCTACGTGCGACAATCGGCAGACGATAACATGCATCAAATAAGGCCTTCCGGCGCTTGCCTAGAATCTGGGGTATAAGCGCTGGCCATGAGCGGCTAAGTGCACCGTGATGATGGTCAAAGCTACGTGAAAGCCTACAAAAGGCCACGGCTAGTTGTGGGTAAAAACCCTAACACAACATTAACACCCCCGAGAGTACTCGCATGACTGCAGGCTGTAGCAGGATCCAATCGCCGTAATGCCGCGCGTCATCCAAAGAAAGCCCAGCACCAGAAATAGTTGCGTGAATAAAGGGGCACATCGGGACGTTGGAAGGAGAAAAAAAAAAGGCCAAATGAAACGAGACGCTAGATAGAGAAACTTACATTGCGGCACGTGTCCAGCGATGTGTATCTCGTCTAAGGGTAGACCGATTTTATCTTGCATGCGCCAAAATCCTGCAAGGGCAGCGACTTTCAGTCGCGAGAAGAGTGGTTTCTAGGGAATCGTCGTTACTCACCAGGTAAGCATATGGACCCGGCCTGGAAGTAGTAACGGCCATCCTCTCCTGCAAAGTCGGATTTGGACACAATAAGTAAAGATGGATGATTTCTGTCTAGGTCTTGACTCCAACAAGACTAACTTACCTTCGATCATTAGGGCTAAATCATCCTGAATTCTGTGAGTACGTTATTCAAGACGGATGAGCAAACACGAAAAAAAAAGTCAGGCGTGTTGCCTACAAATAACCAGCAATTTCCAGAGCCCGTTCAGGTGCTCGATCACCATCCACAATGGATAGAGGTATGTTATAGGTTTCGTTCAGGGCTGTGATTGAAATTTGTCGAATAGGGGGCTTCCCGTCCCAGCCCCAGTCGACAAATGGTGCTTGTCGGCTCGCAACCAGTCTGTGGGGATCTTCGGAGTAGCGATGCGGATGCCGGACGACGTAAAAGTCATCAGGGTATCTGCGGGAGAGATACTCTGCTAGTTCATGCACGAGTTCGACGGCTGTCAGATGTGAAATAATCACAGTTAGATAGAGGTGGATGAAAAAACCGCGAGGATTCATGTCGGGTATGCGTGAAGGAATTCATCGGAAGGAGACAAAAAACGCGCGAAGCTCCATTAGAACGGACACGACCGACAGAAAACGATCATTCTTTACCTGCCTCCCCTCCTCCTGGCACACCAGGGTTCATCCCATCCTCCAAGACACGAACTGCCTTATCCCCGCGTGTTTCAACACGATGTTTCTTGATGCGATGATATTTAGCGTGACCTCGGTCAAGCTTAGGATGAGGTAAGAGCAATGGAGGGGTTGTGGACATTAACACCAGTGTGAATTGAACGAAATAAATTCACCTCAATCCATTCATTCCACGGCATATTGCGTATTCCCATTGTTACACTACAGGAGCAAATCCACATAGGAAATTGGTATCTCGAAAGCTGTCCTCGTGTCATGCACGTACTGATATGGACCCCATTTAAAGGGTCGGTAAGGTATTGGCTTGATGTTAGCAATGGGTTGTGTGCATGCCTCTACTGGTGGATAAGAGAATTTGATTGGAGTCCGAACTAATAGGCGGCTCAGCGTATACTCTGAAATCATGATCGACTGGGAACAAGAGTGCAACGTTACCTCCATCCAGAGCTTTATGCTCCTTAGTCTGTTCCTCGGTGATGTGGCTGGTGCTAGGTGGCAATTGGGATTTGCGGGACCGATACCAAACTATGCTAACCGCAGTGAGAACAGCAATTAACAAGCCTTGGATGGCCCTTGACCTGATACCAAAGGGAACAATGTCCCACAGGCTCTGAGCCCCAATTAACATCTTGTTCGCTGAAGTTCGATAGAGGGTTATTCGATGGGGACAGTGAGTTTCTGGGGATCCACAAACACAACAGTGGGGTAATTTACGATAGACCGTAGGAATACAGTTGACCTGCGATTATCTCACGTGCAAAGCATACAAGTCTGCGCACTGCGCAAATTAGGGACCAATGGACTCGATGATAGAGCTGGAGAAAGTTTGGTCCCTTGTTCGTAGTCAGCGGCTACTATGTTGATATTTGAGCAGTTGACCCCTTGGTAAAAACATACGAATCGAGTCCTAAGTCTTTGAAAGTGGGGGAAAATCGCACTCAACAAGGGAAATCTAGAACTTGAATGCTGACCATTTGCTCCAGCCACTTCCTTCCTGTGTCGTTTCAGAAAACAATGTGCTTAGGAATGTTCTTTGATATTGATTCAACGCAGCGGCATCGTGACATAGGAGAGGGTTGGGATCATCATGATGTCAATTGACGTGTTTGCATTGGTTTGGCGCCGAAGGTATCGTCATGGAGGAGCTGAAAACCTGTGCGCTGCATCTCCAGTCGCTCCTTGTCAGCTCCAACTTCAAGTCCCACTGGAGAATCAGGCTCAGCCTTTTCTAGATGGTACTTATGATGAAGTGTGACGTAGAAGAAAATGCAAGCGATCTGGACTTATAAAAACGCCCATCCACTCGCCTTGACTGTCATCTTTACTTTATCAAACATCTCACTAACTTGAACTTTACAACATATCTCACACCATGCCACTATTTTCATCTCGCTCAACTGCAGCTACCACATCCAGCACCAGACGTAGAGGTTTCTTCGGTTCGTCTGGTCTGTCCTCCACCACTCGAGGCACTGGTGGGGGCTTTTTCCACAGAAAAAACAAGAATCGAGTAGCAGGGGGTTACAGTAAGCCCAGAAAATTGATGATGATGCTCGGTTCTTGACAATCCATCAAATATAGAATCTGCACTCTCGAACCCCAACACGACACGCAATGGTCGCAAAAGGGCCAAGAAGGAGCTTCGTTTCATGGTAAGTTGATTGGGCCGTTGATATGTACATAACAGTGCAGCTCAACTGTATCCGTTGGTAACCTACAGGGACGACCTCAAGAGACTCATGTACCATTTATGACTAAAGTAAAACGCACTCTGGGAATCAGAAGTACGCCCCGTACAAGTCGTGGCACCTTGAGGAAGCATCACCGTCTTTAAATACAACTGATGTACTATATCAACACCTACCTTAAAGTCTCCGACATACCACATACGACACCTGTAACATACCTTTGTATACTATGATCATAATTAATGTTGAAACGTAATGTCATGAAGGACGAACACTTACCAAAGAACCTGAAGTGACAGCGGCAATTACCACTCGTCATCTTGCTCCTCGGTGGGTAATGGAGGCCAGAATGGTATATCCTCGTCATTATCCTCCCCACGGGGGACCAAGGTCTGCAGAGCCTGTATAACTTCTCTAAAGGTCGCTTCAGCATCATCGGTCATATCATCGCAAAAATCAGCGAGTGATGAAATGGCAGGTGTTGGGGTAATGATGTATGTGGACTCCTTGCCAGTGTCGGGCGCTCCTTTCACTGGGTAATCCAAATATGAGGCCTCAAAAAGAGGGTTTATTGGACCAGCTGATGGATCTGTTGAAAGAGACAAAAGCGTGTCCTTGTAAGGTTTCAGTATATCTTCGGCGGTTGTTGTGTCGCCCAAATCTTCAGTAACAGGACAGCCGATGTACACGATCCCTATTGCCAAGTATATTAGACGAGCAAAGGAAAATATATGAGGCTCACGAGGCTCACATTTCCCTTTGGGAGTAGATAGACTACCTTCCCCAGTGACCAGAACTATCGCCGGATGCTTTAAGGACCCACCCTGTACGGAATCAGGTGGGAAGATGAGGATGCCAGTGTCAATAGGCTGGGGAGTTGACTGGCTGGAAACCGCTTCTCCAGTCAATTCGATGGGGTCTGAAGTAGTTTCTTGTCCTGGAGATGCAAGTGGTCGGTCGATTATCAGAATACTCCTGGCCATGCAAGGTACACAAGGGCTAGCTTTATTCGACCTCGAAAGGCGCTTAGGACTGATTTCTGCTTGAGTGATAGGGAATGCAGCGGGTGCGATGATCAGCCGGGAATAAATGGTATCGGGAAAGTCAGATAGTGTGAGGGCGTAGTTAAAGTTATTAGGGACGGAAGAAAGACACGCTATGCCAGTGATTTCTCGTCCGAGGATATATACACCACCGCTGACCGCTGAAGCACGGCAGAACCCTTGAGCGATGTCTCCAGTACCTCCGTAATGACCGATGAGAAATGGCGACGGCCCATAGCGTCCACTGGACCTTAAATAATGCCGCAATCGAATAAGAGCAGGAAGAGTGCCGTCTATTGGAAGTACAAAGGGTGAGGCACGAATAAGGATTGTTGGTGACGTTCCTACCTTCTGGAGTTAAGCAGAACGCTAATGAATAAGCGATAACATTGGAGGTTTCTTCCTTCAAAGAAAAGACAGTGGTAAGAAACTGCGGGAATGGGAGATCCTGTTTTCCCTCCAGTTCTTGTTTGCCCTCAAAGTCGCTACTTGCAAAAGTTAAGAAGCGCATTAAACGGCGCTTGTCGAGGAGACTGATCTCCTTGCTTCTGAAGATGTCTTCTTTACTGCCCGGGACGCTCTTTAATGCCCCTGATTTGTCGTACACAGTGAGACAATCTAGGAGACGAAAGCCACTATATTTTGCGACTCCTGACGCCACTAAAGATGAGATCATGGGTCCAATAGAAGGTATAATGGAGGGTTGCAAGCAGACTGCGTACTGTCGTGATTGAGGAGGGATATTCTCTGAACGCGTTGCATGTCTATAACGATTGTTTTTTGCTGTAGATGACCTTTGTTTGTCAATCCATTCGGCTAGCTCTTCCAGGGAGAAAGTGGCCTCCTCTGCCCCATAGTAAGGATTTGGATCAAGATGCGCGACCTTGTAGCCAGCTTTCGAGATGGCGCTGCATGAAAATGGCTCGGAATGTCATTTGCTTTTTACTTACGTTGATATACGTACCTTGCGGTTATGCTTTCTAGTAGCCCAGTTCCAATGACGACAACATCGAATTGATTTTCTTCCATACGAGATGATGATAAGCAATGTGGTGATGCCGCCGATAATGCAACCCCTCAACAGCTGCATATGGGTTGGGAGTTACACAGTCAGGTGACCTATGCCCTTGACCGGCCCTAAGTCAATGAATGCTCATCAATTTTTTTTGGGATTGCCGATACTCACCACTCTCATCCTCCTCCCCCCTTCAATTCAATGGCCAAATCCGATAAAAAATCCGACAAGAAGTCGGCCGCTACTACCAAGGCCAAGGAGGTGAAGAAGGCTGCCCCCGTTGCTAAACTTCCTGTTAGCTCGAAGGAAATTTTGGCTAAAGCAGTATGTTAACATCTACCTACCTATTCCGCAATCTCATCTCTTCTTGAATTAGAAGAAAGGCTCTGAAAAGCCTTCGAAGGCCAATGGCAAGGTATGTACTCTATTGATCTGAGTCTATTTTTTCTTTAGCTCACCGTCATCATTAGGCAAAACCTACGAAGGACGATTCTGATGAGAGTTCCGAGAGCTCATCTGAAGAGGAGAAACCCAAGGCATCCCAGGTGAAGAAGGTCGCTGCCAAGGCGCCATCAACATCCTCAAGTGATGAAGATAGTGACAGCGACTCCGAGGCACCTGTTGCCGCTAAAACTACCGCTTCGAAAGGCTCGAAGGCTGCTCCCCCTAAAAAGGATGAATCTTCTGATGACTCCTCTGATTCCGACTCTGAAGAAGAGGCGAAACCAACAAAAGGCAAAAAAGCTGCTAAGCCAGCTGCCGCCGCACCCAAAAAGGACTCCTCCTCTGAAGAGGAGGAGTCCGACAGCGATGACTCGTCTTCTTCAGAGGAGGACGAGGCCCCCAAAAAGCCTGCAGTCAACGGCGCGAAGTCAACGGCTAAGGCTGCCGCTGCTAACACCGACTCGTCTGACTCTGACTCTGAATCCGATTCTGAAACGCCTGCCAAACCCACAAAAGCCGCAAAGGACGAATCATCCTCGTCATCTTCCTCAGATAGCGAGGACTCGGACGTAGAGATGGATGATGCGACTGCTACTAAAGCTGCCCCGGTAGCTACTTCTACTGGTTAGTGGCTGCAAAAAATGCATCATGCCTCTTGATGCTTATCGTTCAACAGGAACCAAACGCAAAGCTGACGACGATGGTGAGTCCCAAGCGAAGAAGGCCAAGACCGAGACTAGCACAGGTGAAGATCCAACAACCACCATCTTTGTTGGCAAGCTCTCTTGGTCAGTCGACGACGACCGCCTTGCCCAGGAGTTTGCGCAATGCGGTGAGATCGAGTCTGCTCACGTCCAAACCGACCGTGACTCTGGCAAGTCGAGGGGTTTCGGATATGTTCGCTTCAAAACCGCTGAGGCCGTCGAAAAAGCACTTGAGCTTCAAGGAATGGAAATTGATGGCCGAGCTGTCAACATTGATCGCAGCACGCCTCCCAACAAGGACAAGGCCCGCGAGAACCGAGCCAAATCATTCAATGACCAGGTTAGCCCCCCAAGCAGCACCCTCTTCGTTGGGAACCTCAGCTTCGGTGTCACCGAAGATACTGTTTGGAGTTTCTTCAACGATTACGGTGTCAAGAACATTCGCCTTCCTACGGATCGTGACACCGGGCGCCCTAAGGGTTTCGGGTACGTAGAGTTCGAGGATGTCGATAGCGCGAAAAAGGCATTCGAGGCCTGCAACGGTCAGGAGATCGAGGGCCGTTCAATACGCCTGGATTACTCTCAGCCTCGAGATGCATCCGGTGGAGGTCGTGGTGGCTTTGGCGACAGAGGTGGTCGCGGTGGAGGACGTGGAGGACGCGGAGGCTTTGGTGACCGTGGCGGTCGTGGAGGTGGACGCGGTTTTGACCGTGGTGGACGTGGTGGCGGTCGTGGCCGAGGTGCACCCCGCGGTGGCTTCAAGAGCGGTGGTATTTCCGAATTTCAAGGAAAGAAGATTACTTTCTGAGCTTTGTTTATTTTCTCATAGGGTTGTTGCCGCATATTAATTAACGAGCCTTCGATGTCCTGTATAATGGGAGTTACTTGCTGTACATTTTTGTAACAAATCATAAATTGTGATACATCGCAATATACATATCCTATTCCAACGAATACTTTCCGAGGGGAAATCATATCCACGTTTCTCAAGTGATGGTCGTTGTTACACGCACACGAGAACAGAATCGAGATAGACATGTAACTGATTAGATCGGTATTAAGACAACTAACGTAGTGGAGAGCATTACAAGCAGGACTGAGGTAGTGTGGGTTCAACAGACAACAGAATAAGGATGAAGCCATTCCTACTGCTTCTCGATCCCCCAGCACATTCGCATTATTTAGAGACAGTCTGGAGCCATAAGATGTAAAAACTTGCTGTACGTTTTATATCAATTCATAAATTGTGATACATCGCAATACGTCCACGTTTCTCATACGATGGTTATTGTGACAAGACTAGGTATTAAGACAACTAATGTAGTGGGCAGTAAGGTAGTGTAGGTTCAAAAAGGTATCTGATGAAAGTTGCGTAGAAAGAGAGCTTGGTTAATGAATTACATGTTAATTTTCCCTTCACTGATCGCCTTTCTTATAGGGTTTGACTCTGGTGCAATAGCACCAGTCTTCTCCAGTCTATCAAAAAGGACAAGGAGCTTCTCGACCTCTTGTTCTTTCTCTTCTTCCGTCATTTCAGGCAAGTCGGATCTGCTTGGTTGCATCGTCGTACCAGTGATGGGGTTGATGTACTCGCCTGAAGGTGTAGTCTGGGGAACAGTTGACGAGCCAGATGCGGACGGCGCGCTCATAAAACCCTTGTTAAAAAGGTATCCGGCAACGTTTCCGTATCCTACCAATCCGGATAGGGTGGTGGCTAATAAACGATGTCAGTCTCTCGATAAGGGCGGGGAAGATAAATCACAATATACCATTGGAATCCGCAATTGCAAAGAGGAGTTCTCCCAGTGAATCCTTCAGACGAGAATGATACGCAGATGCAAGCAACCTGAGAATTTTCCCCAGTAAATCGGACCTCTCTTCCAGGGGTGAACTTCTATCCAAATCGTCTGGGATAAGCTTTTGACGGATACGGATCCTAGACCCCTCGTCTGCGATACATATCCTGGTTAGAAGGACTACGAGAGGGGTCAACGTATCGTCCAGGCTATCATTCAACTCGGTCTTTGCGCGATCACGGACGGATTGTTCGTCTGGGTCGACATTTCCAGGGAAATATTGAGAGAATGAAAGGTCCATCAAATCGTATGTTCTTTGTACGACATCCAGCGATGGTGCTAGGACCTGTGATGCACGAGAGGATGACCGTCTTGACCCAGATAACCTTGAGAGAGCACGGTCCAGTGTGGATGGTTTGGGGGTAGCGTATGAAGTGGCTGAACGAGTAGGAGAATCACTTCTGCTGCCCGGAGAAGAATCTGCGCGCTGTGGTGTTCTTGTCTTGGGGCTGTTCGTCGAGGATCCCAACGCTGGTGATGAAGGAAGAGAGCCATTGAGCCAGATGGGTTTAAGATTCTGCGAAATGGGTATAGTGATCAAGGAGTGTATTACATGGGACAATGGCGCCGCAAGCGGAGATGGAGAGGTAGGAGGTAGATCTCCATAGACTCGAAGCAGGGGAGGTAGAATACTGATAACTTGTCAGAAACGGGAAATTTGAAAAGAACAAAACAAGAAAATCCAAATAAACCCACCCATCCAGTTTTGAGCTCCAGAAATCCCCCATGACCTTATCATCCCCTTGAGCGAGATTGTTCTGAGGTTCGGATTCGGCGAGCTATATAACGGGTAAGCAAAATTGTTGGATAGTTGAATAAAGCCAGACCTTGGGATAATGAAGCAACAAGTTGTAAGTAAACTTGAGGAGGTCAATCATCGCTTCTTTCGAAGTTGGTACACCATCTTTGATGCTGACCAGCATAAGATCAAGCTTGGAACCAATAATATCCACAACAGTACGTCCATTGTGCTTTTCTTCAACCACAGACTCAAGGAAACTTGTTCCCGAGACGGTGGATAGAAAGAGTATCCGAGAAAGAATGAATATTTGATCGGGAGATGTTGCCCTCTGGAGAGTTGATTAGATGGAGAATATGATTAGTGACGGCCAACACACCTCCAACATGTTCAGACAAGCATTACCCCCGTTAACCTCATCCTCGATAAATGTAGTCCGTGCAGCCTCAATTAATAACATGGCATTAGCTATGCAGCGCAAAGATTCGCTTAGGGCGTTGTGATCATCCTTGAAAGTGTTCGCGAAACTAAGCAGTATGGACAGATTGTTGCTGGATGCGAGTACGGTAGATCCAGCGGGATCCTTTCCGAGCGTCTTGACTGCTAGAAGAGCTAGCCCAGCATCTAGCGGTCTCAGGTATAAATAAAAAAGGTGACAAAGTGAGAAAATAAATCGTTGCTACCTTTGGTTGATAATCGACATCCCCTGGAGGGTAGGGACTTTAGATCGTTGAGGAGGCTTTCTATGAGACGAATGCGATCTTGCTTGGAGAATGTAAATATCGGTGCTTTAAATCGAAAGTCATGAGGTGTATTGCTCGAAGATATGGCTTAGTGGTTGCATGAACGAACCATTGATAATACGGTTAAGAACGGAGGTGACCTCTGACCTTGACGAGGATGCAGAAAGGCCATCGTAACTTTGCACAATCTCAGCCATATATGTAATAATAAGAATAAAAGGCTAGATTATTGAAGATAACTCTGATGAGGGGATGAAGATTGAAGTGAAGGAGAAAGGAAGAGTAAGCTTGAAGTGGTGGTGGTGGTGGTGGTATTTTATTTTTATACCAAGCTAGATTGGTCCGGTTGCCATGTCTATATACTTTATTTTATGCATTTCATCAAATCCATATGTTCATTTCCCCACATCCTTCTTTTTTCTTTGTATTTATTCAACTTGTAATAAACACCATTACACTTTAATCTTAGCCTTTATTATATATTAAGTGCTCGAGACAGAGATCTAAAATTCAAGGGTCCTCAGTTTTCACATTAATGCCACTCCCCATACCCTCAGCTTTGATGTGTGTCTCCAACTCGGGAAAACTTTGCGCTATAGCTTCATCTAGCATTTTCCGGTAAGACTAAAAAGGATTATTTATTTATGAGTTATTGAACGAGGTATTTTAAAAAATAACACTGACCGTTATCGCGGCTATCTTCCCGTTCATAAACTGATTCTCTGTGGCAGCTCTTTCCAACCTCTCTTTCGTCAATTGCATTGGATTTCGAGCGTTGTCAATATCTGTGAGAACCTGCATCGGAATCATCGTTCTGATATGTGGTGCCATATCATCGAGGGTCCCCAAATGATTGACCACTTCATTCCTTAAATTTACTTCAGGGATTGATTCCAAATTATAATAGAGCAAATATATACACTCGAAGCCCCACCTGTTTCCCTCCTCCTGGCTTGTCTCTTTCTTTTGTAGAGTCATTGATCACTGTTGTCCCAAGGTTGTAAAGTGCAGTCGCGAGCCCGAGCAGTTCAAGTTCAAGATCTCCCTGAACTCCCGCAGGAACTGGGGACTGTGAGGAGCGGGGGGAATCAGGTGCAGGAAGTGATTGACGAGACTGAGTATTAGAAGACATAAGGGGGTGTAAGAACTGCTCGTGTATGTACAAGTCACAGTTCAATGTGAAGTACCTATGGCCACTGTTGTGTTCTTAGTTTGTTCCAGCTTGTTCATAAGTGTCCACGTAGGTCACGAAGCTGTAGGAGGCTGACTCTCTCATCTTTTCCACCTCCCACTCATATGCATTCTCGCCGCTCGTCTTCCTCTCTGGTTTTATCTGGATCTGGAAGTTATGATGAGACTTATAAAACCTCTTCTACTGCTATTGGGGAAAACAATACTGTCGACCACAGTCGCATTACGATGAAAACGCGGGTCGCTGTTCGTGATCACACACCCCATCGATTCCAAGTCGTGCCTCTGCGCGATGTTGGTCAATTGCTTGTTGCCCGAAAGGATGTCGCATCTCAGCTTGTTCTTCCATCAACGCCGTCCAACAGCATACTTAAACCTCCTTCTGGCAGACCCGGACCATCTAACATCCAGACGATGACTAGTCTACCCTCGTTCCACTCGGTTCACGGATTGAATGTCAATCCTTTATCTAAGGATAGTTTTATGTCTATCAAGCCCCCTGGTAAAGGCCCCCAAAAAATTAACACCACTGTTCGTCGACGGGAGAACGACAGAACCCATTCTGTCGGAGACACCAGGCCAGTTCTTGTGGAAGTGGATCTTAACTCAACTCCTAACCAACGCTCTGTGAAATCAGACAACCTGTCCCATTTATCTTTGCGGACCAACCGTCGTTTTGTTACCATTCAGCAACATCTTCCTTGCAAAGCAGATCCTCCTTGTACGCCTTCGGAACTGGGATCACGCGATGTCAGCTCTGAGCTGGATCTACAAAGTTCTGGCCATAATCAATCGCCGCAATGCACTCTCGACGATGGGTTTTGTGCTTCACATAGCTTTACAAAGGATAGTAATCTGGAAACCGACGCTCGCACTAACCTTGTCAAAAAGGTGACCTTTGAGTTGGGCCATAGGACGTCTCTGGATTCGGACTTAGATGAGCCACGTTCAAAAAAGCGACATGCGATTTACACCCAGTCATTATTTGTGCCTTATTGTCACGATGTTGGATATCCGAATAGGCCGTCTGTGGATAATTCGGTGTCCGAAAACTCTAGTTCTGCTGTTCATATCCCTGCAAGTCATGATCAGGGCCCACCTCTCTTGTTTCGAGATGAATCGTGCGACCCGTTAAAAACTGGGGATTGGCTGGCTTTTCTGGATGATTCGAACGAGGCGAAAGGTTTAGACATTTCTGGAAAAGGTTTACTTGGAGAACCTTTCGAGTTGAAGCCCCCACAAGGAAAAGAAGAGGGGATTGCAACCGCTCCGACTCCTTGCCTTGGATCGGCTCCCGTTGCTCCTTTAAAATTAGTTGCTCGGCTGCTTAAAGAGACTGCTTATGACGGGAAGTTGTTCGATGAGGGGAAAGTAAAAGATGAAATAATCTACTCGGGTATTGTTATGGAACTATTTGCTGATATAGATAAAGCCATACAGGGGTGGCGATAGATTCGAAGCATAAATTACTTGTTTGTTGATAATTTAGATTCATATTCCCATTTAGACTGTTTTTATATATAGATATAGATTTGTATGACATGTATGTACTTCATATTATCAATTATGTGGTATGAAAAATATCGATGCGCTCACGGTTGTCGAGATAAGGAGCGCTATATGGCGTTTAGATTGAGAGAGACTGGGTTGAAATTTAGGTAAATGATGACTCGAGTCGTTATGGTTTTGTAGAAATTGAAATGGCGCTGGTTTATAACCTATAGCAAATAGAATGTCAGTAATAAAATTACATGTAATAACGAGATTAGTAGTTGAGTGGATATGATTGGACTTCGGCTCTTCTCCGAATTGATTCATCGGCCGATGTTTAAAGCGGAGACAGTGACCATCGGAATTTATTTAAAAAGGGGTAGAATGTAAATAAATTGAATAAATTGCAATCTCTTTCTCTCAATCGTCCTTCAATTTACTGACACTTGGAAATATGCCTGTCCCCCTCACTGCCCCTCGTACTCTCTATGACAAGATTTGGGACGACCACGTTGTGTGAGTCTTCATCAATTCCCTGACGGGGTCATTAATCATATCTAACTTATTCTCAAACAGCGATGTCAAAGAGGATGGTTTGGCGCTCATTTATATTGACCGGTATATATTCAACTTTGTTTTATTCGAGATTATAATCCTTATAATCCAAAAGTCATCTTGTGCATGAAGTCACAAGTCCTCAAGCGTTCGAAGGACTGTGAGTTCATCTTATATTCTCCGTTCATCTACACAACCTAATTATCTTCTTCTATTGTTTAGGAGAACTGCTTCACGCAAAGTTCGTCGACCCGATTGCACTTTGGCTACTGTTGATCACAATGTCCCGTACGCCCTTCATCTCGCTCCGACGACGACGTAGCCTCATCTGCCTTTCTAGAACTGTTTCTCGCAAAAACTTCACAACAGTGGAGTCGTTTATCGAAGAGCCTGATTCCCGCGCGCAGTGTGCCGCACTGGAGGACAACGTGAAGGAATTTGGTCTGACTTACTTTGGCATGAAAGATCGCCGTCAAGGTTCGTTGTCGTTCGTTGACTTCGATGTCAATCTCCCAATTCCTAACCTTTGAACAGGTATCGTTCATGTTATCGGTCCTGAGCAAGGGTTTACGGTTGGTCAATCTTGCCACCCACAGCACACACTCTTATGAATAGCACCTTCAGTTACCCGGTATTACTTGCGTCTGCGGTGACTCTCACACTTCCAGTAAGTTATATCTACCCCACTTATCCCGCATTGGCTTATCCAGTGCTACAGCGCACGGTGCTTTCGGTTCTCTCGCGTTCGGTATCGGTACATCCGAGGTGGAGCATGTCCTCGCAACTCAGACGCTCCTGCAGAAGAAGAGCAAAAACATGCGGATCACCGTTGACGGAGAGCTTCTTGAGGGTGTAACCTCAAAAGACGTCATTCTTCACATCATTGGTGTCATTGGCACTGCAGGTGGCACTGGCTGTGTCATTGAATATGCTGGCTCGGTTTTCCGCAACTTTAGCATGGAGGCCCGTATGAGCGTCTGCAACATGAGCATCGAAGCAGGTGCTCGAGCCGGAATGGTTGGTCCTGATGATGTCACCTTCAATTACCTCCGCAACCGCCCTTTGGCCCCGAAAGGCGAGGAATGGGACAGAGCAGTTGCGTACTGGAAAACACTCAGGACCGATGAAGGCGCCAAATTTGACATCGAAGTCAGCATTCCCGCCTCGGATATTATCCCTACAGTGACTTGGGGCACTTCTCCTCAGGATGTTGTGCCCATTACGGGTTCAGTTCCTGATCCTGCTACTATGACTGACGCGGTCAAACGTACTTCTGCGGAACGTTCTCTCGCCTACATGGGTCTCAAGCCCAACACGCCTATGCAGGATGTCGCCGTTGACAAGGTCTTCATCGGATCGTGTACCAACAGTCGAATCGAGGATCTTCGCTCAGCTGTAAAAGTCATCCTTACTGCTGGACCTGACGCCAAGGTCGCTCCCAATGTCCACGCCATGGTCGTCCCCGGTTCCGGCATTATCAAACAGCATGCAGAAGCTGAGGGTTTAGACGTCATCTTCAAACGAGCTGGATTTGATTGGCGTGAAGCGGGCTGTTCTATGTGTCTGGGTATGAACCCTGACCAACTTGCACCAGGAGAGCGTTGTGCCAGTACGAGTAACCGCAACTTCGAAGGCCGACAAGGTGCTGGTGGTCGCACACATCTTCTCAGCCCAGCAATGGCAGCGGCAGCAGCTATCACCGGAAAGCTCACTGACGTCCGGAAATTCCTTGGAAAAGTACCCGATCCCGCAGCACAACCCACCACGTTGAAGACAATCAGCGAGTTCCAATTCATGGATCCAGCGACCATCCCCCCGGCGCTGTCAGCCTCTTTCACCCACGACGCATCCTCCGCAACACCACTCCCTCCTCCATCATCACCATCTTCTGTTGAGAAATTCACGATCGTGAAGGGAATCACAGCTCCCTTGCATATTGCGAACGTGGACACCGATATGATCATTCCCAAGCAATTTTTGAAAACCTTGAAGAGAACTGGACTAGCCGATGCCCTGTTCTACACCCTCCGCAAGGATCCTCATACCGGCAAAGACACAGATTTCATCCTCAATCGAGCACCATACAATAAAGCGAAGATTCTTGTTTGCACTGGTGAGAACTTCGGATGTGGAAGCTCTCGTGAGCATGCTCCTTGGAGTTTGTAAGTGCCGTTTTGGTGATCCCTAAAAAATTATCCTGACGCACTTTGGACAGGAATGACTTTGGCATTCGCTGCATCATAGCCCCTAGCTTTGCTGAGATCTTCCGTAGCAATTCAATGCAGAACGGAATGCTTCCTGTCGCAATTCCCCAAGAGCTGTGTCGTGAGCTAGCCAAAGATGCCGAGGCCGGCCTTGAGCTCGAGGTCGATCTCGAGAAACAAGAGATCAGACGGCCTAACGGTCAAGCTCCCATTCCTTTCACCACTGATCCCTTCCGCAGACACTGCTTACTGAATGGCCTCGATGACGTTGCCCTTACAATGCAACGAGGTGATTCTATCCAGAGGTTCGAACAGCGCCGTTCAGAAAACTGGCCGTGGTTGGATGGCTTTGGATATTCGTCGAGCAAAATTCCTATCGGTCCCATACGTGTGGGAGCTAAGAAGACTGACTGGTAGAATACACGATAGTTTCGAGAGTACCTGTATCATATAATTTGTAAACCATCTTGATTCGTTTAGATTGTTACTTTGAAGCACATGACATTGACGCACGTCCTTATGCCAAGTAAGCGTGCAAGGAATATGTAAGTGAACAGCCTTTGAATCTGAAAATAATATATGAGGCAAGCCTGAAAAGCGGGATCAGACAAACAACATGATGTTTATGTAAAGTAACCACACTACAGGCACAGAACAGACCCTGACCGCACCAGCTCCTCCTCTCCTTCACCGTCATGTCCAACCAACCACAATCGACAATGGCCAAAGTTAATGGTCAAACGCTTAACTCAAATCAGAACAATAGTATACAAACTCGCCATCAGAAAAAGGTAGCCCTTGCATCCACTATCACACCCATGCTTTCCAATGTGGCCAACCAAAACACCCAGCAGAAGAAGATACCTAGACGATCTAGCAAACCCATCATAAACTGGTTTCAACGAAAGCTCGCTGGTTCAGGAAAAACCAAAAGGCTTGACAATGCCCCTCTTGCTCCGGAGCTGGGACTAGGGCGCAATAGTTCAGCGTCAGGACGGCATATGGGACGGATAACATCATCTCCACTACCAGTGCAAGCTCCTCTTTCTTTCAGGCAGAATGGCAGAGTAGATGGTCCCTTGATCCACCGAAAAACACGGTCTATATCATTAAATGGCGATGAAGAACTACGCGAATTCAGGCAGTCATATGACGATGATACATCTATGGACCAATCCTCCTTTCAAAGGGACTCCATCTGGTCACCTGCGAGCGCCTTGGAGGCAGACGATGATGCTTCTGTCAGGCCCATTCCTCCCAGTGGCCCACCTTCCCCTTCACCCTCTCGTTCTTCTTCGTCGGTATTGTCCGACCCTCGTACGTTCCGAAGTATGACAGCAAGTACCAAGCCTACAACCGTGCTGAGCATAGACCTCAACGGGAACGGAATGGCTCACATTGCGCAGGCTCCTGCTCAGGCTCCTGCTCAAATTCATCGATTCGCGCCCCATGTGAGGCAATCCTCCTCATTGAGCACCACAGGCATGCTCAGCAGCGGGAATTCCATCACCTTTTCTGCGCTTCCAACATCATCTCGACCCTCTTCATTGAGACATCCTGGTAGTCTCGGCTCTATCAGTTTGACAGCGCAGCAGCCATCGAACGCCAATAACGGTTTGGTCGCGCCTGTCCAGGCACCTTTGCATACAACTCACCACCCTCGCAACAATCCTAGACCTTCATCTCCACCTCTCGACAATGCCTCCATGCTCACTCTCGCCTCGTCTGCATTTGCTCACCCTACACGCCTGGGTATCCAGAATTACCCTCCGTCTGCACTTGGCGATGCTGCGTCGCATTACGGTGGGAGCGTAGTCTTTCCTGATGGAGAGAGCACAAGTCACTACATTCTAGGCGACGATGAAAGGTTGGAAGAAAGAGACTTTGATGCAAGTGTGCGTGCTCTTAGACCCCGAAGTTCGAGGCGTGGAAGCTGGGAAAGTGAAGCCAGTCGATGGAGTGCACGGGTGCAAGGAACTGGAACGCCTTCCGTTGCAAGGAACGGGAGTCTTTGGGCATCCAATAGTATCAAGACAGGGGGTCTGAGCATGGAGAACGAAGAAATCTATGAGACCGCCGATGATGACGAAGAGAATGTTTTGGAAGTGAATATCGACGCATCATCTGATAATGGAGACTCGAACGCCGACACAAGCATTAGTGTTGATTCGACCGCCGCTGCGATCGAAGAGTGTCATCTCAATTCTCTAGACGAGGACGCTCCAGCTAGTGTCGATGGTTCCAATTCTGCTCCGCCAATAGCTCCCCTTGGCCCTGCTGTTAAGGATGTTTCATCTTCTGCCATTCCACATTCCCGAAATTCCATGGACACCATTGCGCACCCATCTGTTGATTCTCACCAAGATGCAGATGACAAGGCTGTTCAAGCTTGTGACTCTACCAAAGATTCTGCTCAGATCACCAACGTCAACGGTGTAGGGCATGCTTGACATGGAAGTACTCCATATACGTGGTTTATTTCTTGTCAGTCACTGACGGCACGCCACCTTTCACAACACCGTTTACCCAAGGAACTACCCCAAACACCCTCTGTTTTTTTCAACAGCATTGTAAATATAACGCTGCACTTAGTTTCGCATCTTTATCTTCATGTGTAATTCTGATTATCGTTCTGTACATTCTACACATATACTACATTCGACACAGGTGGTTGATTCTGTAATGCATTTAATATTCCTTGCAATGGGCCCCGCTTATACACCAGCTCTTATTACATACTTCATGAAAAGAAGACTGTGTGTCTGGATATTTCTTAAAATCTGATTCTGAAGCACGCGGTCAGACCCTCACATGATAAGATACACTTGCTTCCAAGCATCATGACTAAAAGAAAGCCTCGGATTTCGTGTCAAGACTAGTTCTTACATAGTTGCCATTCAATCCTGGTTCTCCTGAATGGTGAGTAGAGATGCAACACAGTTGCAAACAATTACGCCCCTGTTCACACCAACCACCCCTCGACTTTCTCTGAATATGATTCGTCACTGGCTAGAACAACGAGTAACCCCAAGTTGTATGTTTATTTTAGGATCTGTATGACCATAACTTCTTCAGAAGGTCAGAACGAGAACTAATATAGCAACAGGTCTGCTGAATCACAATCGGACCGTACAAGTAACTTCGGTCGGCGTCATGTTGACGTTCACTGGCGTACTCTTGTGGTTCACTGAAAACCTTTATAAACCAGGAGGAAACCGCTTAGAACCTGACTTCAAGAAATTCTACCTTCTTTGGAGCTCTGTAAAAATGAAATTAGCAATGCCAGGCGCCCTTCTAGGGATCTCTACTCTTGCGACCACGATTAATGCCCAATGTCAGGACTACACTACATACTCGCAGGTAATCGTGATACTCTTCGTGGACCGATAATCTATGATGCTATTAACATGACTATTAGAATCCTCATGGCCCCTTTTCCACCGGGTCTTTGGGGTTGCCCTTTATGCGCCCACCGCCTGCATGCCGAACATTCAATAGCAGTGCTGTCGAGGTATACCATAGTTTTAGCTTTAATATATATAAAAACAAAAAAACTGATCAGAGGTCCCTTTAGAAAGTCATTTCCGACATGAAACTCCAACTGAAGGACCCAGACCTGGCAAGGTTGTTCGAAAACACCTTTCCAAACACCCTCGGTACGAGCCATCCGTAACTCGTTTACGAATGTGGTGTCTAAACCCAGAATATATGTGCGCAGACACCACGGTGAAATATTACAGCAAGGTTCATATCGTGCTCTAGCGATTATCTCTGACGTCTGACTTATTTAATTTCCAGGCTCAAAACCTGGCTTTCATTATCACTGGGGTATGTCATCAAGCACGTTTTGTACTTCTGAATCGCTTATGGTGTGGCCAAACCAGGATATCACGTCGGTCTCTTAATTAAATAACCATCCCCTTTTTAATTTACCCCATCTCCAGTGCACAGTGGCTTCGTGATACGGCAAATCAGGTTTGCTTTCCCTTCACATGCATGCTTGCCAGATCCGATAAACTAATAACGAGTTACAAATGGCATTTCAGTTCGCGCATTACCATTCTCTTCTTTCAGTTGACCCAGAATTGGCCACGCTGGTAAAAGCCGTAATTAACAATGAAGCACGTTATGTAGCTCAGTATCCATATTGTAAGTTTTCATTTTCGGGATTCTGACATTCGCCTGTCATGTTGTTTTTCATCTTACAGGTGGCGCATTCCAACCCCCTCCGGAAAGCGGACTAGCCCCTTCACACAACGACTGGGCGGACGGTGTCACAGTCAATCCGTATGTCATGTAAATATGAGACAAACGGTAATCTTACTGATGAAATGAACAGGCCTGTCAATAACAACACTGTCTTTGAATGCAAAGTGAGTTGAACGAGGTACCATGTGTTTAATGTTGACCCTTTTTTGCCTAGTATGAGTTGGATTCCCTTTGCGGGTTTTTAAAACTCTCGCGTTCGTATTACCAGGCCACAAAAGACACCTCTTTTATGAATTCCAACTGTACGCAATTTCGGCTGAACTGATGATGCACTTTCGTTAATGTGCACATGCTCAGGGCGTGCTGCTATTGACCAGATATTCCGTGTCATCAACGAGCAGTCACAGTCAACCTTCGATAAGGATTTCAATTTCATCTCATTTTACAACTGGACCGGTGGACATGGTGCATTATCTCCAATGGTGAACAATGACGGAAATGGGGAACCAAAAGCCTACACAGGCCTAGTTGGAACACATCACCGCCCTTCGGATGATCTCAGCACTTTCGGTGTGTAAATGCTCCTCGTTGTTTTGAGGCTTTGCCATTTACGCACTTCTCGTCACATAGCGTTCCTGACGCCTGCCAATGCCATGTTAAGCGTGGAGCTCACACAACTGGCAGGCCTATTAGACGACACGCAACAGCTTCGCAATGTTAGTCGACAAGCCAAGGAGTGGAGTGCTCGAATTCACGATGCCATCTGGAATACGACTGTATGTTGACTCATACACGCTTCTGGGGCAGGATTGCTAATCACCGGTGCACTGCAGGTGGTCAACAACATCTTTGCGTATGAAACGAATGGTAAGTCAGGGTTGTCTACTAGCTTCGTGGAGGATCGATCTCATTGTTGTAAGGCTTTGGCGGGCGTTATGTCATGGACGACGCAAATGTTCCGGTATGCATCCTGCCGCCCAATGTGTATGATACCCTGATGTGCGTCGGCAGTCTTTGCTGTCCCTCCCCTACCTCGGGTTTCTGGACAAGCACGATCCAGCCTATGTAGCAACTCGTAAGCTCCTTTTGTCTCGCAACAACCCTTATTACTCTGCTGGAAAGACCTTCAACGGCATTGGGTGAGTCTCCTTTGACATGCCTGACAGAGACTGATCAACTCATGATAACTTGGTTAGGGGACCTCATGTCGACCCATGGCACCCATGGTACGTACTCGAGAAAGTATATTGAGCTGTCTTTCTCTTCTAACTCTAATGGCACACTACCATAGGCCCATGTCACACATTTCCGCAATTTTTGGCAGTGATGACGACACAGAAATATTACAGTCTCTCTATCTTGTTGCCAATGTACGGCGCACTATGATTTGGTCATGTTACTTGAGGCTGACAGCTTATTGGACCATAACAACAGAATACGAACGGCTTGGGGTTGATTCACGAGTCGCAGTCCATATACGACCCAAAATCATACACTCGGAGTTGGTTTGCCTGGGCGAACAGCTATTTCGCGGAGATGATTTTGGACTTGGCTGACAGGAAGCCTCATCTGATTCTCAAGACCAATAAGAGTTATAAACCAGGAAAATAGGGAGAATTTTTTAATGTTAAACCGTGCGATAGCATATCATAAATGTTGAATTGATGTGAATGTAGTCGGCATCGTTGCTTATATATCATTGCTTTGCGGCGCTAAATGACCTTGGTGCGACTAATACTTGTGCTTGGTGCTTTGACGCGCAGCGAGAGAATAACATACCCAAACATTGATTTACCACATCCGTCACTGTCTGAACAAGTCCATTCCATTTAAGCCACCACAACTGAAACTCATCCATCCAACAATTCATGTTTCTTCGTTTCGTCGGATATCATTGATATTAAGGACATATTCTATACATGTCCTTGACACCGAGAGAGATTGGGACTTTGATCGTTGTGGTTCTCCGAGCGGTGCGTACATTGCCACAAACGCGTCATTACATGCATCCCAACAGTGTAAGACAGAACCATCTTCCCAATAAACGACATATAGGAAAGCAGGATCCGTACTGCTTGGTGGTCGTAAACGGCGAGAAACGTAGAACCAAAGCCATCAAACGAGGCGGCCAACACCCGGAATGGGATGAAGAAATCCGATTCACACTCTTTGAAGATGTTGACGATGTGCTGGCTCGTACAGCACAGGGCGACGGAGCTACGGAAGCTCCGCCACCACCTCCAAAGGATGACAAGAAACTGAAAAAGATTAAAGGCGGCAAGATCATGAGGCTTGCTTGTTATGCTGATGACCCTCGCGAACCTGACTTAATTGGCGAAACAGAAGTAGATCTCACCGAGGTCTTGACCAAAGGGGAGACTGACGGTAACCCTTCTTTAGCCTCTTTTTGGGCATCTTCTCATTCTACTGATAGATTGGTTCAACCTGATGTACAAGGACAAGTTTGCTGGGAAGGTGTACTTGGAGTTGACTTTCTGGTCGAACGTGCGTTGACCGTTTGGTACTCATGCATGGCATTGATCTGCTTGTACAGGAGCCACCCCCAGAGAAGAAGACACCAAAACCTACAAAGAACAAGGAATACGTTGGACCTGGAACATTTGTTCCCTCCGGCACTTCCCCTTCGCAGGCTCCATCGTCGAACGGAACTTACAGCCACTCGCGTCAAAGTTCAGACGTTCTTCCCTCGTCGCTCAGGGCATCAAATTCCAGACTCGATCTTTATGTTGCGCCCTATGAAAGGAATAGAAATGGCCAAGTTGATGCGCTCTCGCAAGAGTTTAGCGAATTTGGGGTTTCTACTGATGAATGGCGACAGGACAATTACCAGGCACGTTATCAAGCTTATCTTCGCGGGTTTGCTATTGATACTTTTTGTAGCCGACTCAGTCAACATATCAGCAATCTGGAACATATTCTAACTACACGCATTATGGGAGTTACGGTTACGATCAAGTACAGGAACCGACAAGATATCCGTATGATGCATCAGTAACAAACAGCCAGCTCGGTGCTCAATACCACCACAACTCCACTGGTAGCATTCATGGCTACAGTAACCAGCTATATCATCAGCCGACATACGAAGCGGCCCCACAATCATACCAACCTTCTGGCCGAGGACCTCGTCACAGTTTGCCTGCTACTTCCTCTGGATTTGTCCCACTGCAACAACAGACCGCTTTCACCGCATTGACGTCCCATGTGTCGGAGCCTTCTGGGTTCGGAGCGCCCATATCACACACCCCCAACCCCGGTGGTTATGCCTCTCAATTCATCTCACAAACCCAAGCTGTATACCCTCCCCCCATGGCTCACACACCAGCACCAGGGTCATACATTCACCAATCAACTTCACTCACATTTCAGCCTCAGCAACCCACACAACCATACAGCTACCCATCTTACACACTCACTCCTTCCGTCTCTGCGCCTCAGCAATTTGTTTCTCCCTCTCAGTCGAATGCTCATCCTCCATCGCCCAATCCTTTAATTCCTTCGTATCAATCGACCACGTCTCCTCATGAAAGCCTTTCCACAAGTGGACATACTTCCCGGCCCTTACCACAGCAGCCACAAGTCATGTACACGCAGCCAGCAATGCCACCAGCATCTTCACAGTCGCAGATAATTCAACCGTCACAATCTCTTCCTTCATCAAACATTAATCCTACAATTCCATCCGTTGCACCCTATAATTTGGCACCTTCTTCAGCTGGGTATTCCCCTAATAATCACATCCCACTTCCCATACCTCCGCCGCCGCCGCCACCGCCACCAACTGTAGCATATAACCCTCCAACTGGTACACAGATCAATGTACCACCACCACCTCCACCGCCCCCACAACGTCAAAGGCGAAGCAGTCTTCCTGTTCCCCCAGTATCCTACCCTCAGGCCCAATTTCAACAGGCCCCATTGCCAGTTCCTCCCCCGCCACCGCCCTTGAATTTGGGTGGGGTGAATAGCAATGCCATATATCCTGGTCCACCTCCCAAGCCCCCTGTTGCGGTCGACGAGCATGGTCAATGGGGACAGACGAATGGACATGTTGCTGTCATCCACAGCAGTCCTCACGCATACTGAGGATCGGTTCGCAAATGGCATCTTCCAATCCACTGTTTGATCATACCTTCGACTTGTTTTCGTGTTGTTTGAAATTAGCTAATTTTGTTGGACTTTTTTCGAGTTGCTTTCTTTAGAATAATCAGCAACCCTAGTGTGTAAATGCGAATTAATACCCAATTGCAATAACGAGACATCTAAGGGCGGAGTTGGACAAGATCCTAGCTCTTTACCTCGTCGTTTTCTCTTTGGACCTCTCCGCTTTCCATTTTGCGATTTCGGTTTCTGTTGGAACTAGCCCACGCCGAGCAAGGTCGAGTCGAGCCTCCTTGCGAATTATATTCTCTTCCCGCCGTCTAATGTTTTCATGCTCGAGCAGAGCGTGTTCCGCGTAAAAAACGAGGCCAGTAACGGTAACTTGAAGACAGAATGTTCGATTGATCTCAGCGCCAAAAAGGTTTATAATATTGATACGTACAAGTGGTCACAAAGAAGCCCTTCATAGCCAACGTTTGCCGTCTACATGATAAATAAATAAAATTTCTGAAAACCTTTTATTGTTTGCAACATACCGAAAGAAAGGTGACAGGTGGTTGAGAATAGTAGCGGTACCAAGACCGATGGCGAAAAAACGAGCAGCTCCCTGGTTCACTGATGAGTCCGAAAACCATGACTAATAGGCCAGCCAAGGGGTACTGTTTACGAACTTTAGTGGCTGCTTCGGATTGAATTTGGTATGCCCTTTCCACGTCTGCACGTTTCTCTTCGCGAGACATGATGTTACTGACGTGAAGGCGTAATCGTAGGCCTGAGTTCCAAAACCTTTTTTACTGAACAAAGTAAAGGTTCACGGTTAAACCGGTGACCGAAATTATGGACACTAGCACTGAACCCTGGGCACAGTGTCCGATGCTGTTGGGATTTGGTATGAATGTTGACACTGACACTGACAATGTCACTTTGAATTGGAATTGAATGCAGCTCTGAGCTCAGGAGTTGCTAATTGACTATAATCGATCACGTGTAAACTTTTCTTCAAATCTTTCATTGATATCACTGCCAGGACTCAGTACTTACCTGTTAGTATTACTACGACTTCTCTCGCTAATATCTTAAATGAAATCGTGCGCCCCTTGAGCTCATTATCTGCACCCCACGTTCTTCTGCAAAAGATGCAGAGTATAAATGCACTAGACAATGCTCCTTGGAGGTATCAAACCTCATGGCTCGACAATTGGGACCTCGAAACTGCTGAAAATGATAGTGTCGAAGCGTCAAAGTCGTTGCTTGGTCAACTCAGCAGTCCATCAAATTCAAGGTATTTCGTGCCTATACCCTGATTTGATATAGTTACTGACGTTGTTGTTCATGTTTTAGCTCTGCCGCAGCTTCCAGGATTCATTTCGAGGGCCAAGTTCTGTCTGTGTGCGATCTTTCTCCTGATCTGGACATAGAAGATGTTCGCCAATGTATCATGCGCATGGGTGTATCACCACACAGGTGGGCCATCTGCTTATCTTTATACCCCTCTTTTTATGAATTTAAGGCAAGTATCAAATCTGTCACAATGACCCTGACCCACGGCGAAGCATCCATCCACTTCAAACACCCTCATGTAGCAAAAGCCGTCGCAGCAATGCTTCAGAACTACCCAACTTTACTCTGGGGTTCAAAAATAGCTTTTGACCACAGCAGCGCAGCATCACAACGATGCACCGCGCAATGTATTGATCTGACTGCAGAGGAAAGGAAGGTATCCGACAAGTCAACACAGTCCCTTTATCAAGGGTATGATCTCGATGCATATGAGGACAATATGTCCACAGAATCTGATTCCGACAGTGGACAACCATCCGGCATCGCACAAAGCAGCTCACGGGACACACTCAATATGTCTCCTGAGAACACCAACAAAAATTTCTTCTCGCTTTTGTCAACACACCTGACGAAGACTTTTGAGCCTTCATTTCCCCAACCTGGTGTTCGTCTGGGCGTCATAAACCCTGAAAAGGACAAGGAGAAAACTTTGAAAGCCACACGGCTATCACGATTTAGTATGCCTTTGGTGCAGTCTCCAACTGCTTGGAGAAGGAAGACGATTAAATTGCCCCAGACCCCCTATAACAAAGCACGAAGAATTTTGTTGCCTTCTGATCTCAAGTTACCTATTCTCACAGTATCTATGCGTGCAGATATCCATTTCTTTGATCGACTGCAAAGGTAAGCAGTCAGAGCCTTGAGGATTCGTCGAGTTCTCATTCTGTTCAGATACCGTGTTTCAGCTCTTTCATCGGGAAATAGCTCGGATAGTCGCCGTGTTGTGGACGCCTTGATGATAAATGACGTTGCCTGCATTGGTTATAATAAAGGCCCTTGCCAGTTATCGTTAGTCCGCATGGATAAGGTATATCTTCTTTATTACGATATCGTAGACATTCTCACACCAAGATCTTAAGCAAGGTGGACCCTTCACTCTTGTGGATCTGGATCACAGGCCACACACTCTGAACACCAGGTCTGGTGCCAATACGGACCAAGGGTCCATTAGCTGCCTCACGGCAAAAGGGTCCCGCAAAGATGCCATTGAACTCTTCACAGGAGGCTACGATAAAGTCATCAGATTGTGGTCTGTCACAGATTCAAATATTGCGACGAGTGAAGAAATTATGCGCACTATGACAATACCTGATGCCCTCATCCTCAACAACAGTCGACTCTTGATTGCAACCTCATCAAGGCTTGTTACTGTCGACCTGGGTCATCTGACTGCTCGACCGACGACGGCGCGGTTCAGCAACCTCGTGCATCAAATGCATGTGTCGCGTCTAGCGCCGAATGTCATCGTAATGGAGGTAGGTTCCCTGTCTCCATCCCCCTTAGCCTTACGTTTTTATGCCCACGGGATTGTAGGTAAAGCACCTTGAATATCAGTTTGAGATCTTCGATGATAGGATAGGTCGCGGCTTCAATAGGGTTCCTGACTGCCACTTTGGCTATCGGGGCAAAGGAGGGTCTCTGTCTAGATTTTCTCGGGGTGACATCAACGGTTATGCATTCGTCAAGGGGTATGACGATGGGACTTTGTGCAGGTGGGATTTTCGCAATCTTAGGGTACTTATTCCGCTCCTTCTATTAGATAAAATCTCACTTTGTTTGGCAAACAATTTACAGACACCAGCACTGGACATAAAGGAAGTTGATTTCGATCCTATTGTCCACACCGTTTTCAATGGGCCGGAGATAATTACTTATGGCAAAAGTAGTTTGACGTTCCTCACTGGTAACTAGAATCTACAGGGTTAACTGACAAGGGCTTACGATATCGGTATACTAAATCCGTTCATAAATTAAAGTCGCCATGTGTGTTGAGTCATTGACGCCAGGGATCCTGGGGTGTATTTACAGGGCCTCACTTTGAAGAATCATAGCCACCGAGTTCGACTGCAAAAGCAACAGCCAGCTTAGAGAATTGCAACATGTGGGAGAAGCTAAACTCGTCTGAGATGTCGATGCGGCTGAAATCACTTGGTGTCAGGTTGTCCAACAGGTAAGCAACGTGGACTTACTCGTTCGTGGAGTGAATGTTCTTGTTGGAATTTTCGAAGGAACTCTCTGCATTTACCGTGTCAGCTACGGAGTCGTAGGGTATTATCGTAAATGGAGAATACTAACCGATGGTAAAAGAGGAAGGGTATCCTGCTTTACCCCACGAGGCGCTGAAATCAAGTCAGGGTTTGGGGCGATGCGGAAGAATCAAGATAAACTCACTGATCACTGCAGGCATATCCGCATTTTGTCTGCGCAATGATACATTAGTGTTTCGCGGGTCTCCAGAGATGTCAACCATACCTCCACATAGGGAATATCGAGATACAAATCAACCAGAGCCTTGTTGAAACCGGTGAGGCTGTTCAATAGTAAGGTTAAATGTCTATGTCAAGCAACAGTGTTAACTCGCTCGTTATCTGTGAAGTCGGTGATAATTCCGACTTCTTCACGGGTTCCCCTCTAACCAATTGTGAGTATATCGCAGAAGGTTTAGGCGCTAAGTTCATACCTTGACCCAAGCGGTCATATCAAACTATAGAAATTGAAAATTTTAAAGAAAATCAGTTCCTAGGTCCTGTCAAAATAGGGAATGCTGTTACCTGGCTCATAGCAAGCACGTTGACGGAACGAGCTTCATAATCTCTGGCAACAGCTTGAGAACCAAGCAGTCCACCTTCCTATCGCGGTGAACAACCCTGTTAAGAGAGAAAAACAACGCGAAATTGTGGTGTTGACAAACCTCTGCAGAGTACCAGTGGAACTCGAGCGTCCTTACGGGTTGGAAATCAGAGGCGATCAAAGCACGGTAAGCTTCCAAAATAGTGACAGAACCAGATCCATCATCTGGAGTAATATATGATGAGTGTATTGATAAAGAGACAAATACTGGGAGACTGCAAACCATCAGCACCTGATTAAACAAGCTTAGAAAGTCATCACAGGGATACAAATGCAAAACCTTACCGGGTGCAGGGAGGAAGGGCCACATATTAGTGCTGTCAAGGCGGTTTAGCAAAATTATAAATTAATTAACATGCAGAGTACCTGTCTTGATGAGCGCCAATGATGACAACTCCATCATCACTTGTTGAGGTACCTTCAACACATAGAATCTAGATAGATGAGGATATGACCGCAACAAGACACAGCGCCTCGTACAATGCTATTCTGGCCCCAGGAATGCTTGAATTCTTTGGCAGTGATGCGCTTCCGAAGGGTATTAGAGGCAAACTCGTCAGTTATCTAAAGCCTGTCAGAAGATGATTATACTCAGGTTTCAATTCAAATACCTGATTTATTTTGGAAAGGAGCCACTGCTGGCTTTGTTTCCCGGTCTATAAACAAGCGTTAACTCTCACAAATAGGCAAGGGGGAATGAAAGTTGAGCACATCACTGCGATAGTCTGACGTATTTGTGATTCAGTTGGGTTTACAATTATAGAATTTAGGATCTTACACCTGGTACGGAAACCTGAGAACGCCTTGAGGTTTTCTTGTGGACCATCCTCTGACAACAAATCCAAAATAGGGAACACAGTCTCCGTAGCATTGGGTTTGGGGAATGTAACTATGCACTTTTAATTATCACATAAATGAGGGATTGGAAGCGGGTCACCTTTAGGTCTTAGATATGCTGATTGCCCCAAATCCATGGACTCAGTGCTATGCAACATCTATGAGTCAGAGGAGTGAAGCTCAAAGTGGTAGACACCAACATGTCGAAAAACTTGGCTCCTGAAGCCTTAGCTTTAATCTGGTAAGAGGGAATGCATTTAGAAGCAGTTTGAGAGTATGTCCAAGTTGCCGCCAACCTTGTCATATTCTGTCATCCATACCGGTTCTTCACCGTCGAACTGAACCAAGCGCTTGGCAGTCAGGTCAAGTGAGTAGCCTGGGTATGTAGGTTCATCCGCAGAGAGGTGAACTTGAGCATTGTCATAAGACAGAGGAGTTGCGACTGTCAAAAGGACGAGAGAGAACAAGATAGCAAAAGACTTCATGGTTGAAAGGTTCGAACAAGCGAGTATGTACCGCCGAGTGTACAGTGCTTAGTTGAGGAGTTGATTACTAAATATGGCATGTTGTGTGAACTCGATCACATGACTCTGTAAATTTCCTATTCCAATGTGAAAGTCGTTAAACTCTTTTTTTGGCAAGTAACAGTTGTTAAACCAGTCGTCAATATGTCCAAGGCAGCATCCAAGGCAAAAGCTCAGGTTGTGGTACGTTCATTGATTCTATTAAATTCTACAGTTTAATGTTCACATCCCTGAATAGAGATTACTCATTCCTGCCGGTAAGGCTGCCCCAACCCCTCCCGTAGGTCCTGCTTTGGGTGCACGAGGTGTTAAGTCAATGGACTTTTGCAAAGAATTTAATGCAAGGACTGCCCACATCGAGCCTGGCGTTCCCATTCCAACTTTGATTACCGTTCAACCAGATCGCACCTTCACCTTCATCACGAAATCCCCTCCTGCTTCTTATTTCCTCAAACAAGCTGCTGGTATCGAAAAGGGAGCGGCCCGTCCCGGCCACGAGACGACTGGGACCATTAGCCTCAAGCACGTGTACGAAATTGCAAAAATTAAATCTGGGGACGAGCACATGAAGACACTACCCCTCGAATCTATTACCAGGATGATTATTGGCAGCGCAAGAAGCTTGGGAGTGCAAGTAGTTGCATGATCCGCTCTCTGCGATTGTATGTCCTGTTTTGAGTGTTTATCCACCTGAATTTTGATTATCATTTTTAAATTAGTTCCACATCGACCTCGCGACAGTCTGTAATCGATTATATATATCATAATAAACTCACTGTTATCGCATTCACGGGCTCGCCCCTAACGTATAAATGTGTATGTACATCTCCTTCAAAATTGGACACTGATATTTTAACTGTGAAAATTCTCTGCTAAAATCCGGAAACCAGGTTCATTAGCGAAATTAAACTTCTAAGTTGATCGACAATTTCAAGATTCAGGTGGACCTACCTGCCGTTATGCCTTTGCGGTCTCGCACGTATTGTGTATTTCGCCCCAAGATCATCAGGCAGAATTCAACGAAACGATCAAAACACACTGTCACTTTCCTGTCTTATCTTTTGTGCCTTTCGGCCGGGAACACAACTTTCAACACGATGGAGGCATGCTGGCTCTGCCCCGGATACATTCTACACGTTTAGGTCCTCGCTCGCCTCGATGATGGGTTGCCTCGTGGCCTTCGTCAAAAATGTGCCATCTAAGGGTATCACGATATGTCCAACACCTGCAGTTTCACTGTTTTTCCCCCGCAATACTGCTTTTTAGATTCAATTTTATGCGCATGCACTTTTAAAGAAGGTATATCTGCTACCTGATTCGATTCCTTGATGGACAGCGGTCACAACCAATGGAGGGCACCAAGCGCTCGCGTTTGGCCGACTCGTGTTTTGCGATCGGTAAGATGCACTTTACCACCGGAATCTCGCTCCACCGCCATCTATTTCTCATCTTTCGAACCCTTGACACGTTGAGACAAGCGTCACTGTCTGATTATTTTATTTTATTCCGACAGTACACCACGTTGCCGATCGATTCTAAAGGACGATTTGTCCGGAGAAAATGGTAGGAATTGTGCTAAAATCCATCTCTTATCCTTCGTATAAAATGGTCCGGGTAATTCATCCCATTATTCGCAGTCTCTCCTTCAGCATCCAATTCCCCTTTGACCCGTCCATCTAATAACCTCATTCACAAAATGGCCGCAGCCTCAAACAACGATGTTTTGTCCTGGACCAACACCGATTCCCGCGAAAGCATATTATTCAATTCATGGGGAATCGTGTACCGATTTCAGGTTCGGCCGCTATCACCACATTGATGATTTCTGGAGTCGTGTATTTACCAGCGCGTCGTAGACGACATCAGGGTCTAATGGACAAATGACTACCACTATGTGGCGCGCTCTGCGGCCCAACAAAGAAGATCGCGTAGCAAAACTTGAGTGGGCACCAAATGGCGGCTTGGGACGTGTCATTCTAGGAAAGGTGCGTGCGATGAGCTTTGAATGATTACGGGGAACTTACCATTTTTCAGCACACTTTACGAATGGCCGACATAACCAGGCCGGAACCCACCATTTATGTTAGTCTTCAATCTTGTCTATTTCTTGCATCAATGAATTCACCTTCCCCTCAGGGTTGCCGCGTGTTTGTGGGTCCAGATGGTCTGAATTACTCTTGGAGACCAAGCATAGGTAACACGCAAGACATCGAAGTGCGTTAATTATCTTCCGTTCGTGCCTTCACGCTAAGTTAACCTTCCATTAGCTCTATGATAACTCTGGGGTAAAGGTTGCATTCTTCCGACCAACCCGACTAACGCGCTATCAAATTGGGGATGTCCATGGGGAACTTCACTTCCTGAGAAGTGCAGGGGCTGGAACGGTTGTAAGTCCGCTGTTTCTCCTGAAAGTATGTCCAGCAGTTGACAAAGCAAATGAACGTCCTTGCAGACTCACCCACCAATGATGGACATGGTGACCCTGACTGCCATGCTCTACCGTTTCTGTGCCACTTGGAACGTTTGAACCACCATTTTTATTCAGTCGCTTGCTTGTCCGCCAGTTGTCTCCTGTATCATAGCATGTTCTCTGTTTGTTGTTATCTGTCTTCCGTGTATTGTATTATAACCGACATGAATTGCCGTACAATTGTGAGCCCTGTTAGGAGGGAACTTCCTTGGTGAAATTAACCCGCGAACTTGTCATAATGAAATTCAAGGACCTGCAGTACACCCGTGAAGGTTTGAGATAGATGGGGGTGATGAAAAGGTGACGACGATATCGATTTAACTGGATCTGTTGGCTGCATATGGGTTCTGATAAGTTAATCGATGCAAAGACAGCATCTCGATTGGACTGGGGAGTCTCTTGGCTTCACGTGTACAACAGTGAGGCAGAGGTCCGAAGCGACACAGGTGAAATAAAATAGCCACGATGCATTGGATTCATACGTAGATAACTCGACACAAATCTTTACCAGATATGTAAACTATGGCACCCAAGGACGAAGTCACCCGACATGGCCTTCGGTCCTATCCATCTATGCTGATTATCTCTTTATACTGACTGATATACCCCTTATATAATGAATAGCCCATCTAAAGCTTTGCCTTAAACTGTTCGCTAACTGGTTTATCTGCGATGCCGTCGAGAGTTTCGTCAACAGTGCGAATGACCCATTCAGCGCCTTCATCGCTCGACAACCACTGATCTTCCGGACTCTGATTCTCCACGAGACGGGCCTTGAGCAAACCGAAGGTATGACTGATCAGCTGAGGGCCAACCCCACCCTCAGCACGAAGGGCAGCCATTCCGACAACCGAGCCCATTGCCCGGCTAAGGTTGCCTTGATCTTGATCGTCTAGACCGCTAGCGTCGGAATAACCCCTGGTTTCTCCCGTGAGTGGGGAAAGGACTGAACCGTAGGCCTGGATGATAAATGCTAGATTGAAAGAAGAATGAGCTCATTTTCCAGAAACAAATGGTGCTAGAAAATGTGGACAAATTTTGAGGCAAATGGGGATCGTCCTTCTAATGCACACACAAAAGCAATGGTGGTACAGTACCAGCCGTTCATCGTCAGATAAAGGTGTGTGCGGGTGGGCAGGATAAAATTTGTGGGGGTGGGATAGGTGACGAAATAGTGCAACACATCGACGGAGGTCAAGAACTCGCCTACTTGGGAAGGAACGTAACAAAGAATTGGGAACAAGGTGCTCACATATGAAATCCGGGTGGTAGGATCCCAGTTTGTCGTGAAGTTTGTCTGCATGTGGCACGTATATCCCATTCCAAAGGGATCTTCCCTGTGTCACTATCGATTGTGCATTATCTGCAGTCAGGGTTCTTTGTGTTGGAATTTTGATCAGTTTAATGTTCCCGAACGGCGGTCGGAACAGAACGAAAAAGTGATACAACGCAATGTGTAAACCATTCAAAATCGTTTGTTATTCTATGCAAACCCATGCATGTGGATCTTTGTGCAGGTCGCAAACACCACAGTATAACGCACACGATGAGGGACGGTGTTCATCCAAAATAGAGTGGACAATCAATATACCGCAATAGTGAAGCAGCCTCACCTTCTAGAGTTGGTCCTCAAGGCTTTCTTGACATCCTCGTCGAGGGCTTCGTGCAAGGCAGCAAGGGACAGGATAACCTGTGAAGGTTTGAATGATTGTAATTAGCTACATATTGATGGAATGAAACATAACTTTACAGATGAAACAGAACCGGATTTAGCGAACAAAAAGCGTCGACAGCATAGCGCTCTCGACCTGTAGAAGACTTACTCTGGGGACCCCTATAAAGATGACGCTCTTCAAGGCCGACTCGCGCATTAATGCAGCCTTGTTAATGGCGCTAGGAAGGTCGAGACTAGTTTGCTGGTCCTCTTCCAACGACGAGCGTGTTGCGAAACGATAGAGATGACCCACAGCCGAGGGCCGGTTGACTGTCAACAATGTGCATGTCTAGAGTGTGGTTGGCAGTCATTAGAGATATGGAATGGGCACAGTTTGAAAACCTGGAGCATACAGACGCAACCAGCCACCCGGTTTCAGCCTTTTTGGCCTTTGCATCCCGAAAAGTATGGGCGAACACACGGTTCAGTTGCGTCAAGGGCGGACTTGGAAGGACATTAGGGTTACGTAGAGTCAGGAGCTGTTTGAGCGCAGTATTGAGCTTGATGGTGGCCATATTATTACCGTCACTATCGTCGTGGTTAAACCTAATATCACGGTGTACCATAGTAATTTAAACGCTTTCGGAATTTGTCGTGGATGAGGCGGGAGAGTGGTTTGCCATATTGCCGTGTTTGACAGTGGCAATCATGGAATCCTTCCGTTGGTCATGTTTTGCTCGCGAAAAATTTAATCCATCCATGTAAATGAAATTATTGAACTTGAAGCTGCGCAGCAATAATGCATGTACTAATCAACTCGAAAGCCAGTGACGGAAGATGTACGATAAGAATATAAAGGAAAGATGAGCACCCAGAATGGCTAGCATCACCGGATACAGAATAGACTGTATAAGTTACGACGGGGGTATCCAATATGTCAATATTCGTGTAAATCAATGCAAGGCTGAATCTCTTAATTAATGAAGTTGGCACCGAGGGCGTTGGGTTGCCCGTTTCCTTGCATGAGGCCATTAAGGGTGTTGACATTACCAAGGTCGGGCATTGCACCTGTTATGAAAGTTAGTCGTATAGAAATGGTGCCATCTCATGAAACACTTACCGAACCAACAGTACCTCTCAACATACCAAGTACTGTCCATCCAGGAGGTAATGGTGTTCATGAATGCGGAGACCTGACCGGCGTTGCACTGAGGACCGCCAGAGAAACTCTGAACCTGATGTTAGCATTAAGTGATTGACTACATGGGTAATTTTACCTGGCAAGCAACTTCAGTGACCCAGATGGGTTTTTTGAAGGTGTTGTAAAAGTCCTGTACATAGGCAATGAAGGCCTGAGCATCGGTTCCGTACCAATGGAGGGCAATAGCATCAACCTAAACAGGCAGCGTGAGAATGAATTTTTCACAACAGGAACAATCAATCCATACGTTGCAACCATTGCAGGCGTTCATGAAGCCTTGCAGCCAAGTTTTGCCTTTGGGTGCAGAGGTGACAGCGGGACTGACGAGGTAGTAGCCTTGGTTCTTTAGAGGGGCGAGGTATTGCCTCCAAACATCGGCAGCCTGCCCGGTACCCATCTCGGCTTGACCAGGGTGATCAGGCCTAATGAAAACAAGGCGTGAGAATGCGTACAAAGTTACATGGGACGCAAATTACTTACTCGTTGAAGCCCAGGGCAACGTTGGCATAACCAGGCTTGACAAGGCTAGTGAATGCACTAATCTGCTTGGTACCCCAAAGCATAGGAGCGAACTGGAACCCAAGTTGATCGGAATTCTTGGGTTTCCAGGGACTCCAAGTGTAGACACTAAAATAAAGAGAGAGAAAATATCAATAAAAACATAAGCGAGGGGTTAAGTGTATTTTGGCTTCGTACGTGCGGACTTTTGATGTCTTCCAGCCGTTGAGACTGATGCTGTCACCGTTGGGCCAAGCGAGGCAGGCTTTACTACCACCGCTACCGCCTCCTCCTCCATTGTTGTTACCAGTATTTCCACCACTGTTGTTGTTGTTGTTGGACGCAGCAGTAGTCTTCGGGGAGGGGGAGGAGTCGTAGAGGGAGGACGAACCGAAGTAGGGGCAGGGGTGGTAGGAGCGGCAGAAGAACGGACAGATGAGCTGCTAGGACGGGGTTTGCAGCGTCTAGAGTCAGGAGCGCGACGCTTCTTTGCAATAGCAGCATGACCTAAGCTGCGTCCAACATTTGGGGACGTGTCAATGGAGAGAGCATTGACAGGGGTAGGTCCAAAGGATGAGAGAAGGACGAGTAGAGAGGAGAGAGCGATGAAATTTAATAATTTTGTCGCCATTTGTAAAAGGTCGTTAATGAGCGAGTTGTTAAAAGAATGTCTGTCTAATAAAGAGTAGAAAACTGTTCAGAGACGTTGTAGGAGAGGTATGTAGTGGTAAGAAGAGAAGAAGGACAAGGACAATTCTGACCGCAGACCAGAGAATTTCAACTATAAAACGGATACTGCCGAATTAGAATACGCACGGGCCCGGATGTCATGACAACTACTAAATTTGGCTTGAGTTTTGTTGTGTTTATTATCCATCAGACACATAATAAGCCTTCATTTCCAACAAATGCTTCTTTTCTTTAACCTCCAAGTTTGACACGAAGAAACCGGTTCAACCAGTTCATCACCTTTCACCACAAAAAACTCACCAGTACATCCAAAGCTCATAATGTCTGACGCCCGCGACGCACCTGTTACTGAAAATGGCGCGCCTAATGTAGACCAAGAGAAAGTCGAAGAAGCCCCTGGCTTTAAGGTATGTCTTTCTTTCAACTTTCTCTTTCATTATTATCTTTTGTTCGTCTTTATTTAACAAATTTCTGCTCCCTTTCTCTATTTCAAAGGTTTTCGCTGGAAATCTTGCGTACACTACTACCAACGAAGGGCTGAAGGCTTTCTTTGCTCCTGCTGGAGGCGAAGTGTACGTGGCATATTAACACACAGCCTCTTTACCCCTGCATTCTCATCAACTTTTTTTCTTTCTTTTTCTTCCTCTCCTTAAATATTTTCAGTCTCTCTGCGCAAGTTATTTTGCGCGGAACCCGCTCAGCGGGTTATGGATTTGTCGCTTTTGCTACAGCAGAGGCTGCTCAAAAGGCTGTCGATGCCCTTGACAAGAAGGAGCTCGACGGTCGTCAGGTGATCGTAGAGATTGCCAAACCTTCTGACCAGAAGGACAAGGAAAAGAAGGAAAAGAAAGCGAAGAGGAGACCCGGCAGGCGTGGCAGCAGGGCTGTCCCCGGTGAAATCTCTGAGGCTGAAGCCAACGGAGAGTCCACTAGGACCGACGACGCCGCTCCTGCGTCCAACGAGGCAGCTAAGCCCAAGAAGAAGAAGAAGAAAGCTGCCGTATGTTTACGTTTCTTTTTCGCCATGTCCCTTCAACCCTGACTCCTTTTACCCCTTAGCGCAAAGCCAAGAAGCCCGCTGAGGAAGGCGCAGCAGCCTCTGCAACTGATGGGGCTGCCCCTGCTGATGGTGAGACTTCGGCTAATGAAGCCAAGAAGCCTCGCACCCGCAAACCAAAGGCACCTCGACCTGCCCGCCCCGCTGGCGAGGACCCTGCCGGCGAACCATCCAAATCTATGCTCTTTGTTGCAAACCTTGGTTTCAGTGTTGATGATGCCGCCCTGTCCACCCTCTTCACCGAGGCTGGCATCGACGTTGTCTCTGCTCGCATCGTCCGCAGACGCTGGGGACAGCCAAGGAAGAGCAAGGGCTACGGCTTCGTTGACGTTGGCTCCGAGGAAGAGCAAAAGAAGGCTATCGCGGCTCTTGAGGGTAAGGAAGTTGGTGGTCGTGCCATTGCCGTCAAGGTCGCTGTCAACACACCTGCCCCCGAAGAAAGCGACGCTCCAGCTGCTGATAGTGCTGCTGATGGTGCTGAGGTCGCCCCTCCTACCACTACCACCGCTTAATATTCATGACCACTCCTCACGCTGTTACGATTACTTGACGATTGCTACTTTATGTTATGCCTCACTACGCCTCCATTCTCAACACTAGTGATTTTGTGTCTGGTTGATAGCTTTTTTCTTGTTCATGATATGCTTTTTGACTTGCACTCATTCACTTTTGTCTGGTGCCGTTTTACGTCCCCTGTTCATTCCTTGCGATCTCAATAGTTACCAAATGATATCGCTCAATTCCCTCGCTCACGCATGCTACGCCTTGATGAAATATGACATTAATTGTGCACGCCAGTACTTGTGTATAGTTGGTCCAAATATTGCGATTTACGACTGGATGAGACATTTGATGCTGATCCTTGTTGGTGTCTATTTAAGTATCATGTCTGATGACGACGACTACCTCTCCGATAAATTCCTCCTTGAGACGGAAAATACCTCGAAAAAGCCAAGTGCTTACTCGGACCTGCGCAAGGAAGCTCAGAGGAAGTCGCATCTGAGAAATGAACAAAACAAAAAGAAGAGTCGTCGCCAACTTGAGGTGGAATCTCGAGAAGCTGGCCTCAGCAAAAGTCTCTTCGAACGCGCAAAGGAAGAGGAAGAGGCTGGCCTTGGAGCCTCTAATAAGGCACTTTCTATCATGATGAAGATGGGTTTCAAGCCAGGCCAAAGTTTAGGGACTCGTCCAGAAGAACCTTTGGTAGCAACGGACACCTTGTCGAGTAACGACCAACCAGAAATCACACCGGCCGGCTTTGAGGTGCCTGGTGGTGATAGGATCATCACTGAATCTAGTGACCATGTTCTACCAGGAAACGGTATTCAATCGCCAAGGAGCACCACAGTTGCGTTGTCTGGGACGGGCGCACATACTAGCCACAGATCGGAGCCGTTGCCATTGCAGGAGTGGGCTGGTTCGTTGCTTATCGTTTACTTTGATCGGGCCTTCATTGTTGATTGACCCACTTCTGCACTCCCCCCTTTGTCTTGGGACCTTGCACTAATGCAGGTAGGAGGGGTATCGGGTTAGGTGTTAAACGTGAACGCTCGCCTGGGATGGTGGAACGCATGGGCAAAATGGCGAGAATGGAGGAAAAAGGTGATCATCGTGATTTCCGGGATCGGGTTCGAGACGAATACAACAACCGTCGGGCGGAGGGTAGGCTGGGTACGTCCTTCATATGGTTGTACTGTAGAAGATGCTTCAATATAACCACCTTTCCTCTAGCTCCTGCTCAGTCGACGTGCACAACCCTTGACGAAAAAGATAATGTTCAGGCAAGGTCATTGGTATTGATATGGAAAGGAAAGCTCATGATCCGCATTCTTTTCTTTTCTAGTTTAATGTGCTTTGGCTCAATCCCAGCAATCCCAACACATTCCCATCCGGCCTAATCGACGCCTTAACCTTGCACAGCAATGTACCCGTTTCTGAGGAGGATACTAGAGAAACGACGCAAGCCCTTTTGAGAAAACGAATGCAGGCAGATGCGTTGCTGCCCGTTGATGGCGATAGCGACGGAGAAGGATCAAATGTGGGGAGCAAGTTCTCAGGAAAGAAGCCTTTATCCACTGTCGCTGCCGAAGACGAGTACTCTTCTGATCTTCTGGAAGAAGCAGCGCAATTTTTGCGTCTCCAGGTTCGTTTCCAGCTTTCGTTACCTCTTTCAGAATGCGGGGAAGATTGACACCCAGATTCTTCAGGCACAAGATCGCCTTAATCTCGTGCTGTCTTACTTACGAGAGAAGCATTCATATTGCTTTTGGTGCGGAGTTCAGTACGGTGGCAGCGATGATTTGAGGACACAATGTCCTGGGCCAGAAGAAAGTGACCACGATTGATCTTGCAGATGTTAAGCCGTAGAAACCATCGGTTGTATCTTACAATTTATGACCCTTACCTTGTACTGTTGCACCATTTCCGGGGTAAGCAGGCACCCTCCTGCAGATTGCAAGAGTTGCAGGTTCGAGCGCGAATGCTGCCCTCCATGTGTAGAAGTATACAAACGTGATTTGGAATGACCCGGATGCCATGGACAAGAATCGAAGATGGCGGAGAAATGACGAAAACAGTTTAGAACAGAGGACACTAGGGAAGAAAATTTGTTGTCACATAGGCACTACTGTATGAGGCCTCGTAATTTCGGTATTTCGATATAAGTATGACGTAGAAAGTATCGGTTTTCCTTCCAGACGTATTGTGGCGTTTTAGGTCCAACATGAAACTGAAAAAAAAAAAAAGCATTGAATCTCGAACAGGTTACGGAGCAGAGCATCAAAGTTGTTAATAAGTGGATCGTAAGACATTGCGATTGATATCAAGCGAAGATAAGGGATATCCGGATTCTATGCGACGACATTCGTCGTCAAGCGCTTTGGCCTCCTGGACCCGAGTCAAAGGTTGGGTGCTCGCTGTACTCCTAGTCCTACGATGAAGCAGTGCGCATCAGAGACAGGATAATAAGTAACCACATGAATGCGCACCTTGTGTTGCTTTCTGACAATAATTTCTCCTGCTCCAGCCTCTCCTGGGTCGCCTCATAAGAAGCGCTTATTTTGTCCTGTCGTTTTTGATGGGAGCGTTGTTTGTGCCTGATATTAAGTTCTTGGCACAAGGTGATTTGTGCCATTTGGGGTTCTATGTAGGCAGGGTCTTCTGAGCAGCTTTGAGCATATATGACAATGTGTACCACGAAGACATACAACTGCATTTATTGAGAACGGTTCGCATGGTACGATGTCATCATGACTTTGAAAACTGTCCCAGTGGCTATCGGCAACAAATGAGGCATTGCAAGATGTGAACCAAGTCCTTCGCATAGAAATCCATAGTTACGCATTTCCTCTCCTACTTTCTCTATTATAGACTTTATTTAGCCTGTGTATAATCCATCGGACAACAGTACCTACTGAACTCAGTGGTTGGGGTGCCCTGCTCGAATGTGTTGAAAAAGGGCAGATGCTAAGTTGTGATGTGTATGTCGTAGGTTCTAAAATCAAAGTGCGCCCTACACTGCTACAACTACAGCCGTAAAAAACATACACCTAAATACAATGCTTGGTCTAAATCGCGTGCTGAACGCGATCAAAACAGCCTGGAGACAGAGCTGATCAATAGCTTCCAGAAATCGAGAGTGTCCTGAAATACGTTGGAGAACGCTTACATGTCCTATCAACCGAATGACGCGTTCCGCTGCATGTCAGTTGGTTACAACCTGAACATTCTCATGTCTGGTGTGACCGTCGTAAGTGTTTAAGCAGTGCTCCAGAAAGCTGGGAGCAGGTAGTTGTGTCATGGAGATTAGTCTTTCCCCTAGTTAGGGAAAAGTCATGCGAACGTACAGCTCAAAAACTCAAAGGCACTAATGGCAGGGAACGCAAAAGCTGCGTAACTACGTCTTTCGAAGAAATGGGAATTCTTTGTATGTGGATTTTAAGGACGGAGCAAAAGAATTCCATAGGTTTGTATTGAAGAATGGAAGAGGACATCAAAGGATGAGTAAATAGATATGCCAAAAGAATGGTGGTGTCCCAGAGAGTAAAGGAATGTGGTAACAGTGATATGTATGGTGCGACTGCGAATGAGAGTTGAGAAATGAAGATGATGGTCGGCAAGAGAAATAAATGTGTGTAAGTTACAAGTCCTGGAAATTGATCCACGGGTCCATGATGATCTATATAGTACAAGTCGAAGACAAAGAAATAATAAGGGATAATTTTGTCGGGAAGTTATCAGGCCTGGTTGCCCTCCACCACAGGTTCTCGCCTAGCAAAATGACTGAGCTTAGATGCGCTCGGGGAGGTTGAGATCCTGACTCCAGTTCGACGGCGAATGTAGCGATAGTAGTTATTGCCTTCAGTGATATCCGCAAGAGGCGAAGGCTCGTTGACAAAATCGGCGTCTGGGGTTGAGACGATGACGGGGAACGTTTCGGAACCTGCTGAACTTGGCAGAAGAACAGGAAGGCTGGGGATAGAAAAAGGCATCGCGGTGGTTGGAGAAGAAGACTCATAACCACTGTCGCGACTGAAAGTTGGAGACGTAGGTGAGGTGCCTGGTGTTTTGCGTCGCACGTAAGTAGAAATTGGGGTATTGGCAGTGAGATCTGTCGATGATCCATAGGTATTGACAGTAAGTTTATTGCGATACCGTCGACGAGATACCTCTGGCCGAGTTGGAATAGAAAATGTCTGAATTGGTTCTGTTAGTGGTACAAATCCAGTTGATATAGAAGGTTCTTACAGCACTCAAAGGCGACGACTCAAAATCAGAGGACGAGACGGAAGACAAACTCCCTCTCCTTTTGGTGAACGACTGATTGTGAAATAAATGAACACTATTTATCTTGTAAGACGCAAAAGAATAACACTCACTACGGCTGGTGAATATGGTGAAAAACGGGACAATCGGTGACGGGTGGCAACATCCCTTAAAGCAGGGCTTGAGCAGGACCTAGCAGGACTGTTCTTGCTCAACGAACAAGGTGAACCAGGTGACGCTGGGGGTGGTGGTGGTGATGGGGATTGCTCTGGGGCGGGTTCTGGGTTGGTTTGCTCCAAACCCAAAGATGCCATTAACTCCACGAAGGATGGTAGGGCGGACATTTTACCAGGCAAAAAAAAAGAATGTGAAGCTTTGAAAGAACGGACTTGGGGTAAGGGAGCAAGCAACCTCGTAGACAAGTCATGAAAAAGAGAGGCATCTATAAAGGAGTTGTTATTCAGCTTAGATACAACCCACGGTTATGTCGTCAAGATATGAGGTTACAATTATCACGGAGACGGATGAGTAGATTTCTTGTCGTAAAGCCAAAAACGGTCACCAAGTATCAACACTCGTCGGCAAGGAGATACCCAATCTTTCTTATTTGGGGAATCGAGATGAGAGAATACAATGTTGTCCTATAATTCTTGAGCTCAATAAAATATTTATCCTCCATATCAGAAACAATTTTCATCTTGCTCGGTCTCGATAAAATACCGTCGCAATCCTCCTACCTTTTCTACAATACATCTCATCCCACTATAACAAAAGGAAACCGGCAACAGTAACATCATATGCCTGTCAAAAAAACCTCTTTGTCTGCAAGACGATTGCTGCACACAAATATATACTTTGGTTGCAGTCTGTACCTCTTTGTAGTTCCGCAATCCTCTTGGGAGGCAGTCTCTCAGTCACACCATAACAGCTGAGCAACGGCACACAGCCTGTCATTGCCTCAAAAAAGACTGCTCGAGGGTGTCCTTGCCGAAGGAACGACATGGTGATCAAGACGTCACAGATAGGCTCCGAAACAGATCGAATTTATTACTGTTGCCAACATGTCTTGGGGAACACGTCCGCCATCGTCACGAGTCAGGCAGGCCTTGGGAAGGGTCGCTACTCTTCAGACATCGTGGCCTCTGGGATTATGTGCAAGCAACGTGAAGTGTATATAGTTAAGGGAAAATAGTGCATAAACACCAACGAATGATGTTTTCAAAGCAAAACAACGTTGGTAATGTATCAAACATCGTGAAAAGCACCGTGACGATCAGACTCCATGCTTAGTCATCGCTCGGATGGGGAAGTGCGCGTCAATTTCATTCTCAAACACGAACAGTCATCTTCTCTGCCATGAATCATCAAGGAGGGAACGTAGGCAGCAACAGCCAGACAGCTGGATCAAGCGCATTCATACCTCAACCTCGTCAAGAAATGGAATACGTGTGTGCAGGTTGGTCATACTTTGCTCAAGTCTTGTCACAAAAAAAATCAAAGAAAAGAGCTGATGGTGTTTTGTTTGCAGATTGTGGTGCCAAAAACGAGATTAGGTCTCGAGAACCCATTCGCTGTCGAGAGTGCGGTCATCGTATTATGTATAAGAAAAGAACGAAACGAAGTGAGTAAACAGAGTCGCTTTGCACGCCCAGTCACTCATTAGTTACTAGTGGTGCAATTTGAAGCTCGTTGATCATTTATTGCTGACAATGGGTCTATCAGCATTGTTCCCTCTACACATACCATTTCCCCTCGTTCTGCTAATGATCGCCAGGAAACCTTGCCCTTGTTTTTGTGTTGGATCGCCTTCAATGTGTCATGGCCATATTTTAGATGCGTTTCTTTCTATGCGGTTGCCAACTCTCATGGGGACGACACGCGTCAAACATTTTTACCCAGACATCTATTCCAAGAGTGATATAGGCTCAGTGGGGATCACCATGAGGGTTGATGAAAAGCAAGTCCTTTGTATCAAAGATGTCGCGACGGTTTGAATTATTTTGCATTCCTTGGTACCATTGAATGAATGAACTTATATATCATTGTGAGGTTTCTCTGGCATGAAGAAAGAGTGGTATGATATTTTTGAATATGTCTTGGAATTCTGCAATTCTACATTAAATAAATAAACCAAGGGCGTTGTCCACAACAAATTTGTGATTAGTTTATCTCATATTTGTCTTTGTTATGAACTCAAGGTTTGATGTTGGGCACGTAGTAAGAACTTGCTTCATAATATTTTCCACCCAATCTCAACAATAATGCCTGAGGAATCAAGGTACCACAGAGAGCGTAGTGTATCGGGTGACTTGGAGGTATTGATTCGAAATATCTTATCTGTGACATATGAGGCTAAGCCCGATTCTAGGATACAGAAACTGAATCCCATCCTGGAGACGCAAATCCTCCAGGCAAACCTGGTCGTAAGAAGAACCCAAAGTGCGTCAATTATCCACTCATTATTTGTCAAATTTGCTTATCACCCTCTAAGCTCGCAGGCTGCCCGACGAGATCAAAACCGCATTGCTCAGCGAGAATTTCGCCTGAGGAAACAACAACGGGTATGTCGTGCATATCTACTTGTCGACCGTTTTTGAGCCGAATATGTGCTATACAAGATACGCGACCTCGAAGCCCGTGTTGAAATACTTTCGGGTGGCAAAGATGAAGCATTAGGAGAAATGCGGAATATGCTAAAAGGTTTGTATTCCATGCAACATTGGACGCGTTGGATTTGAAACGACATTGTTCCAGACCTCATGGCCGAAAACCAGACATTACGGAATTTACTTCGCAGTTTGGCCAATTTTATTGGGGAAGGTGCAGGGGGCTTGCTACCGAAACTCGGATGGGGATTATCGGATTTCAACGAATTCATCAATAAGTCAGAAACTGATACGGCCTGGGAGGGCTACCAGCGGAGAAAGAAACCTGGAAATGAAGAGGGAGAAAGTGGCTCATCGTTGCCTCCCATGGCCATTCCACCAAGTGGCAAACGTCCTTCGGAAACGGATATCGGAAACAGAGCGAAAAAGATGCGACCAGACAATACGCTTGAACCTTCAAATAATTTCTCTTTGTTAATCCCCATCCCGAATTCTAGCATTCCGTCAAGCACCGGATTGTATTCAAACCCGTCCTCACGATTACCAGAGCGAAATTCACTATTTACAGATATGCTTCGTCCGTCAAATGGTTCACCTATGTTCATGCAAACACCATCTAGTACCAGCTCACAATACCCGCCTAATGGCTCCAATCTTGAGGGCTTCCAGTCCTCCTCAAGTTACATATCCGGTGTCGGTACCAATATTGACCAGCCAGTATCTTCATCTTCGCCGTATGATTCTCCTAGTTCAGCGCCTATTTCCCACCAGCGAATGCAGAGTACTAATGATGGGCCTGCTGCGTCCGACGAGCTGGAGGAAGAAGATGATCCCAAGAAGACCGAGGCCTACAAATTGATCCAGTGAGCAGTTTCAGATTCTCTTGCCATGTAGCATCCCTGACGGTCTTGTGCGGCAGCTATCATCTGGACAATTACAAGAGAAATTCATCGTATTGCTTGCCCGCCTCTCTGCGTCCGACTGTGGTTCAACGGTACGGGCTGGACATCCTCTTTCGTAATTAACAATGGTTGACATAGGTTCCCTTCAGAACGATACCACATGGTAATCCTTTCAACCTTCTAATTCTTACGACCTTTTTCTGAACTCTTTGAAGAAAGCATCGTAGATTCAGTCCTGCATCCCGACCTTCGCGATCGAATGATCCTCTACAGGCGTGAGTTGTCTCTTATTATCCATTATTTGAAAGCAAATAACATGGCATTAGAAAAAATTGATCTAGCCGAATGTCTTATAGACCTACGGGGTGCAATTACAATCCATGGCGACGACGTCCTGGCTCACCAAAGCTGGGAAATAGGTGAAAAGTTCCTCCGAAAGTATAGGTACGGTAATTTAATGCCGACTGGAAAGCATCTGACGTAAAATGAACAGCTTCCTCATCGACACAGACGTCTTGAAAGTTGCGAATCACTGGAGGAGAGAAAGAGGAGAGGCAGAAGTTCATCTGCCCGACACTTCCGTTGAAAGGGCTCCTTAATGAGAATTATATATTAAATAGTATTTATAGAACTGAGATGTATCTGAATTATTATTGAGCCACCATAGACTTATAAATCTCGTTTAGATGCACTCACCAAGAATTGGTATTTTACCAGGACGCTTTCTGAACACCTGGAAGTTCACCTCTTTTCGCTTTCAACCGGAATTGGAACTATGCGACATTAGGATATCCATGAGCTGAAGGAATGAAGGAGAACGTACTCGTGACAACCCAAATTCAGAGATAACACCCCTTCCCCTGCCGGATTCTACGCAACGATTTTTGACTGTTGTTGGTCGAGCGTACCGATCAAAATTGTTCAGCTGTAGTTGGGCTTGGTGACGGACTTGCGGTGAGAGTGTCTCATTTCTGGCGACATAAAGGTATGCTCGTCGTGCTATCTCGTTAGCACGCACGCCATAGCGGGCCTTGATATCTCGAATAACGCGTGCACTGGGCATGAGTGAGGTGTGGAGACGTTAGTCCATGAAAACAGGTCTATTGCATTTCACATTTTCAGAAGGTGTTGACAAGCACGACCAAACTCGGCTTAAACCGGTATGAGCTTGAACAGTCTCCAGCCCAACATACAGTTTTCTTTTCCGACTCCCTCACTGAACGGGGTAATCCTAGAAATGGGCGCATGTTAGAGGTAACCTTCGCGAAAAGTCATTCAACCTTATTGTGATTAACGCGTGTGTAGACATAGAATGACCATCCATAAAGTTTTGCGCCTTACCCAACGTCGCTCGTTCGTCACCTCACTTTTCGGTCTCACATTCATCGCAACATGCATAACAGTATCTGCATCCAACATACTACCCTGCCCCGCGCGTTCAGACAAACTTCGATACGCAGATAGCGGGGAAATAGTCCAGTCAATCCAGTCCGCGGATGTCAAGGTCATGAAGCGGCCCCGGCGGTGGATTGAAGAGAAAATCCCCAATGAACACTCCCACTAGCAACTCACTTATACCACACCAAACGATATTAAATTGCCACTTCGCCGTCACCCATTAGATGGGTTCAACGACCCAGTCAGGACCAGGTACATTGTGGCTTGTTGCTCCTTCGATATGATTATGGCCGTTTAGTCAGATTTTACCATCTTTATGGTGTTTGATATAATACATCCCTAATCATACACAACATTATAAATTACACGTAATTAGTCGTCATTGTTCGCCTCGGTCTCTGCCTGATCCTGCCGTTCTTGGTCCGGAGAAGGGGCTCTGCGTTACTATAGTCAATCAAGTTCACGTGTCTGACAGAAAACGGTTCATGCACTTACTCTAGACGGCCCTCTTGAATGGGTAGGCAAGCAATGAAAGCGAGTGCACTGACGGCGGCCTGGCAAATAAAAACGACGCGTAAGGCGTCCGCATAAGAATCAACAGCAGCTTTTCGCAGATGGGGATCTAAGGTAGGTATAATCTGCGCGGTGTGACTGACCGCCGCATATTTCAGTCAGGGCACCTGTCGATGAAAACGCTGTACTGACCGAATAACATAAATGATCTTGCGAGGATGGTTAGTACGCCGCATTTGTCACAACAGGGGGAAGCTCACTTCTTCTGAGCCTGGACCTTGTATTCGATCTCGGAGCTTCCTCAACAAGATGCCTTGAAAAACGGCCCCACTTAAACTGACACCAAGGACCTGACCAGTAGTTCTGAAAAGATAGGTAACTACGATGGAGTTATGAGAAATTGAGCATGCAAAAAAGGTCAATACACGAACTTCCAGTGGCGACCGCCATGTCCGCCTTGTAAACTCCAGCAATCATGGCCTGTAACCACGTCGTCAATTCGATTTAGTGTTTAATGATGTAGAAACCCACAATTAACGTGCTCGTGATGAAGCTGGCCATTCCAAAACCCTGAGGTATTAGGTCGACCCATAAATGAAAGGCGCTTGATTTTTCATTCCAGCAGCTAGCGAGTAAGCTTGCTAGCATACTCAACCCAGCAGAAACCAGAGTGAGAGTATAAAGTTTGCCCGTTCTTCGCATGAACCTGTAAACTTTCGTTCAATCACCTACATATGATTATTAGATAGGACCTACCAGCCAGCGAAGACGCTACCGACCGAGATAGCAACCTGATGAAAGGAGAAAAGAGTAAAGTGATACTCAATGAACGCTTAACAACCAGCCCTTACAGAGTGAGGCAAAAGATGGAAGCCTGTTTGGGCAAAGTGTTACTTGACGATCATAACAGATATTCGAAGCACCCTACCTGCCATTGCGGTTGATTCCAATCTTACGGCCGAAAAATACTAATTGGTAAGTAAGATACTGCGATTTCTGGTTCTTCGGAGTTTGCATACCAGTGGTGCGTTATAAAGCTGAAGATTTGGATACATGAGCTAGAATTGACTTTGGAAGCGTAAAAAAAGTCATTTACCATAGAAAATGCGGACATACTCATCAACAGATTTGATACAGATACAGCCAATGGCGTTCGTTGCGTGATAAGACGTAAAGGCATAACAGGGTAAGGTGCCCAATTTTTCTCGACATGGACAAACAATGTTCCAAATACAATGCTGGCAGTGAGGAATCCAATAACCAAGGGACTTGTCCAAGGCAGCTCTTCGGTGGATTGCAAACAGAACCCCAGGAGGAGACAGCCTACCGTACCGACGAGTGTGACAGAGCCAAGAAAATCCATTCGACGTAACTTGTCGGACAGGCTTTGGTTTTGAACGTCGTCTGGAAGTCGAATATTAACCTTGGTTGCAACTAAGACGAAGCTGAGAATCAGCACAGGTGTCTATGTCATTTTGTGGTGAGTAACCTTGCTAACTTGATCCAACGAGTGACCGCGAACCTGCATATAGAAGGCCATCCGCCTAAAGTCGAAAAAAAGAAACAATGACGACACTTTGAGGTTCGTTTATTGATGATATCTAGATTAAAATGAACTGACCAGCCAAATACATCATTCACCCATCCGCCAAAAGGGCCACCCAGCCCTGCACCAAGACCATATAGACTTGGGAGAATTGCTTCCGTTAAATTCGTACTCCACGGACTGAAGCTAAAACGGGTTTCTTACATGTTGCACATTCCCTGGTAGAGTCCGCGTTGCTTTCTAAGAGAAACTTTGGTTAATGAAACGCAATCGCGCCGAGCGTATCAGAACGGCGTAAATGTAGGCTCTTACAGCGGTATAAAGTCAGACACAGCGATACTAGAAACTAGCAATCAAAATGCGTAATGGTGAGTACGCCACACTCGAGGGAAATAACTCTCGTGTAATGCGTACCTGTCATGATTCTACAAAAAGGGGGAACACGAGATTAGAATGCTGGATGATAAATATAGAAAGAGAGAGAGAGAGAGAGAAAGGCGTACCCTCCTCCGCCCATTCCAGCCACTGCACGGGCGGCAATGAGCGCGTTCATTGAGGGAGCCATCCCGCAGAAGACGGTTCCCGAACCTGTGATAGAGTCGAGTTGGAATGCAGATCTGACGGCAGATTTAAAAAGGTGCTTACCAAAGAGAGATAACGCGAGCAGCATGGCACCCTTCCTACCAAGAATATCTGACAGTCGTCCTAAACAGCAAGTCAGCCACATGGTCCATCCTCCGAGATTCAAAACGCGAAGTATTGCAGGGATCTTGCAACAACACACCATAAAGAGGGGTAAAGCAACAAACAGACAACAAATAGGAAGTGCCGATGTATGAAGATTGATTTGATGCCTTGAATTCGCTCCCTATCGGCGTTAGTAAAGTAGCAACGACCGTGCCTACGCGAGGATGAATAAATTTGCCTTTCAAAGGTAGGTGTAGAGAAAGGAACACACCGTCAAAAGCGCCCAGGAACACGCCGGACCATAGCCCTACGAGCATCCAACATATATGTGCCTTGCTGAACTTGTTCAGCGGTGGTGAAGAGGTTTCTTCGGAGATGGTTGATGTTGGTGAGGGGGGAGGACAGTTGACGTCATCTGTAGCGTTGTACGAAGGAGGGGCCTCCCCAAGCAACGAACTTGTTTCTAAAGAGGAAGGCCTACGCTCCACGAACATCGATAGGGATTCAAGGAAACCGAAGCGTTTGGATCGTCAGTTTATATATACGAGCCCAAATAAAATGCTGAGTCGAGGATGTCCGCGACTGCTTCGGTGACAAATCCAACTTGAAACGCTTGGGACACGGTTTTGCGTGCGTTTGGAATTATTACAGGAGACCGGTAGGTGGGGCGTTGGACATCTCTTGAATGCTCAAGGTTAAGTAAGAGGTCGAGTGGTCATTGGGAAAGTACTCTCACATTGAAAATAATCCGACAAGATCGGTGGGACTTGTCCTTTGCCGGGGCATCCGGCCGTGACCCCGACCAGAGCGGTGCTGTAGGAGCCTTATGTTCTTCCTTGGATAGCCTCAATAGCAATCCACGAGTAAATGGTGCAAGGGACTTTGAAAAGTTGACTGTTGAACGGGAAAAAAAGGAGTAGGAGCTAGCATGGTCCTCGGAAGCAAGTAAATTAGCCAAAGATCTGACGTAGTTTGACTAGTCCGGTTTTTTTTCAGTTGGGATTTTGTGGCGTCGACACCAGTTATCGCCGTAAGTAACATGGTAAAAGTTATCTTCTGTGTTGTAATTCAGTTGATCCTGTATCCCGGGATCGCCTCCATCTGGTCTTGGATACATACCAATGACTTCTGCATTTTGGGACATGATATGTCGATTTAAGTGAAATTCTAATTCGTTCTGCGAGGCGAGCGTGCGAGCAAGACAAAAAGTGTCGCGTTCGTATTTTTTTTCGTATCCCGTGAGACAATGGAGGTGTTTTTTTTTTTTAAAAAAAAAACTGAGAGTCATGAACGCTCGCTTGCTTGAGGGCTGGGTAGTTTTCTAATCCTCCGATAAACCGCAAAATAAGAGAAAAGAAAATGAAGGCCGTCGCCGAGTGAGTCAAGATCTCGCCTTAGTTGAGCAAATCCTAGTACAGACGGGGTTTCGCGTCGATTGACTGGTAAGAAACAACCCTGGACCAAAGATAGCTGGAGTGGTCTCAGGGGAAAAGGTTGGGTAGTATCTCAAGTAGCACAAGGGGGTAATTTGCGTTTTAGCAAGTGTAGGCAACTAAATGAGAGTTACGTCAGTGTCGAGTCAAAAAAGAGCATTGTCTGGGATTGTCGCTAATTACAAGGAAGAGAGTGAAATCTCAATAAAAAATAAAAAATAAAGAGGACCGTTGGAAATAGGATGGAAGAGATTGGACATCTGGGAGTTTTATATTAATTCGCCCTGGGGAAAGGATAAGATAGGGAATATGGCGGATTTGGCAAGAAATGATGGCAAAGGATGGAGACGATAGAAAAGATGAGGAGATTCTGTTAGAAAGAAGAAATAAAGTTGATCAATCGACCCAAAAATTCGGAGACGTGGACCTGTTTTCGATAAGAGAGATCTATTCAACGGATGATAGTCCAGTGAGAGATTGAGGTATCATCTCAAGTCATCGAAACCTCCTGCCGACGCCCGGCCGTTGCCGTTAGTAAGCCGAATGTTGGGGGTGAATTACAGGCGGCGAAGAGGCGTTGAGAGGCGTCAAAGTGCTTACTAGTGATAACAGCAAAGTCTAGTCGAGTAATGGAGTTGTTTGAAGCATTGTTAAAATCGAGTACGAGATTAGAAAGAAAGGGATCTTGGGGATGAAACCCTCGCTTAGTTGGACCAAAGTTGAACAAAAATCTAAGATTTCGCAGAGGACGAGTGTGTATGAGTGCGGCACGAGACACAGTCAGAAGTACAGCATTCCAGATAGCGGTGCAGTAGGTGGTGATGCATGATGACCGGAGATGGAAGATGAAAAAAAAAGAAAAAGCAGACTGAAACCTTGCGATGATGTAGGAAAATGGAGAAATTATTGATAAAAGTCAAATTAAAGCGAGTATGCAGTGAACCGAGACCCGATAGAGCACGGAGGTCATGATACCAACTATAAAAGAGATGACAAGATTGCTTTCTTTCCTTCCTTCCTTCAGAGCGTATACTTATGTTTATTAACACATGTTTACATAATGAGTGTTCTGAGAATAATAATAATAATAATTGTTGTCCCTTGATGATGAGCAGAAAGAGTCTAGTGTTGGAATTATTCCTCTTCTTCTCTCTTTTACTCTCTTCGTCTACAACACTACTCTCATTCCAACTCTGTGGTCCCATTTCAAAGCAATGCCTCCTTCATCCTTATATTCAAACCAGGATTCTTCTTCTAAGCAACTCAATTACAACAATTCAACAGACTCGTCTTCTCATCCTTCACCACGTTCGCAGTCAGCATGGAAATCCGTATTTCGTTTCCCAAATTCTTCTTCAAAAAAGCTATCCTCTGTTACTTCGCTTTCAACTCAAGACAACAACAATATCCTCACTACTTCACCCTATGCTTCTACCCCTCACTCACCACTCACCCCTACACCTTCTCTAACTCCTGCTTCATTCCTTTCTGACCAGAGATCATCCTACAACTCCTCAAATACAACTCAGTCTACAGATTCAAACCAAGGTCAACCACATAAAGGTACTTTAAAACTTATTTTCGTCCAAAGCAAGAACTCTCAACTTTATTCCCGACACAGCCCCTGGACGATCACGACAACATACAAAGTCGGAACGTGCAAGGCCGAACGCTCTAAAGCAGTCTTTCGCTCCTACAACTCCATCGAGGAATAAGCCTTTCACAGCAGACCCATCCCAGCCTTCATTTCCTACTCCTACCACCCCTTCGAGATCACGTACAAATGGTCCATTGAGCCCTAAATCTGTCTCTGCATCAGCCTCACGCTTTCTACGTCGCGTAGCATCGGCTCCAAACGCAAAGGGTCTATTTTCAATGGGCTCTCGTTCATCTGCAACAACAAAGAATGGTTTCCTCGCTCCCGCTGACACAGTCCCGCCTTTACCTCCTCTTATATCCAGTTCTATGGAACAGGGTCAGGATTCCCTGGAAACCATCTCTTCAGGATCCTCCAGAGATCGATTATCTCGTCCCTCTCCACCCATGTCTGCACCTTTGACCTCCAAATCTTTATCAGGCGTCGATCAGATCGCTTTCCGAAGGACCTACTCGAGCAACTCCATCAAGGTCCGCCAGGTAAGTCGAATCTTCTCTCTCTCTCCTTCGCTTCCTGCATTCATTCTGACCCTGCTTGGCTTTATATATTCCTGTTTTTAAAATTTAGGTTGAAGTCTCACCGTCCAGCTTTCTCAAGGTCAAAATGCTGGGAAAAGGAGACGTAGGCAGAGTATACCTCGTACGGGAGAAGAAAACCGATAAACTTTACGCAATGAAAGGTAATGACAATCTTACTCGTTGAAAAAAAAAGAGTATTGCTATATCCTGGCTCAAACCTGTCACTGTTTCGGTGTCGAGCATAGTCGTATTTTAAAACCCCTTTGTGGCGCTAGAAATGCTAACTTACTTTTTATTGATCCGCAGTTTTGTCAAAGAAGGAAATGATTGAACGAAAAAAGATCAAGCGCGCATTGACAGAGCAGGAGATACTGGCAACAGCTAATCACCCCTTCATCGTTACTTTGTACCACTCATTTCAATCTGAAGGTTACCTTTACTTCTGCATGGAATATTGCATGGGTGGAGAGTTCTTCCGCGCATTGCAGACACGACCCGGTAAATGCCTCCCCGAAGACGGTTCACGGTTTTATGCCGCGGAGGTCGTGGCCGCGCTCGAGTACCTTCATCTAATGGGCTTTATCTATCGGGATCTCAAACCAGAAAGTAGGCAGATAATTTACAGTCGCCGGTTTTCCGCCTAGAAAGGTCACTGACAGGTCATCGCTTTCAGATATCCTCCTACATCAGTCTGGACACATCATGTTGTCCGACTTTGACTTGGCCAAACAGTCCAACGACCCTAACGGTATGCCTACAATGGTGCACTCTGAACATAATGGGGTGAGTCTGACGGATCACTTTTTTTCCCCTTTCTTTTTTGAAGATCGTGTCTAACTGCATCATCCTCCAGATTCCGCTTGTGGACACCATGACGTGCACGGCCAACTTCCGCACCAACTCGTTCGTAGGAACTGAAGGTGAGAGTGGCAAATTAACCCTCTCCTTGCTCTTTGGGAGAGTCGATCTGAATGAACCTTATTTTTTCTTCTTACAGAGTACATTGCACCGGAAGTTATCGCTGCGCAAGGCCACACGGCAGCTGTTGACTGGTGGACGCTAGGCATTCTCATTTATGAAATGATTGTACGTGTTTCTTGGAAGGTTATCTGTGGGGTTGCAAGTGAAGTTGACGTATGACCACTCTTTTTTTTCCTCTCTCTCGCTTTTCCCCCGTGCTCGTTCTGGATTACCACCCCCTCGTCTGTGCACTGATCTGGTGATCGCATTGCACGTTGGCGGTAATACAGTACGCAACGACACCATTTAAAGGACAGGAACGTAATGATACCTTTTATAATATCCGCAATGAGCCTGTCCGATTCCGCGACAGTCCCAAAGTCTCATCGTGAGTGAACAGCCTGTGGGTGATGCGCGGGCATCAAAAAAGTCCGCGCATCACTTTTGGGTGGTTATAATTTTGTATACGAAGGGAATTGGATTGCTAATGGCTTCCTTTTACATTCTCTTTTTATATCTCGTGGGGCTTTTATATAGAGCGGGAAAGGATTGCATCTGTCGATTGTTGGAAAAGTCTGACCGACAGCGACTGGGAAGCAAGAGCGGTGCCAGTGAAGTCAAGCAGCATAAATGGTTTTCGAAGATTAACTGGGGACTACTACGAAATACTCGACCACCGGTAAGTGAATTTGAGATAAATGAATTGAATGAGACTTATATATATATATAATGATAGATTGTTCCTACGTCATCTAATGGATTGGACGCAGTGAATTTCCGACATTTGAAGGAATCGAACTCGCTTCACTTGGAAGAACAGAATATGGATGGGGGGGTATATGAGAAAAGCGAAGGGGGGGAAGACTTGTTTGGTGCATTTTCTAGTGTGACGTTGCATTACGATGGTGACACATGAAATATAATAGAATAGATATATATAAAGAGGGGGTTTGTTTATAATATATACATAATAATAAAAATAATAAAATAATATACCTCGGCGCCTCGGGTATCTGAGATCTTATATTGGATAACATATGTGTGGCCATAAAAGTCGCATTAATAGCCCGTCTTACATTCGAGAGAGAGCCATCTCGACCCTGCCAAATAAAGTCGCCTTTACGTATTTCGGAACTCTCCCCATCTCCACCGTCAACTATTGAAATACCTTGAATTCCACAAACTACACATCCCTCCAACAATGGCTGATCTATACCCTCCATCCTATCCCCACAGAACCAACTCTTACCCAAACTCTTATCCCCCTTCTTCAAACAACTCTTCAGACGAGAACAACGAACAGCCAGTTGACCATGAAAAGCTCGATTCAATTCCTCAGAAATCAGACGCAAAACCACAAGCTACTTTTCTAACAAAACTATACGCGTATGTCTCTTTCATCATTATCATCAACATTCTTTTAATCATTCATTCAATTCGATTTAAATAAAAGTCTCCTCGAACGACCAGAAAATCACCATATGATTCGATGGGATCCAGCAGGAGAACATATCATCGTAGAAAGACCAGAACAACTCGCTCTCCATGTCCTTCCTAGTATTTACCGTCAATCAAGATTCGCCAGCTTCTCTCGGCAACTAAACGTACGTCAACTCTCTTTTTTTCGTTTTCTTTCGTTTCGAAATAATCTTTGTACAAATTTTACAGATTTATGGTTTCATGCGTAAAGTAAACCTCAGAAATGTTGACCCAGCTATCGACGACCCAGATGCCAGCACTTGGTGTAAGTTTCATTCGATCTATTACCAACGTGCACTCATTTCATTTCATTTTTATTTTTACTCTCCTTTATCCAGCTCATCCAACTCTCAATCGTCATTCTCCGCCGGAAGTTGTGGCTAATTTTAAGCGCCGTGTTCCACCTCGTCTTCCAAAACCAAGAAAACGAGATTCTCAAGATCAATCCTCGATACCTCCACCACGTTCCGCAATTGGAATGGGTCCTGTTCCACTCACAGTCCCATCCAACTTATCCCATCCTTCTCACAAGTTGGTATCCGGTGCTGGTTCAGTTGGCCGTGCCCGGGGCTTTTCTGCTCCAGGCTCTTTCACGCCCCTAGCTCAGGGTAGTCCCGCAGGTTGGGGTACCAGCTATTCCCGGTCCGCACTTCCTCCTCTCATGGTCCCCTCTGACCCACCTCACATCTCACAAAACACCATTTACAACCACTCTCCTCACACCCTCCACCCCCTAACTCCAGCGGAAGAAACTCCAAGTTCAAATTACCACCACATGCCTACTTATGCTAATTCGAATCGAGATATCGTCGTCAATTCTTCACAATACACTTCCTACCCAGAACAAAACAACTGGTCATTCAACAACCCGAATTCGTCCAGTCATAACGGAAGCCTGTCGTCTCTTCTCAATCCTAGTAGCAATGGCTATTCACGACCAACGCCAACCATCAACACCAACTACGCATCCCCTTTCTCATCGATGCCCATGCAGGGTGAACACAGTGCGTCTTCGTTATCCCCGGACAGTAGACCAACAACCGGGTATTCCATGTCGTCGGTATCGTCTATGCCTTACCAGGACGAATATTCGCGGCCGAGTTCGAGCCACCACCGGCCCATTTCACCTGCGCGTCCGACTTCCTCAAAATCTAGTTTTAATCCCGGTACGCTTAGCATACGTCGCGCACGCCGCCATAGTCAAGCCATGAGTCCTTATCCCAGCCCATACGATCATAATGACCAACAGCGACCGTCCTCGTCCCCACAACCGATCGACGATCATCAATCGACTCCTGGCATCCCGCGTGTGCGGAGCATGATTCAATTGCCTTCCGTGGATAGCAACGCCAACGCCGCATATGGTTTTAGCAACTCGCAGGCCGAGTTTGCATACTCTGCTATGTCACACACAGACTCGATGGCAGACACCAACGGCTGGGGAGGTCATAGGAATGTTCGTCCTTCCACTTCGACGTCAAGTATCTCGGCTGCGTCGCACACTTCTTCATCGCAGGCGAACACGCCGCCGGTGCCAGAAAACTACAACGGCGAAACCGATATCAATCGATGTAAGTCTTTCAAACGATTTGCACCTCCAATCCATTTTTCACCTTTCTTTCCCCGTTTTAGTTTCGCCCGATTTTGGGTTCGTTCAGATGAACGAACATCTTACTCACCATCATTACACAAAGGTTGGCGGTGATCTCTAGACGCGGACCCCGATACAGCTCGATTGCCTGCTTTCCTGTTTTGTACCCGGCTCTTCGCTCTGATATTTGCTTTTTATTTTATTTTGTCTATCGTCTGTATTCCTGGCTGGACTCTGCTGCTTTTCTATTCTCCATCGTGCTCTTTTCTTTTCTCCCTCTTTTTTAATCCTCGATACCCCTTGGCAGTTTGATCCATATCCCTCACCACACTTGTACGCTACCATCATGCATCACGACACACTCGACCGTTACCCGGATCCCCCTCATCCTGTATCACATACTTCAATCATATCGAATACTCAATCGTCTCTCGCATTCACGTTTTCCGCGTCTGCATATTTTTTGGACTTCCTTGGGGCTTACGTTTTGTAGTTATTTTTTTCTATTCAAAAATTAACAGCAGCACTTTTGTGTGTACCCGCTCACGTTATATCTTGCCAATGTCCCATCCTTTTTAGCATTTTGCGACCTACATACCAGTTATGATCATGTCACCCATGGCACCGAATAAACAAACAAATTTTTGTAGATGCTCCTACTCTTGAACAACTTTTTTCAGACCCGATCACGCAAGAGTCGCGACGACGTTGCACTAATGTTTGCTTAGCCATCGTCTACCCATCGACTCTAGACTTGAAATCCATGTGTACCCAAAGCAACAACACTGCCGATTCGCGGTGCAATACGGCGAAAACTGATTACCCCAATCGTACCCCCGGATACCATTTACACACTTTGGTTACTTCGGTGGTCCTCGCCCGCTCCACGCACGCACGCGTATTTGTGCTGATTATTTCCTTTTACATACGCACGGAGACTCGTGCACTTTTCATCTCCATCTAATCGTTCTCAAAGCGGCCGCACTGTTGGTGCTGCATTGAAGAACGATGGTCCGATGGAGTGGTCTTTGATTTTTCACCCGCTCACTACCACCACTCCAGAATGCCCACTTTTTTTCATCACGATGATTATGTAGACGTTTTTCATTCGGAACTTTCGAGAAGTTTAACTGCATATGGGTGCGGATGACTGCGTGTCGGATCCTCCTTTTCCATAGCCAACAAAGCGTATCTCTCAGTTGTATCAGTGCTTAAATTTAGACTCTGGGCTTGTCCCTCTCCGGTAGATCCATGCAAGTCTGATTTCGCAGCACAATCGTTTCGATTTGCTATTCCATATCTAATGTCTATCTAATACAATTTTCTATTATAGTCCAGAGCCTCGGGCGCCAAGTCGAACTATATTCACTGGCACCAAAATTGATACTTTGACTCAATGTCGTTTGCATGTGCTTTGACATACACCGTTAGCCCTGCCAAAATCTCGCAACATATGTATATCACTTGTGTTCGACCCTATTGCTAGCATTTTCATGGAGCGAATGTCAGCAGCATCAATGAATCCCGTCAATGCGTCAACAGTCACTAGTCACTAGTCATCTCAAGGCGTGACTGCGTGGCTGTTTCGCCACTGAATCAGTCATCCAGAGGCGCAGTAACATCACTGCACCCATCATACCTTCCCCGGGTCAACATAGCATAAAGAACCACCCCCTTGATGGTGACAAGACATGAATAGGACAGGCGGGAAATGATTCCTGGTCTGGGGTCTTTGATATGTCTGCTGAGCTCGAATCAGTGACAAGATTAGATTGCTGTGCTGGAAGGCTGAATGCGTTCTGTCCTTTGGGTAATCGAATCCACCGACAGACGAGAGCACACCAAGCTGGGGTAGCAGTATTATGCATCGCCTCGATACGCTTTTAGGGATGGAAAAACAACGAACACCACCCAGTGCGATCCTCGCTCAAAGCGATTGTTGATGCCAACGCGAGCAATCAGTGAGATATGTCATGTCGAGGAGCCGTGTGCTCTTCGAGCGTATTCATAGCTCTTGTCTGATGCTGTCTCGGGGAAATCACTCAGGGGGGGACAATGCTCGAGAGTCGTAGACTAAGTTACAAATGATAGATAGGCAGCTTGTTGGTAAAGGCAACTGTAGGCATAGGACGTTGACGTGCATTTATCACAGTCGCGCGCGCGGGGTTAATTATCCGCACGCTTTCGTTATCCAGGTGCTGCTTAGGCTTTTGCTACCTGTAATTCCGTCTGACATGAGAGATGTCCGTGCACTAATGTCGTCTTGTCGTCAAAACGTGTGCAGATGTCAAACCATCAAACCTTCGGTTTTTTTTTTCTCTCGGAACTTTCGATTGCTTTGGGCATACAAAGCAAAAATATATATACAAGATCAGTGCGCACTCTCACCGTATCATTCATCACTATCAGAGAATTTTTTGAAGAGATGCCTGAGAGGGATTAGTACAATAAGTGATGCGATTGATGCAGCAAACGAGATTTGAGCGCTCGGTTTACATCATAAATGGTTGCTCAACATAAACATGCTGGTCCGACAGAGAAGCAGATCTAGCGCCGCAGAAGCTGGTTAATCATACAAGAGTGGCACGTTAATTTAACTCTCTGCCACAAGCCCTCTTAAAATGTCTCTAAGGCTGCATAAAACTCTGCCTTTTGTGCCAACGCTAAAAGGGAGAATACGCTAGATGCCTCGATCAAGGGTATGTCAGGCTATCGGGTGACCAATGTAGCACCGAGAGTGGCGAGGATATGTTACCGTCGACTAACATGTAAACCAGACATAACCCAACTCAAAAAAGAGACACAGTACATCCTCAGATGGTTATCTGGGAAATAATGTTGCGCTCACACTCTTGCTTTGTCTAGCGCCATCTCTGCCAGATCCCCATTCAGCCTTCGGCATCTCACACACACATCATTTCTGCAGAGTTTGTTTAGTTATCTACGTGGAACATATCCCGTTTCTTTGTTCAAGAGTATAAACAAAGGTTTCTACCTCTGTTAGTCTTACATAGTAGATGTTCTTTATACCTTTATTCAGAAACAAGCTTAATCACTCCCTTGTCCGAATTTTACATTAGATGATGTCGTATGTGATTCCGCTGTAAAAACCGTTTTTCACACCTGGAAAATGACTTGCTCCACGACTACCGTAACGGTTATCCGAAATTATTCAGGGTAAGTGGTCTGACACCCAAAATGCACTGAGGAGATATGTCGCGGGATATATAAACCAACGAACCATTCATTTTATCGGCGGATGAGATAATCCTTGGGACGTGCAGTATTGCAAATTGTTATCCGTCTTTTCCACCATTCCGTCGGACGCATGACTTGCACTATCCACGAGGGAGAGGAAAATCTATTGAATGGGTTTGAAGATGATATACATTTCGAATCTCGGAGATTATTTCTTCCTACTGAAATCAACAGGTCAATCATCTTCCCTTCCTACCCCGCATTTATTTGGGCTTCGAAAAGATTAGCATCGAATATTGGCCCCTTGCGGTGTCGATATAGGTGGGTCGCTTCTCAGACGTTGACCTTGATAACTGATCCCCACTATCAATGTCAGGGTTGTTGGCTATGATAAAATAGGCAGAAAAACGTGCTGCACGCTAAGGGTGGAAATCAGGCTCGTTTATCCCTTGGCGTACATCCATGAGCGTTATAGTGCCGATTGCGATTCAATCTATGATATCTTTGACAATCGGTCCTAAAGGCCTAACTTGTTGTGACATGTTATCGTTTTTCCCAGACTTACCCTGCAAGGGTGTCATCGGAGCGGCCTCTGGATTACATTCCCACTCAAGTGTTGGATGGGGTGGTTTTCGTCGATTCAGAACACAGAGGTATTTCCGAAATGGTCGATTTTAGCGACACTCAACGCGGGGGGGAAACCTAGCTGCCGGTATTGCATCCATGATGTCTCTTTTTTCAGTGGGCTAGAACACGGTTACTTTGGGATAAACGTTTTTCGTATCGTCCTTTGACACGTTGTGAAAAATGCCACTGAACCCTGGAACATATCAGTTGAAAAACGAGGGTGCTGCTGGTCACATTCATTCGGTTGTACTATTAACACAGGTCGTAACCATAACCAGATGTCTAAATTGTTTCGAGCTATTGGTAATGTTTCATTCAATGAAAATTGAGCTGAACATTTATGACAACCGAAAAAGTTGAATGACGGTTGCGGACGACTGCTGCTGTCCTTGATGTTGGCAGAGGGAGATGACATTTGTGATTGTCATTGACGCCTTTCGAGCATGGAGTATTCAAGTAAGTAGCCGAATGGAATGACAAGCTTTGGTGGGCCGACGGCCCATCGCCTTGCCTGCGAAAGCAAAACTGGCAGCTGACCCATATGCTATGTCATGGTCAAGTCATGAGCATCAATCGACTGGGGCGGCAAGTGCCGCGGGGATCAAGAGATACTTAACTCAAGAGTCAAGACGAGGTGCTAAGCAAGTACATACGGATTCGGTTTCAAATCGCGAAATTCGAATGCTTAGATATGCTGTCATATGTCAGCTATACAATGTAGGTGTTAGTGTTGATTGGGTACTGTCGTAGATATGTCATCGTCGTATTGATTTTCTAATCCAAAAGACTTCAATAGTGATGGTGGTGTTGGTTAACAGAGAATTATCGAAGGGTGATTTTTATTTGAGTTTATGGAACCAATAAGACGTTGGAGGGAGCAATAGGTATAAGAGAGTGCGTCGAGACTTGCAAAGGATAAGTCAAGGGTGAGGAAATGTCGATACATAAACTAAGACGAAATACAAACAGTCATGAACCCCAATAGTCGATCTTGATCTTGACCGAGGGAGCCAGATTAGATCGACATTTTAGATTCCAACAGAACTTCTGATCGGAAGCACCAGCAATCACTTCGTCATAATAGGAAAAGGGGGTACTATGGTTTGTTTACACTTTAGTACCCCCCCTTTCCTATCCTACCCCCCCACTTTATATATCTTATCTTATCATAACACCCAACTCAATACTTATCGAGGTCATTTATCCTCACTTTATGCGTATAGCCTTCCACTAATCCCCTTTATTTGACCTTACTTTTGCCATAGCCCCATCTAATATACTTCCGCCTCTCGGCTCTGAACGTGTCTTGGGTGTTCACAAGGTCAAAAGGTGCTAGGGATTCAGCAACGTTTCCTTCCCCCTCCTGGCTTATTTTTCTACCAACGAGGTCGTTGAGGTTATGATGCATCCCAGATACACTAGGTCTATTCAAGCAGCAAGGTGACAAACAAAACATCTCCGACTTTCGTATTTTAGTCCATGCGGCAGCTGTCGAATCTATCCTGCATATCTCGACTCAAACACGATTGGATATGTACACCACACACGCCCATCGAAAGCTTTGGATAACTGTAGGATAAGTTGACCACACAAAAACAATTGCAAAGATCCGGTGATCAACCGCCCATCTTAAAGAAGATTTCACCAATCACAATATGCTCTAAAAATATAACTCGATTACATAGGGCACCGTTACTAATTAGCCAAGATGACTGAGTGGTCGAGGCATACTTCATAGCATTTGCTGCTGCTACTGATCCTCCACACATCTACCTTAAGCCGCACTAATTCGACCTGCGTTCCGGTTGATTTCTCGAACAACAACTTTGGCCAACCAACCGTTCGTGCTAGCAACTAGGATTATTTTCTACTCCGTCACACAAAGATCGTTTCGGAAGTATCAGCACCTGTTCGATAGGCGTTGTTCAATAGGCGTTTTTCAAGCTAAACGCAATCCTTCAAGGTTTCACTCGACCCCTCGAAAGCGTGAATTGAGTTTAACTTATGTCTGTTGGTCATTGAGACGCCGTTAAACGTTGAGCAACAGGGCGGCTCGTCATTACTCTGGAAATTATCCGAGGCCATGGAGATTCGATCGACTACGCAAATCCCATCACTGAGAAGGTTCCCGGGTTGTAGCAGCCCCTAAATCTTCATTGTCCACCAACTCATGTTTGAACGATTATCTTGAGATCGGGTATCTTCGAAGCATTATATGGACCCGCGATGTTCATAGGAATAGTATTCGAGCTTACTATCGAGTGGCCAAGTACCCAGTCCACGTCCAGTTACCACTAGGTATTGCTTCACTACCAATCCTGGAGTGTTGGATTATAGACAATTGCATAAGCTGTCGGTCCATCGCTATGCTTTGTTCCGTCTCGCTATATCTATCCGTTCAAAGGCAAGCTTCAGCTGGAAAAGGTCCAAACACTTACTTACTCACGCAACCGTTGACTCATTGTCCAGTCCGATGGCGATACCCGACACGAACCTCGGGCCTCAAGTATTCAGACTCAGAAGGGATGGCCACGTCTTGGTCCATCTCACGAAAAGCCTATTTGGCTGATCCATTCCATATCCCCCTTTAAGGGTCGAGCCCCATGAAGCATGGTCGACGCCTCGCGCGTGCTTAGACGTGTTACTCGAGTTACTCGCGCAGACCAAGAACGGTCATTCATTCGAACCCCTTATTCCCGAGAAGGCAGCGATCGAGGGATTATTGCCATTTACATTCGCCCATCAGTGATAATCACCCTTTTATCTCGTTTATCGGTTTCGTTTATACTGTCTGGAAGAGGGCATACCAGGGCTTCTTGTCCAGAATAAACGACAAGTCGGGTTCGAGTTGTTCCGAAAATAGCTAGCGTCTTGTGGATGGACTTTCAATTAGGGCGACACGAGGTGGCACGAAGATCTCCTCAGGCTGCGTGAGTTGGTTTTTTCTATTTCTTAGAATATGAAGTCCCCTGGACCATCGAAGTGGGCTGATATGAGCACCAGACAGTTTGTATTTAGCCAGGCGAATGATCGCTGTGCGCCTTTCAAGGTTCGAAGGAGCTCTAATCAGAGCTTTTTACCCTGTAAACCCAGATCTTTGTTTATCAGTTAATAAAAAGGCCCGTGGCAATGTTTGCACTTGGACATCATCCGTCACTCACACAAGATAACTTCATTTTATGCACAATGATGGGCAAGAGGGCAGACCTTTTTTTCTGCGGCGTTGCGCTCGTAGAGTGGGCCCGAATGGCAGAAGTCTACTGCCGCTTTAATTTCCATTCCCAATCTTGTTTCAATGAAATAGACTGAACCGGGGAGTAAGAGAACAATCAAACACGACTATTACATTCCTTACTACATGTGGTTATCCCCCAGTGCATGGCACACGAGCTTAGAGTGTACACGTACTTGTGCTTGTGTGCTTACACGACGACAACAATGATACTGATTATGGGGTCATGCCGTTCCAAACCTCCTGTTTACTTCCTCCAATCAGTCGTTGGAACATTCTGCAATCTCAAATATTCGATCACCCAAACGAGTTGGCCACTCAGTCGGTATCATTGTGTGTGGCAGCCTGAGCACACGTAGATGCAGTGCCGTGACTCACAAAGGCTGGTCGTCTTTGTTTCAATGGATTACTGACTGAACGTATTTCGTTACGAACCCCCTCGAAAAATTTCTTTCCTTTTCTCCACTTCTCCATTGGTGAGGCCTTTTTGTATGTTCCGAGCCACTTCACACTGACAAAGCTGAATGCGTGTAGGTTTGGATGGATCCTGTCGAATACATATGTAAGAACACGCTACCCTTATTACACTACGTATTTCTTTCTGTTCGACAATTTAGCGCGTGTCTGGCTTGATCGGAGCTCTGGGTAAGGTTAAATGATCTCGTTATCCCCGTCATAGCAGGAAAGTCACAAGTGGACAACGGTGTAGGTGAATTTAATTCACTTTTCAACTTGACCTAATAGGACGAGCCTCGAGGTGGCCGTGGCTTATCCAACGAGCTGGCTCTGAACTCTGGATTTCGAAATATGCACACGCCGTCCCCACTTATTTGCTCTTTTTGCGAATGGTGAAAAACAAATTTCGCTTTAAGGGACGTTGATGTAGGTGCAGGGCGGTGGAGGTCACTGGTCAGCAACCCTTAGGTGTCACTCCACATCCTGACCACCGCAGACAGCTACGGCTATTCAAGCTATTCACCTAGGGGACTAATGACATCCTGTGGGGCGCCACCGACGAAAATAAGCATTTCGCTGGCCCTTCAGAGGATGAATCCTGACCCCCCGAATCCTGGTACACATTGAACATAGTTACACATAAGGGTTCAGCCCTGTTTTCGATATTGCTCAGCAATTTTCTTGAAATTGCCTGGTGGAACATCCGGGTCTCGATAGCGTGTGGGGCTCAAGTATGGCGCCCTGTTTCGGCGACGATGAATAGTCGGTAAGATACACCAAACCATGTCATATCTTGTGCGGAAATGGAGTTTTGCTACGATGGTTAGCTTCGCGGAGGCGTTTATTATAGCTTCATGAAGCCTTCATTCATAAGAGAGCAACCATACATTGGCGGTCCGGTGTCCGAATAGACCTGGTCAAGAGGCCTCACAGCACTCGCAGTATTTGCAACTTGTGTCCTCCTTGTAAGTGTATCTTCAACAAAGAAACAAATTTTGCTACTTTATTGACCCAAAATTGTCGACAAGATGTAAGAGAAGAAATAAAATGAGAAACCCTGATAAATACAAATACAAAAAGATTTTGGTTGTGGAAAAAGAAGAGCACCATGAAAAAAAGTCCCAGTGTATGCATGGATTTGGCCGATGGTGAGTGAGTACGCCAGACCAGTCGGTGGAATGTATGGGTATGGATGGAGGTGTAGCCGTACTAGCCATACCAGGCAGTAATCAAGCGACACCGAGAACCACAAAGGAATAAACGACAATACGCAAAAAAGATAGCTAAACAGTCCAGTAAGCGAATCATTTAAACAGTCTACGAGAGCCCTTCCAATCATATTTAAAACCGAAAAGTGACCTCGGGTCGGGAGTAGAGACCTTAACGCCCAGAAAACAGTGCTGCGGGAACACGGGGAGGGCGTGCCAGTCGGTCTGTATCTATCTAAGAAACAGGTCCAGGGAAGATGACTGAAAGATGGGAGATCGTCAGTTAGAGGTGTTGATGGTGACGACGCGATAGAAATAGAGAATAATATAACGAGGATAGGATAAGGGGGAGTGAAAAGGTGTTCGTAATGGTAGTGAAAGCATGGGACAATGGGGAATGAAAAGCAAGACCAGATCAGAAAAAGAGTCCAGGCAATGAAGGAGAAAATGTTGAGAATTCAAAGTGAAGAAGTTGTCATAGATGATGGTTATGCAAGTTCAAGTGCTAAAAAGGGATGTGCAATGAGGATATGAGAGATATTTAGAGAATGTGGCGAGTCTTGCAAGCGATGTCGTGGATGTTAATATCTATCCGTCGGTGACGGACCGACTTTATGGGAAACACCTATGGAGTTCTCTAGACCGGCATGCACGTTCGAAGTCGCATGATCGCATGATAGAAAGTCCACATGCAAGGCGTCTTGACCCACGTGCGAGATTGGCCACGTATGGATGAGGTGTCAAGTAGGGTCGAAATAGCAGAACGTATGATTAAATACATGTTCGGGCAAAGGTGTGTGGGAGTCGCGTAGTTGAAAGCGCGTGCGGTGGGTTTTGTGTGCCATCAGGTGCCGGTTATCAACCTAGCGTGAATTGTAGCATTTTGAATTAAGAGGGCCGTCGGGTGGGAGTAAGGACCGTGTGGATAATGTAAAGTAGTGACAGATGGCGGGAATGAATGACGGTAAGTAAAAGTAAGGCAAACTGACGGTTGATAAGGCACGAGGGGTGGAATTGAGTATCACTGGATGCGGATAAGTAGTTGGGTCGCGAATCCGAGTGGGCGCAAATTGTGGTGGACGTCAATGGCCGGCATGAATGACCCAGGAGAAAGACAGAAACGATTATGATGTACAGAGAGTAGAAGGACAGCGCTTGCCCAATGAATTGAGATAAAGAGAGAACGATGGCAGTGGAGAAACCGGAGAATATTGAAGAATTGCTTGCTTTGACGTCGATGAATTCAGGCCCGAGTGACAAGAACTCATGGCCAAGAAGGGTCCCTCTCCTCCACAAATGAATTCCGATACGGAACAGCACCTTCCCTGAGAACTTGAACCATTGGTCGGCCACCGCTGTCATCTGAAGTTGATGTGGGTAAGGATGAGGGATATGCTGAGCCTAAAGCGCTCTCAGGATCTGCAAGGAAGGCAACCCGTTCTTCGCTGCGTTCAAAAGTGTCCTCATCCTCATCATCGAGCTCGTCGTCAACAGCGCGGCGTGCAACAATGGATAGGTATACGAGGATAAGAACGCACAGCAAAACGCCAACAATTGTTGATAGGCGAGCTAGAGTATGAGTGTCACTTTCTTGATCGGACTTTGATTTTGACTTGGCAGCCTGGTGATATTCCTTGAACGAATGAATAGAGGCACCGATGCTGGTATGAACAACGACCTTGAATAGGGAAAGAGCAGTGCAAACGGTATAAGTGTGAAGGGTTAGGGTGGGGCTAGCAGCCAGAAGACAGTTCATGACGTTGTAGGGATATGGGGCCAAACGGATAAGGAAGAGCAGTTTGGGTCGCTTCTCGATAGCACGAACGACGCGCTTGATGGTACCGCATGATGCAAGCCATCTCCCGATGGCAGCACGAAAGAGGGACCTGGATACGACGAAAACGGTTATAGCACCAAAGAGGGCAGCGAAGTATGATATGATGGCGCCAGTCCATAGGCCGAATGTATAACCAGAAAGGACAATGAGAGTTGAATAGAGCGGTATAGGTGCTATGGAAGGTCGTCAAAAATGAGCCAAGACTTATTTGGAGATGTTGGATAAACAGGAAGGAACTTACGGATGGTAGTGAGGAAGATGAGTGAAAAGAGGATAGTATGACCGTATTGTTCGTCTGCGCGCAGCCATAGAGATAGCTCGTCAAGGACTGTATAATAAACAAGATTAGATCGAGTAAGAATTACTATGGAGATGAATTATGATGGGGTAAAAAAAGTCAACGTACAGGTGAAGAGCTCGTCTCTATATAGAGCGAAAGCTACAACGAAAGCCAGACTTGTCAATGCGTACAAGACTAGAGGTATCCATGGCCGAAGCATTTCCATCATATCGGAGGATGTGGGAGATTGGGTAGAACGAGAGTGAGATGAGCGATGAGGGGATTGTGTATTCCTAGAGAAACGAGAGGCTGTAGTGGCTGGTTGAGAGCGAGTACAAGTAGAGTCTGGAGAATAAGAATAAGGAGTCCACTCTGTGACTGTAGATGGAGCAGAAGCAGAAAAGACTGGGGATGAAAGACGACCTAAAACTGGTGGTCGTTTCTTGCCCGAGACTGCCTTCTCGGAGTTGTCGTCGATAATATCGATCTCCTGGGCTAAAGCAACGTATTTAATTGCCTGATGAGGTTGAGATATTGAGTTGGTCATTGTCGTTGACGACGACGAGATACGCTCCATTTTACAGGACCAGCCAGAGTAGTAACAGAGTAAAGTGGACAAGAGAGAGAGAGAGAGTCGAAGGAGTTCAGTCGCTAAAAAATACGCGGTGATATTTCCCCGCAACAACCAATTCTTCACACGCCAAGAATTAGACATTTGACGAGCAACGACCATGTTCAAGTTCAACAGGCTCAACAGTAAAAGATTATATTCTACAAAATCAAATCATGGAAATCTATATTCTCAAACTTTTCCTGCAATGATTCCTGTTTTTCTATTAGGTTCAGCTATCTTCCTAGTAAGTTGTGCAATAAACTATATTTTCCGATATTTCCGCGTTTGACAAACATAAACCCCTCTGCAAGGTCTTGAAACTCACTCAGTCTAAATTGGCCCACGAAAAATATCTCCAAGAAGCCCATATCCGTATTCAACAGCTTGAAGCAGAGGTTGACTCCCTTCAGCATCAACGAGAGATTCAACAAGATACTAGCTCTTCAACCTCAAATAATAAACCCGAAGATCCAAAGTCAACACGTTGGTTTTGGTCACGATAATCCAGCTCAATCTACCGAGTCTGGTGGCAACATACGGCCTCTTGGGACCATGCTGCCTGTTTTCGGAACTTTGCACCCCACAGTACCATGTGCATCCATAACCACGTTCTTCCAAACGCTCATTCCTAATTCCTTAGCTTGGCTGTTTCCGCTTCATCCAATCTTTCAAAATGATATCATAACATATCACCTTTCAAATTTCACACTCGTCTCTTCTCATCTACAAGCACTCTCCAAACTCTACTCAGCCTACTGATGATCATATTCGGTGTTGGTCATCTGCTTTCATGTTGCAATGCAATTTAAATGCTCCACCTCCGCACCTCACCCAATTCAGTTCCCTCTGCCTCTATGTACTTGCGCCTTTTCGCCGCTTATCGTCGTGAAAGGAAATAATGGGCCGCCACAGCCTTTGCATCCACGTCAGTCTGACAGCAAAATTTATTTTCAATCACACATTTATTTTCGAATCAGGTCAAGAGACCTTGGGCGGTGTGCCACAGTGCACATATTTGTGTCTTCGGTGAGATGTTATCCCGCCTGAACACGTTTATACCTATTGCTATTCATCTCAATTCCTGAGTCCACTCCAAAAAAACATGCCAAACCTCTGCACCTTGATACCGGAACGAGCTTGCTGCCCAGGCAGAACGACGGTTCCTATCTTCTATTTTTGACTCTTTTTCTTTCACAATACACTCAAATCCGATCATCGACGGTACACTCCATTCACGGGGTTCGTGATCAATCACTCCCATTGCGCCAAGTATCGAGGACCAACCCGGAATAATGTCCGTGCTGGTCTTCGGTCAGGATATCTTTGGGGCCGTCTCATCGCATCTGTCACCAGTCCATAGCACCGCTGTGGACTCTGAAGACACTCGATACACAACAATTCACACCAAGCCCTAGCCCTCATTTGGCCGCTTTGGCCATGTCGATTCATTCTAGTCGTAGCAAGAGGAGACCACTGTTTTGCTTCCTGTCCCTCGACCAAGAGTATTTTCAGATCTTTACTCTTGATAACCCGCATAACACTGAAACGCATCTTATCATCCACTACCCTATAAATAAATAAATTTACGCTCATTGTTAGATGTCGTCGGTCGTCTAGACACCAAATTGGCATACTCGCATGTCGCTTGTAGATATGTTAGAGATGTCACTTCATTGTCAACCAATGATCTGTTATATCCTTACCCATCGCCAGCTTTGCCGTTCAGGAATGACGGGGTATGCAAATCACGGTCAATTAATTACGGGAAGAAAACAAGAATGCAAGGTATAATCAAGCAGCAAAAAGAAGAGAAAAATCAAGCAGCATGCACTCAACAAGGAATCTTAAACCTGTTTTGTCACCTGTACAATGCAAGAAAAGCACAATCTACCCATCCCCATTCAAACACAACAGTTCGCCGTATGAAAATTAAGCAAGGTCGCTATGTTCGAGTATTCATGAAGACTTGAGCATGGTTTTGATCAGTGTGTTCTTATGGCGATCGAACAACTTGGACGAGCTACAAAAGGGATGTTTATCAAACGAGTAAAACGAATAACCGTAAGAATCGTACCTCAGTATGGCAGCAGAAAGACCTGTAATGGCCTTGACCCAATCTCGAGCGCGTTTGATGCGGAATAGTTCATATGCTGGACGATCACGATTGTTAGCGCCTAATAGAAGCTCATGCCACCGCAAATTACTCACAGACGAAAATCAAGTCCATGCAGAGCTTAGCTTTCGTGACTTGTAGCCAATAATCCTGCTTCTGCAAGCGACTGAGCTCCTTCTCGTCAATCTTGTTTGCTCGTGGTTTCGACTTGGCAGTAGCGCCGGTCATAGACTCGGTGTAAAGACGGCCTTCAACTGTAGGATGTGGATCAATTTTTCATGAACAGGTTAAACAGAATGGCATATTGACCTTCAGCTTGCAGACCACCGACAACATTCCTCTCTATGGAATTTTCCACAAGTCCGACGAGGGTGGACACAAACCAACACCAGTCACTGAACCTTTCCGCCCGTTCTCCTGTCTTTTTACCCAACAGACCAAGCCGCGCCCATGTGGCCACATCATCCGCAACTGCGTTTACCAACTCTAAGAGCACAGGCGGCGGGCTGTAGAGTAGGGTGTGAAGGAAGGGCTTGGTCCTAGGCTTTTTCGATGAGGGGTTGGACGAGGTTGAGGCACCAAGTGCGGAAGTAAAATTGGCCTCTGCAGAGAAAGGTACGGATTGCTGGGCTGTGACAAGTGTTAGGGGATGTAGCCAGTTGAAAAGTAGTAGAAGTTTTCTGATAAGCAGTAACTCGTGTTAGTAAACGTAATTTGTGAGTATAGACAGTCACCGAGCTCAGAGGAGATTAAACAAGGTCGGAAGGTCGGGTAAAGCGGCTCGGTAATAACATGATTACCCATAGCTAAATAAGTGACGAAGCGGTCGCTTCGAAAGGCGATATGGTATGGTAGCAAAAGCTGACGGCTTGCATCGAAATGTAAATGGAGAGGCTAACCTGGTGAACGAGAGACCTGATGCAGTGGACTGCAGTCGTTTGATAAATGATTCTTCCCAAGGTGGTTGGGCAGGCCTGCGTAGAAGGCGAGTGCCCCTCAGGGAAAGATGAAACACGAGGTAGACTCGTATCGAGTATTGTATGAGTTTCTATGGATCGTATATTGTCTTTGAGATGTCAAATGATGAGAAAGGATTGAAGACTTACGAAAGCTTTATCTCGACCATTACTCGTAACAAACATCTCTCGCCAGACATCTTCATTCCTCACTTTACGCTCAGCTTTCTTGACCCGTTCCTCCTCTTCGTCGATTTCAATATACTCTTCGTCCTCATCCTCTGGATGCTCTACCTTGATCTCCTTTATGCTTTTCTGACTGTCCTTTCGCATACGCTGCTGGGTGGGTGTCTGTGTATGGGTTCTGTCTGAAGAGTGACTGCTGAAGCCGTGATTGGTGCTAAACGCGTCTTCCTTCTCGACGTATATGGCACTCTCATACATGCCCATCCCGGAAGTGCTTATGGTGCTTGCGCTCATGATGGAAGTACGTGGTGTGCGAGGTGGGTGTGAAGAATGTGGATTCATTTGGAAGGCGCTGGTGTCAAATGAAGGGGCATAATATTGAGAGGACAGAGACAAATCGTGTTGAGAGAAAGAGTCTGATTCTGACTCTAAGTCGCTTTCTGAAGGACGAGGAGGGAGAGAAGAATTGTTTGGAAATGTGATTGAAGACATCGTTGGAAGTAAAGTCGTTCAGTCTGATAGACTGTAATGCAATAAAGATGTGTATAAACAGGAGATAATGAAGGGTATCTCGTTGTTTAATGAAGGAAAGCAGATATTAACAAGTCAATATGACTAGACTTGTATAAGTCGAGAGAGAGTCGCGCAAAATCCACTTTCACGTGAGTTGACCATTTTTGCCAAATACGGTAACAAACAAACTAGGAACGCGTTCATCTGACAGTGCTCATCACTTCATCACTCACTCACTCACCCACTCCCCTCTTCATGTCTTCAGGTTTACGCTCACCACTTACTCCTCCGCCTCCAAGATCTACAGCTTCATCACCAAGACCAATCATACATTCATCTCTTTCCATTTCATCAGCGCCAAGGCAAAGATTCGAACCAGATGCTCTCAAACCATACATAAAGAAACTCCTTTCTTCAACTCTTCATAATTCTAGCTGGCCAGATCCCAAAGAAAGAGATAAAGTAAAGAGTTGGATGAAAGAAATAGGTGAAAGAGTAAAGGAACGTATGGTTGCTATCCAACCCAATGGATTGTAAGTTGTCTGTTCCCTCACCTAATCTGGCGTACCCTATTTTGGGATTTTCGACATCCACCCTTATCTCTGGGCGCTTGTTAATTCTAAGAACCCCGTCCACATTCATTCCACATTGCCGGAGCGAAGGCTTGACTTTGCTGATAAATGTACTTGGGATAGAATGAGACTCCAAGTCACAGCTCGCGCTGTTGCCTCACCCTTTTATCTGGGTCATGTTGTCAATTGAATGATACTAATGTCTCTTGCATCCTTATTCAATCTATGTTCATATATTTGCTGCTACTGCTACTGCAAAAAAAAATTCTGCATAAAATTGTCAACGAACGCGTTCCCCGCATGACTCACTTGCAATATTCAACATATCGACATGGCCCACCTTGCCGTTGCTTCTACTACCTTGGTCTTTTGCCGAATGGACTCTTCTACAGTAAATACGTCGTCCTGACACAGATCAACCAGAATCTTGGCCAAGGTGGAAGGTAAGAGGCTCGCTTGTTATCTCCAACTGCTTCCTTACTTGTCCAAACAATCTGCAGGGCAGATATCGTTTGCCATTGGGAAGACTCTGACGTTGTCGCCCAAGAAATGTATCATAACGTAAGTATTCATCCTCGCATCTTATTCGATTGACCAAATTCACTGCCGACCTTTACAGGACTCCCTTATTTGTATCTGTATAGCGCTCGCCATCTCGTGCTCCTGAACCTCGACTGCTACATTGTCCATCTATCATCATTTTCTATCTCTCGCATACTCAACATCACTGCCATGCCGGATATGTATTCGTGACAAATATCCTAATACTTTCTCGGAGATACCCCACTACCCTATCTCACACATCCCTAAAAATAATGTTTCCCCATCAGGATTATCAAGCACTCGTTTTAATCCAAAATTCCATCCACAAACCCCAGCCACAATCTAACCGTGACAAGGTTCAACTACACCCAATATCGTGAAAACTTAACCTCAAAATATTTGCAAACTTTTCTTTGTATGTTGTGTCAAGACACAAATACATTGACCAGCGACCACGTTGGCATATTATATGATCATTGCTGAGCATCGCATCTTTCCTTCATTTTCCCAGCTATGAAGACATGAATCACAGTTAATCACCTGCTTGCTTCTGCTCTTCTCATGAGCGCGCGCTCTCCTAGCGATTTACTGCAACACAACGTATGAATTTAATCTCCAAATGAAGATCGCTGGCGATAGGAAATGTGATTCCAAATCCATAGTCCACCTACGGACAAAAACGTCCCGGATTAATTGCTCAGCATCATCTGTTTATCTATGATTCCAGCGACAGCTAGGGGAGGATGATCATGGCAGATCATGGCATTATCGCCGGCCTCTCAAGTCAGTGTTTGAGACAAACGGGTCAACCGTCAGGGTTGGAGTAGAACTCTCCCTCTTTTGCCTTTCAGCGTCTTCTCTCCCTTCTGCCGTAGAGGCACCGCGGCTTGAGTATCATTTACCTGGACAGCGTCTTCTCCCGTTCTATCTTTTATCACTGCAGGTTACTTTATTCCCTCGCTCATCTGTCCATCTTTGCTGAATCTGGACTAGGTATTTTATACAACAATGGCCATTCCCGTTTTCCCTTCTGATTCAAAAATGTATTGGTCAATTGATATGTTCGACAGATTATACCCATGGAACATCAGACAAATACCGGGGTGAGAGCTTCTTTTTCTGCTTTGTTTTGTTCTGGTTTGCGCTTAACTCGTCAGGCGGTTTTCGGTCTACAATTGTTATTTGGACAATACCCCCTTGCTTGTTTTTTCATTACTCAACGGGCCCGATTAGCTTCGCAAATGAATGTGGATAGATCAGAAAACGCTTCCTCTCAATCCCCCTGGGTCATCTTGCCCAGAACGTTCTCCCCGGTCTTTTCCACTGTTGTAATCTCCCTTGCCTTGCTAATCTTCACAACACCGGTCTGCCATGTGTGACCTTGATGGAGAATGCCGTTGGGTAGGTTTACGTCGTTCTTTTCTTTCGAACATTCTTCTTTCTATTGAGGGAATGCATTATGGAGTGCAATCTCTAGCAAGACTTCCCAGCAGTGTTGTTTTCTATAGAGACTTTTCATGCCGCGAGTGTATTGTCTGCACAACGTTATTTGCCCCATTAAGCGATCTGGAGGTACAGCAGACACACCCATTTCAGAATATTTGCATGCGATCACGGAGCGGACTCGGGCAGAAATTGAATGGCCAGGTCAAATCATCTTGCACATTCAGCGTGTTACGGTCGACACGAATCTGCAATACATTTAGCCTCGCAGCCAGTCTCCTGAGAGAGATTTGCACCTCTCGGCGGTCACTATTTACTCGCCCGCTCGCAGTGCTGCTGCGAGCAGGGGACCTCGGAAAGTGGATTTGGCATAGCCAATTTGTAAAAAGTCTGCGTGGTGTTAACAATTTCCCGGACCTACGCATGCTTAGACACTGGTTTGCTTCGCATCACTAATATAGTAGCGAGTCCTATTGATCCCACCCCGTAGATCATTGCACCATTAGCAGCGCTAGCCTTGAACACACAAGATTTTGCCTCGCCATTCTGCAGTCCGCGGATGGTACTAGGGGAATCCTTTGAAAATCCCTCTACCGATGGGCGGACTAACTTGTCTTCGAGCACTGGCAGTACCCTGGACCCCAAGGACAGTGTTTGACTGCACTTGGCGTACGAACGCAACCTACGCCAAAAACTCCAGACGACTACGGTTGTGTATCTAACATGCATATGTTTGGGGCATTAATCGCTTGTTGTCTCTTTTCTTTCACTGACTTTATGCACACCCTTGATATTTTAACAGAGTCTTTATTGGAATGGGTTCGCGGACACATACTTTGCATCAATACACACACCCACAGGCAGTGATAAACATTGTAATGCCTGCTGTTTAATGTCGTCTTCAAACAAATGCTTTAAAACACCGGCGTGTGTTTACAACTCCCTGTGACGCTTTTGCGAACATGATCATCACACTTGCACAACCCCCTTTACTGCTAGTAACAAGCTGTCTCCCGACTTGGTCCAGTTTCCCCTTTTTTCCGCGGATTTATACGACAACGCGCCAGCGAGAATGTACGTATCCAGACGCTTGGGCTCTCTGCTCTCTCATGTAGCCACGCCATCCAAACATCCTACGTCTGCAAGTGCGAAAACATAAACGAATGTCGAGTGGCGGCGTCTGTTATTTTTACAGTGCCATTGAACGCGGTAATCATAGTCCATTTTTGAACTCTCTGATTCGTGTGGATCCAGGTTATAGATAGAAAATATAGGACCACCGAGATTCCACCAGCGGTAAGTTTCGCTTCGCTTCCTGTCTAACTCCTACTGACACATAGTATCTCCTCCTGAAATAGCGCACAGGGGAATCAATACGCCTTTGGAGTGATCCACTCACGAATTCGCTGCTGGCTGCTTCCCGTTAAAAATATCGTCTCCCGACTAATTAGCCTTTGAGATCTAGTGGTCCCGTGGGGCGAACTCTGGGCCGCTTTGCTGACTGCATGACGGTCATTTCTACCACGTCCAACCCTTTGAAAAGATGGGGTGTTGCGGGACACTAACCACCCCCACCCCATAAGGACACGGACACGGATTCATGCACAGCGCACTTATTTATAGATCCTCACTGACAAAGGCCAGCAAAGCATTGAGTGACAGACCCCCGTTTCAGCTGGAGCTCGCCTACCAACTTATGGGTGGGTTGGGTTATGCAGCTTTAGGGTTAGTTGTGTTTATCTCCACACGCAAAGGGACCCCAGTATCGTGTTATGACATCTGCTTGAGTGCAAGCGAGGGGTAAGAGAATCTGTCTGTAGGCCCGTTCCTTCTCTCCCTGACCTTCTTGGACCACCCTCTTCTTTTTGTTCGCCCCTTCCCCTGATGTTCGACAGGTCTAAGGAACCTCTTCGCCTTCTTCCGGAGTTTCATGAGCGGCTGTCCATTCCTTCACGAAAATTAAAAAGCGAGTTGTACTCAATCCTGTCAAACTCATTGATCTGCCGTTCCGGAAAATCATTCCTGTTTTGATACTTTGGTCTTTGAAGTATTTTACATGCGCTATTGTCTCCTGGCGGCGATGTTAATTATAATTCCAATCGGTACACTTTCCTCCTCGGCGGTGAGTATACGTATATTAATCAGCTTTGGCCAGGCCTTTAATAAAGCTGAGTTGTTGGGATCTGATTTGCGGAGCGCTTCAAGTACCCCACGACCAGACGCCGCATACCACCCGCTAGTATGACAGATTCAATCCATCCTTGAGACCCGATTGAGATAGTGCTTGTGGTCCATCGGTAGTGGTTTCCTACAAGCTTACCCATCACTGTATGCACCTGTAATGGTGCAACCCTAGTCATTATGTGAATTTAAACCTTTGTATGGTGGTATTGCATGGTAAAATATCCACGCGAGCGGTTAATTGGTGGTCATACTTTGGATGCTTACTCAGACCCCTGCTCACCAGTACCCAGTGGCGCGAACTGCATGACCAGGTCGGATGTCCCATATTTATCAGACCCCCATTATGAAGAGGTGATCATACTTTAGACGGATGTTTTGTAAGAAGGTGTTGTGACCCCCGCAGTGGCTGCCCCCCGACAGTAAACATATATTATCATACTTTTATATTGGCGATTGTACATGATAACTACACTTGGAAAGTTAACGTTTTGCTCCACACATTATCTACCAAAAGAGACATCTCTTCTGATGATCGACAGAATTGTTCCTAAAAGGTCAATCGATTAATGGAAACCTTGGGTGCAATTTGTTGTGGAACCGTTAGAACACGCGAAACCTAAAAGAGGAGGAAAATCCCACAGCTATCTTCTTTTGCCAGGCGTTCGCTGTGCTGGGAGACTTCCAACCACCCGCCTGAATTTTGAGTTCTCTTGTCGAGTGAGTATGGCGTGGATATTTTGAAAGGTGATAGAAGGCAGACTTGGTTCCAGTGCACCGCCACCGACTGTGTGGCGTTGGCGCTTGGTGATGGTGGTACTTGCAGAAGTTCAAACACAGTCCGATTAAGTAACGATTTCCGAATGTCGGATATGGCTTTCGTGTATCATCCCATATCATCCGCTCCTTTTCCTACGTAGGTTCAGTGACATAGACAATAACGGCTCTTCGGATAAGTGAGGTGCTTCCTATGATAAGTGGGCAGCCAATAGAGAGAGAGGTAATCCAAAAAAATACGTGATTCACAACGCACTGGAAGGCGTTATGAGGTCTAATTTTTCACAAAATCGGGCAAGAGGGATTATATCGCATCATTTGCGGTCGTCTCGTTGGGCATAAGATCCTTTCATTCGGGTCAACGTTTATATCGAGCAGTTGTCAATATACTTGGCACCTTTGCACACGGTCAATTAGGTGCTAATTGAGCCTGCGTGATCACAACCATCGGAGAAATTGGCTGAAATTGGTTACTGCAAGGTATCGCAAGCGCATAACCGCACCTGTAGCCATGACTGCTGCAAACTACATGAGGCATTCCATTAGGACATTGCTAGAAGCGACAGGGAGACCAAACTCCCTGACGTTCCACTTAAATTCTTGCTGCATGTGTAATGCTCGCAGTGCTTTACCTCTGACATACTTGCTTATTATTTATTTCGTTTAATTCAAGGGACTCGACAACCCATGTAGGTATGAGTATTAAACTGATGTGGCCGGAAAGTCCAATTAATGCAGCACATGTGGTGCTCCTCAAACTGCCAAACGAAAGACCGGTGAGTCGCATGAGTCGTTCGTGATCTTGCTGGTTGCATTGCCACCTCGAAGGTGATGGAAGGGGGTATCGTCTTTGTCGCCTGTGTGAAAATACGGCGCCACCTCACTGGATCATCGCTCCTTACTATCATCGGGAAAATGAACGCTTTATCTTCGTGTCCGTGTCCATGTTAGTATGAATACATCAGCAAAGGTAAGCAATGTAATAGAAATTGATCGAGGACACGGAAGCTTTGTAAATTGCTACCTTGCCCTGAAAATGGGCATCCTTGTCCCCCTCAAACGTTGGATCGACTCGAATACTAAGACAAGTGGCAGCCTAAGCAATGATGTACAAATGGTTTGTCCTTAACTCGGACCTGGAGAAGACAGACTGTCGTGTGATTTTCCAAATAGTATGATTATACCACTGTTATTTGATATCCAACTATTGGGTGGGCAATTTCTATGACTGATAGTTACAGTCGTAGTACTACTAGTTGTATGTATTATGGTATCAAAACTTTTTGTAAAGTTGAGGTGTTCAATTGTTGTAATAAGAACATTTACAACTCATTGGTTTTGTTGTTTGTCAAGGATATTATTGAAGGCGAATAGACTTTTATTGGTTTTGTTTGGGAATATTATTCAAATATTGTGACAAAGGTTTCCATTTCAGACATTTAAATATAATAATAATAATTTAATGTTTGGTAATAGGGTTAGGGTTAGAACGATGAAAGATCAAAAAAAGAGGCCCACCCAGCCAGAGTGGCCGAAGTGGGACAGGAAAATATTTAGACGGTGCATGAGCCGAAGCCCATACAAGCCGCAGACACCCTCTGAGGACATGGTCGCCGTGCTATGAAGGGTTTCCACGGCCCACAAACCCGGGTAGATGAAGGGGCCTATGCCATCAAGGTAAGTATGAGTTGTTCAAATGTCCTGCTAACCTTTTTATACCACGATTACTGCGCACGGACCATTCATTATTCACGTGAGTTATGGGTGTCTCCAAATTCACTCGATGTCTCTCTTAGGTCTAACTCTTGATATTAATTCACAGTTTCGAACTGGTATTAAATCATAACAGTCGTCCTTATTATTACTCAAATCTCTGGGAATCATATGTTCTGTTCAATCTTGTTGAAACACAACAACCGAATATTAACGGAGTCTCCACCTGCATTCTACCCTTCGCCCACATTAAGCCCATCCTACCCACTGCTGATCTTGCTGCTCCCCGACATGATCTGCTACTTGCTTGCTCTTATGACCTTCTTTTCTGTCCATCTTTTTCCCATAGCAGGTCAAAATTCTGCTATAGCCATTCCACTTCTGCGGGAAGGACTTCCCGGCGGCGCGGCTTCAAATCCAACCCCAACAAGTTCGTTCAATATGACCTCAACGATGGCCTTGGGTAAAAAAAGTTAAAAACACTTGCATTCCGTGTATCTCTCGGTCCGACTTTCCGTCTGCGTACTCCTGACATGAGAACAATTCAGACCCATTTTAACCTCTATTCACGCTTGTTTCCCTGTCCTAGATGATACTAGTTCTATCCTCGACTCAATCGCATTCATAATGAATAGACAACGACATTTTCGCAACTCGGCATACTTTCTAGATGCGATTATGCTCTTAGCTCACCCCGCAATTCTCATGCGCCTCCATGCGCTTTTGCCTACATTTGTCAATCCTGAACCCATATCACGGCGGGCATTGCCACCATCTAAAGAACTTTGCTGGCTCTGTGGCAACCAGTATTTGCGGCAAAACTGGATTATTGCCCGTACCTGCGTCGTGGAAGATTACATACTGTGCACCCTCGGATCGTGGATTGCACATAATCTCAACCATGTTGAAGAAAGTCGTAATTTCAGTACCCGGAGAACAAGGTTTGTTGGTTTCTTCCTTTATTCAAGATTGGCATGTGTTCTTGAATCCCATGTCCAACATTTCGTGCGAGAATTGGCGTGCTCTATGCTTGGAGGATTTTCTAATTTCTTTGACCAGAATTCATCCGTCTTTAAGACGGTCCGAATTTTTAATTTGATCTTCGGACTCCCTGGCAAGCATAATACTTTTGGGGGCTCTTAATCAGCATAATTTTCAACGTTCCAGTAATTGAATCCGAATTTCGACACCGAATTTCATGGAAAGTGGTCTAGTAGGTCTGCTCACATATTATGCGCTTATCAACTATCAGAAACTTTGCTTTTCGCAGGCGAGTTCCTTATTAATCGATTTTATCCAGTGCTCCTTCGCCTCAAGATAAATTTACCAACTGTCAGTACTAAGTCCGTCTATCATACAGCTATCTCACAAAAGCTATTATAGGATGTCGATTGGCTCCTCGGAATACCATGTTCTATTCAGAGATTTAAGCCACCCCTCACAGTTTAGCGGTGGGGTTTATATCTCGGAAATTTCCAGTTACAAGAGCTATGATATACGGCCTTTGAAAATCGATGCCCCTCCCATGTCACTGGAAACCCTATCTAATGATTTGTGAGCTTTCTCTCATATATTCTCATCAAAATAAAATTCGATATAACTGATTTCAACGACCACTCGGCCATTAGGTTATTATTACACTGAATGCACGTCGTTTAATCATAGCCTTACCTACAAACGATGCTCCCCTGACCACAATCTTCGTGAAATATCCAATAGTATATACCAAGATAACATGAGTCATCCTTGCTATCTACAAGAAATAACAAGATAATTGTGTCTGTCGCCTTGGTCCGGACTGGGATCAGCCTCGGGGAGCTGAATATTCAATTTTGAATGTCTGATTCCCCCTGCTGATTTTTACAGTTTCTAGAAACAAACCATCGTGTTTGGGAGTTTATGTCCCCATCTGGATTTCCTCCAAGATATACCACCCCACACATTTACGTTGGCTAAAGTGTTCACCACTTCGGACATCTAGTGAATAAAAAATCTCCCAAGGGTAGACCATGGAGTGTCATGCATGTGATGAAGACAGCCTTATCAGAACTCGGTTGTGCCCAGGGCTCCTGTTTCAAAATTTGACCTGTCAACTGTTTTGAACTTGTGTAGAATGTTCATAGACACCTATACCAGCTGATTAGCGTCGGATGCTCGATATGCAGTCCCATAGATCGCTCGTGTGACATAATCTTGTCAATGCCTTGTATATCCTGCAAACCCTCTACGTGCCCTAGTTGGCTCGGTAAGTGTTTGGGCTTCAGTCCTGCCTACGCTGAACAAGTCGGCCAACGTTCGCTAGCCAGCATCGTCGATATCCGGCTGCACCAAAGGAGATGGCAACGGCGACAGCGCATCTTCAGGGGCGACTCGTCCACCGCGGTATCTACTACTTCTTCCTACGGCGGACAGCCGCCGTCATCGATCTAGCGACTCGGTTACTACGGTTAGTCTTTGTTTCCCGTCGGGTGCCTTTCAAGTTGTCTCCGGTGGCTTGCTTTATCCTGGAGGGTGATCAATAATCAAGAAAAGTTTAAGTCCGCATCACTACTTCCAATTCCTTTCAACGCGATGTACTCGTACGGCAACCAACCTCGCAAAGTCGGTCAAAGCGGACCAGAGTAGCAACTATGATGTTACATGAGCAACCCCTGTGCATCATACGTCTTTTAAGTAGCGAAAAAGGGTTTGCGTAGAAATGTCGTGCTGACAGTGTTTCTGATCGCCACACAGTGCGCCATCACGGTACCCGGTGTTTGGAGTGCCCGACTATTTCGTGGACACGAGGTTGCTCATGAACCATCGAGTCATTTGAACCGATAACACGGCGTTATGTGATCTATCGCACTTATGACATCGCTACAATGAAGCCTGACATTGCGTGGTCATCAATGATGAAGAGGTGACAGGGCTGAGTGCTGTTGATACACTGCACATATAGACGCCCACTCGGCGCGGAGACGACGTCTTCGGACCAAATGACCCGAAAACACGGAGCTATATTGTCGATAGACGTCATTTCCGGACCTAGCGCCTAATTAATCACAAAAACTTAACACAACCTATCGCTTTAAAATCCTCTTAAAGTATGAATATATCATCATTTTTAAATAGGGATTAGGTGCACATGCACGTTCGTCATGTTTTAAGGCTACGTTTCCCAGGAAATGTCCGGCCACAACGGAGAAAATTTCCAGCTATGGGGCTACTTGGGTTAAGCGCCCAGTGCACATGCGCGCCGTTTATGGGTAACGGGCGCCATCAACACCGGACAGTTTTTTTTATTATAACTTGAACAAGCAGCGCCGCTCCCAACGGTGAGATCTGAAACTATGTAGGAACAGTAGCATTTCCAAGCACCGACGTTGACGGGTCCATAGACCCTCCAGGTATTATTGGGACCTAATTTAAATTGACATTGGCCCTCAAAGGGGTACGCCAATGATCCCACTATGTGTTGCAGGACATGAGACCGCCGGACTTGGGGCATTGAAGTAGATGAGGTGGTATCCATTCCCTAGACTCGCTTACAGCTGACACCATAGCTCCGACGCTAACGGATTGCGCGTATGAATGATAGAAGACGGCTGAGTTGAGCTCAGACAGTGCCGTGTCGGCGAAGCTAAGCAATGCTCTTTGCGATGCCGATTTTCTAGCAGCTATTGAAGCAACTTTAGAGCATTTAGATCATATAACGGTCTTGCTCTCTGTCGGACGACAAGGAGAGGGTCTCTCGGGAAAAGGTTTGATCAGTCTATTATGGGAGATTATCGCATGCTCAGTTAGTTGACAGTTTGCCACAAAGAAGCTGCGCAGGTGTTGATGACTCTACCAGAAAATCCGAGAACCTAAATCCGAGATTTCAAGAGCGTTTTTCAAATGACTCGAATCCTTTGCCCGGGGTGTAAATCTCATTCGGAGGATAACGTCGAGATCGCGTGCCTCTTCCGGGATGCGGTTTTGTTCGAAATTTCAAATATTCCAGCCCTGAGGTGATCTTTGAGCAGTATCCCGACGTTGTCGTAGTATTTGTCTGACATCCTTCATGGAAAGGCAGGATACTTGAGGAGGACATGAGGAGATAGTTGACAGGTATCGAATTTATGTGTGCTCCCTACCTCATGCCGTAGTCACTTTCTTTGTACCAATGTGATTCTGCCAAGCCTTCAGTGAGCTGTTTCATGCCTTTTTGTGTGCGTGATGCTTTAGAATACCCTCTTCCACGAGTTTCGGACCTTGATACTTTGAGGAATACTCTACCTTAGAATGGGGAATACGCCTCATTGTAGCCCTCATCGGTACAAGAAAGCGAAAATTTCTGGGCCGTTTACATCGTTCCTGTACCGTTCAAGACTGTTCTAATTAATTATAATCAACACAAGTAAATGTGCGCATGTCGTCTCAACTGTGCAGTATTGACGAAGAGTAAGGAGCGAAAAATTCACTTGCAGACAAAACGATGAACCCCAGACATTGGCAAGCCGTCTCATTTTCTTCCGTCCAAATTACACTCATTCCCCTCCTTTGTCTCCGTTAACGGGGTCTAAACAACACAGTTGAAATGATGGCTTCTGGGTCCATAATGTAATTGCAGGCTGGGTGACAACCCTTGTTACTTGAACTTGAACTGTGGTCAAGATGTTATTATGAACTACATTGAAACCCTAAACGGTGAAACATGGGTGTACTCGACAGCGCATACTGCGTCTTTGCAAGTAAAAATGGTGTTATGGATACAAGAATGGACAACAAAATTTTAATGCGACGACAAAGAGGAACAGAGTGTGGGTATTGGTGTATGAAGCCACAAGAAAAGTGTTCTGGTGTAAGAAAGCTATTGGACAATGGAAATTGGATATACAGACATCATAAATAAGATTATGTGATATCAACCATTAAAGGAATGTACACTCCAGGACATCAGGGACAAAGCTAAGATGGCGGAGAATGTGAACGAAAGAAAACTGAGTGTGCCGACAATGATCAGGGAGGGACTGCGACTCGTCTAAGAGTGGACGAGACCGGCGTCGGGAGGAGGTGCTTGTGGATCCTTGTCATCCATGTGCAAGGCTTCGATCTTCTTGAGGGGGCTGATGCCTGAAATCGGCGGGTTAGCCAAAGGACTGGTGTGTTGCTGCTGTTTGTGACGTCGGCCTAGTAATGTTGCATTCTGGATATCCAACTCAAAGCCTCTTTGATGATTGCGGCGAGTTCGCGTCTTCCCAGCTCCAACGCCTGCTGCGGTGATAATCCTCCCGCGACCTTGATCACGCTGACCAGCTCGGCCATGCAGATCTTCACTATGGATTTTCGAGTGTTGGGGTGGAGGCATTTGGTGATCATGATCGTCTTCAGAGCCGGACTGGGAGGTTTCTTCGTCGTCCTCATTGAGTTCAGTCAGGAAACCGCGATTAGCACCTCCACGGCCGTTGTACTTTCTTCGTCGAGCACCCTCTTCTTCCATGCGATGTACGGCGTAGGTGATGTCGAAGGCTTCCTTGAGAGTAGCAATGCCTGGACTTCTGCCATCATATCCGCGACCTCCACGGGCAGAGGAAAGAAGAGGTGAGTCCAAAGGTCTGTTGGACATGGGGAGGTGTGGGTAAGCGTATGGTGTAGGGGGAGGGGGAGGAGCAGGGGCTGCGTTGCACCAAGGGTGCGCGAAAAATTCGTCGATCGTGTATCGCTGAGCAGGGTCAACGCATAGCAAATGTTCAATCAAATCCTTGGCTATTTGACGAGTTAGAATGGGTATTACAAGAAGACATAAGCTGAACATACCCGAGTGACTGATGTCATCCCACCATGGGCTGAGGAAGGTATAGTAACCTTTAGCTACCTTCTCCGTCAGAACATTGATGCTTTCGTCATAGAATGGAGGGAATCCGCAGAGTAAAGTGTACAAGACACATCCTAAGGCCCACATATCAACGCTTTTGCTGTATCTTTCGTCCTTGACGATCTCCGGGGCGGTGTAGCCAACGGTGCCGCATGGAGTCTTGGTCTCCTCGTCCCAGACGACCTTACTTAAACCAAAATCGGCGATCTTGACGCGACCGATACCTCCACCTCCAACGCCTGGAATGAACTCGCCCTCGTCTTCTTTGTCCTCGTCATAGGGTCGTTGTATGGGGTTCTTGGATGGTATAATTGGAATACGGGAAAATAGAAGATTCTCCGGTTTGATGTCACGATGGACGACGCCTCGTTCCTCGTGGAGATATCGAATGCCTGTTGCGACTTGAAGGATGACATGTCGTGATAGATTCTCGCTGAAGTATGTGAGCTTTACGATTTGGTGGAATAGCTCGCCTCCTTCCATCACTAGAACACGATGAGGATAAGTGGAATAATGAATGAACGGACTTGAAACTTACACTCTAAGACTAGGAAATAATGTTCGGGTGATTCAGAAAATGAATACAGTTTGACTATCGAGGGATGGGAGGTAGCACGCATGATTTGGACCTCTGGATAGACGTGAGATGGTGAAGATGAATAGGGATCGGTCTAGCGCTCACCTTTGAGAATGTTTGCCCTCTGGAGAGATAGGTATTATCAGAACATGGGTTCTCATCGGATGAAGGAAAAAGAGAAAACGGCACCTCTGTTACACGCGGCTTTTTCTTAAACTGGGGGTTTAAGTGCTTATCTCCCGCCTGCAGGAGAAGCATAACATGGAAAATAGCCGCGCGTACAGATGGTGAAGAACGAGATCAAGAAAAGGAATAGTTGATCAGTTTGAATATACATTATATGGACATGGAAAGGGGAAAGCAGACGGTAATGGCACATACCTGAGATGCATTAAGCTCAAACTTGCGAACTACTTTGACTGATTGAAATTATAGCGAGTTAAATTGAAGAAGCGATAATCAACTTACCTGCCACTTTTCTTGAGGTTGATAGTTCGACAGCTTGATAAACATTTGAAAAAGCACCGCTAAATAAGAAATGGATGTGAGATGATTAGAGATTGATATGGATGGTGACATACTCTCCCATCTTCTCAACGAGCTGATAATCGTCTAAGCCCTTGTAATTTGGCATCTTGGGTCGTTTCTCTGGTTCAGGATGAGAAAGCGACTGATGATGAACATCGGTGGTGTCCTGTTGGTGGTGGTGTATTTCTTGTTGACGTAAGCCACGTGAAGAAGATTCTTGCTCATGTCGATGGGGCTTGTCAGAGTTGTTGTTAGAATTAGAAGAATCGTCGTCTGGATGCTTGTTTTTTCCGTGACGAATAAGATCTTTTTTGGAGAATGTTAGTTGCAGAATAAAAGAAGAATAAATGAGAGAAATAAATACTTTTAAAGGCATCCATGACAATTGTACCTGCAGGCATTGTAGAGAATTGCAGACGAAAGGTGGTTCATTGTCAAATCGGAATGGTGACTGTTTAAGAGCTAAATGTGAGCTAATGAACAATGACGCAATATGACACATCCTCTGACGTCGTCATTCCCGCTCCCAACTCCCCAAAAACAATTCAATACATTTCAACTTCAATTCTATGGTAACATCCTCTTTATCTTTTCTTTTCTTTTCTTACTCTTTCAATGAACATTACATTAACGTACTTAGGCGCTGCATAGTCTTTCAATTGCATTTTTCTAAATAAGGTTATGTTTTCTCACGTTATTCACCTGACCTTTCAACTTGGAAATGTCGAAACTTTGTTACCTACATACTACAATGAGCGGACTCGCAGACGCACTCTTGGCAGATCTAGAGGGGCTCTCTGACGGTGAAAATGAACAGGAACACGAACAACAGCAACCATTAGCATCTACTTCAGGAATAAAACGTAAACATGAACACGACGATCACGAAGACGATGAAGACGAACAAGATGAAGACGACAATGACGAACACGACGATCCGTCAAAGCCGGAGATAGGAAGTTTGGTTCTTGAGGGTGGTGTAAAACCTGCAGATGAACTTGACCGTGAAGATGTTCAGCGAATGGAGCTTGGTGCTATTGCAGACGTCACAAAGATCGCCAAACTAGAGGGCAGCAAGCGCATGAACGACATCATCAAGGTTTGTTTGCCCCTCTTCTTTCTGAAACTTGTCGGCTAATTGAACTATGCTTATCACCAGGATATTGAAAAGTATCAGGCAAACCCCACACCACATGCCCAAATGGCACTGCCTGCCCATCTAAATCCAGAGTACAGCGTCATTGTTCAAGCCAACAATCTGGCCGTTGAAGTTGACAACGAAATCATGGTTGTTCACAAGGTATACACCCTCCTTTTAACTAATCACACCTTAATCTTTAACACCCCTTTCATCGTAGTTTATTCGTGATCACTATGCTCCACGATTCCCAGAGCTTGAACAGCTTGTCACAGACCCCAACATGTACATTCGCTCAGTCAGAACACTGGCCAACAACCAGGTATTTCGTTATCATCATCAAACCATTGCTATTTTTACAAACTTCATCCTAGGACCTTACCAAAGTTGAGCTCACCGGTATCCTACCACCAGCTGTCATCATGTCAGTCGTCGTTACTGCAAGTACCAGCAAGGGCGTGACCCTTCCACCAGCAGAATGGGCTGCTGTACAACGCGCTTGTGACTTGGCAGACCGTCTCGAAGAAGCAAGGAAAAAGGTGCGTCCGCGGTAATCCTTGCTTTGCGGCAGAAATTCTGACCTATTTCAGATTTTCATGTATGTCAGCTCCCGAATGAACGTCTTAGCACCCAACCTATCAGCTATTGTTGGTACTACTACAGCCGCAAAATTGCTTGGAGTCGCTGGAGGGCTTGCTGCACTTGCTAAAATGCCTGCATGCAATGTTCATGTATGTGCATAATTTCACCGGTATACAGTAATCGCCTAATTCTTTACAGTTACTGGGTGCTCAGAAGCGGATCACTGCTGGATTCTCGACAGCTACCCAAAAGCGACACACAGGTTTCATTTTCCAGTCCGACCTTGTGACGTCAACCCCTCCCGAGTATCAGCTGAAGATTCAACGCACAATTGGTGCCAAAGTGTGTCTTGCATCCAGAATGGATCTCGAGCGCTCAAGAAGAGATGGTACGCGTCAAACGGCAATATCACAAACATGAACTAATTTCCAACACCTGCAGGCACATATGGGGAGGGATTGAGGGATAAGATTGAAAAACATATTGACAGGTTGGCAGCTCCTCCGCCAGCCAAAGTTACCAAAGCACTTCCAATCCCCAACGATGGACCAAAAAAGCGTCGTGGTGGTAAACGGTCAGTTTAGCTTTTATTCCCCTTTGCCCTCGTATCTTATTATGGGCTTTTTGTGCAGTGCTCGCAAGGCGAAAGAGGCATATGCCACAACGGAGCTTCGAAAAATGCAGAACCGTGTTGCTTTCGGCGAGGCAGAAGAGGAAGTCGGCGCGTTCGACCAGACAAAGGGTTTGGGCATGATCGGCGCAGGAGGAAAGGTCAGAGCAGGCCTCGGGGAAATCAAGTCCAAAGGTAAGAATATCCTGATTGAATGATTGAGCTTTGGATAGGTTTTGACATGTTGTAAAAGCAAAAATGTCCAAGGCAAACAAACTACGGACGGCAGCGCTTACACGCTCGGCGCAGGCTTCTCAGAGCTCAGGCACTGCAACTTCTTTGAGCGTCACTCCGGCACAAGGTGACATAGTGTGTTTACCAAATGTAATCTACAAGCTCATCATGTTTTTGTCTAGGTTTCGAGTTGACAAACCGGGCAGCAATGCAACAGAAAGTGAAAGAGGCCAACGAAAGATGGTTTGGAGGTGGAACTTTCTCATTCGCTGGACAGAAAGGAACGTAGACGAACCCCTCATACCCTACCCTGCTATTTTTTTTGCCTCGCCCGTTCTTTGTCAGACTGTATTTCTCTCTATTTTAACCATGTCATTTATTTCTGATACCGCTCCCTCGACGGATGCCGGCAATATTGATATCCGCGGAGAGTGAGAACGTGAACACTCCGCTTGAAAATTATATGGTCAAGATATTCTTCTGGGGCACAGAGGTGGGTATAGTAACGGTAAGCATGTATATGGAGAGAAAAATGTCAAGAAAGCCTATTGATACACATGAAGAGAATAAAAAAAAAAACTAAATGCGAAGTACTAATGTGTATAATTTTTCACGATGAACAAGACGACAAATAGAAATGCCATAATGGGTGATAGAAGTGACTCGAGGAATCATGACGTCTGCGCAGCTTCAGGATTGGAAGTGTTGGGTGCGACGTTGAGGAGTTTGGCTTTGTCAGTAATCTTGGAGCGCTTGGAGCGATAATCCCGAATCGCCGATCGAATGGCATCCTCGGCCAACACTGTCAGCAGAAATAAAATAGGTCAGTATACGTTCTAATAATTTCTCATAGCAGCTGAAGCATACTGGAGCAATGAAGCTTGACGGGTGGGAGGCAGAGCTCTTTGGCGATTTCGGTATTTTTTATTTTGCCGGCCTCTTCAATGGTCAGACCCATGACGCGCTCTGTCATGTAAGAACTAGAGGCAATAGCCGAACCACAACCAAAGGTCTTGAACTTGACGTCCTTGATAACACCGTTGTCGTCCACTCTGATTTGAAGCTTCATAACATCTCCGCACCTGCGGAATTAATGAAATACGGGGAGAAAAAAGAGAATTCCGGTTAGCTCCGCAGCGTGGAACGAGGCATACAACAAGGAAGAATGAAGAGAGGTGTGGGGGTATGTATGATAATGAAACGAGAAAACGGAGACATACGCAGGTGCACCGACAAGGCCTGTACCGACATCGATGTCATTTTTTGGAAGAGAGCCAACCTGGGGTTGCAGAATGAGTTATCAGATAAAGGGGTCTGGACTTTTAGAACATACATTTCTGGGCTTTTCGTAGTGTGAGATGACCTTTTCATGATACGAACGAACAATAACAGGTCTAATAACGGCCTTTGTAAGGACTGGACGAGAAATAGGACGGAGAGAGGCAGAAATGGCAGAACGGAACATGATGGTCGTTGCGTTTGTGGTGGTGGTGGTAGAGAAAGGGAAATTGAAATAAAAAGAGTATTTTTGTGATTTAGTAATGAAATCACCTGTTTCAATTGGTTCGCTCCATTTATCTGACCAACCATATTCATTTGTTACAAACATTGACAAATAATTCAATTCCCTTTCTTCATCATCCTCAAGTCATGTCCCGTCCAGCTGAGAACTTACCAACAACAGCTCGCGCTATTGCTCTTCTTCTATCTTCTACTTCAAGTGTACAGGATGCTCAACCAGGAGTATTACATCAATTACTAGAATTCGCCCATAGGTACACAAGTCAAGTTCTCACAGATGCAAGCGTGTACGCAGAGCATGCAGGTAGAGGAGGTAAGATTGAGATGGACGACGTGACATTAGCAGTTCAAGCACGCGTAGGATGGGAGTTTGGAGGTCGTGTGCCTAAAGAAGTCCGTTCACCTTACTTTAATTCTGTCAAAAATGGCTAATTGAACAAATGATCCACAGTATATCCTTTCACTAGCATCGGAAGTGAACAGTGTACCCTTACCTGCTGTACCTGAAGTATTTGGTGTCAGACTACCACCACAATCCGAATGCTTAACTGCTGTCGACTTTGATCTCGTGCCAAACAAACCTCCACCAGCTGTCAAGTTGTACGATGAAGAAATCGAGGAAATCGAAGAATCAGAATCAGAATCAGAAGAGGACGACGAAGACATGGAACCTGCTACCTTTACTCCTTCAAAAGCACAGGAACGCGATACCTCAGAGGACGTCACAATGGACGCTCCATTCCCTATATCCGCTGTCCCTACCCAACAAGACTTGGCAATGATGAACGCTCAGCGGATGGAGGCAGAGGAAGGAAGTGATGGGGGTGACGACGAAGATGGTCTGTTTGCTGGTGGTGATGATGAGGAAGAGGAAAGTGACGCTATGGAGGAAGTTTCTACCAGTCTTCCAGAAGCCTCAAATGGCATCAAACGCAAGCTCGTTGAAGAAGACGATTACGATTGAGGTTTTTTCACCGTGTCCTGCTCTGCATCGCTTTCACAGGTTCATCAGTGGGTATATATATATATATATATGTATATTGGAATAATCATAATGTTATCAATTAAAAGCACAATGGTATAATAGGCAGATATATGTAGGGAATCTAATTACTTGCAAATGCCTCTTTTGCAAGTTTACCAGAGGTATTTGCCGTCGAGCTGTTGAGCAGCGATGGCAAGCAGGACAATAATAATAGCAAACACTAGCCAGAAGAGTGTCCAGGCTAGAGATGCTGCACTCAGCACAAAATCAAAAACATGCAAGAGGGTACACTCACAGGAATCTTTGGCAATAGCAGGTACAGTTACAACACGTATGGAATTATCGGCACTTCCTGAAATGATACTGGTCGTAGTGGGATTGAATTTGATAACAGTTGGAGGAAATTCATGCGCTTTCAATATGGTAAATACGGGCTGAGGGAAGATCAGAGAGGTAATTCGTTCGTGAAATGCCAGTACTCACGCTGAGCGTTTTGGAATCTAGCATGCCAACAGACAAATCTGACGAGCCATATGCAAGGTACAGGCCATCCACGCTGAAAAAATTGTTTGCCACGAATAACGAAAATAGCACTAAGCTACATACCTCACGTCGAAGCATGTAAGGCCACGGTCGCCAACTTTCCTCGACTTGGTGACACTCCAAGACTTGGTATCCCAGATGCAAATGGAAGCATGGCGACTCGCTGTTCTTGCCTGCTTCTTTCGCGGCGAAGTCGTATTAATGACGGTATAGAGGAGAGATTCATCTAAAGGATGGAATCTAGTAGAAATCAGCAATGTTTACAAAATGAATGTTTCGAAACATACTTTGCGTTACGGAATGTGCTACCTTCCTCAACAACAGATGGTATGTCGATGGTGTGCTGCAACTCGAGTGCATTCGTCTTTTCACCGTGCCCGTTGGAAGTGGACGTCAACTTCTTCTTGCCCTTCTTCGCAGCTGGAGAAGAGGGGTTCTTTTCTTCTGCGTTCGAGGTTGAGGTTGAATTGGGAAGCTCGTAAACCAGTAAATTGTGCGTCGTTGCGATGACGAGCTGCAAAGGTGAGGGTTCATATTTGAACACGAAATTAGATTTGACATATAAGCTTACAGACGTGCTAGAGAACGAAGCGTCGTATATCTCTTTATCAGAGTGAATTGGCTCAGCCACGGGTTCCAAAGAAGGGTAGTAAAACAGAGACAGCTATCCGAGGGCATCAATTTTTACAAAGTGAAAAGGGGGACAACATGGTCGACGCACATCATGAGATCCAGACACTGCGAGGTACTTCCCATCTGGTGATAGGGCCGTGATTTTCTAAAGGGCTTGGAGGTCAACAATATTCTTGTGTTTAGAATATAGCGGTACTTGCTTGATAGTCCTCCAGATCGCCTTGTGGTAGCGTACTCCTCCTACTGACGAATTTTAGCCTATTAAAAGAAAGTTAACCTTTTCGTCATATACGGACACAAAAGACACGTACTTTGCATCGACCACACTAAATACACGGCAACTCTCGTTTTGACCGGCTTCCATTTTTTCCAAAACGCTGTTGATACCGCACACAATGCCTCCATCCTACATGAAGGAGTAGAACGAAGGAATTAGTCAACTTTTTTATACATCGCGAAGCTTGCAGAGCAGCGCACCTCAGGCCAGACAGCCATGCTCATGGGTGCGTCCTCCCCTTTCTCGAGCTCAAACTCATCCTGAAGCTCGATGGAAAGGTCGTCGGAAAGTTTATACAACCTCTTTTTTAAAATAAAAAAAGGTAAGAAATAGTTTGTGTCACAGAAGACAATTCAAAGCGCACAAGCTTGTTTTTAATTCCACTCTTGGTTGCACCACCTCCACCGCCCAGTACAAATTGATTTGGCGCCAAGAATGAACATGAATAGACAGGGAAAGCTGTCAGAGGGTGTTGTTGATGTTTAGGACGCATCGCTATATGACGGTCAGCACAGAGACTATGACAACTGTTTGTGAATAACTGAAGGATCAAGCAGGGTTGTGGACAGCAGACTGACTTTGATTAGAGTTGTTGAACGACTACGAACGTGGACAGTTTCGGTATGTGCCTGTGACACTGCTTAAAATGTGACGACACATTATGTGTCATTCACGTGATAAAGTTACAATTTGGTCACTAAGACTCGAAACGCGGGCCGAGTCACGAGTGACAGTCTTCGGTAATGTCAGGTCAGCGTCAGGGGAGAGAGGATTCTGATTTGGTCAATGGACGTCGTTCAGCTCCATGCTTTCACAAATCTTACCCTGAACATATAACTTTCCGTCCTTATCTCACTCTCACAGTCTTGATTTTTTTTTTTCATTCTGCCAGGGCGTATGTGGACAACCTTTTACAACAAAGTTTAACGTCGTCTTCTGGTCATTTCAAATTCCCCCCTTTTTTCTTTTTTTTTTTCGTCAGTGGTCTATATCGTCGTTGCACCAGTATGAGTTTACATGCCCTGAATTCGGCTATTGCTGTTCTCATGCAGCAAGGCATCGATGACTTGCCAAAGCTGACGACCAGGACACTCGTTGGCATCGTTGTAGCTGTAACTGGCAATGTGCTTATCTCACTGGCTCTCAACCTTCAAAAGCTGGCCCACAAGAGAGTAGAAGATCGACGGAATCGTCTGTCTACCCCGAAACAACGTACGCATGTATCCCGTATTGGTTGGACAAAAATTTTATCAAGTTTCAGATATTTCTACTCTTCACGAGCAAGACGAAGACCAGGCTACACTTCAGTCCCCCTCTTCCTCAGACGATTGTGGTCCATTATCACCTCTACAACTATCTGGGGAGACTCAACCCCTGCTTGCAAGCCCTCCGACTATCGTGTCCCCTGCCGTAGGTGCTCGGGACTATGGTACAAACCCTTCGGTTGCTGTACATTCATCTCCGACTAAGCGTTCATTCGCTTCTCGGTTTATTCCATTCCGTCGATCCAGAAAGCAAAACGTTTATGCTCTACCTGTTGACATAATGTCAGAGGATGCTGCGCTTCATGGCATTCCATCCAACAAAAAGAAACCCACTGAGAACCAAGGAGAGGATCTGGTCAAGACTAATGAGGGGGAGTATCTCAGGTCTAAGCTATGGTATGTCCGGTGTAGGTGTACTCCTCAAACTTGCTGAAACGCTCAGGTGGCTTGGGTTCACCTTAATGAACGTCGGAGAATTGGGCAACTTTATATCTTACGCATTTGCTCCTGCATCAGTCGTTGCCCCTCTTGGTACCGTAAGCCGGTATTTCTTACAGCGAATCGAAGGACATAACACTTAAAAATTGACCAGTTTGCTCTCATGGCCAACTGCTTCTTTGCACCATTGTTACTCGGTGAACACTTCAGGAAGGTGAGTAACTAAATCATTCTGTCTTAAATTTTATCACGCCTCTGGCCATTCACTCGCTTCTTTACTTGCTGACACGCGGCTCGACTGACTCCTATTTATCCTCCTTCGTTTCCTTTATGTGTCTGCGCTATCCGACGCAATCCAAACGTTCTTCGGACCCTTCCGCCTCGTAACAGCGCGATCTTTTTGGCGTTCTCATTGCCATAATCGGTGCAGTGACGGTTGTCTTGGCTTCAAATGCGTCGGATAAGCGACTAGATTCCGATGCACTTCTTCAAGCCATTTGTTGCACCCCCTTCGTGGTTTATGCTTGCATTTACTTCGTCACTGCAATTCTTCTTGCTGTTTTATCCGAGGGGAAGTTTGGGAAAACTTTTGTTATTATCGATGTAGGCCTTTGTGCGATTTTTGGTTCGACGACCTCTATACTTCAACCCCTGCGAGCGATCCTACTGACATACTCTGATAGGCGGATTTACTGTTCTGTCCACAAAGGCGATATCTACACTCCTCACCTTGCAATGGCTAGACATTTTCACGCAATGGATCACCTATCCTATCATCGCAGTAAGTTCAAATGAAATTCCTTGATCTATCTGGCTTATGAGCGACTAGACGTTGATCTTCACTGGTGTGGGTCAAATTCGCTATCTCAATAGGGCCTTGATGAGATTTGATAGCAAAGTGAGTGGGCCGAAAAAAATCAGTTGAGCTCCGGAACTCATATTCCCAGGTTGTGATTCCCGTCCAATTTGTCTTGTTTACCCTGTCAGCCATTATAGGCTCAGCCATCCTCTATGGTGACTTTGCTAAAGCCAGATTCCACGAAGTTATAACATTTTTATACGGTTGTGCGGCTACCTTCGCCGGTGTATTCATCATCGCGTGGACACCAACCCAAGCGTCCGCTGAAAACCCGGAGGTCTCTGGAGATGTGGCTTCCGAAGCAGCTAGAACAAGTTATGAGGGCAGTCCGACCTCACCAGAGGGGCCGCAACTCGGTCTGGGACCCGTTGGACGCAGAAGGCATGCAACATTGATTCTTCCTAGCGGCGTCGCTGGACCGAAAGATACACCCACGTTACGACACAAGCCCAGTGGGATTGGTATGATGGGTATCTCACCCGCTCAGGTAAGAGATTCTGGATCGTTCTCCCTGATGTATTGGTCTCATGGTTCTTTTCACGAAGCACCTTTTGCTTGTGCATACCCCACCTCGTGAAGTTCCGTTCTTGCGAAGTAGAGAAGGGGATGTCGAGGCAGATCAATCGCCTTCTTCGGAATCTTACAACAGACGCCGTACTTTGAGCTGGTATGGGGACAGCAGCAGTCGCGTAGACGGTGACTCCCAAACACGGGATCGTAGCGTCAGCAGGAGACAAAACCACAGAACTATTGGACCTCATACAATCAGTCGATGAGTTGTGATGCAATATTTACATTTGCTAGTTTCTCGTCTATGCTGACATGCTTTAGATATCACATTTTTACCATCTGTAATCCGTCTACACTAATTATCAACCTACACATCCACCTACATGTCTTTGTTCATGCAGATTTTGTTTGAGATTGTTGTAACGGTGATGGCTTGAGTGTTCAAAGTACGCGCGCCCAAATCGCACGAAATTGGTTTGAAACGCCTATACAGGTGAGAAAAAAAGTTGGTGGGGTACATATGTGCTATGCCTGATTTAATTTCTGATGCGCTTCGACTTCGCACTACTACTTATTGGCATTTTTACTGACGTGATAACTAATCTTTCATACAATTGCTAAATGAGCTGATTTCCTTTCATGTCTTTGCCCTCCGCGGTAACGGAGTACTACTGATTACCCACTGAATTGTACCTGATTTTCTGCTTCTCAGTATTCGAAGACTTTGGAAGCATAGCGAGGTCGCAGAATCCTGTGCAGATTTATGTATGGCCGACCTCTGGCAGCGGCAAAATTCGCTCTGGTACATTTGAACAAGCCTTCTTTGCATCCTTGTGTCCTGGGTTTGTTTTATCCTTCGTTTGAACGGTCACCATGGTCAGCAGGCCTTTATCAAACCCAACCACTCATGCAACGAGTTTCTTGCTCAATTTTATTCCGTGATGACTACAGGTGAACCCAGACGTAACCATCCAATTCTGGTTTAGTTGGGCGAACACCAGATTTCGATGCTCCCTCCAATCACTGCGACCCCCTGCCAGTGTCCGTTAAATTCAGTAGATATACATCCGCGGAATGGCGTTGTCATAGAAAGCTACGCTCTACTTTGTGGTTGGATCCCGCCGCCGCCGCGTGCTACCTATATCGGTGGATTTATACTCTCTCTGGCCCCCCCTTTCAGAGATAAATTTGGTACCTGGCTGGCTAAGGTTGGTGTATCTGATTGCTTTGGGATTATATTCTTGGTTCAGCTTAGTGCTCTCCTCACCTTTGGCGAGCAAAGGCGCTTCCCCTCGTGTCATCGAGGCTGATATCTACTTGCGGGGATCTCTCCAACCCCCCAGACGAACACCTTTTGGGGGGAGCTGTCAAAGTCTTTGCTCCCTTCCGCTCCCTCCCGCTCTCAGTGTTTGCCTTCAGTATAAAGATGATTGGAAGGCCTATACGTGGCTCTTGTTTTGGTTTGCTACCTTCTCTTCTGAGCCATGGATTTTCCTTCTGTTTCACAACACCTCAATTCGACCTCCATGATGCTCTTTATAATGATCGTCTGGATTCTCCATAGCATTGTGATTTCTGTCTACAGGATATACTTACACCCATTGTCCCGATTCCCCGGTCCTAAACTCGCTGCTATTACATCTCTATATAGGGCTTATTACGAAGTTTTTAAGGGCGGTGCACTTTTGGAAAGAATCCACACCCTACACGAACAGCATGGTGCGTTCTTATGCTCTTTATTTGCCGAAACTACCTCAAAAGTTTTTATTACTCAGGGCCCATTATCAGGATAGGACCCAACGAGGTAAAGATATATGACTTTGTTACTTCTATAATATAACTTTCTTTGACTTTTTTGTCTATTCGTCAGCTTCACTTTAATACCCCTGCAGCATATTCGGACATATATCTATCGGGGTCTCGTTTATCCAAGGAACCTAAATTTTATTCTTGCTTCGGAGTTGGTAGGTCGGCATTTGGAGCTATTGACTACCACACGTCCAAGGCGAGGAGAAAGAGGCTAAATCCACTCTTTGCCCGGCGAGGAGTCGTAGGAGCGGAGGTTATCATCCGACAGAAGGTTGGTTGAGGGCAGATGTGACTCTGTGCGACTAATCAACGTCCTATTTTCCTCAGATCGAACTCTTAATCTCAAAGATGTATCGCCAGCAAAAATATCCAACCGATATGTTTTTTGCATCGCGCTCTGCAGCGCTGGACATTGTTACACACTATTTTTTCGGTCTTTGCATCAACTCTCTGGAATACCCCGGATTCTCTGCGCCTGTATTGTTGGATATACAGAACGCTTTACCCCTCCTTTGGGTTCTCAAGACTTTCCCTTGGATTATGTACCTCCTCATGCGTCTTCCCACTTGGACACCCGGACGTCTTTATGCACAGTTCCTCTCATTTCTCCGCTTACAGAGTTTCATTTCTGACTTTCTAGAAAAAGCCTCGGCCCCCAAAGGTTCTCAACCACAGTCGACTCTTTGTGACATTTTCTCTACAACCAACGATTTATCCCATTCTCTTCTCGATGAAGCACTTTCTATTGTGCAAGCCGGGAGTGACACCGTCGGTAACACATGCACTCTCGGCGTCTACCACGTTCTGCGTCAAGAAACTATCCGAAATCAGCTCGTCGCAGAGCTCATCGCAGCATATCCTGACAATGACCAACCTCTTGACCTCCGTGTTCTTCAGAGCTTGCCGTATCTCGTAGGATAACCGTCACTGTAATAACATTTTCCAGGCTTATTCGCCATCTTTCTTAGAATGCAGTCATCAAGGAGTCACTCAGACTCTCTCATGGATTCGTGACACCCCTACCCCGTGTTGTTGGACCATTAGGATCAAATATTGCTGGTATAGACCTCCCTGCAAACGTGAGTCATTGTTCAGCTTGCAAAAGAATTTCCACTGACCAGGAACTTTCCAGACAATTGTTGGGATGAGTGTCACTTGTGTCCATCTAGATTCAGCTATATTTCCACAACCTCGCGAATTTAAGCCGGAGCGCTGGTTAGAGCAGAGTGCCTCTGGCCTAACCCAGCATCTGCTTTCGTTCTCCAAGGGACCTAGGATGTGTCTGGGCGTCAAGTAAGTGCGCTTTCACGTCCAACAGCATATTTTAATCCTTGTTCCTTAGCATAGCATGGGTGCAGCTTTATTTATTTTTTGGTCATATTTTTCGGCGCTTGGATCTGGAGCTTGTGGATACGAGGTACGCATAAGCAACTCGCAAATGTCAGGTAACTACTCACTATCCTCTAGCATGGACGCCTTCAAGTCTTTCAAAGACTTTTTTGTGCCCTTGCACAACGAGGGTCGGGCTATGGTGCAGATAAGACGAGGGAGTCATCACTAGCATATCCCGAGATCTGGACATTCGTAATAGCGAAAATGACGTAAAAATACAGAAAGTAGTCTAGCAGGAATGCAAACCAGATATCGTACATAAGGGCTGGGGGGCGGTTAACCATATACATGATCATTGCGACACTGGAGGTCTACCAAGCGAAATGTCGAGCTGTAACGCAAGCTCTGAGAGCTGCTTTTCGAGAGCGGCAATCCTCGTCCGACTGTGAAAGACTTCAGTATTCCGCTTTACAAAAGAGATGAGTAAATACATACTCAAGATTAGACTTTTCGCCATATTCAAAGGCTTGGGACAGTCCAAGATTTTGCCCGCGTGTAGCAAGAGTGCCATTGCCTTGCAGTTTGTCTGAGAGCGCCTTGAGATTGGGGTATATACGCTTATGTTCCCTTTCCAACTACGGCGATGCAATATAAATGAGTTGGCAAATCGGATAAAGAGGGATATATCTCACCAATTGAGTCCGGGATGTCAATGATTCCTCGTCGTACCTTCCAACCCCATGCACTTCTTGTTTCATTCTCTTCAATTCTTCAAACCATTTTGTCTCATGTTCGCTCAGTTCTGGACATGATTTTTGCATGAGGGCCTGTAGCAGCTTGTCGAAACGGGTGATCATTTTCTTTTGCTCCGCCTGAATGCTAGCAACCCTTTCTTCAAGCTTTGCGTTGCTTGCCGCCTGTAACCGGTCAATGATACCCTCCATTTCCTTTGCCTTAAGCGATATTCGGACTAATTCTTGTTGCTGTAGGCTAACACGGAGAGCTGCTGCTCGATAGGCGAGATGTGCTTCTTGTGTCTTGGTCGATAACTGTGCCACGACTTTTGCCAAATACCTGAGGGTATCTGGAGTCAGAGTTATTTCTTTTCCTTTAGTTCTGTCGGGTATGGAAGGCAACCCTAAATTCGAGGTGCTCATCGCGGGAGGCTGATAGGGTTCTCCGGCAAGAAGAGACACATAAGTGGCTGGGCCGTTGACGGGTTTGAGCCACTTGCTGGCGTTTGAAGGAGTGTCCTCTGCCGGAACTGTTTTCGTTGATGTGGCTTCCGCATTTGATCGAAGATTTAGCGGCAAGGATGTGATGCGCATCATCGAGGAAACAATGAATATACTGTATGTGAGGTAGACATCGTTTGGTATAGCGACTGCTACCACGGGGTTGGAGCATCTAAGCGAAGATGTTAGTCATAGAAGCGGCAGAATAGCAACGTCCTGCTTACCTCCTTTGAGCTGAAAATGTGTTGAGGATAGGTTGAACGTTTGTCAAAGCAGAGTTTTCCTCTAGGTTCTTCTTGAGCAGAGACTCGTCATCTTCCTTGCGTAGTGCCATTGTTAATCCAGCAAGTACAGGTCCAATGTCCAGTGCATGCACGCCGAACGCGTGATAAACGTAAATCGTGTCGTCGTGCAACGGATCCTGGAAGAGAACAGGGTAATTGGCGCGTAACAATTCCAAAAGAGATGTTGAGCCTGGTTCTGACGATAGCTTGTGAAGTGTTGACACTAAGCCCAAATCTATGGTTTCATACACAGCTAGCATCGGTAAACCGCGATTTGAGAACTGCGATCGTTGTTAGACAAGGGCTTGCACAAAAGTACGTGTTGGACACACCTGTTTGTTGTCCCACCTTGCTTCAACCTTTTCGACGTCCAAAAAGATATCTACCTTTCCATCTTGATACGATACCAATAAAATCCCCAAGTGCTCAGTGTCTCTTGCACTGTCATCCGGCTCGTCATCGTTGGCTTCGAAAGATAAGTAAGCGATGTCCGTTGCGTCGCCACCTTCGCTGTTTTCCAATAGTCTCGGTGCAGGTTGGAGGAGGAAAGGACCTTGCCGTGAAGGCCGTGATTTCATTATAGTCGGCGGGTGTAGTGATACAGATGCACCGCGTGATGACTGGGTATCGGAGGGTAATTGCTTGAGTAGAGCCGTCACATATTTCTTTTGGTAGTCGTACAAAGGGGAGAGGTTCTTAGAGGCAACTGTGGATTCCTGGGCCAGAAATTCTTGTTTTGCAGATATAAAACATTCAAGGGATTGTAGATACGACGAAGGGACGGAACTAAACGCCCAGGCTTTTTAGAAAAATATTTCAAGGAGTAAAAACTGCACTCACGCATTTTGAGGAAGATAAGGGCATATTGAATAAATGTCCCCCGATTTCATCAGAGCGTACACGGTCATGGGTCCCCAGTCAGCTCGCCCTTTTCCAAGAGTGAACGACGCGACTTCTCTCTCTGAATTGTCTTCCGCCATGTAAGATTTCGATTGGCGCTCATTGACGAAGCTCAATACTTGTTGAGGTTCTTCTGTGTCATTCGAAATGTCGTATTCTCTGTAGAGCAGGTCAAGTACTGTGATATCTGTGCGATGAACCGCTTACCTGAGTTTTCCGTCGATGGTCATAACCAGCAAAGTAGAACCAGCCTCTCCCCAAGGATGCCAATCAATTTTGGCAACCGCAGCTGCATTGGTTGTAGCATGGTAATACTGACCAATACTCACTGCTCTGTATGTGTGTTAATACACGAGAATCTTAAGCACGGTAAAGATTACTTGCTTGCAGTCGATCGTATCTGGTACAAGCCGGCTGTAACCCGCACGAGGCAAAACAAGAACCGCAACCTGGTATGCTCCGGCAATAGCCAAAAGTTTTCCAGTCGGATTCAAAGCAATTTGATGAATTTCGAATTGGAGATTGGGCGTGCGCAGCGTCTGAAACGACTCCGTATTAGTCTATGGTTCCTGTTTTCATACAGAAACATCTCCCTACTACTCGCCTTATACGATTTCCTTGCACTCTGACTTAGTTTAAGATCACCAAAAGGTGACATTCTAATCTCTTTCCCCGCTGCGACAATCAAGTCTGCATCCTTCAACACCATAGCCTGTCTACGACCTGATGGTGTTAAACTGTCAACCTTTGGGTTCTTTTCGATGAATTTCGGTAAGGTAGCTGTTGAAAGCTCTAGTGGATTGGTATGACCCTTTGTTGAGCTCCCTAAGCTCTCCGGTAATGAGAAAATGGGATGGTCCCTTAGTGAAGCTGTCCATTCGTCGTCTGCCATGATGGAAAGTTGTTCAAGTTGGTCAGAGCTATAATAGGCGGTTCAAAGTGTGACGCGTCTTGATATGATGTTCCCACGCTCAACTGACGCGTTCAAGATGGACAAGTGCTTGCGCGTCCTCATTTCTGATCAGTACCTTCCTATCATCTTCATACAGCCCAATGACTTCAATCGGAACAGGTTACGACCTTTCAGCAAGTACTTACTCGCCAGATGGTCGCATATTTCAGGTTAATACTTCTCCAGCATTTACCAATTCCACTCATTTGACCTCTCCCTGCTCATCTAGGTCGAATATGCTGGCAAAGCGGTAGAAAACTCTGGGTTGGTCTTTCAACATTCATTTAGGATCATATCATTAAAAATTGCTGCAATAGAACTGCGATTGGTCTCAAAGTGAAAGATGGCGTTGTCCTTGCAGTAGAAAAGCTGGTCCATTCGAAATTGCTGGTTCCAGACGCAAATCGTAGAATTCAGACAATAGATCGACACATTGGTCTCGTTCGTGAAAAATCCTAGTTTCCCGGTAGCATCCTTACATAAAGTAAAATAGGCAACTGCGGGTCTTCTAGCAGATGGGCGAAATATTTCCAACCGTGCACGCGACGAAGCAAGCAGCTATCGCGATATCTACCGTGCCCCAGCTCCTCTCAAGGTATGGAATACCAAACACTCTATCGGTGTCTAAAAGTCACTGACCACAATTCTATAGGCAATCGTCGACCGATTGGGTCTTTATGTTCAAGCATATACACTGTACTCATCGGTGCGACCGTTTGGTATCAGCACAATCCTTGGCGGTGTTGACGAGAGCGGACCATCACTTTTCGTCGTTGAGCCGAGCGGCGTTTTCTTTGTATGTCATGTCATAAAGACTGCTATGAGTGATTTTTGATATTGGTCTTTACAGGGATACAACGGCGCTGCCGTTGGCAAGGGTCGACAATTGGCCAAGACCGAGCTGGAGAAATTGAAACTGAATGAGCTTTCAATGCACGAGGCTGTTATGGAAGCTGCTCGAATGTATGCCCTAATTTATCTTTGATGTTGCCTACTCATAACTCTATCTTGCAGTATCTATCTGGTGCACGACGACGCCAAAGAGAAGGAGTTTGAGCTCGAGATTTCATGGATCGGTCCAGAGAGCAATTACACCCATACCCATGTACCCAAAGACCTGTTCAAGGAAGCAGAAGCTGAGGCAAAAGCTGCCTTGGAAACCTTTGAATGAGTAATTTTACAATTGTATCATGTATGACTTTCGCGTAAAGATAATACCATTGAAGGACACAATGTAGTATTAGAAATTATACAATTTGCTCGAGTTCTCGAGCATAAGCTAAGGAAGCGGCAATGAGGCGTTGTTTAGGTATTTCGACCTTCTCCTCGCTCTTTCGCTTAAAGTTGATCGTCCCGCCAGTCAAACCAACCTCCCATCCTCTCTGTGAAACAAGGTCAATTATATATAGCATTCGATGTAGAAGAAATACCAACCTGTTGTGCAAATTTGAGAAGTTCAGATTGGTTAGGGAAGAACAATAGCGTCGCAGCATCTTTCAACGGCAAGCTTTCGTATGCGGCCTCTTCGCAGCTAGCAATTTCATTCCTTCAGAAAGAGGATGTTAATTAAATTCAATAGTGCTTCGGCGTAGTGAGACGCTGACCTGATCGTGCCCATTAGACTATCCACAAAGAATTTGTACTCTTCGGCCGGCGCTTCCTCTCTAGCATTCCAAACCTTACTGTAACTGCCCTCCATAAGCCATCTTTCCAAATTAACGGGGTGTCGGATGAAGGGGTTCTCAGCAATAACATCGGCATCAAGACTTTCGAGGGTGGTATGGAAATCAGCGATGCGGTTCTGCGTGAGGAGCCGGATGAGGTTTAGTCCACGGATTGCGTATTCACGTTTCGATGCTGGAAGGGATTCACTGATGAATCGTTCTAAGATTATGTGTGTCTGAGTGCAAGAAATTAAGGGATACCTATAGTCAACATAGAATGTTTGAAGCTGTGCAAAATAGCGGTCGAACGAGGGCACATCTCGACTTCGAATGCTAACAAATGCGCCGATTTCGAGGATGTCACCTATTAGGATGAGGTAAAGTTTTGACCAGATATTATTGACTGTTCACTGACGAGCAACTACCAGATCGCCCAGATTGACGTTGCCCTGAGGAAGAAGAAGACCTGCTTCAATGAGCCCCATCTAGTTGTGGGATCAGTGATAAAAGGCGATTTATCAAACAGACGAAGATTTATACCTTGAGTTTTGGCAGCAATGCTAAACATTTATTAAGATCGCATTGTTTAGAGTAAAAAGTACGACCAAGTTCCTCGTATAAAGATTTGAGTTGGGACATTGTTGTGTAAAATGAAGAGAGAGGAGGACGCGTCACGATCAGAAATTCAATGAGACGCGTCAGCTCTCTGACTTTAACTGCCTTTCTCGGTCATTGGCTCTTTAACCACAACTACAATCATGGACCACATCGACATGGATAGACTCAAGACAGGAGAGGTTAACTTAGGTGTACGTGGCATTGGCATCATAATAATATAATCTCTAATCAATCTACTCGTAGACATCTATCATGGCCGTGCAATTCGACGGAGGAGTTGTCATTGGCGCAGACAGTCGCACAACGACTGGAAGTTATATCGTATGTCATTGAACAGATATACGACACACATATTATCTTACCTTCCAACATACAGGCCAATCGTGTTACAGATAAATTGACCCATGTTCACGATCGTATCTATTGCTGTCGGTCAGGGTCTGCTGCAGATACTCAGGCTGTTGCAGATGCTGTTCATTATAATCTCCAGCTATACGCGTAAGCAGCTCATTGAATCTAGAAAGTTAACGGACGTCGATCCATTTATTCCATACGCAGACAAACATCTGGCAAATCTCCCTCAGTACACACAGCAGCAGCTCTCTTCCAAAAGATCTGTTATGAAAACAAAGATGGCCTTAGCGCCGGCATCATCGTAGCTGGATGGGACGAATCAGTGGGTCCCTCTGTGTATAACATCCCTCTTGGTGGAGGCTTGTTCCGACAGCCTTGGGCAATCGGGGGTAAGTAAGAGGTTTGCATGCTTCCTGGTGGTATTAATTCTTGCCCAGGATCTGGTTCTACATACGTCTACGGTTACTGCGACGCTACATACCAGGAGGGATGGGGTCGCGATCAAACCGTCGAGTTTGTGAAAAACAGTACGATGTTATGACTTGTCCACATCACTACCGTTCTAACCAAAATATAGCACTGGCACTTGCCATGGCTCGAGATGGGTCGTCTGGAGGAGTTATTCGTATGTGTGTTATCACTGAAGATAAGGTAGAAAGGTTATTTGTTCCTGGTAATGAGCTACCCAAGTTCTGGGAGGGACGCGAAGTGTTAGGCGCCGCTAGCAAAAAGGCCGTTGACGTAGTTCCTATGGCTATTGAGTCCTAAAGAACTCCTCTGCATATTTCAATGTATTTTCTAGTCGAACCACTGAGCATTAATGATATGTACCACGAGCTTGCTACGTTATTATATTTGACCAAGAGGAGCGCTCATACATATGCAATCTCCACAAAGCAACAGAAAGCGCCGCAGGATCGCCATGTTGATCTTGATCAAGGGAGGACGATAGCAAGAACGCATGGCTGGACTTCATTGAGCTAGAACCTTTGAAAGTTTTACTCAAAGTATTTGCGGATTGGCGCTTAATCATTCTTTCAGCCGTAAGGAGTCGTAACAACAAAGCATGGAGTGCTGCACGCTGGGATCTGCTGGGAAATGTCGAAACCGCATTGTAAAGTGGCGTCATGCGCTGGGGTAGAGATCCTGAGAGGGTAGATGCACGCTGCGCTGAAGATAACATTTCACAAATGGAGGGAGGGTCTTGGGGGTATTCTTGATCCTGGGGTGGCAAAGGGGACATGGATGGAGCCGGTTTCTCTCCAGCGTCTGTTCTTTTCCTGAGAGGCGGAACAATCAGGATAGCTAGTGGCCTCTCGCAATGAAGCTTATTTGTTGACTGGAGCTGCCCCCACTCTTCGTAAGTCAGTCTTCGCAGAACCGGGGTATGTTTGAAACCTCTTTTGGCGACAAATTCTACTTGCTCTGTTAGCAATTCTAGCTCCTGGAGAACACGCAGACGCAAGAGGTGTGCAACATAGTCGGCAAGGGAGTCTGGCAGGTGTAAATGTTGGGAAATGCGCTTGTAAGCAGTTGTGGGTAGTTCTTCGACAGCTTTTCTCCAGCAAAACACGTAGGTCCCCTTTCCTACTTTGCGTGCAGTATACTTGGAATGTAGTATTCCATCAGGGGAAAGAATGGCCTGAGGTTTCGCGTCACTGGAGGGCAATCTCATTGGCCCAAGTCGGACAAGGAAATCTGTAAAATCAAGGATACAATTAATCCTATGTCGGTCTTCACAAATCAAAATGTACCTGTCGGCAAGTATCTTTCTGTCACAAAGCATTGGCGTATAGGAGACGCCAGCATTCTCACTTAAAGAAGTTAGTAGACATCAATTGTCAAGACAGAGACGCACGATATGGATTGGACCACCATTCTGTTTCCTCTTTCGTTCTCTGTCGGGCGACGTCCGGTGCATTTATCTTTTTTGTATTAGGCCGTCGTATTGAAGGGGGTAGTGTCTTATGGCGCTGATAAATGTTGGAATGGATGATAGGATTTTTGGGATGGAGAAGAATGGAGCTTGAATAATTAGAAGGATGAAGAGATGGTGAATTTGAAATGTTTTTATACAATGAACGTTTATTCTTCTGAGATTTTGAAGGAAATGGAAAGTTTTGAGTTCTACTTTTTTTTTCCTGTATGTTTTTTATTAGTCGAGGTAGAATGCGAGGCATAAGTTACAAGTGATACAAAGAAGTTGTGATTTCTATTTTTGTCCAACAACAGCCATCATCACCATCATAGCCACGTACGAGACGGTATGTGTACAAGCATCGACCCTGTCGATACGCTTATCCTTCTTGTTCACTGATGTCTTCCATAATAGCAAATACCAAGAATCTATGGCGGCGCTCTGTACGTCTCTCTGATTCACCATTCAATAACAACAGCCTTCCGGTAAAGGATGCGGCAAAAGTGCAGTCCGTCAAACCAATAACAACCCCAAATGATGATATTGTAACAATCGTCGTCGTGGGCTGTGGTCAACGAGGCAAGGTAAAGATCCCTCTGGATATATGTTGTTCATGCACCAGGTGTTGACGGATCGCCTCCTCTCCTGAATGTAGGCATATGCCAAATATGCCCTTCGAAGTCCGGAGGCTTGTAAAATTGTGGCGATCGCCGAACCCCGTCCAAGAACAAGGCAGCATTTTGCACAACTCCACGATATTGACCAAACACTCGTTTTTGAGGATTGGCAGGAATTATTGGCTGCCTCCTCTGAGACAATAGGTACAATTGGTAAACGTTTGGCAGACGCCGTCATCGTCGCCGTCCAAGACCATATGCACCTTGAAGTTGTAGAAGCATTTTCTAAACAAGGGTATCACGTTCTGTGCGAAAAGCCAATGGCAACCAAGCCCTTAGATTGTCTCAAGATGGAAGCTGCAGTCAAGGGCTCCGGCGCGATCTTTGGAATGGGACATGGTAAGCAACTCACTATCGGTTATCACCCCTAGACCCTCGTTCATTTCCCCTTGTCAAGTCATGCGTTATTCGCCTTATTCCAAAGAAATTACAGACATCATTCGTTCAGGAAGCCTCGGAGAGCTAGTCAATGTCGTTCAGGTCGAGCCAGTGGGATATTATCATTTCGCTCATTCGTACGTACGGGGGAACTGGTGTAATGAAAAAACAAGTTCTTTTTCTCTCATGACCAAATGCTGCCAGCAAGTCCTTTTGTCTATTTGATTGCAGTACTTTCACCCACTCACCCCGAATTCACAGCGATATCGATCTCCTTTGCCACTGGTTCAAACCTGCCATTCCGGTGAAGATCTCATCATTTGGTTCCCTTCGCCATTTCCGCCAGAGCGCGAAGCCAACTGCGGCTGGGAATAGTACTAGGTGCTTAGACTGCCCCATTGAAAGAGACTGTCCATATAGTGCCAAAAAGAGTACGCATATTTCATTCAATGACCATCATCCCCAGTTAAATTCCCTTAATCAGTATACTTGGATCCCGTCTCGCACGGAAATTCTGGCTGGCCAGTGGAGACTATAGTTGACGGCTTGCCGGACATTGAAAATGTTACAGAAGCACTTAAAAATGGGCCTTACGGACGCTGCGTCTACGAGAGTGCAAATGACGTCTGTGACAATCAAGTCGTCAATATCGAATTCTCGAACGGGTCTACGGCCTCTTTTACCATGGTCGCCTTTACGGACGCGATATGTGATCGTCAAACTAGGCTTCATTTCAGCCACGGAGAAATAATAGGAAACATGAATACTTTTACTGTCTCTGATTTTCGGAAACGCTCCGCCATCAAGCATAATCCGAGGAATGAAGGCGGGGGTCACGGCGGGGGTGATCTGGGGCTGATTAGGTGTTTTGTGGAGGCGGTGCGCACCAATCAGCAGATGGCGCTCGGTACCACTATAGACGAGGTTGTCAAAAGCCACCTCACAGTCTTCGCAGCCGAAGAAAGTCGCCTCAAGGGTACCGTTGTGGATTACCCTTCTTTCGAAACGACGATCAGGAAAGAGATGTCCAACCCCACTCAACCGTAAAGTCCGATGCCGTCCGCGCCAACACTCCCGTGAGCTACATATCCTCGTGTAACATAACAGAATAAATATTCATGTGATGTACCTTGTCTCTCATACAGTCCAGTGCGTCATGGGTAAAAATGCACAGGCTCCGGCCATGGATTTGGGGTAATCCCGAGTCACCGAAACTGCAAGTAAAAGGTGACTCGGGGTACGTGAGAGTAGGTTCTTGAGCGGGATGCATCTCGGTGATGCTACATCGGCGCAGCCACTTTTGACAGAAATCCCATAAATAGGCTCTGTGTCCCCTATGAGGAAAAGCAAGCTCTCTTCGCATTATGGGTTTCTCTACACCATCATCATCTGTCGCTTCCAAATCCGAAAATTATCTTGTTCTCCCTGATGAACGAACACTAGCGTATACCGAGGCCGGTGATCCGTCGAGCTCGACAGTCGTCATTCATTTCCACAGCGCATTCGGAGTCGGGCGCACGCCATACATAACCCCAGCGTTACAGGCAGAAAAACTTCACATCATTTCACCTACTCTCCATGGCTGGGGAAGGTCTTCTCCTCGCAACAAATCAATTCCCTATCACGAGTGCATCGCGTCTGATATCACAGCTTTAGTGGACCACCTCCATCCCCATGATCTCAGCCTGAAGATATATCTGGTTGGCATATCATACGGCAGTGTACCCGCACAAATGCTATATGGCGCGCCATTCGAACTCTTCCCTTTAGGCCGTTGTATCTCTGGTTGTCTCCTCATCGCCCCACTTTCGCCATTCAAATACCACCATGATTATACCGCAGAAATGACATCGGAGAATTACATTGCAATGGGACCACCATCACGATATCTTCCTTTCAAGGTTGTTCCACGATTGGTGCTTCTTAGCATGACATTCCATTTACGTACCGTTGAAAAGGCTGAACATTTGATTCGAAGCACATTGTTTGATGTGATGGACGAGGTTGACAAAGAATTGTACGCAAATTGGAGGGGAAAGTATGGATGGAAAGAGGGGGAATTGGAGCGAGAGATGGCTACGGAGATGGTGGATAGCGTCGCTGACTCATGGGTGGGTTGGCTGGACATGGCGGATAACGTCCACGGAGACTGGGGATTCCATCCTGCAGAATTAGATGACGATCACAACCACAGGCCGATCTTCATCGTCACACCAGCTGGAGAACGCAGTGCTCCTGAAGCCATGGCAAAGTGGCTCCAGAAAAGCTATCAGAATTCACGGCTTGAAACCCTCCCAGGAGGGCACGTCGCTGCACTACTTCGCCTCGACGAGGTCTGGAAGAATTTCAGGCAATCCGTCAACAGCAAGCACCAGCGATTTCAGAATTAGAATACATAGAATATATAACAATGGGAATTTTGTACAAAGCGACAGACGACGACATGATTACGAAGAGAAGAAAGTGATAGAGAGAAAATACAATAAATCAAGCACAGCATATTAATCTTGAAGCTCCAGCTCTCTGCGAATTATTTCCCTGACTTCACGAAGACCTCCAGCTTCTCGTTTCACCTTGCGCGGACTGCGTGTTACCAGCTCGTGAGCGCTGTCATCCTTGGGGTTCAGGCGTTCGGGACTTGCGGGGATCGTGGATTTCTGTTTCGTGGGGGATGCATCAATGGTCGTGGCTGGAGGTGCCTGGGGAGCAGAGGCTGGCATTTCAAGCCATTCATCACCAGAGAAGTCAAGCTTCTTAAGAAAGAACGGGCACAATTGCAGAAGTATGGAAATAGATTCCTGAGCTTCTGCATTTGAAATTGGAACAGGGGATGATTTGATGATCGCGGTTACAACCTCTTTCATGGGTAGCGCCTTCCGTTTTCGAGATGGCGTCGATGAACCACTTGCTGTAGGGTTGGAGAATAGCCTGTGAAAGAGAAGGTGGTCAACGGCATTGTTTGCAGCCAATAGGTTAATGTATGACACTCACATCCAGATGCTTTCCGCCACTCCACCAAGCCGTCCAAGAAGACACCGCCTTCGCATTTCATCTTGGGTCATCTTTAGCAGCTGGTCACGCGTCATTTTAGATTCTGGGGTATCTGGACGCGCTCTTTTAGTTGGAGATGCGGACAAAGAGCGCTGTCGAATACGCTCATAGAGGGCATCTCTCCGGGAAGTTGAAGGCGTTTGAGCAGGTGTGCCCTCTGCAGATCGTTGTGGTGTTGAGGGCAGAGACGGTAGCGTATCGTTTTTAAAGGGTGAAGCGAGAGCCGACAAGGGTGTTTGTGGAGGTTCTGCGCCCGACCCTGGTATCCCAAACCTGTCTCGCCTGGACGGAGTTTGTGGGAATACCAATGAGGATCTCTTGCTAGGAGATCGCAATTGTTGTAAAAGGTCAATGGCAGGGGGTTGGGCGAATGGTCGGGCAGACTTTTTCCCCGGGGAACTGGAAGGAGAGGATGGTGGTTCCGGAAATTTAAGCGTGTTCACGACCGCAGACGGCGAGCAGGATGCTAACGTCCTTGTTAGGTTGGATATTTTAGGAGGGGTTAGATCTGGGATATCAGCACATGGGACTTCAGGGATTTGTATTGCATCACTGTGAAGCTGGATACGGGTGAACACATGGCTGAATTAATGTGGTCGCTGTTGGGCGCACCTTGACCCAGAGATCGAGTTTATCACGAACTTGAATGCGACGTTGTTCCGAGGCAGCAGTCCAGCGCGCAACAGCTGCCATTCCGCCTCTCATGTCCTTGTCAAGGTCCATTTCTACTTCAATACCGATACCATACGCTGGTATGCGCTTTCGGTCCGTTTTAGAGTAATGAGTTGCGGGGCTTATAATGAAACCCATCGAGCCACGGGTCCAGTCTGAAGATGCAGTTTTGACTGTTGGCGAGTCTACAAAAGGGTTTTCTTCTTCTTCCAGCAACTCAATACCAGACTCGGAATTGTTATCCAGCTGTTTGCCATCCCATTCCCAGATCCAACACAAACGTTTCAAGTCATCGATTTCGAAAGAGGAGGTAAATCCACTATAAGTTGTGGCTGAGATATGGTTCAAAACGTTCCGGACTATTCCAGAATCTGTGGTCGGTGAAATAGCACATGTTGCCAAAGCATGAGACAATGCGTGTTGAAGGGCGGTCTGTATGGTGAAAAGACGCACTAAAGGCGCCGGTAGAGATATTTGAGAGCTACCTGAGCTCGTGGTTACTTTATCACGCGATACAGACATGGGAGTTGCAGGTGCTCTGGTAGAATGAGGTCGAGTTCATGGCAAGGGTTGAAAATAACTTACACTCTCCGTAATTTCTTGGGTGACATGACACCGTCATCAGATAGCGGGCGTTTCTTCTTGGGAGATAGATTGAGTGAAGTATAAAGGTCTGACATATTAAATTGTTAAATAAATATTGAAACCAGTTGAAAGATGAAGGTGTCGCCGAGATGGAAGTTAAGAAAGTAAAGGAGAGGAATTCGAACCTGTCACAAACGCGTCTCAACGCGTAAAGTAACAGTCACGCATATAGAACATAAGTCACAAGTCACAGCATGCCTCTATTTCCGCCTTGACTCAGTTTCATCTTTAGACTAACCTTTGCTGAGAATGCGAGGTATCTTGGATTGTTACAACAGTCATTCTTCACTTTCAACGTGGCTTGTCTGCTGACTCTTCTGTGAATTTGATCAATTGACACACTGGTGACACAAACCAACATTGACGGTGACTTGAAGGAACTTGCAATGGGAAAGCACCTAATCCAGACCTTTGCCCTTCTAATAGGGTCACCCCACTTGCAACCTTAACTTTCATGAAAAGAAACGCGTTTCTTGCACGTTGATCTCATTTATACCCTGCTACGTGTCATACTCCTGTAGCTGGTTCCAAATTCCCAAATTCATAGGTATTTCTACTCATATTCGTTGAAACAAGGCTTAGGATCGCCTTTTTCTCAACTTACTTGATTGTCTTTCTCGTATGTGCCTTGTTAAGAGACTAGCTCGAAGGACATTCCTTTCTAACTCGTTCAACTACTCAAATTCTTCCAACAAAAAAAAAAACTATACACGTTGCGATATCTCCACTATACTGGCTCGTGTTTGCAACGTGCGGTGCGTCTCATCTGGTTTCGTCAGTCCTTCATGTTTCAAGATTGCTGGAAACCTTGTGATCAGCATGCCCCTGCGGTGTGGCTTTAAATTCTCCTTCAATCTGCTTAAAAGGGCCCTTCCCAGATTGCAGTACACAACCCGTTTACGAACCTGCCAGCCGTGCAGAATTTTAACAATATTGACGATTTAACACTCATGTTCTTCGATAAATCTGCCACAATTCCTCAACCACCTCCTTCTACAGCTCCGCCAAACAACGGGGATCTGCTCCCCCAGACCAATGCGCCGAGAGGGATGTGCGTAAAGTTTCTCCGTTATATGTTGTTGCTTCCCCATATTTAGGCGAATCTCGATCCACAGAGTTCACCACTTTGAGCAACTCCGAGGTTGGTTTGCCCTGTTCCAGCGATATTCCATATGCGACTCATGCTTTATATCAGAGGAAATTCTCAACCTTATGCAAAGTGATGGAGCGAATCGAGACCTTGTTCAACGTTTGAATGACGATCTGGGCGTCTACAAGCATGCTTTCTTTGACCTCAAGGGAAAGCATGAGCAGCTTCAACAAGATATGGACCGGCAGAGAGAGTACTTGGAGAGTCAACTGAAAGTATGCACTTTTTGACGCACTGTCGTCCGAGCTCAATTGATAGATCGAATTCAACAGGGTCACCGTGTGATAGCTCTTGTTGACGGAGACGGCGCCATCTTCAGTACCCAGCTCATCGGTCAAGGCCAGGCTGGAGGCCATCAGGCGGCAGAGAAGCTCACCGATTCCATTGCGCAATATCTCAATACGACCAACGGTGTCCATCAATATCAACTCTGGGTTTATGTATTCTTAAACAAGCGTGGGCTCGTGGATGCGTTAGGACGGATGGGGCATGCGATCGCGAAGGCGCGTTTTGAAGAGTTTATGGTTGGTTTTAATCAAGCGGCGGACCGCTATATTTTGGTAGACGTCGGCAGCGCGAAAGAAGCAGCAGACGCCAAAATTAAAGGTTCGTTCGAGTCCGCCACCGCTTCCTGCATACGCCCCCTACTAACTAGAATGGCGGCTTAGCCTTATTAGAAGACGAGATTAAACTTCCACAGACCGAGAAGATAATATTTGGAGGTGAAGTCCACTATTTTGTTCGTCGTGTCACCATTTTTACATCGTTTTGCATTTCCATCAGGCTGTCATGATAATGGCTACGTGACGACTTTGAGAACACAGTTGACGGCTGGCTTTAAGCATAAACTGATCCTGTTGCGTTCCTACACGGAAATGGCAGCCGGAATTAATGAGCTCGAGCTTCCTTCATTCACAATTCCAGATCTGTTTTTGTCACAGAAACTTGGAACCGGAAACCCTCCCTCCCCCAGAATTTCTGCCGCTCTAGCCGCATCGACCCCCATTCTGGGCTCTCCTCGCGTAATGGATGACGGGACACTTCCTCAAAAGCAAGCTTCTGGCGCTGTTGACCAAGACTTTGAAGCACTACCTTTTGCCAACGCAGAGACCGATATGGCCACTAGGGAGCGTCGATCGACTATTAGTTACTCTTCAGCGCTTCAGAAATCTATTAAGCGATTATCGACACCCGAGTTAGACTCTGGGTCAAGTAGTGATGAGATTGAAAGTATCCCTTCTCGCCGCTCCTCCGTTGGGAGTTCGACAGGCCGACGAATCAACCCCAATATCGTAAGTGGTTACGTTTACTGTGCTTTCCGGGACCTGATCCATATTTCCATGACATTCGAATATTCCACGGTATATTCAGTCTCTATCCAAACGTGAGTCACATTTTGATGATTCAGTTTACGTGCGGAGAATTCACCCTAGCATGTTGCCAGATAAGCCCCCTCCCTGCACGCTCTACTACCTGTCTACGTGCAAACACGGTGATGAATGCAAATACGCTCATGACTATGACCTTCGAGCAGAACACTATGAAGAGATTCGAGTGAATGCGAAGAAGTCGCCGTGTCCGGCGAAGAATAAAGGTATATAAATTAGAGTTTCGAGCGTGTATGAAGCTAAAGATCCTCTTTTTTTTTTTGCGCAGGTGATGTTTGCACTTGGGGTGAAGATTGCTGCTATGGACACCAATGCCCCATGGCACCGAAATGTCACTTTCTAAAACAGAATCGATGCAAGTTCATTGGAGGTTAGTAGTTGTTCAAAGTGGGTTGGAAGTAGAGAATTGATCCTAGTTGATTGAACAGGTGACATGCACAAGGTTGAAAGCAATCCTACTAAGGTTTGAATTGAACTAGTTATGTATAGATATGGTTTTGTAATTTGTTTGAAATATGTCAAGAATTTTATTCGATTTAATGGAATTTGCGTGACTGAGAATTGTAAAGTAAGTATATAGGATAATAAAATTATCACCCACTTATTGCCCTGTCACTTCCATTTTCGAAAACAGCCTTCCTGCTCAGGAAAAAGACCCCGGAGAAGGCCTTTTGGGTCTTCATTTTACTTTGAACACCAGTCATGGTTTAAAGCCCCCTCCCATTCAACAACTCCCTTGTTCCTTCCTTCCCTCATCCCTCTTCCATCCTCTTTCCTCCCTCCCCCATCTAATGGCCACCCAAACAACGGGTGAGGCAAGTCAACAAGTTTGGTCCGTCCTCACGCATAGTAACTCTCGCTTAACCGCGTATCTCATATAAGCGCTTCATCATCTTTCTCTTTACAGGGATGAGACCTTGTCTAGGTTACTGAGTATACACCTTCTTTAACCACTCAGTTTCCTTCTATCGTTGACACGTATCTATTAGACATCTCCTCTGCAACTCTAAGACGCAATACGGACCTTGAAAATCGCGTCGCAGAACTCGAAGTCGAACTTTTGGTTTGGAAACGGGCACATTCAGTCGTTATAGAGGCTTCAGAACGTCAAGTGAAGGCACATAATGTGCAAGTGTCTGCTCTTAATAGGCAGATTGCAAGCTTGGACTACTTCAAAAATGTGTGTTAACCCTCTTTTTCGCCTTGCTGTTTGACGTGTTCGCTGAACCCCAGGGTCACCATCTCCCACGCTAGAACCAGAGCGCGCTCATCCTGTGTATAATTAATGGAGACGAGCTTATTTTTAATCGCGAGTATTTCAATCAGGGGTATTTAGGGGGCAGAGCGGCTGCTCAACGTTTAACTCAAGCAATTGCTGAGCAACTATCCAACGAGGAATTTCATGTTTATGGCCACCTTTCATTCTGGACCACTATTTTCTTTAATAAAGCAGAAATCGCTGAAGATCTCGCTTCCAATAACTTTTGTACCAATGATCAATATCAGGCGTTCCTGGCCGTATGTCCCATATGATTCTTTGATTTTCAATTGATGTCTTATAGGCGCTCACCCGACGAATACTCTTTTAGGGATTAAGCCAAGCCTCCCCTCGATTCTCGCTTGTCGATGTGGCACATAACAGAGAAACGACAGAAGCAAAGATCAAAGGTATAGTTGCTTTCTTTCTGCCTTCTTTGACCTGCCTTGATTATATATTGTTACCAGAGTACCTCCAAACGTACATTTACTTCCCTCAAACTTTGCGCATCTACTTCGGAGGTATATTTTTCATATCATTTCTTATTCTACTTCGCTTCGGCTTATTGATTACATACCAGGCTACGATCCCAGTCCGTATATGTCCTTGCTCAACAACCTTGAGAAGGACCAGCTGCTGGGCAAGATCTCAGTTATTTCACAATCACAAGACCAAGAGATCAACGGCGAAAGACAGCCTTTGTTTATCCTTCCCCGGTTGGTCATTGATGGCCTATTTCACCCCGAGAGGCTGGTTCGACAACCCAAAAAACTTGCGCCGCTGAGCACAGGCTCCTATAGTTCTGTCACATCGAATGGGCTGATAAGTCCAGAATCTCCTGCTAGCTCTCTTGGTCGGCCAATTGACCCTAGCCTGGTATGTTACACGTTCTCTTCGGTCGATACAATTGCTGACCTGCCTAAAGCCTCTTCATAAGCGTACGGGTAATCCAATGATGCATTACAATGGCCTTGACATTGTGTTTTTTGTAGAAAACCCACCACCATGCAATGAGCATTACCTTATGTCCTGTTCCAAAGGGGTATGCGACCTCGTTCATTCCTTTTTAGATTATACAACTTACTGGAAGTATTCAGGCTGGGACATGCAAATACTCCCATGACTATATTCTTACCCCCGAACAACTCATTTCTCTGGCTAACAACGCTAAAAAGGCCCCTTGCAATTGGCTCAAAAATGGTACGTCATTAAGCTGCTCCTTTGCATAAGGCGTTGTTGATAGTGTGTGTGTGTGTAGGTGTGCAATGTCCATACGGAGACAAATGCTGCTGGGGGCATGTCTGCCCGAACGGACCGAAATGTTTTCATCTTAGCAAGGGTAAATGTTGGTTCAAAGGAGGTGAGTTGTCAACCTGCTATTGCGCAACACCTCTCATAAAGACCATGTAGAGGGTATGCATCCAGAACCTTCCTCCTAAAATATGGGCTGAAGGAAGAAAGCCCCTTGAATTTCTCACTCTTTTTGCGTTCTTTTTCTTTACGAAATTGGGAAGCCGTTGGGTGCGGATAGAAGTTTTAATGCCTTATTTTTTTTTCTTTGATATCACGTAAATATAATTCAAAGATTTTGTATTTTGATTTTGTATGTTTTTAATTGTTGTTGGTGTTTGCCTAATAGCGATATTATCTTGTGTGTTTTATTTTTTGAATATTTTTGGAGTTTGAAGGAGAGATGCCCCTGAGTGATGATTTCGGCAAAGGGCGATTCATCATTTGAGCCGCGTGCGAAATCGATCTGTCGTGATATTGATTGAGTACTTAAGAGCGTCTTAAGTTTCGAATTCTAGTTGCTGTTCCACATCAACCATGTCCACTGTAAGTTATCAGTATTCTTGAAATTTAACAGAAAGAGATCTCGTATTCATCATTGAAATAGAACCCCGACGACGAACTTCAGCCCAGCAGCACCCCAGGTTAGATTCAATTTAGCCTCCTATTTCTTTCACTTTTCCTTACCAACGTCTCCATCCTTCGCGACCTGTGCAGGATACAAGCCTAGTGCTGCAAAGACAGCTGACGAATATGCCCAGCTTGACGCTGAGGATGAGAGTCTGGCTCGCTGGAAGGCCTCTTTGGGCATTGTTCCAGGAGCTACTGGTGCAGCCAGCGGCCCCAAGGTTCGCAACCAAGCTACCAACACAGACATCTTTCAAATTCCCTCTAACTTTAGTCACCTCCCTCTTACAGGTCACAGTTTTGACGCTTGAGCTTGACTCACCCACCCTGCCAGAAGGCAGAACGATTGTCTTTGATCTTAAGGACACCGCTCGACTCGCTGACACCAAGAAGAACCCCATTGTCATCAAGGAGGGGGTCGAATACAAGTTTGTACCCTTGATACCTTGGCTTCGATTATTTAGAGAATTAAGAAACCGTCCTCATCAGTGTACGCATTACCTTCAAAGTCAACCATTCAATCATATCTGTAAGTTTCACTTCTCAAAGCTTGTGTGAGTCGCGCTGATGATGAAATGTCAGGGTGTTCGATATCTCCAAGTCGTCAAGCGCGCCGGGATAACAGGTGCAATATTCAACACTGATATGATTCCATTTAACTGATAAGTTTACTTTTGTTGTAGTTGACAAAATGGAGCAAATGTTGGGTTCTTATGGTCCTTCCCCCAACGACACTCCCTATATCAAAAACTTTGACACGGAGGAGGCGCCCAATGGCATGCTTGCTCGCTCTGGAACTTACCATGCGCGCAGTCGCGTTGTCGACGACGACGGTGAAGTTTATGCTGGTAAGTCTGCTTTCAATACTCGATACCTGTGAATAGAAGTTTAACATACTGGTGGATTAGACTGGGAGTGGTACTTCAAAATCGGCAAGGACTGGTAATTTTGACCGATAATACAGTTACTGTCGCTATTTTGTACTTCCCTGTTGTCACACTTTTTCTTTCTACTTTTTCTTTTTCTTCTTCTTTCTTTGATTCTTGGTTTAAGACCTGTTATTTACGGATTTTGAGGATTCGGTAACAATCAACTATCACACATTTATAATCAAGCAAACGGTTTGGCAGTGGAAAGTAAGATAGATAGCCAAAGATACCAACCTTGATACAAATAGACCCATTTGGACGCAATCGTTCAGTGATTGGTGCATTTTGACACCCACATCTCTTTGACCCAAAGTCTGTACCATGACGGTGGCCACCATGGCTCTGCGTTTCTGCCTTCGACATCCTCTTATTAAACCATTTCCTGCTTATCATGTATCTTCTATTCCTGCACGTAGACCCATTCACGTCAGGTGGCGTCACGAGCTGGTCCAAAACAAGCAAGAACGGGGTGCTGTAGCTTCAGGCCAGCCATTGAGCAAATCGAACTCTGCTCAATCTCCTTTGAGCTGGGTGGATCGATTGCCCCCTACCATTCGCCCGTATCTCTATCTAACACGTATAGATAAACCTATAGGAACTTTGCTTTTATTCTATCCCTGTGGTGCGCAGACCCGACATTCCCGAACTCGACCAATGGCACTTAAAGACGCGTTTCTCACTTAGCTTGGTCGATTACTATGGCTTCCTACGCGTATCAGCTTCCGTATACTACACCACTAACCTATATCGGCCTGTTTGGGCTTGGTGCATTGGTCATGAGGGGTGCAGGCTGCACGATAAATGACATGTGGGACAAGAGTCTTGACAAGTCAGTTGGTCAGTTCCCATATACCATCCTTCATTCCCTACCCCCATCTGAGGTTAGCGTCATAGAACGTACAAAAGAACGACCTCTTGCCAGGGGCGACATCACCCAGACACAGGCATTGGCATTCCTTGCCGGTCAACTCACTGCCGGCCTCGGTGTGTTGACGCAGCTAAACTGGTACAGGCACGTTATGAAACCATTTTTGTTTTGAGGCGTTTCGAGCCCTAGCTAATATTATGCGGACTAGCATATTCCTAGGAGCTTCTTCTCTGTCTGTAGTTGTGCTCTATCCTCTAATGAAACGAGTAACATATTGGCCGCAAGCCGTCCTTGGTTCGTGTCCGTTGTATTTGACCATCCCGTGTCGCCTAACAGACCATATAGGTCTGGCTTTCAATTGGGGTGCATTGCTAGGCTGGTCAGCAGTGGGGGGCTCGGTCGACTGGTCTATTTGCCTTCCCCTGTACGCAGGTGGCATCACATGGACTCTTGTGTATGATAGTATATACGCTCACCAGGTATGTCGACCATTTTTCTCACCTAAATGACCATACTGATCTTCATCTCTGCAGGATAAATCGGATGACATCAAAGTTGGGATTCGTTCAACAGCACTGCTGTTCAGTGAAAAGACACGCCCAATACTTGCAGGCTTAACAGCCTCCTCGATGTCATTAATCAGTTATGCTGGGTATCTTAATTCGCAAACCGAGGTATACTATGCAGGCGTAGCGCTAGCTACGATGCAACTAGCCAGAGTACTTCATCGCACTGATTTCGACTCTCGACCAAGTTGCTGGCAAGGCTTCGTCGGATGTGGTTGGGCTGGATTTTGGGTATGGATGGGCGCACTTGGTGACTACCTCCTACTCTTGCCCATGAGTTTATCATAGACTATTATACTATTTTTAAGCTAGATATGTAGAGGCCTGGTCATTTATTTCGTTAGCTAATATTAATTACATGGAAATCATAAAAAATCATTAAACATGGAGATTTAAAGTTGAAAAATTATGCAGCGTTACGATAAGTGACAGCTACATGTGTCCGCGACTTGATCCACCCTTTGAACCCGACCACAAACAATGTCCAGCAAAATGCGAAGCATGTAATGGCTACACCGACATTTAAGAACATCATCACGTCTGGGAACAGAGTTAAATGAGATGGGGTTGAAACAATATTACAGTTACTTACCATCACGTCCTCTACGCATTGCAGCTATGGTAACCTCCTCAGTTGAAAACATAAACTCCAAGCCCCCACAAGCGAGAAAGAAGCTTCCTATGGCCTCTGTGGGTGGTCGGGAAGGCAGAATAGATTTCGGAGGTCCAAGCCAGAGGAAGAAGTACGTAAAACACCGAAGAACTGCGAATGCGACAAGCAGGTTACCCCATAGCTCATGAATTTGAACCTATGTCATAATAAGAGATGAATAAAGCATGCTAGCAAGAAAAGTGGAAACCAACCTGGAAAAGATAGGTTTGCGCATGGGCAGCCATGGCGGCTCCAGTGGCACCAATGACCAAAGCGGGAAAGGGGTTAAAGCTTGCAGCATAACTAGGCGGTTCTGTTACAGCCTCTTGAGGCATCTCTGCTGGGCGGGTGGCGGAAGGAAATGTCGAGGAAGCAAGCCATTTACGAATACGCTTGGATTCGATACCCATGCCAACAAGACCGGCAAAGCAGAACATGACCTACAAAAGGTGATAAGAACAACCAGGTGATAAACGGAGAGAAAAAGAACTTACTGCAATGCTGATATGTTGGATTTGTTTGGTGGTGAACGGATCGCCAGGCTTAGCACCGAAGCGTTCCATCCATGTGTTCGTAACACCATAAGTGAAGATGACAAGCGACTCCACGAACTCTACTGTTAGCGGATCACAAGGTGCCTTGTTCCATGCCCATCCAAGTTCTGCAAAGGATCCAAGGAACCGACCGAAGCTCATGACACCATAGCACCAAAATATTCCCCCCTCTAAAAAAAAAAGCTTAGTATGTTGCGACGACAAAAAGGAAAAAATGCGAACTTATCAGGTGAGCTAAGCAGCCGTTTATGTAGTTTTCCCTGCATCCGCCTATCATCGAGTCAGTACAATATAAGAACAGGGGTAAATGAAGACATGCTAACTTACCCGTGTAGGTAACAGTGCCGATAAGTAGTTGAGCGAATGCGGCAACAACCAGCGATCTCTCAACAACAGCAAATATACATCCACCTATTTGATGGATGAGCCCTTTTCGCGTAAATTTCATTTTGACGTCATGAAGAGTATCATCTGAATGGGTTCGTGAACCGGATTCGAAAATTGTCCCTTCAGACATCGCCGAAAAATGGCGCTGGTGTCGGTGAATTGATCGCGCCCACTGCCCGGGATGATGGGGATTCTCTTCGTCGTGCAACGAAACGCTCTGCAGTTCAATAGAGGTGTCTCGAGAAGGTTTTATTTCGGGGTCCTCTGGCTCATCGACGATCAACCCAGCGTACTCCGCCCCCCCGGGCATCTCACTATGTTGCAATACAACCGAATTCCAGAAAGTCTTGAAGGTCCTATTAGACCCACGAATGAATGCAATAGTTCTTTGAAAGGCAGAGATGATGTCGAGCGTCGAGAGAGACACAGCGGTCAATATTATCCAGTAACTGTGGGAACCATGAACGGCGCCTGTATACCAAAAAACCGGGTTGACATCGGCGTTTCACTGTGGTTTGTGAGGGCAAAAACTAACCTTCATACCTATTGGGTGGTGAGTAGGTTTGATGGCGTTATGAAAGGTGAAACGCGACGTACATATTTGGCGTTTGTTTCCGATACAACCCAGTAGTGGCACAACCCAAGATAATGAGAACGTAGAATGATATCATGGACAATCCATGAGCTGCATGCTTGACAGAACGGAGTGATATACCTATGTAGAAGTCGTTTAGCAAATAAGCTTCGTCGACACTACAGTAATACGCACTTATGGGCAACGCCACGAAAAAGGCCGCTATCATGAGAATGGCATGCAATATTATGAGACCGCCGTGCTGGTTTTCATGGCCTTCGTCTTCCCAATCAAGAGTATAATAGGACGGAGGGGTAGGAGCGTGATACAGAGTAACTTCAGTCTCGTTCAGGTGGAGGAGAGGTGCTCCCTGGTGATGGTGGTGGCTTCCGTCGCGTGCAGAGAGATATCTCAAGTCAGAACCAGTTTCAAATGCACATGACGAGGAAGGTGAAGCGTAAGTCTCAGCTACGAGGACGGATAGTATGGTGGCAAGACCAGGCAGGAGATAGCCCCACCGAAGATGCATGTTGACACAGAGTGAGCAGCGATGCAAAGGAGGAGGGGTCCGGAGGGGAACGAGAAAGAACGGGATGCGAAAGTTGCTCGAGAAGGTCTAAGAAATATCTCGGCAGGTAGCATAAAATTCGGCGGTGAAAAGGATATCACCAGATATATCAGGATACGAGATGACAGTCCGAGGTTTGACTCAGGATATCTGACAAAGCTCGTTTGTATGACGACATTTTTTATGGTCGTTCAGATCTTGAATCTAGATATGAAAGTGACCATTCCGCTCTCAGCCTTGAGAAAAAAATTATGATGAATGCCAGTAAATCAGAGTAGACAGCCTGCTGATGTACTCTGAAGTTTTATCGTTCCCTAGCAAAATCAAGGCGTCGTTCAACATACATATACAGGTGAAACAAAAACAGTTGGATGTCTCACTAAGATAAAGCTCACTGACTCAGATACGTGTTCATAATTCGCCGACAAATACGGAATGGAATCCTGCGGCAAGCTGACACAGGGACACAGTTATTGCAAAGTGATCGAGAAGTGAAAGGCCGGCGTATGATTTGTGTGCACAGACGAAATAAGCAACCAAGTTCTTGATAGTAATCGATAGCCCCTATGTTCTAGACAGTTTCGGTGGTTTTAACCAGCTCAGAGCTTAGAAAGTGACAAAGGTAGTTATTCGATTCAAAGATGGATGTGATGAATGTGGTTTTATGACTTAGTAAGCGTAAAAACTAGGCAAAGCGGACCGACGCTACGCGCGGCATTCACCGAGGCCTTACTGTCCGCATCCTGGCACCTTTCTGCCTCATCTCTGCGGCAGTGGATATCCTTCCCGCCCTGTATACTCAGACAAAGAACCAGAGTCCAGACGAAGCTAAGTAAGGGCACGTGCACACAACACAGGAAGAACGTGGGGACAACGAAAATCACATGGCAAACATTTGCGGTATTTCTTGGCGCAATTTCAGCAGGGGACAAAACCCGAAGCCTTAAAGGCCTCGGAACCAAACAACTGATGATTTCCACTTCGAACGTCTTGAGAAGTCATGTTCATAGTCAGGTCAATTTTTATCGGGCTGCATCGGAGCAACCCGACATGAGCAAGTACTGAGGTTACACTGTCTTGTGGGCCCTACCCTAACCGATCCGAATTTTCATATTGTTACGGAGTGTCGTAGTCTGGTGCTTCGTCGCTGGCAATGTAAACCCCGAATTCATAACTTCAGCATCGCCGTTATTTTCTCATCCATGTCAATTCCATAGATGTGCTCTCTTTAACCCCCAACTCAACAACCCGTTATCAGTCACACTCGAGCCTAGAATTCAATTCGTACTGCTCATAATGTACGGACGAACAGACGTCTTCCGCCAGCTCCCGTCTCTTCGTCTGGGCCTGCAAACTTGAACCGCTGTAACACCTCACCTCTGTATCTCGTGGTGGGCTTGACTAACGTCGGAACTGAATCTTTCCGAATCAATATGATGAGATAATCCTGACTTGCCATGATCCATTGGCACTACAGGTGCATGCACCTTTCCAATTCGATCAGGAGAATGAGCTAGCAAACGAGTTCTCACGTCGGATGAGACTCGGCTCTCCCTATCAGTGAATGTGCTTCGACTCATGATCGCAGGAAATACATTCACGTAGGAAAAGGCCTCACTTTCGAAGCTTCGCCGACTTTCAGCTTGAACCTAAGATTTTATACCACACTGCTCTATACATATATGTGCCATCCTGGACCAAATCACCGCGACCTTCTTCGCTCGGGCACTTCCCTTATTGTCGGAGGTGGTGAGGTCATTTGACTGTTACTTCAACTGGACATCTATTACTATTCCGCTCTGTTTAGAACTCTCGTTGAACACCGTATGCTCACATGAAAGCTAGCACAAGTGGCAACAACCAAACCTATTTTATTGAATAAGCTATGAGTTTTCTTGCAAACTTTGGCATTAGCGGGATCAAGCCAGCTTTTCGTTTCTACTCCGTCTCACGCCTACGAACCTCCTGGATATAACTGTTGTTGCAAACACCGCTCCAAAACTGCTTTTTATGATTCCCAGAAGTAGGTAACGCAGCAGAAAACACTGGAACCTGCGCAAAATTATTACGACCTACCTCTGGAACCAAGGGCTTATAGCTAGTTATCACATTTTCAGCGATCAAGCGACATCCTAGTCTGCTCCCCACATACTGTCTAGACAAAAATACACATCGATCCCCCGAGGAGGTATGTTGTGGCCAGATTAGGTACCTCCTGTTTTTATTAAGCGCCCTTTGCAATGTCAACCTAATTTGTTTCGGGACTTGAACATGACTTTCCCTGACGATGATGGAAACAAAGTCTATTTTTGACGATGTCAAATGAATCGTGTTTGGCGGCAGAAGTGGTGCTTGCAATTTGCCAGGAGCCTGCGAACCGCTCCCGAAGTAGTATTCAAGAAAAGACCAGAGTGACGGGATTTAGACGGTGTTGCAGATGATTGAAATGCTCAGGCTAAGCGTTGATAGACTTAGCAAGCACTGTGAATTGGACCTGCAACCGTAATACTTTTGCATTCTTTTCACGAGAGCGGAACAACAACGCCTTTTGATCCATGTGGCAAGAACAATGTAAAATGGCTGCAGCGGAATTGAATAGGTGGCCGTGGGCGCCTGTCAGTCTAACAATAGCAAGAACAATGCTTGGCCACAGACAAAAGATCGATAAAATTTGCTTTTATTGACCAGGCTCGTGTTTCGATTCTACCTCAAATAAATTGGCGCAACCGCCTTAATTATGGACTGCACATTTGTTTTACATCCGCAACGCATATAAAATTTCAATCTGAAACAACAGAGCCATGTTTACACAAAGAGAATACAATAGGTATGACACAATACCTGGGTATACAATGATTTTCAGAATATGGTCAAGTAGATTAGCTTGTTAGCCTGCCTCCCAATCCGTAAGCTTCGCCCGCTTTCCTTTCCATGATTTCCCTCAGAGGCCCCAAGAGTCTGGTGAAGGAAGCCGCATCCAGTGCGGCCACCTTTAACCTTGGGGAAGCCAGATTAGATCGGACTGCTGCACTAACGGTTGCAGCTCGTGGTGCCAACCTCAACAAGGACAATTCTAGAGACAAGGGTTTAATAAGCTATTCGACATGTGAAATGAAAAAGAAACGCTGTACCTCCAAAGTAGTCGCCTTGTCTCAACACGCTAACCCTCATATTTCTTGTTTCTCCGTTGCTCTGGACACGCTTGGTTACGATCGCCTCGCCTTCTTCCACGAAGAAGAAGGTGTCTCCCATCTCGCCTTCCGTCACAACAGCCTCTCCGTCTGCGTAGACCTTGCTCACAAGAGCATCTGCGATTTTGCTTCGCTCTGGAGCGTCAAGAGAGGACAACAGCTCGACAGTCGATAAGAACCTCTCATACATGGTACGACGGCGGTGGGCAGCTTTAAGAATAATGGTACGGAACGTAATGCGATCAAGGCTCCAAAGGGTAGATTCCTCGATAGCAACGACGGAAGCAGCGCGGGGATGGCCATACATCAGAGCAAGCTCACCAAATGAACTGCCAGGCTTGCATTCTTGAACCAATTTCCCGAATTCATTGTTTTGTTTTCCTCCTTTGCCTTCGGTGATGGTGATATTGTTAGCAATAGTCCCCATAGAGAGCCAGGTTGGTGGCAAAGGGTCGGACCGAATGAAGCAGTAGAGTAATCCCGACTCGACAACATAAAAATACTCTCCTACGTCTCCTTGTCGAATGACAACCTCTCCTTTAACGACGTGATGCTCCTGAATGGCGTTGAGAACGCCACGTTCTTGTTCTTCATCGAGATCACGGAAGATGAAGTTGTCTCCAATTGCGGCCTTGATTCGTCGGATCTGATCATCTGTTTTTGGGTAGTAAGGGAGTGGTTCGTCGTTGGCACTATCGACTGCGATAGACTCAGCGGATACTGATGTTCTGCGAGCAAAGATGGCGGAATTGGGAGGATGAAGGAAATCGCCTGAGTTCATTGGGATGGGAGTTGGGGTGTCGAAAGATGCAAATGGATTGGAGAGAGTGGTTGTTGTTAAAGGTGAAGTAGGAGGTAATTCCCTTTGACCATATCTAAGAGATGGAGGGGTCCGATCGCCACCTAAAAGGGCATTGCCAGGAACATTAAGCGTGCCAAAAGGACTAGGAGCGATAGAAGGACGAGGTCGAGCAAAGGGTGATATTGTTGGGGTTAATCCACCTTCTAGCTGAGTATCTGTAAAAAGGTCGCTTGGGACGGACAAGGATCCAGGGCGACTTGAGAGAAGATCACGAGTGCGTGCCCTTTGTTCTTCCAGACGAGACTGAAACCAATTTGCACAATATTGGAGTGAATCCTTTGGCTGTACACGTTGATAATCTCTGGTCAAGTCGACAATTAAAGCATCAAAAGTTGAAGACATCGAACTGATAGATAAAGAGAAAGAAGGAAAGAGATATAAACCAGAAATAAGGGGATGGGGTATCGATTTTTAAAGTATAAAGCAGTTGCTGTACTCTCAATTTATATAAGTTACTCACGTGCACCTTGGTTCATTCATTGGCATAGCAGTAGCACCTAGTAGCACTGACACTTGTCACTGACAGTCAGTAGCACTAGCAACAATGTTATATTAATCTCAGATATAAATTACTACAATTTTCATTCTGCATCTTCAACCCAATCTTCAACTTCAACGCGTTCTATGTATCGTCGTATCCAACCAGGTCTTCGGTTATGTTCTACCATTAATTGTTCCCGTATTTCAACACGACGATCTTGGACATCATTTCCTTGTTCCTGCCCTTCTCGTGTATCCTGCTCTGGTCCAGTGTTCCTTATATTGGCTTCAGTTCTAATAGTCCCCTCTCGTCGTCGAAGGGCAATTCGTCTTCGATTCCAAACCGCTGGGTGCAGTGTGGTAAATAGTAGACCTATGAATGTAAGCAATTTATGCCCAAATCCAGGTTCTGGGATGTCCGTCGTTTGATGCAACATGCGTTCCTCTTCAGCCAAGTTAATGTTAGCAAGTGTATCAATGAGTGCGCCCGCTTGACCCTCGATAGTGGGTGGCCGACGAATTTGAGGCTGAACGTTGTTAATCTGTCCACCTGGTGCACGTCCCTGGTCACCCTGAGCATTTGCTGGTTGAGGATTCGCGTTGTCGTTGTTGGGTTGCCGTTCCTGACCTGGTAAATTGGCCATATTCCTTATAGCGTTTCTGATCGGTTGCCAAATTTCGTACAGCATCCAAGCCAGAATAAGAATACCGAAAACAGGTTTTCTGGCAGGGGCAACGAAATAAAGTAACAGCATGGTGCGTAGCAGAAGCATGACCAGAGGAGCGAGCAGGGGACGAATGGGTATTTGTCGGATTTCAGGAATGTTCTGGTTAGGATCGGGGATAGGATTACCGTTTGGTGCCACACGAAGAGGCCCAAAGCCCATTTGTTGCAATAATTGATTGACATGAGGAGGAACTTCCATCGTTTGAGTCTGAGTTGGTCTCTGAGGTAGCAAGGCTGTAGACAGGGGTACGGAAAAGATTGTGAATGTGTAGGTCAACACCTTCAGGGCGTGCTGTTGGATTGGTGTGGGTTGCCCTTCTGATGATATCAAACGAATATAAAATTGATTGCTAAAAGAGAGATCAGAACAATGTTTGGCGAAAGGTATTACTGACAGATTTCATCGAGTGACATACTTTAAATTTACTGCTTCGTATTTCAAGCCACCAGGTGAGGGTTCGGGGAACTTCTTGTCTAGGATGGAGGGCCAAGCCCAACCATGGCTTTCCAAAGCACCATATGCCAAGGAGCGATATCCTTCTATGTTGTCCAAATTGGTGGGCATGGCTATCGCTGGGCATAGCGCTGCCAGTGCCTGTTGGTGCTTATAATGAACAAAGGCAAATTCAGAGGGAGGGCTGGGACGAGGAGTATGATGCGAGAAGTCAATTGGGCTAGTAATCTGAGAATTAGACATTGTATTTGTTGGGTAGTGGATTGGTGGTGGGGAAGGAGCAGCTGAAGGAGCGACTTTAGGTGGCTTAGTGAGCCAGGCTGACGGGTGAACAGCGAGGTGAACGATCCGCAATTCTGAATCCTCCTGTGTTGTCAATCAGCAAGCAACTTGTGTGACTGCATTATGCAAGATTACCTTCCAAATACTCTCTATAGTTTCTGTATCGGCCAGAAGTCTCCCTCTCCAAATGAGACGTTGACCATCTGGGCGTGGCTGGCCAGGACACACACGATATATCTCTTCTTTGACATCGAGTATTGTATTTGAAGGTAGCAGGTGAATGTTAAATGAACGAGAATAAGCAGGTAGATCCACACGTATAAGTACAAGTGACATTGCAAGGGAAAGAGAGAGACAACTGAAATTAACATAAACTTGAAGGGACCTAAGTAGTACGAGACTTTCAAAGCATCAGCAACGTGTAATACCTATCACGTGTTCATCCTCCCCTAATATTGAGGTACGGCCACGGTTATTCCTTTCTTTGAGCTCTCCAAAGCTATTTCAATCATTTCAATCACAGATGTAGCTTCCTCCCATTTAACAGCAGGTTGTTCTTCTTCCCTAATCGACCCATAAAGGTTTTGGAACAAGTCGATGTATGATCCAGAATCGTGTGAAGGCCAGCTATCACACCTGTCTGTTATTCAATCTCTTCCATTAACGGCATTGAAGCATACCTCATCTTCGTCACAGTCTGGTCATCTGCCTCCATCTTTTCTACACTTCCCCATAAATATTCTGGTTCCATACCAAACTCCTCCTTCAGTATAGCATTGGGGGATGAAATGACTTTCAACTGCTCTTCTTGAACGTCGATCCCATATTTGGTATACGTGCCTCGATCACCGCGAACAACATAACGCACTTGAGGGGAGCGCACGGATAGAATGCTGGCCCGTAAAATCGCCGTGAGAGGGTATTGTCTCCTATCAACAGCGTCGTAATGCATCCATATAGTGAACTGGCGTTCATTCAGCAGGAGTCATTGAAATACAGAATAATAAGAACAGGGCACATACAGAGTCGTCTACATTGGGATCTCCTACACCTCTGCTGTTCTGAATAAACGCAGTTATTCGGGATGGACGCCCGAACAAAACCAGAGTTTGGTCGATGAGATGAGACCCAAGGTCGTAAGTAGCGCCTGCAGCCGGCAAGGACTGGTCTTTCCAGGTACCTTTAAGGGCTTTGCGATATCGATCAAAGCTTTCAACCAATAAGGCAAGGATCCTATCTAACGAGGTGATGAAGGGCATACTGAGATTCAAATTCGACGATAGAACCCAAAGATGAGGGGGCAGTATCAGGAAGGGCGAGCAACCTTTTGAGGGCCAGAAAGTCAGAATCCCATCTTCGGTTCTGGAATGCATATAGAACCAGTCCTTTATCGTTCGCTATCGCGTAGAGCTCTCTTGCTTGCTCAGATGTTGGCGTAACGGGTTTATCCACAAGCACTGAAGTGTATAAGAATGTGTTGCACATCGGTACGAAACTTGAAGTTGGATACCATGTTTCCCCGCAGATAGAGCTGCTTTTGCAAAGTCATAATGGGTATCATTAGGTGTACCTACAACAACCAATTCGATTTCCTTGTCCGCGAGAACGTCCTCCAAGGAACGATAAATCTTTGGAGAGTGACCAAATCTGTCCTTGACTTTGCCCCCTTCAGATTTTGGAGTGCGTTCCAAAACTGCGTATAGGTTGAATAGATGCGGAAGAGCTAAAATAAAAGGAACATGAAAAGTTAAACCAGCGAGACCGACACCAAGGAGGCAAGTATTAATTGGACGATTCATGGTGGATTAACAAAGGAGGATTAGATTTGCAGTTGCAATGGGAGACATCCGCACTTACTCGCGATCACGTGGTCGGAAAGTGAATGATCAACCATTACACGTGTTGAATAAGTTGGAATTGTAATTTCCCCTGTGTAACCTTTGAATATTGGAGGCTTTCAATTCTTTTTACAACGACGACCTTCAAACCTCAAGACAATCCACGATAACCCATGTGGGTCAACCTCATACTATCATGTACTTTTATACCTTTGATTCTTCTTGTCAATGCCCAATTACAACTCCCTAATCCCCCTTTTCTACCACCCGACATCACCGCAGGAGCTAAACCTTCACCTGGAGGCTACCCCAATCCTCAATGGACATCTTTGCTTGGAACTCTTATTTACTTTTACGACGCTCAACGCAGTGGAACTCTTCCTTCGACGAACAGAGTACCCTGGCGAAATGACAGTTTGATTTACGAAGGAAGAGATGTTGGCATCGACCTTTCTGGTGCGTCTACCGATCCTACAACTTCAGTGACACCGATTCAACCAAGAACGTTATCACAGGTGGATTCTATGACGCCGGAGGTAAGAACTCTCTGTCAGCTCCACTAGACTCCAATTCTCAGTCCATTCCTAGATTACTCCAAGGACACCTTTCCTCTCGTAGGTGTAGCCAACACTTTGTTCAGATTATGTGCTAATAGCGAAACTAGTCCTTCGCTCTAATGTCCATCTGCTGGGGTGCCACAGACTTTGGGAAAGGTATAGAATACCCCATGTTCCATTGCCTAGCATTTGCTAACCCAGTCCAGGTTACGACCTAGCAAATCAAACTGTTTATTTGGATGATACTCTCAGATGGGGCCTAGACTGGCTAATTAAGGTGCGCTTCATTCTCTTTGCTACAATTATTTTTTCTAAAACAATTTTAGGCGCACCCTAATGCTACTACCCTATACGTTTTAATCCCAAATGGTATATAGTATAACTACTTTCTCAAGTTGAAAGAGATCTAATTTATTTGTCTTACAGCGGACAAAGACAACACATACTGGGGAGGGGATCGCAGTATTCCATCACCTCGGCCTCTGTACGCTATCACAAACAATGCTCCTGGTACTGACGCCGCGGCCGGTGCTGCTGCTGCCTTCGCCGCTTGCTCGAATTTGTATGGCGGTCGCGCCTTTGATAACTCGAGCTATTCGAATCCTGCCTCTTTACGTAATGATTCGTATTCCGATACCCTCTTGACTCATGCAAAAGACCTTTACAGCTTTGCTGCAAATGCCACGAACGGTCGCAAGACATATCAGACTTCTGTTCCGCAAGCAGCTGCTAGCTACGCTTCATCCGGGTATGGGGACGAACTTGCAATGGCCGCCCTTTTCCTGGCAAAGGCTACTGGGACACAAACATACTATCAAGAGGCAGAAAGCTATTGGACCAAATACAACCTTCAACACTCAAACCGTGTGTTCAACTGGGACTCAAAAACACCAGGCTTGCCGGTTTTATTCACACAGATAAACCAAGCCAATCCAGATTTGGGAGGTAACTTTACCGCATGGAGAACGATTGCTGAAGATTACTTCGACGCTATCGTTGATAAGAAAGGTCCAGGTTTCCTCACACAAGGCTCGTATTTTATTTCTTTCGTCACTTGGTTAAACAAATTTTGACCCTTGTCTCGTTCTGACAGATGGCTTGCTCTATTACGACGGTGACTCCGATGCCGCCAGTTTGAACCCTGCACTGAACGCCGCCATGCTCCTGGAACGCTTTGTACCCATAGCCTCTAATGCTGAGCGAAAAATCAGCTATCAGGTATGCCCGATGGGAGGGTTCGTGTATATATTGGCTGATTCTGTGACATTTTTTAGACATTCGCCAAGAGTCAGGTTGATTATGCCCTTGGAAAAAATTCTATGTCCGGTAGGTTTTATGCCACTCAGATTAGAAGCGCTTGCTCATATCCTTTGTTAGTGCCCTATATCGTGGGTGTCAATCCCAACTCGCCAAAAAATCCACATTCGGCTATGGCCACTGGTGGCTTTGATGTGGCTCTCATCGATACAGACCCAGTCGAAGAGGCGTATGTAATTTATGGGGCAGTCATTGGTGGACCCGATAGACGCGGTCGTTACTTCGACGTTCGAAGCGACTGGCCTCAAACCGAGGTTGCTCTAGATTATAACGCCCCGATGCTTACGTTGGCAGTCATGCACGTTCTAGGCGACACCAAAGATCCGTTTTACACCTCCCTAGAGGCGGGTGCTTATGACAAAGTGAAGCCCAAAGGCATGCCTTGTGATGCCGCAATCACTGAGGGCTGCAACGACCATCAGCTCAGCAAGAAAGCTACTTTGGCCATGGCGCTCGTTATCACGATTGTTGGTCTTATTATCGCCGGCCTCTCAGCTTATTACATCTACCTGGTACGACGTAATAAGCAACTTGGTGGCCTTCACAGCATCCGCAAGACGGGCTGATCATAACACTTGTATTCCTGGTTTCCTTTTTCACGACTGTACTATTAGATCTTCTACGCCCCCTCACAACGACCTCTCTTAGGAGTACAAACGACCCCATTTTCGTTCACGTTCACACAACTACCTCCCTTCCTATTTTGCTTTGACACCTTTCTTGACTACTTTTGCATGACGGTTATCAAACGTTTACCCATCTTATCTTTATTCATACCCTCTACGCGTCTCTAGGCATTTTACACTTTTCACACTGTACGACATTCAACCCTTATCTATATATTCTTGGATCAATACACCTATATCACGATTTTAGCGTCAACGCTTGAGTTTTTAAGAGGGAGAATTTAAACATACCTCAAGCACGTAACGCTCCTCCTCCTTCAAAGACTCCAGGTACTCGCCAGCTTGGACTTCATCGCCCTTGTACTTGCGGAGGGCATTGACGAGGGCCTCGTATACATCCGGAACGGGCCAAGTGGGTCCGCACAGGTAAAACACTCCCTTCTTCTCGTGCAACATTTCGGCAAGGTTGTTGGCGTCCTCCAGCATCTTGTGCTGGATGTAAACCTTCTTGGGGCCATCCCGAGAGAAGGCCAAACCGGCCTTGGTGATGACTCCATCCAAAATAAAGGCCTCGATCTCCTCGCCGTAGAGATACTCAGCACTTTGGTAACGAGACCCAAAGTAGTAGTAGACAGGACCAATCTCCTGGCCTTGAGTAGATAGCAAAGCCAGATGTTGCAAAAAGGCTCGGAATGGGGCGGCGCCTGTTCCCAGTCCGGCCATGATAAGGGGTTGTTTTAGACTAGGAGGAAGCTAGTATGGTCGTTAGTACTTGAGATATACAGCAGATATATATCGCGAACCTTCATAACACTAGGCTTGATGGACACCGTAACCTTTTGTCCGATCTTCAATCCAGCAAGATAGCGAGTGCACTGGCCATAACGGGGAGATCCTATTTGCGATGTTAAGGCTGGTGTAGATAGAGAGGGAATGTAACTGTACCAGAAGGTGTCATCCAATCCACGGTAACAACCAGCAAGTCTACTCGATCCCCAACCACGCTCTGAGCACTGGCTATACTGTAGTGACGAGGTTTGATGTCCCCAATGAGTTCGCAAAGGCGTTCGATGCCTGGCCTCGCACTGGGGTAGAGTTTGAGGACATCAGCAAATGTAACAGTATCTTTCTCCGAAAGCTTCTTGAACGTTGACGACCCCTCCGGAGAACCGATGAACCGAAGGGCATATCTGTCGACATCAGCTGTGGCATACTCAGCCAGGTCGGTGTAGAACGACTTGGGTGGCTTTCCGAACAGATCGATTTGCTGTTGAAGGGCTTGCAAAACTGTCCTGGTGTGGACTTTGGTCTCGTCCGAGGGAACGGGAATGGTGATGAGCCTGCTAGGGTCTACGCCATACAGCTGGCAAAAGTCCGAGACCTCTTGCTCGTCGTTCCAGCCATGAATACCCAGTGCTTCGCCGATGGCATACTTGAGGCCGGTCCCCGAAGTATCGAATTCGAGATGGAATACATTCCGATCGTATTCCAAAGGAGTCAATCGCTTGTTGACGGTACAGGTGACAAGGAAGGTGGTCTCTGGTACCTCTGGCCTCAGGGCCGGGTTGGACAGAGAATCAGAAGGAAGCTCGCTCGCATCTGGGGCGTAAACAGAAGGGAAGAGTAGATGTTTGGCAGCATCATGCCAAGACGTGAGCACGGCGCCGTTGACCACTGTCTGTCCCTCGATGGTTTCGACGGCAATGGCATTGTACTCTATATCCTTCAGGGGAGCGACTGTCTCCGGGGTGTCATATGATTCGGGGAGCTCAACGACGTCAAGGAAAGCCCACGCATGGGCGTTGATCTTGGTAAGGTTAAGGCCGTGAATATTGTCACTGAAGGTCTTGCGGGCCAGGTCAAGGACTGCGGTTTCCGTCGCGTGGGGGCCAAGATAGATCCTCAAGAAAACAAGTTGAAGCAACAAGTTCTGAACAGCGATGTATAGAGGACTGTCATTACTGAGAGACTTGCTGGCAACTGCCTTGGAGTTGAAGAGACAAACAATCAGTTCCCGGTCGATGATGGTGTTTGCCAGACTCGACGAAATATTGGCCCAGAATTCTTCTGTAGTCCAGGGAGCGTTGATGAGTACAACGGAGTGTGGTTTCGCGTGTTTCAAAAGTGAATGGGTTTTGAGAAGGGCGTGGTCGAGGATAGCCAAGAAGTCGGATTCTCCGCTACTGTGGGCATCCAAAGGAAGGGCGATAGTGATGGGAACGCTCGTATCTTGGTCACCCTTTGAGACCAGCAGTCGTGTGGCAGTGATTCCGCCTTGTCTCGAAAATGCATCGTGTGTCGTCAAGAGACGGGTTTGGATGCTGCGTTTGCTGATAAACAGATCTTGAATGAAGTGGGGTGCTGCAGACAATGGTGAGTCAGGAATGTTCAAGACGAGAACCTTCTTGGTGTTGGTTGCAAGGGTTTTGTGAAGCCGAACGTGCGTAACGGATTCAACAAAAGCGATGAAGGCGTCTCTATTCGCGAAGAAGGTTTGTGTCTGGCCAACAGTGATGCGCTGCCCTTGGACCACGATTTTTGAGCCATTCTCCCAAAGAGCGCTAAAGACGTCCACATACAAACTGCCTTGGGTTGTCGGATTGGGAACGTCGTCCAGCACAATTACACGCGATACCGTATTTGGGATTAATCTTTGCAAGGCAGCAGCATCCCATGGACGAAGGACATTGATAATGACGATACCGAGGGAAGAGCTGGAATTGGCTTTGATTGCGGCCTTGAGAGTAAGAGCCAGAGGTCCGTTGAGTAGAACAACGACGGTCTGTGCCTCTGCACTTCCATGATATTCGAAGAAATCATACCCCGCTTGACGAACGGCGTCTTGTATGGATCTGGCCGTAATCAAAGCCGTGAAGGGTTTCAGCGGTTGTCCAATCTCTCGAGATGCGCTGTGATGGTCAAAGAGATGAATGGTATGGAAATCGGATATTTGGTAGGCGATGGCTGCGAAGTCGACGGATTGTTGTGAGGTTGAAGAAACAAGAACGGCTACATTCTCTGGCAACAAACCCCAGACTGAGGACAGCGGGGAAAGTGTTGGTAACAGTGACAAAGTCTCTCCAAAAGGGGTAGCAGTGGGGACTTGAATAACAAGACGAGCTGTAGGAGATGCCGGAGGGAGATGAAGAAATGACGGAGCCATCAAGGCCAGTCCGCTGGGGGTGGTATAGGCCGTCAGGATCGTTCCGTTAACTGTATCATAGCTAGTGCCTTGAGAAAGGCGACCGATAAGGGTCAAACCGGCCCCTGCTCTAGTTTGAAGGGAGACGATATTGCTGGTACTCTTGTCATGTTTTCCCCAATCCTTGGTAGCTGTTCCGAAGCCAACCTGTTCTGCTACGTCGTAAACATAGACGGATGATGATGATTTAGACCTGGAAGAGATATATTCAATCAGGGTCGATGCTTGAACTTTTGGATTATTGAAAAGGGAGTTAGCAGTCATTTTGACTGTCTTTGAAGGGGGAATGTACAAGAGCAAGAATAAACCGACATCCTTTCTATTTTTCACTGGCGACGATGACAACGTAGCAGACCGAAATTGCCAATTTGTGCTCAAAATCGCGTATGCAATCACGTGTAATCATCAACACAGCCACATATATTGAACAAAAGATAGGGGCTATTGAATTGTTATCATCTTCCCTGAATCATTCATCATGATTATAGTCTAATTGTGTTGAACAAACGGTCCCCCTATATAGCCATAAACATATTCTTGAACTTCAGGTAGTAAGTCAAGCTTAAAGTGACTTACAGTATCTCCCAATCCTGGGCTAATGAATCCCTCTGGTGTAAGCGTCCCGTCAGCACCCGCAACCCAAATCTAAGAAACATCTAGTCAGAAGGAGGTTTGCTAAAAGGGATTTTGACGAACCTCCAGATCTGGGTGAGTCTTCTGGATATTCTTCAACCCGTCTTCGGAGGCGAGCACGCAAAGAAGTTTGACCTTGCTCGCTGTTCAAATAAGACAGCGACCCTTCACATATTCCTAACAGACATTGACTTACTGTCGATACCCCATTCGTTGATCATCGTCACAGCTGCACATGCTGTCCCTCCAGTGGCAATCAATGGATCCAACAAAAAGACACGATCAATGGGAGGATTTTGAGGAAGCTTGGAATAATCTAAGGACCCGTGAGTAGTGCACAAGTTTCTTCTATTCGAGATCACGCACATTCGACTGGTTGCAGGGTTGACCTGTCACGATAGAGTCCTAGATGGTAAACTGGTGCAGATCTAGAGTATATACACATGGGTGAACACCTTTGTCATATCTTTGAATGGAGCACTCGTACGGATATAATCTCAGCTGAGACAATGGTCGGATGTTAGCGATTTTAACACGCCCACAACTGACACCAACCCACCAATGCATCAGTCATCCCAAGTCCAGCACGAAGAATGGGTGTCAGTCCAATCCTCGGCTTAATCTTAGAACCTGTGAAAGACGCGACGGGGGTCTCCTACAACAACGATATCCTGTCAGCTCAAGGAGGATCGGTTCAAAATGAGAGATGTCCTACCCCAGGGAATGTTTCTTCTTCCAAATCCCTCGATGCTTCATATCCAAGCATGAAACTGACGGTTTCAATTCCCTGTGAATTCAAGTCTGAAAGCGCTTTCTACTTTCAACCCTCAATCCTTGCATACCTCGCGGAATTCCTTTGCGGATGTGGTCCGCTCGCGCAACTTGGACAACTCTGCATTGATTAAAGGATGGGACAGGATGTTTACAGAGCCTTTGTTCGACATGATGGATGGATGATGAGTTGGGTTAAAAGAGCTTAAATGTGGTTCGATCTACGATATGATAATAAGTAGGATCAGGTGTAGTGCATGCTGAAGCCGCATGCAGGCCATGATAAGTATGCATTGTAGGCTTATCCAATGATGCAAGATGGTAATACGTCACGTCGCTTCCAAGTCTAGTGAGTTCAAGTTGAGCGGACACATTAACTCCTATTTAGGGTTCTACCATTGGTCCCCCCAGTGTTCATCCGTTTCTTGACTCTCATTGTATAGATGCTAAAACAGAGAAAATTACGTAGAGAGGTAGCGCACAAAACTAACGCCGCTTATATTCACAAGGTTTTAAGGTATTTCCCTTTGATACAAGCTTCCGCCATTCACCATCAGACTTGATAGGACGAGCCACCTTCGTGAACTCGAAAAGAACAAAATGCGTGTTAGAATCGTCCTGCTGAAACATAAGCTTAATAAATACAACAACGGAGAGGTGGCCATACCTTCGATTTTAGACGGAAGCCGATAGATCCTACAATATTTTGAAATTGCTCCGGATCTGAAAACCTGCTGGTAACTTCTGCAATATGGAGTTCGCCCCTTCAAATGATTGAGGTGGCATGAGGAAGTTACGGGGAAGGGCACTCACCCTTGCTTCAGGACCCTCCAAGCTTCACGCAGGCATTCGACCCAATTTATGCTCATCAAGCTCAATGCGCAAACCACAACGTCAACGATCTGCCCTTCCCCAAATGACTTCTCAGGACCTAAAGGTTCGGATCCTGGAAGAGGAATATGGCGACATATGTCTGCCTCTATGACGTATGCCTTGTCGGAAACGAGGTCGAACGATGCCACTGAAATGCCTCGGGGAACTAAGCTTTTTGCGAGAGCGGCATCTCCACATCCCAAGTCTGCAATCAAAGTTCGCTTCGGATAGGAAGAGAAAACGGAGATGTAGTGTTCAACTGGGTTGGTTGGCCAAGATTGAACCTGGTGTCGGAATCCAGTATGATACTGACGTTTTAAAAAAAATATCAATGGCTACCTTTGTGGCTTTATATGCATATGCCTCACCTCTTCGAATATCTTGGGTTCTTGCTGCATCATCTCGTGGGCGTTATGGCTATCTGCCTTGTAAAGCTCTTCGTTTATAATCCTGTCCAAGTAAATTAAAGCGATAATTGTACTACGGAACTTAACTCACCTAAATCTTGCACCATCCAAGCTTTCCTTCATCGTGCGCTGCAGGGATGTTAAGGTAGTTGGGTCGCCCCTTTTCTTGGAATTATCTGCAGGTCCTTTCTGCTTCTGATGCTTTCCAACCTTTTTCTCTGGTTTTGGATTTGAACTTTCTAGGGTAACTGGTGCTGGCCTCTTCTTCTGTGGATTGGGAGGTGGTTCACGGAGCTGAACTTCAGATTTGCGCTTCTTTTTGTACTTTTCTGGTGCCGCTTTACTCGTAGACCCTGAATTGAGACTAGAGGAGAGTGTGCTCATAAGTTTTTCGATGTTGACCTCAGCAGAAGTTAAGTCTTTGGTTTCAGCAACTGGTCTTTTCCTCTTTTTTGAGGTTCGCTGACTATCCTCTCGAACTGGCTGAGCGTCCAAACTCCATCCTGGTACCTGAAATAATGCCATCTTCTAGATAAAATAAATAAGCAAACTGAATAAAAAAGATTCAGCTCACTGACCTTTTAAAGAGTTTTGATTTAAAATGTGCGACCAATCAATTCGCCAATTTGGTGCGATCAAACATGTTCAGCCCCCGCTTTGATGATAAATTACAGCCCTCAACTTGGTTGGACTCGGTTGTTACGTTTCTTTCCCTCACCACAATGTTACAAAATATGCAGTCCTTTTTGCGGTTATTTTCTCCAAATATCACATTTTCATTCTATCGACTTTGGCAGACTCAATGCAGTTACTAGGTCTAATTGAGCGGCATACTTGCAGTCTATAAATTTAGAGTTAGCCACGATGCCGAACGCGTGCTGTCTATATCAGAACTTATCGAAGGACCCTGGCTAGGGCGCCTCTTTCTCTTCCCTATCCATCCAACTTCCACTGTCCATCGCAATGTTGGCATCCGGACCCACTCCTACAGGAAGCAAATTGCTTGAAGTGGAATCTGCAGAGGTAATTAATCGTTGCGTTCGTCAGGGAAATGAGCTCACTTCATATATGTGCACCACAGACCGAGTTGGAATGGCAATTATTGGACGACAATACCTCCGACGATTCGGGGGATGAAGATCGTGAAGCTATGTCACAACATGACGTGGCTACAGCACCTTTGTTCACCAGAGAAGCGTTCCAACTGACGAAAGGTGGAAGAAAGGTTGCTCAGTATGGGGTGTTGGGTCGAGCTCTTTCTGCCCAGTCTGTGTGCCGGATAATAGCTTGCTTTGACAAGGGTTACTGACATCTGGCTATAGCCACCAAGATATCGTGGAATCTTTTGAGGATCCTCGATTATACATCAACACGGTATGTTCTTACATCTCACTTGTACCCCCCACTTAATTTTGGCGTCAGAACGCTCCTTTTTCTGCTATCGTATGTGGAGTTCAAGGTATGGTAGACATATACCGCATTCTATGTCGCATTCTCATCGCGTCATTTCCAGGTTCTGGGAAATCCCATACCGTCTCCACTATTCTGGAGAATATGCTCATCCCCAACTTCCTCCCTATCGGCACCCTTGCAAAACCCCTCTGTGGGTTGGTGCTGCATTATGGCGAGGGTGGAAACAATGCACTTCCAAACGAAGCAGCCTGGCTTTCGACTTCTTTGTCTTCGTTAGTCAAAGGCCCATCTGTAAAGGTTTATGTTTCTCGTTCCTCTCTCGAGACAATGAAGCGCGTGTATTCTCGATTCGAAGGGAAAGTAACCGTAGAGCCATTGTTGCTGCAAAACTCGGAACTAGACGCAGCAGCTATCCTTTCTATGATGGCTGTCGGATCATCTGAGTCGGCCCCTCTGTATATGCAAATCATTTTGGTGCGTTCCCTCATAACTATAATCACTCACTTCTGTTTTAAGAATATATATTACAGTCTATCCTTCGAGATTTAGGCGAATCTTTCACCTACCAGCGTTTTATGGATAAACTTGAGATATCAAAGCAAAAGTTTAACCCTGCTCAGTTGACTGGAGTAGAGCAACGCTTGTCATTGCTAAACGCATTTCTTGACACCAAAAACACGACGAGCAAACGCCCCCGCTTCAGACCAGGCCAGCTAACAATTATAGACTTATCCGATCCCTTTCTGGATTCAGCCTCTGCTTGCAGTCTTTTTGAAATCGTAGTGAGATTGTTTGTCCGCGCAGATGTTGGCACAGGTAAAGTGCTCGTGGTGGATGAAGCACACAAGGTATGCAGAATGCTCTCAAGACGATTCCACTAATTGATTTTGTCGATTTCAGTACCTATCGCATGACCGAACCGCAACAGGTCTTACCAAAGCACTACTGGAGTTAATTCGTCAACAGCGCCACCTTGGGATGAGGGTCTTGATTAGCACCCAAGGTGATGCTTTTCATTGACTTTGTCCCTTGCAACAATTTGACTGATACAAATGCAATAGAGCCTACTGTGGTCCCTCCCGTGCTGCTCGATCTGTGCTCCATCACAATTTTGCATCGATTTTCGTCACCTAACTGGTGGCAGCACCTCATCCAGCACGTCCCGACTGATTTTTCACACTCTGATGCCTTTGATAAAGTTGTTAAGCTACAGGTAAGCTCTTGCAACATTGGCGTTTTTTAATGCTTCATTTTGCTCTCAGACTGGGCAAGCAATGTTGCTTGCTGCCTCTGGTATTGGAGTATTCACGGTTTCTGATGGGACAGAACGCGAATCCTCTGATATATTGACTTCAGGCAAAATGCTTGCACATTTTGGACGCCGATATCTTATAATTAAGACCAGAAAGAGGATTACGGCTGATGGCGGTGCCTCAATCCTAGTGTTGCATTAGATACCTATTTGTAGAAACACTTCGCCATTGCTATCGTTTTGTTTTCTTGTTTTGTAACCCATCAATACACAAACCACCCCTCAATTTTGCTACTTTCTATCGCAGTATCCCAACCAGATTCGTTTCTCTGCCAAATTTTGACACTCTCTACTTCATCCTTCCCGAGGCAGAGGTCGTTGTATAAATGAGGAAAGATAGTAGGATCGCCAGGGCTCCCTGAGGCTGTTACATATGTTAGAAAATGGAGATATGCGAGTTGTCTACAAGCGAGGACATACATGATCCATTCCCATTCTCCCAACGAATTTTACTCTCGACAGTTTTGTAATTGACCCGTAAAAGATAAATTTTATCCTGGTCTGCAAAGAACCTTTTCAGAGTCCCAGGAACTTGGTTTGCTGTCGATAAATGTATAAATCCATCGTTTTGATCCAATTCGCTAACGGGTAGTTTATCAGGAAGGGGTGTTGGTACTGTTGATGAGAAAGGAACAATTTTGTAGATATAATTTGGAAGAGACATCGGATTTTAAACTTGATGTTGCAGTAATGGGGTACTTAAAGATAGGAGCCAAGATCGTTGTTAACGTTGAATGTGCTTATTTGGTTCATGATCCTTTTTTGGTTGACCGCGTCTGTGATTCATTCAACCTTGTTATTTGGATCCAACAATGAGTATCTTTAACAATTCTAACACTCCAAATACAGGAACTGGACTCTTTGGAAACGCGTCTTCAACGACGAATACTACAAATCCGAGTCCTTTTGGAGGTTTGCACCATTCATTGTCAAAGTCGACACTTTCATCGCGAACTTATCGTCAATACTTTTCAGGCCTTTTTGGGGCAAAACCTGCAACCATAACCCCTGCATCGGGCACGACTACTCAACCTACAACCAGTATATTTGGTAGTGGAAATGCTCCTGCTGGTACTGGAGCCAGCATCTTTGGGGGGGGAGCTTCATCTACTACGCCTGCTGCACCTGCAGGAGGCAGCATCTTTGGAGGAAATGCTGCAGCACCCGCTGCTGGTACAAGTCTATTTGGTGGGGGTGTCGCACCTACAGCGCCTGCAGCAGGTACCAGCCTTTTCGGCGGCGGTGCTCCAGCAGGAACAAGCCTGTTTGGGGGAGGTGCGACCAAAACGACCACTACTGCTGCAACCACTTCTGCACCTACCTCACTTTTTGGTGATGCCCCAAGCACTTCCACTGCAAAACCAGCTATCCCAAATTGTTGTTTCCATAATATTTTCTTGCATTTGTTATCTCGCTGACCTGCCTTTTCCAGTCTTTGGCAATCCAGCATCGACCACCACTCCTGCATCTACAACCACACCAGGTACGACTCCAGCATCTAGAGTATGTCATTGTATTGACCAAAGTGGCTAGCTGCAGCTACAGGCGGATCAGGGCTGTTTGGGCTGCCTCCCAAGCCAGCTGACTCGACAACCCCAGCAGCCCCAACTCTAGGGTCTGCACCTTCAACAACCACATCTGGCACCAGTCTGTTTGGAGCTAAACCTGCTACAACTACCGCACCGTCTGCGCCACCTTTCTCGTTGGGGGGGAATAAAGATGCAACCGCAACCTCTACTCAAAGTACATCCCCCGCCCCCAGTCTGTTTGGGAACCTAAACGCGCCCAAGGAAGGAGAAAAGAAGGAATCTACAACTCCAAGTGCGAGATTCCCTCTTCTTTCCGTCAGAAATCATCTGAGTTCCTATAGCCCCTGCAGCCGGATTCAGCTTGTTTGGCGCTGCAAAGCCCGCAGATAAAAAGGACACCCCCGCACGTAAGATGGACGGCATATGCTAAACACTCTAAACTTACTCGCGCATTATAGTAGCTCCTGTTGCCACCACCAACACCACCGCCCCTTCTGCCGAGAAAAAAGATGCGCCAGGTATTTATCGCTCAACATTAGCGGACCACTTCATATTCATTGTTGTTCAGCTGCAAACAGCTCAGCAGTTGTTGCAATCCCTCCTCCATCCATGCTCAGAGGCAAAACACTGGAAGAAATTGTTACCAGGTGGTCAACCGAGTTGGAATCCAACGTCCGCGAGTTTAACAAGTTTGCCGCTGAAGTTGCCGTCTGGGATCGTGCTTTGATCGAGAATGGCAACAACGTGAATATGTTGCTACTTCCATTTTGAATCGATGAACTAATTTGTCTTTACAGATTGCGGCCCTTTTCAGCCATGTTCAAGCCGCTGAGCGCCAACAAAATGATATCAACGAAGCATTGGAGCACATCGAGCAACAGCAAAACGATCTTGCAACAACTTTGGACGCTTATGAGAAAGTGTCACAGGAGGTTCTTGGTGGCCAGGGTGGCAGTCTCAGAACCCTAGATTCAGGTCCCGCAGATGCAGAACGTGATAAAAAGTGAGTGTAAAATCTGTCCGTCCCCCCTTCAGTGCTCATGAAGTGTTGAAACAGCTATATACTCGCCACTGAGCTCCATACACACCTCGACGATCTCGCTGGATCTCTGACCCAGATGATTGAATCCGTAAACTCCCTTTCAATAGGTTCCAAAGCTACAGAGCCGACCGATGACGCTATGTCTCAAATTGCTCAGATTCTCAGCAGCCACCTCGAGAGTTTGCAATGGATTGACACAACCGTTCGCGAAGTTGAGAATAAGACCACCGAAGTCGAGAAGAAAATTCGCGAGTCTGGTCATAGTTTGTCAGGCTCCAAATCGCGAGCGTTTGGTTTGAACCGTTGATTTCCTTTCGTATCCTTTGTATATTACCAATTGTTGGTGTGTAATTACGATATCGTGCCAGTTCGAATGCAAAGTGACAGGGAATATATGAGGGATCTCATAACACGCTGTACCGCCCAATGGTACCACTTGGATTTCGCTGTTCGGCTTGGATGGCGGCTGTCGATGCCTCGATAAGCAATCGTTTGATTTCTCTAACAGCTTGCTCCACCTGTAAAGCTTAGATAAAGTTGGCTCAGTCGTGAAAAGAGATGATTTGCTCACTCTATACTCTTCATTGGATTCAATAAGAAGATGCAGTTTGGGAGGTCCTTCGAGAGGAGGTTCCTTTCCGGGTTCGTAATAAATACCTATGTTTTGAGGTGAGAATCAAATTAGTTATCAATGGGCGAGAATAAACTCACCCTTGTTTGTGACAGAAGCTCCTGTCATATCAATGAGCTGAAGATGCTGAATGAGCAAATGTCTACAATAGATTGAAATTCGACACCCACTTGAACCATGGTTTCCTTGTTCGTGACACGCCAACGAGCTTTTTGAGGATAATCGTTGATAGGAACAATGGCGTGGAAATCGGTAGAGTCGGGATTTGTCTTATTCCTCAGACCCTGCTCTTCTGCCTGAATATGGGACTGGAGAACAAGTTTGATTGCCCGTAGCTGAGCATTTAATTTGGCGACGACGCTCAGAGCCTGCTTGTGCGCAGCAGTGTCCTCGCCGGCTCGCGCAGCCGCCTCTTGAGCGATGCGCATTTGGTTTTGAATCTTTTCTTCTTCTTTGGCTTGTTGACGACGGGCTGTGGCTGCGTTCATGATTCCCTTGGAGGAGTCCGGTGCAGGTCCACGTCTGATCTCCACCTTGAAGTTGCCGAAAGTCATATCGTCCGCATTCGACGCCGCTGTTGCCTTAGTCGTGAGCTCTTCCGCAGGAGTGACTTTCTCCTCCTCGCCAGGTGCCTCTCCGTATGCCTTTCGCTCCGCTCTTTCCTTCGCATCACGCTCTTTGTCCAGACGGTCAAGGCCTTTCCCACCAAATCCTGAGCCCGCAGCCTGAGCTTTCCCAGTTTTGACCTTCTCCAAGAAACCTGGTGGAAACGTCGATAAGAAGCCATCATATGAAAGGAAAATATAAAATATAAGTACCATTTGCAAGATCCTCCAAATCCTGTGTAACACTTGCGTTGCTTGCTTTCAAGGCACGATGAATATCCACTGAATAACGTTCCTGTTCTGGGGTAATGAAGGTGACGCAGGTTCCTTTGTTCCCAGCACGACCAGTTCGACCTGCACGGTGCACATAATCCTCCATGTGGTTTGGTGCATCGTAGTTGACGACTAGTTTAAGTTGTTTGACATCCAGACCGCGAGCAGCCACTGAGGTTGCAATGACAATCGGAACAACCCCAGATTTGAAGTCGGCGATGGTGGAATCACGGTCGACTTGGTCCTTGCCTCCATGTAACGACATACACAAGTACCCTTTCCGCATAAGTTCACGAAGAAGGTTATCCGCAGCCTCTTGACGGTCCACAAAGACCAGAGTTCGGCATTCTGGGTCTTCGTTGTACATCTGACCTAGAATCTCTAACAACCTGTTGAACTTCGTTTCCTCAGTGCGTACTTCCACAATTTGTTCGATCTCCGGAGCGACGACCGAGCGTCCTCCAACGGTGATTTCCAGTGGCTTGCGAAGAATTTTCCTCGCCAAAGAGTCCATCTGCTTTGGGAATGTTGCAGAAAATAGGACAGTTTGACGATCGGGTCGAATATTGTTGACAATTTTCATGACTTGCGGTTCGAAACCCATATCGAACATTCTGTCCGCTTCATCTAGAACCACATAGGTTACGCGTTTGAGATTCGTGACGCGACCAGAGTTCGCAGTTAGCAAGTCGATCATGCGGCCAGGTGTGCAAACGATGATTTCTGCTCCTTTCTTGAGTTCCGCAATTTGATCTTTGATCGGAGATCCGCCATAAGCACAGACAGCCTAATGAATGATATAAGAACATCTTCCGTCGCATTACAAGAACACTCACCCTGAGATTCAGAACCTTCAAGAATGGCTTGCATTCGCGGTGAATTTGAACGGCGAGTTCACGAGTCGGCGTCATAACCACAGCAATGGGGCCTTCCATTTGTTCCAGGGGTCGCTGGTCCTTAATATGGCGAAACATGGGCAAAAGAAAAGCGATTGTTTTACCCGATCCAGTTTTGGCGACACCGATAACATCCCTTCCGGACATGATTGCTGGCACGGCCTGTGCTTGGATGGAGGTTGGTGCTGCATAATTTAGGCGCTTGATGACATCGAGACTAAAGAAGGTCAGAGACAACGGAAACAAGAGCAAATGACTGACTCACCAGTTCGCTGGCAGACCGAAGTGACTCCACTTGGTCACTGGCCTCGGGCAATCTAACCCACGAATCTTTATGCTATCAAGCTCAAGACGAAGCAATTCAGCCTCGTCGTCCGTCATAGAGGCAATGTCGGGTGGGGGGATATAGAACTCTTTCCGGAATGGCTCGTAGCGAACGCGTGAGTGATCGACCGCTGCCAACTCCTTCTTTTTCGCCTTCTTAGCAGCAAGTGCCAGAATGTCTTCAGGATTGAGATCTGTAGTATCGAGCTCATCCGGGGCAAGGTTATTGACCTCCTCTTCCTGAGTTCCGTCGGCCATTTGCTCGTCCAGCCGAACTCTGGATTGTGTTTGTCCCATTTTAATGCTATCAGCCTGATTCACTTTCTTAACTTCGGCCGTAACCTCGCTCATAAATGCATCCAATGGGTCTACTTCGTCCTCGTCTACCTGCATGGCATCTTTCGCTTTCGCCTTCATAACTTCGTCCATGCGATTTGCCTCTTCGTCGTCATCATCGACCTCAAGGTTCCCGATGCCACCTTCAGTTTCTCCCATTGACATGTCGATAGCAGGCATATCTCCCAGGGTTTCTAGTTTTCTTTTAGATTCCACTGAGTCGTCGAGTGCTACCGCCAATGCTTTGGCAGGTGCAGGCACGAATTCTGGTTTGACGGGGAGACCCTTGAGACCGAGATTGCTCAGTACTGAACGGTTCAACTGGCTGGTGGATTTTGCAGGTAACGTAACTGGTGCTGCGACTATAAAAGAGACCAAGCGCTATGAAAATCATAGGAATTGAAGGTAGTAAAAATGCACTCACCTGGAGCAGATTTCCCTGCTAGTGCCATAGCCTTAGCCTTAGCCTCATCGAGGGCTTTTTTGGCTTCTCGTTCCTTTTTCCACGCTTCAACTCGAGCTCGTTTCGCCTTCATCTTTTCATCTTCTACTGGTTGTGGAGTGCTACCACTAGCAGGGGATGCCCTTGCAGGACTTGACGCTTTACGTTCCCTTTCTCTTTCCCTCTCTCTTTCCCGCTCTCTTTCCCTCTCCCTCTCTCGTTCCCTCTCCCTTTCTCTAGAACGAGAACGCGAATGTGACCGTCGACGGTCATCTCTATCCCTTCTCCTGTCGTCACGGTACCTGTCATCTCGATAACGATCTCTTTCTCTGTCCCGTTCACGTTCTCTATCTCGGTACCTGTCCTTTTCACGGTCGTCGTCATATCTTGAACGCCCATTGGACCTCTGAGTGCTACGCCTTGTTGGCGACGGAGACCGAGAAGAACGATGAGATGTTCTTACCCGTTTATTAGAAGAATCTGGGGAATGTGACCTGTCCCTTCGAGCCATGGATATATCTGAATGAGAGTGGAATGCAGAAGAAAAGTGTAAGCAGTGCAGTTGGACTGGTTTGTTGTGGTAGAGTGGGTACTAAGGTTACATAATCAAGTGTCTATATAAGTAGTAGACCCTGACTCCCCCTGTTTCTTGAGTGAATTATGGCCAACAACATCTTGGATCCTTCAGCTTTAATTTCGACTTTACCGACAATTCTACCGTCTTCTACATCTAAAAATTTATCATCTCAAAACGATGGTCTAGCTGCTCTGGTTCACACTATTTTCACTGTCTTGGCCTTTCGACTTGTAGCCATGGATGACGCGGCTACAACGTCCCTCCCAGAGGGAAATCTTCTACCCGACGACTGGAACAAGAATGGTCCAGGGCACTATACTTTTAAATACAAACATGATCAGAGTAGTCTTGAGTTTGTGATTAAAGTGTCCAAGTTGGGTTCACGTACTTTGATCAATGCTATTGCTCTCGAGGTATGTGAAAACAGAGGCAGTAGATAAGGAATAGCACTCACATTTTTGTGCAGAGTGATAAGGTTGCGACTCTCGATATATCTACTGATGACTTCACATCGAAGTCGTTCTACCCTTGTGATGTTGCCGTACAGAATCAAGCATTGGTTCATGGGTTTATATCTTCACACAGAGTTTCCGACTTGACAACTCAACTCAAGCTGAAGATTATCTCCAAACTTATACCAGGACTCAGAAAGGATGGCTACGCTGAGAATGATGCCAGTACTGCATCTACCTCTACTACCCCTCGCCGTCCTGTATCTGATCCATCAGTACCAGACCATGAGCCAAATCCTACGGGCCCAGATCGTATTCCATATACGCCCCGTTCAGCATTCCCCCGTAACCCTTTGGAGATAGGGAGAAGCGATCTCGACCCTTTCCCCATCAATCCATTTTCACCTCCTTCGCTATTCCCTCATGCAGGTGGCGATGGCATGTTTTTAGGTCCAAATCACCCTATCTTTTCTGGACGTAGGGGTCCTTCGACATCCCCGTTTTCTGGCCCTTGGGGTGGCGATGGTTATCTACCCCCCATGGGTGCTCCTCCTGGTGCTCGATTTGATCCTGTTGGTCCTTTCTCTCCCGATGCTCGACCAGTCCCAGGTTTCCCCGGTCAACAGCCCCGTCGGACAGGTGAGCCCGATAATGATGAGTTTATGCCTCCTGGGATGGTTCGTACAAGTCACATCGCGACTCGCTTTTTGCTGAGTTTACTAATCGCCACTCTTAGGGTGACATGTTTATGTGAAGATTCAAGAAACGGAATTCGACGGAATGTACCTAACTCATCAAATATTGCTTGCTCGAGGTGTTGAGCAGTGACTCAGTTGTAACGTTTTGATAGTTGGTTATTGTTGTATCTTTGTTGTACCTAAGAGATTTCGAGTTTTGGCCCGTCTTAACTCTGTATTATAATACGTATATCTACCCATGTTTCTTTTGAAACCCCTTTTCTGAAGCCAACTGATACTTATAAGAATGACGTTTTATGTTTCAAGATGAGCAGAGTCCAAATATGTGCATGGCTCTTCCCAGACTAGATCAATGGTGTGGATCTGTCATCGTGATCAATAAGTACTTCACCACGACCGTCTTGGTCCAGAATCGAACAGTTCCGCGATTGTTCTCCGACACCTTGCCCACTATCGAACCTTGCTGGATACCTTTTTGAACAGCTGGAACACCATCATGGACTACTCAGCCGCATCTCCAACGTCTCCCAAACGTGCCAAAAATCCTATCATTCCTGGATTTCGAGCATCACCCAGACAGAATCAACGCCCTATCGCTGAAATGACCATACGAGAACTTCAGGACAGACATCGTCTAAACACTAAACTTCTCTCCTCTCCGTAAGTCTGCCAGTTTTTCGAGAATAAACCTTATTATTTAACACTGGTGATGTAGAGGAGCCTCAACATCGACGTATGTACAACGTGTCCAGGCTGAACAAGCTGCTGTTGAATCCCGGCTGATTGAGCTCGACGGAATGGAAGCCATAAACACAGGCTTGAAGAGGGCAGCAATTAGAGGGGAAGGTGACATGCAGGTGGATCCACCTCGTGAACCACCAACGAGCAGAACACTAGAAGCCAAGCGCAAAGCGTTATCGCAATATGCATGTCCTTCACATCTGTTAGCTTACTCGAGCTAACGCGACATTTCTGTAGGGCATCAACAACCGCGATTCGGGAATCGCTGGTAGCATGAGCATGCAAGAAGCGCTGGATTTAGAGCGAGAGGCCGTCCAGCAGGATAAAGAGCGACAGGCTCGCATGGAAGAGCGGAAGAAGCGTCTTGGACTGCCAATCAAGGGCGAATACCTGACAAGACAAGAGAGAGAAGCCCGTATTTGGGCCTTCATGTGGGTCAAATTTAAATGACTTTCCTCACTATCAGATTGAACATTGTGTAGGAACTACAAACCCACGGAGTCTGATCTAGAAGACGAGGATGAGGACGAGGATGATGACGAGGATGACCCAGAGTCGTGGTTTGAGGACGACGACGATGGACGAGATGGCCGCGACAGCGCCGAAGCAGAAGACGAAGACTATTCACATGTAATCAGGTTGGACAAGAGCAGAATAAGGTATAATAATTTCTACGATTCGCATGACGGAGATTGAGCAAGATTAGACAAGATTACCAGCAGAGCCTCCATTGCTAATATGTATATAATGTAAAAGGGTATTCCGAATAGCTGTTAGTTCATGAAAATGGATCCGTTTTGTATCTATTGCAAAGAGATGGAGCACATTCAATTATCTTGCATGGACAGGGCAACTTTTGCCTCGTTGAAGCCATGACGACAAGCAGGCTATTGTTCTGGTCAGTTTATGATCTCCTATCGCAGGAGAACACACACCATTATGGAAACTGCAGAAACAGCTGAGACGTGCAATAGTAGAACCTGAACTCTGGATAAGATGGAGGCTCACAAATGAAATCGACTCCACTAGGGACATACCTTTTGTGAATTCTTCCAAGCATATTACACCTTTCCACGACGTTTCAGCAACGTTCTGAACAGAATTGGGATGAGCTTACATTCAACACCCAACAGCGTGCTCTCAGCAGGAAGCTTGTAAACTAGGTACTTTGCTGTTTGGGGTGTTGTAGCCCCACCCTCGAGACAAGATTTCACATGGGCTTCTTGTGCGTGGGCATCACCAACTTCATCCAGATTTTGGTTGCATACAGGACAACTACAGTTTTCATCAGTAAGTATTGTGTTTAAGAGGTTCTTGGAACACTCACTCGGCCAGATCGCTTAACTGTGAGCTGGATTCTCGCCGTGTGACCGATCCAGGGATCGTCAATCTTTCCTGATCGACGATTATACGTTCCATTGTCGAAGTGCGGTTTAATCGGTTGGGTATGTTGCTCGTGGATTCTTCGTAGCATGATTGACAAACCCGATGACTGACGTTGGGTAATACCGCTTCATGAGAAACCGGATCGGTCACAACATCTGCAGGATCTAAAAATGCCCGATACGAGGAACATCTATCGCAAAATATCCGGCCACATTTACGACAGTGCTATTTAAATTCAGAACAATTGCGGGGAAGTCCAAAAATAATGGACATACATGCTGCAATCAAGGTAAGCACATATGTTCAATTTCAAGATAACAAATGGGTCTCACTCTACGGTTCAAGAAATTGAAACGACGCTGGCAGTCCCGACACTGTTGCACGGCATCATCTCTTTCCCATTGTGCTTGAAGCTGTTGAGGAGCTGGTGTCCAACGCGTCGCCACAGCTTTCTGAGGAGCTTCACGGGTGGGTACGCGAAAATCTGGCGCCTGTGTGAGGTGTGGAGTCAAATCGGCTGGAGCTCTTGATACACCCATCCGACTAGAATGAGCAGTAGAAGCAGAGGCGCGGGAGATTGGGCGTGATATCGGTTCACTTGAGGATTGGGGATAAACAAATTCTTCATCGGACGTATTACCGTCGTCACCTTCAAATTCGTCATCTGAAAAATATGTTAATGATAGCAGATATGAGAAGTCTGAGTTACGTCTACCATAGTCAGAAAGGAGGAGCCCCTGTGCACCAGCTGCCAGACGACGACGTTCTAAGTCTCGGCTGTAGACATTCAGCAAGACCTCAGCCTGAATCTTTCTTTCTTGATCCTCATCGCCTGTACAATAAACATTTAGTTAATCCACGGAGAGGGGTAATGTGAATTGGGTCATACTAAGAAGGCCTTGTCGCAGCTCCATTGTGGCGCGCTCTAATTTAGCAATAGCACGTCGCACATCAACGGCAGACGCTGAAAACTGGCTAGGGTCGCTGTCATAAGACTGACTGCCGACAAGATACCGCGCCCTGGCGACATAGTCTTGCGCCGAGGATAGTCGCGTTGTGGCCATGGATGATAATTCTTGTCCTTGAATATCATCTTCTGTCTGTTCAATGTAGGGAATCAAAGCCCCATTTGTGTCCAGATAGTACATAGAACCATCGGGTTCAAGGAATGGCAGAGGTGGTATATCAAGCCTGCGACGCATAATGCGTACCCAGCGCCTCCGACGGACCCACGCTTGCTGGACACGACTGGACTGTGACGAAGACAAGGGTCGACTATTGCGCGAAGAGGAACCTCCTAACCCAGCGGATACAATCCCGTGAGTAGCCATGATGCGCTCGAGTTGCAGGGGCATTTCGGCGGTCCATTTGTCGTCAGGTGAGTCAAATGAAGGTGCATACTGCCAACCCTCTTCGGCATCAACAGATGGATGTGTAACATCCAGCGTCCAATCCGACCTGCCTGATGTTAGCTTGGTTTCTTAATCGCGATTGTAATATACTTACAGCCAAAAATGACTCCGTTCGACGCCCTCCAGGGCGGGTTGCTCAACCGTGGTGGGACGGGGCAATACCCAAGGTGCCTCACGAAGAGGAAGCTGTACACCGCTTCTCCAAGCAGGGAGTGTTTTTGCGCCGGTTTCCTCGTCCGTGGCAGGAAGTTTCAATTCGAATGGAGGATTCCGACCATTTCGACCTAATCCAGATGCCGAGAACTTAGGTTTTCCTCCACTAGTTGCTACAGTTTTCAGCCTTGCATCCAAACGTTGGTTTTCATATAATGTTATAGGTATAGTCGTATGCACCAGCAACGTATTGTAAGGTGTAGTGGTTCCGCGCCATTTTTCCGATTCGGCTTGTTGGAGAATCTATGCACGATGGTAAGTAAACGACAACCCCCTTGGGGTCTAAATGTTTGATACACACCTCACATATCCACACCTCAAACACTGCAGCGGCAATATCAAAGGCGGTTTCGCCCCATTTGTTACGAATAAGGGGGTTGGCTTTTTGTTTAGTGAGGAGGTACAGCACAACAGGCAGATGTCCCTTTGACGCCGCGTTCACTAAGAATCAAGTTGAATATACGTTGTAGAAAGATGTGCCACATTTCTTACTTAGTGGTGTCCATCCGTCTTTACTTTGAACATCCACGCCCCGAACACCGTCGATTGAAGCTGCAGCATTTCCTGTTTCGCACAAATACCGCACGATATCCAGATAACCCTATACAGCAGGGCTTTGGTATAATTTCATCTAGATGGCACAAGTTGAAACCCACCTTTGAGCACACATTGTGCAATGCTGTCCACCCATCAGCATCGCGAGCATGTACTTCTGCTTTTGCTGGCACCAAGTATTGAATGATAGGCATGTGGCCGTTTAAGGCGGCTTTGTGGAGGGCAGTCTGAGAAGACCCAAGTTAGTGCCGATCTATCGAATACATTTGTAAGGACAGAGATCGAACCTCGCCCTCTCTGTCTTCAAGGTCAGGCATTGCCCCACAGTCTTCTATAACTATCGCAGATAAGACTGTCAGGTGAATTCCGAAAGTTTAAAAATAAAAGTTACGAACGCCATGTTGTTATCTCGAAGTAACCTCGGCTGGCAGCAGCATGAAGGGCTGTAAACCCAGTCCGCGAGGACGCGTCATTAGCCAGGCTAAAAGGCTCAACATCACCATTATCAAGGGCAGTTTTAAACAATTTTTTCAGCAGTGGTAGGTCCCCCGAAGAGGCAGCTGCATAAAGGGACTCCAATTGGGCTGGTGAGGCATGAACTTGACGTGACGTAGGAAGTCGGGCTTCAGTCTCTGGTGGTTGTTGAGGGTTCTCCAAGCCTGGATAGACGAACTGGTCCTCTTCGTCTTCGCTGTCTGCATGGCGTAAGTCCTTGTGCTCCGCTTGCCCTGTTGGTGACTCCGGTGGATTTTCCATAGCTGCAAGTCGCCATACGTCAATGTTCGGATGCTATGTTCGATCTGGTGGACAGAAGTATAGTACCTACCAAAGGCGTTACTTATTTTTAAATCAAAATTCAGATGCCCCCCGTAAAAAGTGGCAAGAAAATACTAGGCCGCAGATGTTAAGCGAACACAGGACTGAGTAAACGCGAACTCTTAAAAGTGGGAGTAGCCTTGATAGTGTCGTGGGAACGGGATGTACTGGGAACGTGGTCACAGTCACATGCCCCCTATTGCCTTCCACCTTTCGCATTTTTCGAGTTTATTTCTTCACCTCGTATGATTACTATCAGGTAAATTCAGCGATCAATAAATCTAAGAGTTACGCATGCTTCTATTCTTCCCAATAGATATTGTAGTCTATGGCTGGGCGGAGTCTGAATTTTGAAGTACACGTATTCAACTTGAAGTTGGTAGCATGCACTGCAGTCACGGTGTCTTATCTCGGAATATATATCTGTTTCCAAGCACGCAATTCCGAAAATGTGTGAAGTTCACCAAGGCGCCACTTATGCGTAGATAATTGAACGTGAAGAACGGCATCAATTCATAGTATCAAAATTCCGAAATACAGAAGCAAATGTATACAAGCATATGATAGATTCAAAGGCTACAGTTTACGTGGATGATGATTTCATCCCTCAAAATAGAATACAAGTTCCTTGCTTGCCGCAGGAGTTCCCCAGATAACACAATATAAAGAAGCAAATACAATGAATAGTGGCATGATCACCCCTTTATCACTTCTTGACCATTCCAAATGTTTCCACGTGCAGAGTGACAGGAGCCATGCCTTTCATGACTGATCGAGGAGAAGCTGGTGCAGAAGTTAAAGCACCGCGAATAGATTCCGCAAGGGCAGAAGGACCCGCGACTTCAAAAAGAAAACAGATATTAATTGCGGACCGAAGAGAAAAGAATGGGGTAATCACCATCCACGGATACGGAACCAGTTGAATTCGTGATCTCCTCGTGAAGTAATTTCTTCATACTAGGACGGCCATGAATGAGTTTCAAGGAAGAGTATATGGGCAGTTCAGCATCCGGAGAGGAGGGGAATTTTTCCGAGGAACTAGAGGTGCTCTGCGTATCCGAGTTGGCAGAACGCGAAAGCGTCGGAACCTCAGGAATGGGGTATGACTTGCCAGTGATGTAAATCCTGGGCTCAATGATCAACTTGGATGAGGCTTGGCCCAGCGCCTCGACTAGGGTCTTTGAGATCCATTGAAGATGAGCTGCATGACGTCGTCAATGACCTGTCACCAAAGCATGGAACAACCAGTACATACCGGCGTCTCTAACGGCCCATACAAAGACGACACGCCGCACGCATGATTGTTTGTCCTCCTTGCTTAAACTAGACATACATCAGCGGCCATCTCCTTAATAGAAAATCTGCGAACATACCGGACTAAATCCAATAAGAGAGGGAGCGTATATGAAATCCCAGAACCACCTGTATTGATTTAAATTACCGAATTGACTTGCTTGGATCAAATGCGACCTACCTGCAACCAGGACACAAGTGGTGAATTGTCGAAGATCAGGAGGACAACCATATGGACCGTCCAAAAACGCCGACACTCTACCCGCTGGATTTCCTGCCGCGTGCTCACGCAGCCGCCCGGTGAAGCCGTCCCTTCCCCTGATCAGGAAAACAACGTCATGTTCGCCCTTTTCGTTAACACTAGATGGGATAGATGCAATTGTGAAAGGATGTGCCTCAAATGGCATTTTGCTAACAGAGGGTAGAATGACATATGCATGTTGACCAGGGGTCCAAGACAAGCGCCGGCGGAGGGTTAAGCGAATGGTGTCCTCTGATAGTAGTTCGACAAGGGCATCGCCTCCATGTGAGCGGCTCCAGAATCGGTTGTTTAAAATCAAGCGAGAAACGCGGAGGAAACGGTCGAATGCCCAAACGAGTAAGGCTGGCCAGATGTAGTCACCCATGCTGTTGAAAGAATTGAATCGAATGAGTTGAACATTTTGCCGACAATGAGATCACTCACGTCTGTTCCTTAGCGTGATAATACCCTGCAACTAGGAAGATGCTATTGCTAATCAGAATGTGGGGGATCATTCGCACAATCCTGCTGACTTACAAGATGAATACGATATGTGTGACGAGGAAAAACTCGAAGGCCACATGTCTGATGGGTCGGACGGATAAGAAGGTGGCGATTGTGAGAGCTCCAAGGCCAACTGCCCCCGACCTCATCCAGTTATGGGTGAAATCAAATTGCGGGGGAAGGCTATAGATAGATGCGATGAAGTTAGAACACCTTTTTTTGGATGACAATGAAGTCACTTACCCCGATACCACGCGAGTGATAGCATGCATCCAGAGGAGGATGAAGTTTGTCCTTGCGGCAGCTCGATGGAGCACGTTGAGCTGGAATGACGTTTACAGAAATAAGTGCTGAGACTATTCACGAGAAAAGCCTCTAACCTTTTCATGACCGATACCAGTCATCCCTGGAACAGGTTCATATCAACGTTGTGAATGCGACGAGTTTGATGGAACGTACAGGAAATCAAGTTGTTCTTTCCCGCCAACGCAACAATGAGCGGTAACTGAGAGGAAGCCAAATGGGCGGCCCGATCTTGGTACATCACAGACCAAAGGTCTCGAGCTACAAATATGAGTAAGGCAACCGTGAAAAATGGTTGAATGGCGTACTGTCAACCAACAGCCAAATAAACATGGCAGTGATGTAAATGAGGATGAAAGAAAGCTCGGATAGAGACGCAATGGATCCTGGACCGATGGTGATGCTCAGCCTGAAGAATACAATCCTGAAGCCACTAGCTAGAGCCATTCGAAACCTGTAGAAGGTAGATGTAGGACGGATCTCGTCTCTATTCTTTTCTTTGTCGTCTTGTTCATTGGCAGGTGGAGAGGTTTCTTGTGTGGAGGCCAGTCTAGAGACGACATAGCGAATGAATCTGATGGCGGTCAAGAAAGCAAGGACGCAGGCAAGAAAAATCCAGAGTTCCTTGACATGCTCGCGTTGTTTTTGATTTCGAATAACGCGGTCTGCTGGAGTGGACGCTGCGGCCCGGGCCCGAGACTCGAGTTCAAAGTGGTAACGAGAACTCATTCTCAAAGAGAGGAAAATTCAACAACTAGGTGCTAGACGAGACAAATTTTTCCTGAGGGTTTTTATTACATGGTCGAGGGAAAATAAACACGTTTTTGTCAGACCCCATGGGCAGGCTTGGATCAGCGGAGGCTTTCAAGAAAGAAGTCAATGGGGTATGGTGCTTATTTCTTGACAGTAAAAACATTGAATCCAAGCACATGGCCTGACTCGGCTGAATGGTTTGAAGAATTTCGGAGATCATAGTATCGGGGCGACGAGACCTTGTGGTGAGGGATAAGAGATAGCGTAAGAGTATGAAGCCAATGGGTTGACCTTGGTTGAACCAACTGAACGAAAAGGGTAATATGATAGCGCCGAACTTCATCCTGGTTGGACTCGATCGAAACGGAGAAGGCTCGGTCCCTGTCGGTGGAGTGTCGGAAAGAGAGGATGAACCAAGGTATATAGTTGTGCCTCAGGATCCGTGTTCAGAGGGGAGATAAATATTGTGAAAGACAGGATGGACATGCAAAAGGTATTTTGAACATTTGGGATGGATCTATTTTAACATAGAAACACAAGGACAGACTGAGATAGATAAAGGGTGCTCCTTGCGTAGACAGAGAGATAGGGTGCAGCATGAGTCGGATGAAATAGTTGCAGCATCATTAACTGGAGATAGAAGCAAGGGTGACCAGCTTTGTCAGTAAAATGGCGTAAGTTTGAACGCATGGTTGTTGGTTAGCCAATGACAGTTTAATTGAACGAGTTCAGAATAACGGAAATTTTTTGCACTATCCAGTAGATAAAAAGGTGCCAAGTGTAAGGAATAGACAGGTATATGACATTGATACATGGTAAGACTCAGAGAGTGATAAAGGACCTGGATGGAGACCGTGAGAGTGGGAATAGTGTGACATGTGGCGGTGCAGACATAAGATAACACTCTTAATGAGTTTTATTAATATAGTAGAGACCACTCTTATCTTAATTATATCTTATACTTATAAAAAGTACGCCACGTAGTAATTTGTCTTATAGTTCTACGTTAAGGCCGAGGAGTGCCGATTAAAGAAGGACCGCAGTTATCCGACCGAATATCATCTAAACAAACCCCATCATCAGCTTACTACTCCGCTCTACATACATTTCATTCAAAAACTACAATCTTATCGTTTGGTAAACTGGTACATGCTGCGCTCTCTTTGCAAGACTTTCCAAATTCGCATATCTCATTCTGTACCAATCGTCCATAGATCAATCTCTAGCACTTCAATGGCCGCTGTTATCAATACCACAACCCAAGACAGGTCCCGTCTCATCCCTTTTTCTTCTCGCTTGAAAGAGGGTAGGGCCCTTGCTCTCGATGTGTGGTCCATTTTCAGGTTGGGATGTTCCTTCCCATGAACGAGATCCTCTTCCTCTGACGTAGATCCGAATTTACCTCAGTGCCGTGAATTTACCCGCAGACTGTATTAACCTTGGTCAAGGGTATATGAACTTTGCCCCACCTAAATGGGTAACTACTGCTGCAGAACAAGCACTTCAGACAGTAGCTCCGAATCACTATTCACACCCACGTGGTAGGATTCGTCTCAGAGAGGCTATCAAGGCTTTCTACGGACCCCAGCTTCAAAGAGAGTTGGACGTCGAATCGGAAATTCTCGTTACCAGCGGTGCTAATGAAGGTTCCTGACCAATGGAGCTTGCTGACAATACATTTACGCTGATAGTCTCTTTTTAGGCCAATACTCCGTATTCACCGCCTTTCTAGAGCAGGGCGACGAAGTCATTATGTTTGAACCCTTCTTCGATCAATATCTTCCTTCTGTCACCTTCAATGGAGGCAAGCCTGTTTATGTCCCATTCCACCCTCCCAAGAGCCACATTGCCAAACCTACGAGCAATGACTGGACAATTGACATAAAAGAACTACGGTCAGTCGAGAACCCCTATATTTTATTCAGTACCTCATCATATTATCACGTTCAGTGCAGCCATTACTCCTAGGGCAAAAATGATCATCGTAAACACACCACATAACCCAATTGGCAAAGTTTTCACTCGAGAAGAGCTCGAAAGCATCGCCGCAATTGCGGAAGAATTCAATCTCCTCGTCATGTCCGATGAAGTGGTAAGAGCCCCTTGATTTGAATTTGGGACGGAGCTTTTTAGATTCATCTCGTTTTATTCAACAAGTACGACTGTCTGGTGTTTGATGGAAAGGAACATGTCCGCATCGCCACTCTTCCTGGAATGTGGGATCGGACTGTTACTGTGGGTTCGGCAGGAAGTAAGTTTTCGCGAACGATTCCAGATCCGGGTTGTTCTAAAGACTGTTTCTGTACAGAGGCCTTCGCAGCTACTGGCTGGCGCGTAGGTTGGCTGATTGGGCCCCAGTCCATTATTCAACCCACTCTCGCTGCGACCACTCGAATTGTATTTTGCACCAATTCCCCGTTGCAAGAAGCCGCTGCGGCTGGACTGGAGCAGGCAAAGGAGCGCCGATTCTTCGAAACACAACGCGAGGAATATTCAGAGAGACGCAAAATCTTATCTGACGCCTTCGACCAACTTGGTTTGAAATATACACAACCTGAAGGCAGTTACTTTATCCTCCTGGTAAGATATGCCTTTCCCCTCACCTCAGTGGCTGAGTTTGGTACAAAAGGATATTTCAAAAGTCGAGTTCCCTGAGGATTATCCATTCCCCCAGAGTGTACTTGGCCGAGGCCGCGACTTCCGGTAGGTTACGAATAGCAACGTTGGCCACACCGGAACTAAATACCTTTTTTGATAGCGCGTGCTGGTTCATTGCAATGGAAATTGGCGTTTCGTCGATCCCTGTCAGCGAGGTTGGTATTTCTCCCTGCCAGTTTGTCACTCGCCTGATGTCTCATGAACTCAGTTCTATTGCGAAGAGCACGCTAAGATCGGTGAGGCATACGCAAGGTTCGCGTTTTGTAAGGACCTGGACACGCTACGGGAAGCCGCCAAGAGGCTGCAGAAACTTAAAGAATACATGCAATAAGCCACCTCTCTCACGCCAGAATAATCAAATGTACAATTCTAAAGAGATAGCCAACACATCTTATTACTTGTTATCGAGTAACTTGTCCGCGACAGAAGAAAGCCATTGGGTCACGTCTCCTGAGGTAAAGTTATAGTACGACGGATTGCTGATCACTCTCTGAGAAAAATATGTGAAGGAAAGCAGGTCCACGATATTTTGCTTCGTTGATTGACCAGGAAGGAGGGTCTTAACCCACTCAGAAAGTGTTTCCGTTTCAAGTAACTGTGACTCGAGGGGTAGACCATCTTCCAGGAACCTTGAATAGACATCAAGGCTTTCTGAGGGACAAAAAAGAGCGAAGTGACTTGTGCCTGATTGCTGCACAGCGCGGCTCTGCATCTTGACGAGCTCTGTAAGTGAGTAATCTCGAACCTCTCTCTGGCTTCCTCCATCCTGGAAGTACGCGTACTGGGTACCCATAACCACAACCATAGTTGCACGGACTGGAATGTACCAGCACGATTCCCTGGGAAGGATCAAAACCTTGATGAGGCCATCCGCGTATAGCTCCAGCATATAGGTCCTGTCCTGTTTACTAATTCCCGAATGGAAAAATCCGATGCCTCTGGAGACATATTCGCGAAGAGTCGGGTCTTCTAGCTTGAATAGACAGTGTTCAAGCGCGTCTTCTGATATGTTGTGCGATAAATAGCCTTTATCGATTCCTGTCTCCAATGTACATTCTGTGATGAGGTCCCGTGCCACTGACTGACAGTGACCCTTGGAAGGAACAAATACCAAAGCCGGACCCCTTGACACTCCTTGAGCTATGATGCGATGCGCGGGTCTCGCCATGGATTTGTAAAGGGACGAAGAGTAAGGGATCGAAAACGTTTGCCTCGTCGTCGTCAATGACTGATCGCGGTCTTGTGGTCTAAAGCTTGAAATGGAGCTTACGGGCACATCCATCCAACCAGCGAGGTCTTTGCAATCATGCAGAGATGACGATAGGCCAATATAACGGACAGGATACGCCTGTGTTACAGCTTTGAGCAGCGCAATTGCCAACTCGTATTCCGGGTTCAAAAGCTCTAGTTCATCGCAGACCACGAGCTTGAGTTGATCTGAACTCGGAAACCGAGATTTAGTCAACAAACGGAGGAGGTTATAAGCAGTGGCTACGACGATGGAACATTGTCCTGGGATGGAGCGCATATCCGATGAAAGTGATTGAACTACAATTCTGCTGGAGTGCGTATAATAGCGGAGATCAAGGAGCATGTCCGTTGCTCCGGATTTTGTTGAGGAGACAACGAGAATCCAACCCTTCTGAAGGGTCCCCAGTGTACGTCTGTAGAGGTATGTTAGTGACAGCGTTTGAACACAATTTGGTTGGCACGCACAGAATGCCTATCTCCGCCAGTATCGTTTTACCACTGCCGGAGGGTCCGCATAGAAGGACATTGCTCTGGGATTGAGCGATATTCCAAAATGCATGTGTTTGTAGATTATTGAATGATGAAACCTTTCGGTATAGAAGGTCCGGGAATTGTGTGCCCTTTATTTCTCGAGCTTTGAGGAGAGGAAGGCCTAAAATAGGAGTATTTGGTAGAGTTGCCAGTGGCATGGTAATTGAATCTAGCGGAATGTCTTGAATGGCTTCAGTGCCGAGCCATCTGTTGAAGTCGCAGCGGATGGTAAAATAAGCTGGTAATTCACCCGAGGGAACCGAGAGAAAGGCGACAACTTTGACGGATAATGTCGTAGAGTGGAAGAGGATCTGTGATATATGATGAATATGGCTCGATTCAGTGTCCTCTATCCAAAGCCACATCTGTTCACTCGACCCGTGTAGCTTAACGTTCCAGTCGAAAGCACGTTGGACAATGATTGATATTTTCAAGACATCTTGCGCTATGGGCTGGAGGTTGTACTCGATCCTCACTGCGGGGAACTGCTTTGTGGCATTGAGGATTGCTTGGCCATGTGCCTGGTTGAGATGAACCAGGGTCCCAAGGGATGCACCATCCGACGCAGCAAGTTGTGCCATAGACCAGTCATCTGCCCATTTTTCGACAGCATGGAAAGTATCTGGTTTCAGAGAAAATTGTCTCAATGGGTGGTCAAAAGGCCATAGCCTGCTTTCTACAGCTCTGCTGAGGCCGAGGAGTGTAGTTGTCACGTGCGCCCACTTTTTACTGATGGCGATGTCCAGCAAGGCACGAACTATTCGACCTCCATTTTGGGCAACATATGCCATATCTGACACTAGTGCGAAGTCCTCCATCATTTCACGAGAAATATAACCCTGGAGAAGAATATTAACCTTCCCGGCGCTTGTTTCAGTCCCTCCCTAAAAACGAGTCAGTAGGCGAAAACTATATGAATAGATCTCCGTACTTGAACGTCGCATGGTATGCGTTCCGTGATAGATTCCAGCTCTGGGATTTCAGATTCGCGGACCTGGATTTGATCAAACTGAAAAAGATAAATCGGTAAATGGATACGTGACTCTTATTAACGCGATTCAGTACCTCTGTGCTGAGACTGAGCATAGCAAGGACATCTGCCTCCGACATCTTGGGACGGAAGCGTTGATTGAAAACCTCTATGGAGGCACGAGAAATATAATACCGAGCGGCAATCCTGCCCAGCTCAGTAATCTGGAACGCACGCTTGGAGCCATCCAAATTGATCATCTTTGCAGAAGCCAGTTTTTGAAGAGCGTCTACGATGAGGTCGTTACGTCGACCTCCAAGTTGCGGGTCATCGGCAATAGAATCTCGGGGAATGCCTGGATGCCACTTATCAAAAAAACAAAAGAGGCATGCACAGAGTAAACAAATACCATATAAAAACGGGTTTTTACGCATCCTAACAAAAAGATACGTGTAGCCAAGCCATTGGACTGCGTCATCAATGGTTGATACTGTTCCAAGGGCTACTTCTGCATTCAATGCATCTATCAGTCCGCCTTGAAATCTGCAAAACGATGTGAATATACCACATCTACAACATGTAGAAAGCGGTTGACTGACTGTGATTCGATTGGAATCTAGATCACTTGTTTAGCATAGAGTCACCAATACGTCCCAAATTTCTAGGCGTACCTGAGATGTGACGGCGTCCAAATAATGTGTGAGTTTGTCTTCTGTTGTGCAAATATAACCTTCTCCACTAGTTTCAAACCCAGGACGACCAGCACGCCCAAACACTTGGAGTACATCAAGAACAGACAGGTCTACAAATTTACTTTTAGAACTGTCATAGACCTGGGTCCCCTTGATGACGACTGATTTATTTTATTTAGTGCTAAACCAAAGGTTCAGAGGCAAAATATTACCTGCATGTGCTGGAAGGTTGACACCCCAAGCTAAGGTCGACGTGCAGCATAAAACCTTGGAGTGGATGGTTGGTCACTGCTTATTCCGTTAGCAGCTGTGAACAACCCACCTTGAGGGCTTTGGCATCAAAAAGCCGTTCCATCAAGTTTCGATCCGATCGAAGCATCCCAGCGTGATGTATTCCAAACCCGTTATCGAATAGAATTTTCATTTCCTTGTTTCTTGATTCTCCAACCTTTTGGCGAAAGAAGTTATACTGGGGATGGTCTTCGCAGCTGAAATCAGCAATCTTGCCTTCAAGAACGGCTGTATCTTTGAGTGCCATAGCAGCCTTGACGGTTTCTTTGCGAGCATGAACGAAAACCATGACCTGATGACCCATCGCAACTAGCTCGGACACCTTTTGGAATGTGACGAAGTCGAGATTTTTACGGGATAATGCGCTCCCGGGCTTTCCCTTTACGCCGATAAAATGTTGTTCCAGAGGAATGGGCCTAAAGGATGAATCGAAGTAAAATAAACCTTTTTGCCGCGAGACACTTCAAACAAAGATTAAAACGTCTGGGCAGCAGATCTCACGGAAGCCACATACCATAAGAAATCCGCGACATCTATATAATTGGGCAGCGTGGCACTCAGTCCTACAATGCGAATCATCGATTGGCTGGACTCGACCTTTGACATATATGAACAAATGGATATATGCATGCGTTGATCAAGATTACCTGTCTCAAAGTCCTTGCCACAATGGTTTCGATAACAGAACCACGCTCCTCGTTCAGAAGATGGACTTCGTCGATGACAAGAAGTTTCAGAGACTAAAACATTGAGTGATAACTTCAAGGGTATAACACAATGGCGTTACTCACTGAGGACAATTCTCCTTCTCCGGTAGGTTTTCTTGTAACGACATCCCATTTTTCAGGCGTCGTCACGATTATCTGAGTCCGGGCGATCTCAGCGCGGGTGAGCTGCATGTCGCCTACGGCGTCTGCGTTAGAATCTTGATTCGATAACGGGTACGCCGACACCGACCTGTGAGCTCCCGTACTTCTATGGACAACCATTCAAGCCGTTTGCCAATTTTACGAACAATTTCGGCCGCTAATGCCTTCATAGGAGCACTTTAAATGATAGTTAGGTTTGCACGGTAATTAAGATCAATTCTAGACTTACACATAGATGACTTTGAATGCATTCCTCTGGATAGAATTTGCGATAGACGTGTGATCAGTGATATGTTGTGAAATGACCCGAAGGATTGCCAACATAGCAACGTCTGTTTTCCCCTAGAAGTAGGTCAGAATGAAATAATGTAAGGCGAGGCGCAGTACGAACAGCACCAGTGGGTGCTGCGTTTGAATGCATAAGTATATATTGAAATAGAGCAAGAGTCAGGGCCTACCGCAAATGAGGAGATTCTCATTGGAACCATACGCGGTCGGGTATACAATAGATTGGACACGGTTGAGGCTAGAGTAGGTCTGTCAGACAGTCAGGCATAGACAGTGGGTTTGAACGAAGCTGATCTGACTTACTGGGAAGCTACCCTTTACGAGAGAGTCAAGCTCTTTCAAAGGTATGAGGCGTTCAGTAGCTTTAGGTGGTATAGGTTTGGCAGGTGGGATTATAACTTCCTCATATTCCTAGTGGTTTGTTAGCCCACAAAAGATGTCAAAGCCAGGAAGGTGGCCAACCTCATGCATGTCCCTCTCTGTCCCGATTGGCAACATATATTTGCTTCCAAGATGTGATACCACATTGCCCTGTGCCATGGAGCTTGATGAATACACATGAGGGAGTACTTCCGCTGGGGCTTCCTTTGAAAATGACGTGATCAGGCTCAGACTGGACGTGTAGATGTTTTCATCCTACCGCAGTTCCAGAAAAAAGTGGTCGCTCAGCATTAGATTTGAACTGATTTTTCATGCGTAATTGAGCGCTTTCATGAGACCATTGGTCCTGGACAGAAAGGGGGACGGCAGGTGGAGCACTAGCCTGTGCTTTGACGACCAGTGAAAGCTATATTTTAACCTTGATGTCAGCCATTATCCAGAATACACAAAGTCCATCGTTACCTCCTTTTCTACAGACGATTGGTTGCCCATGATGTCCATCACCAGATCTACGTCATCCAGACCAATGAGTTCGAGTAGACTGTTGCATTTTTGTTCATCTCCGTCCGATGAGCGTATAATACGTAAAATGGGCTTGATGATAGCATCTGAATTAGGTTTACTGAATGTACCAGAAGGGATTTGAGGATATGTGGTTCGAAGGACTGCCTTCCACGCACGATATGATTTTATTCAGGACTTGAGAAAGTGAATCGCAGTTCAAGTTCGTGTCGTAATCTTGGGACGAGAGCGCTATGGATTCACTCCACAAGGAGTCAGTTTCCTCCCAAGATTCATTTGCCCTGTCCAGTGTGTCTTTGATACGGTGTGCTTCCTTCGTGGTACTGAAAACGACTAAGTGAGACGAACGACTTGGATTGTAATGCAACCTACGCAATCCACTTTTCGGTCAGCTTGTCTTCAGAAGAGCTTGTCCGGACGCCGATCAACTCCTCTAAGTGTTGTAGGAAAGATGCGACCATGCTATGACGAATATAAAGTCAAGTGTTTTGCTTCGCTTTAAAAGTACGATTGTTTATTGTGACAGCGCCTACTGAAGTCTGAGACGATGGCTTTACAACTGGATTGCGGTTTAAACACGATTTTAAACGGTGCGAATGACTCGAAGTGTCCATGATTTTTGATCAATTGATCCGGGACTTAGCAGCCGACTTGACTTGGGATTGCCCTGTCTTAAGTTCAATTTATGTGATTTCTTTGATTATTTGGTTGCTGCACGGATACACTCGTCACGATGAGCATGCGCAACTTCTCCACTGATTCTACACAAAGGGTGATTGTATCAGTGCAATCTGAAGTCGCGTGTAAGTAAGTAAAATATTCTAATATGAGAGTCACCGAATTGTGGAACCTACAAACATGATTTAAAAAAAGTCACAGGTAAGGGGTGTATCAATCTTTTTACATATCGTAAACATTGCTATTGGCCACCTTTTTGGAATGTATTTTTCAGCAGACTTCCATTTTGTTTCCCAATTCCAAGTCGCGTCAGAACATCGCGAACCTCATTCGCTGATCCATTAGCATTTGACCGCTTTTTTGTTCTTGAGCGAGTTTTTGTCAATCTAAGGGCAGGATGCGCATTTGGATCAGAAGCCAAGAATGAAGTATGATCGAGCGTGGAGATGGAAGGCGGCCTAGCAAGAGCTGGGTTTGACAGACTCGCCCTTCCCTCAAGGGCGTCCCGCAAGTCAGTGACACCGAGTCCGCGTGTTGACCTTGCCAAGCTATGAAGGGATATGTTTTCGATATGCATCAGAGCAGGTGAAATCTTCAACAAAGGCGAGACACCGTCGCCACGAACACTCAAGTCATACGCGGAGGATTCAACTAAAAAGAATCAATGGATCAGTAACACTTCAAATTTATAGACTCACAATCTTTCAATGCAAGTTCTGGAGTCCAGCTTGTCTTAAACCTCTTGAGGACGTGCTCCTGATCACTACTGATAGCGTCTTGCAGGGAACGTGAAGATGCAATAATGAGCAATGCATCGTCTACATTTATACCCGATTCCTCCGGTTTTGCTCCAGTTGACGAAGGAAATGTGGATAGATTCCTTATAGCCTTGAAAAGAAAGTTAATGTCGCAATACAGTCAGAGGAAGGTTTATTTCTTGACAAACCTGTTCGGCGAACTCAGTCAGCTGTGTAACATTCCACACTTGGCCAATGGTCAGAAACACGTGTGCCAAAATGCTTTTGACCGCAACAATTCGCTGTAAAATAGCAGGCTCCGTAGTCTGAAAGTCAACCGCTCTATCCAAAGCTAAAAGCATTGGGATCCCGGTAAACAAGCCCCGAACGGGTACTGATAGTTGAATGGTATTCAGAATCTTGAGGATGTTGGCATAGTCTTCCTCAAGAGCACCAGTTTGGGAGGAAAGTGATGAGGGAGCAAGCTCAATTAGGTGTGATATCATAGCCTGCTTTCGGAGCTTTGGAGTGTTAGGGCGCGCGTCGATGCTTGGTCGGCCCCTTGTATGAGTGCTTGGTTCAACATCCAAGGAGTCTGCAGATGCTATATGGGATAATGAAGGCGAAATTGCAAGTACATAGAGATATCCATGAACGGCGTTCAGAAATTTACTGCCTGGATTTGCAAGATGGGAGACAATAGTCGAACTATGGCGAAGGTCAGTTGATCTTCGAGGATGTTTGATCAGCTGGAAATCCCGGTTTTCTCCATACTTCGGCATCTCTTTGGTAATATAATATACGAGGGCATCGGCGCATTCTCTTCTGACTGAAGGTTCTGGGTCGCACAGGAGGCTTAATGTGTCCTGCCAGATATCAGCGGTGACTTTGGTTCTTCTCGCCGGGCGCTCTTCCTCAGGCTTTTCTGGCGAAGATAGGTCAAAGACACGTGATTTGGTGGGTTCGTCCATAATGCTTGCTGGTTCACCGTTGTTTGCAGCTTTGAGAAGGCCTAATAACCCTTTAAAAATGCTATGGATGGCAGACGATCGGCATTCTTTGCGCGACGTCTTGCCGGGGATAAGAATGCCTTGGACTTCAATCAGGACCAAACGACCAATAAGTTCCGCCTATCGCAAGTAAGAAACCGATGATGGAATAAAAGGGCAACCACATACCGTTAAGTCAGGAATTTGATCAGAGTAATATACATGACAGCCTAATGATGATATGCAGCCCACCAAAGGCGCCAAAGCACCATCGTCGGGGTTAATTGAGGTGCGGCGGAGTAGGACCGTAAGCAAGGTCGACATAATATCCGACGAAGAAAGATTGATGAGTGGGGTTGGAGAACTAAAAACAGCTTGGATCATAGACATGACAGCGTGATGTAGGGAATTGATCTTTTCGACATCTTGATACTGCAGAAGGTGGTCAACAAGCCACGTGGGTACGACGTAGCGGTACTGGTACTGCGCCCATTCAGCAACCTTCTTTGCCATCCAGCAACAGTGTTCAATGTGGTCCCATCCATTTAGCTGGTCCACGCTGGTAAACAAGGACTGCATGACGTATCGTAGCTGCTCTCCGTTGGAGTGACTTAAGAGTGCGAATAAAGCGCGCAGGGAAGCCTCTGATACGTCTTCCAATGATGGGCCCTTGTCCCCATCAACATGAATATGAATTGAAGCTGCGCGTCGTTCAACCGCGGGCCTGGTGCGGAACTCTGTTAGATATGGTGACGCTGGTGAGCCCTTTACCGCTAAAGACCTGTCTGTGCATAAGACGATCCCTCAGACAGGTGAAGTAAAAAGGCACGAACTGATTGTTCAACATCGTCATTGACGTTTCAAATATGATTTGAATGCTGGGTTGCAGTATTGTGGATACCTGTGCCCCAAACTGCGCAGCGTCATGATATAAAACCTCAGAGTTAATAGCTGCAGACAGCGCAGCAAGGCCAATTAAACGTGTCCTGCTCGAAACTCAGTGACTGCCTGTGCTAGGTAGAGGAAGAGACTGACCGGTTCTGAGTTTCCTGATCAGGAAGCTTCGAAGCACTAAGAGCACTAAATCTCCTTAGAATTGAAAGGTAACGGTTTGTCATATCGTGGTCTGCGTTGGTTAAACTGCCATTGGTGTATGTTGTCCAGGCTGTAAACTTACTATACCATTCACAAAATGTTGGAAATAGGGAATAAATCAGATCTTACAACACTTGCAGCTCGTGCAACCAAGTCCAAATCCGATGGGAGAGACGAGAGAGAGAAATCAACAGATGAAACCAGATACGGGGACAAAAGGACGATGTCTCGTCGACACTCCGTCGCCAGGGATCGAAGAATTGCGAGTGAAATAAGAAGGGAACTTGAAATTTAAACGGCGTTCAGTTACTGTATAATACTTTTTTTTTAAAAAATACCTACGCCCTTGACCTGGCATTGCCATCCTTGGCTTTGCGACATTCGAGCCTCAATCGCTTTTCCAACTCGCTGCCGATTTTGGCAAGTTTGCTTGGATGGTTTGACCTATAAGAGTATTAGATCTGAGAGACTACTATGCAAGGGCACACAAATCCTGACGCATAGTAAGTCAAACGACTCAGTTCATGAGAATTTGGTGAGTAGTCTGGTCCAGCAGCAAGGAGGGTCGAATTCGGTGGATAGCATGAGTTTAGGAGTTTCACGTGATTGGCAGCGAAGAGGTTCATGGATTCGGATTGACTGATTTGTTTGCCAGTTGAATAAGACGATATGGCCCTAGAGATACGCTGTCTTATAAGATAGCGCAGGTTTATAATACAATGAAAGGACTTGAAAACTGGTAAAACGTAGTGAACCGGTGCTAAGTTAGTGTCGAGTTGATGATGATGGGCGGAGTCTGGCCATCACTGATGTTGTGGGTCTGTGTGTGGTCTTGTTGATTCATGTGTGCCTGATCAACGTCTTATAAATAAATAGACAGGTTGTTTCTGACTGTTTATTTTCATTTTTTTCTTGCTCTCTTCTCTCCTTCCCTCCACAGTTTTTTTTTTCTTGTATGGACACAAACAGTGAGTCAATCTCCATTATCGCATACAAGATGAGTATTATGCTGTGCACCAGACCAAGCCACACTTTTGTGTGCCTTTGACGATACCAGCCAGACGCCCTTTATACGCTTGGACGTCCTGATCCCTTTTTATCTGATTGCTGAACCATGTCGAGTTATTTTTTCTGACGCATTTCAATCAGGTTATTTATATTCGGTGCACGGCTATCATATTTTGCTACGTTATATAATGTCCACTTCCTTACAGAGTTGAAAATGCATATGTGGCTTCCCAAACATAGGGCCTTGCAGGCCCATAGATTTGATTTACGTCCAACTCTGGGTTATTGATGGCGTCAATCAACGATTCAGCCTCGATGACAATGCATGAATGGTTGTCGTAAATTTTAGTTGGTCCCCCTTGGCTCCTTTTTCTGGGGATTGGTAGGTCAGGGTTGAAGATGCCGTTGCAAGTGTAAACTTGAAGTGCAATCTGATCCGTAAAGATGTCCAGTCTTTGGGGGTGCAGAATAAGTAAGTCTTGTTAGATTGTAAACCGTTTACTAACTTAATACCGGAATTTGTGCTCCAGAATGAAGCTGCAGGCTTGCGGCTGTTTGGGTGGTCAAACGCCCAACAATTATCAAATCCAACACACCCTATTATTTAATAATTAGAATATGTTTGTCAGCCCGGAATAATCGAACAGAGGAGCTGTTATACGCGCCCGTCCCGCAAAATTCGTCCTTTGCTGTCGCTGGAATATTGAGGCCGATGGATTTCGCCTTTCTGAAATCCATAGGGGTCTTATCAACAGAAGATAGCTTCCCGGTGGGTATCAGAGCGCCGTCTGTCGCGACCCAGCGAGATGCTTGGAATTCCATGAAGTGATGGTTCAAATCTTGAGTTTCTTGATACGCTTCAAGGTTCCAGTAGTGGTGACCGCTCAGCATGATCGGGGTGAGTGCAGACGAAGTTGCCTTTATGCTGATTTTCCACTGGGCGTTCCGTTCCAAGGTGTAAACTACCTTTACATCAGAGTTAGCAGTTCGTTGTGTTTCGAGTACCGAACATGGACTCCATACCGTGGTCTTAACTGTGCCTGGAAAACCTTCGGTTCCACTGGGATCGACCAAACTGAATGTCACAGAGTGAGCAGATACCTTGTCTACATTCCACGGTCGACGGTCGTATCCAACCAAGCCACCATGCAATGTGTTGTTACCTGTGGGATGCAACGGTCAAGATCCCTTCCTGTATTCCAGATAATTGGCTCCAACCTTCATTGTGTGGAACGAAGAACTTATTGGGTCCTGATGCATCCTTACTGATTGGGATAGTGAATGTGCCATTCCTAATCCTGTTTGCATATCTAGAAAAAGGTTGGCTACGACTTTCACTCGGACAATGGATCGACCAATTACCTGCCCACTATAGGACCGAAATATGGATGGCCTTTGGCATCACTTTGGTAGAGGGTCTGACAGTGATTGCATAAGGGGATGCAAAATAGAGTAGATAGTTAAGAGTGTATCTGCTCACCGCATCGTCGAATCCAAGCAGGATGTCACGAAATCGACCTTTCTATACAACAAGTCAAGGTTATTGTCTGCGGGAAACGTAATCGCAAAAATGAGAAACCTTGTCCTTCACTTGAAAGCTGGTAGCTGTTGCGCCAAATGGGAGGAAGGTGGCGAAGGCAGAAAGGTCAGGGGACGCAATGCGTATAGATCTAAGAGGCTGTAAAATGTTCAGCTTATCAGGAGCTCGAAACGGCGTCTATGCCGCATCATGATTAGACTGACATCAGGGATCGAGGAAGCAGTGGCAGAAAGGAACACAAGCGCAGTTACAAGAAGGAGTCGCATTTCTCTTCACTTGCTTCAGGACTCTGATTACTTCGTATTTAAATGATGTATTCGAATGGAGCCCGGAATATTGTGCACATGAACTCCACACATGATCACCTACACGTCGTTCAGCACACACAAATATATCTATAAATCATGGCATCCTTATTATAAAACATGCTTCGAATGAGCGGGTGCGGTTTGTGTTAGAACGGGCTTGTCATCTTGACCTCCTGAAGAGCTAGGATGGATAGTCGAACACAAGATATACAACAACTAAAAGTGGTTCGTACCTGACATATTTTCCTGGAATTTCGCCGTTGAGTGGCCCATTAGAACGGTGTAAGGTCGTTCGGGCCGTCGCTTAGCTTGGGCGACACTGTCGAATACCCACTCAGGTTTGACGATATACGGCTTCTTTCGCTGTTTATGCGCTAAGAAGCGGTGGACTTTGGAGCCGCTTAGACACCTAGATGTTATAATATGTGTACATTGGGTGGGAGAATTCCTGCATATACAGTCAATTATTGTGCCCCAACGAATGATGACCGCATGCCTTACACAATTTGTCCGCCTGCACTCAGTGCAGCACGTTTGAGTTCTGTATCTGTAGATCCTTCTATATATCCATTAACGTAGATTTTGGCACCGGATAAGGCCATGCGAAAGCCAGGTACCGCTTTGGGAGCTGGTCGTTGGGCGGACAGCTGCTTTTCCCTATCGATAACAGTTGTAGCCTCTGTCTTGCGCCGCTCCCATATTTGATGACCAGTAGCGCAGTTATACACAAGATCTATCAAAGTAATTTTCAAAATGGAAACCAAGCCTCACAAACAGGTCTTTTACCAGTTCTCTCGCTGATGTCGGAGCGAGTAATTGGATTCAATGGATGTGAAAGTTGACCAAGTAGGGCATCTGTTACAGATGAAAAAGCGCATGGTGTAGTCGATGGTTGTGCGTCCTTCCCCTTCACCTTTGTAGAGCGATCTGGTTTAGGAGCAGTTGAAAAGTATCTTTCCATTATACAAGATTCTAGAGAAAGTAGAAATACTCAAGGGAGAAAACGTGAGAGCAGTCAACCTAAAAGCTATCAAAGGATGTTCGGGAAAACGTTTACCAGGTTATTTTTTCCTTGCAAAAAGGACTTGGAATACAAATGGGTTGGATTTGATGCACGAGTGTTCGGGTTATAAGGACCAGGAAAGCATCTGAGTTGGCCAGATTCTAATATAACAGTGAGTCACAACTTGAAGTCGATACATCCAAAGGTCTCAGTTCTCTCAGGTCAATCAATCAATAACCACGTGACCGTGTCGTGCTTCTGACTTCATTCACTTCCATATCCGATTTGGTCGTGACTTGGTATTTTTTATTATTATAGTGAAAGGAGGCAATGCTATGGAATTCCAAGTTAACCTTATCGATTGGCAACTTTCTTCGGGCAAGTTGTCCCCGAATACATAACAACTCTAGGAATATGTCCACCAAATCTTACCAGGATGCCGTTGAACACCTCAACTCTCTACAATCAAATGCAGCAACTCTCGAAGCAGTTCGTGCCTCTGGCGGGCGTCTCAGTCAGTTCGCTATTCCAGAAATGCTCGAATATTTAGAACGCATTGGGTATACCGTAAGCAATTGCACTCCTTAGCATAAATTCCAACCGTTGTAACTCTTCTGTAGCCTGACCAACTCAATTCATTGAACGTTATCCATATCGCAGGCACTAAAGGGAAAGGTTCGACAAGTGCATTTGTAGATTCAATCATTCGACATGCCAAACCGGACTGGAAAATAGGTATTATTTATGCACTCTTCTGTCAAAGCTTAACTAACTATCAACCCAACATAGGTCTTTATACATCACCACACCTTATAGCTGTTCGAGAACGGATACGAATCAATGGTAAACCCCTATCTGAAAGTGACTTCGCCAGATATTTTTTTGAAGTTTGGGACCGCTTGAAGAGCAACAATACGGTACGATTTTGCATCCATCTTTGTTTACTTTATCAACTTGGCCCCTGACAGAGCCGTGTACCGACAACGCCGCCGATGCCTGGCTATTTCAGATTCCTCACTTTAATGGCATTCCACGTTTTCACGGAGCTAAAGGTTGATGCAACAGTCCTTGAAGTCGGGGTTGGCGGGACTTTTGACAGCACCAACATTGTCCCAAAGCCAGTAGTTACTGGCATCACAGCGCTTGGAATTGACCATGTCCAAGTTCTCGGGAAGACCCTTCCAGAAATTGCGTGGCAGAAATCTGGAATTTTTAAAGTATCTTTCTCTCATGGGTGTTAATATTAGTATATCTTACCAACCTTGCATCTACCCAGGAGAGTGTTCCGGCTTATTCTGTGGACCAATCACAAGATGCTCTACAAGTCATCGAGGAAAGATCGAAGGAACTCAAAGTTGGTAATGGTATTGTGCCCTCTTCACATGTCGTTGACCCTCCTCCGTCACTAGTCACAGGGCCTCAAAATCGTTCCTGAGCCACAGCGGTTCAACTATAAACTCGGTCAGTTATTCATTCACAGCAAAATATATCATGTTGACGGTGTCCTAGGTCTTGATGGAGCACACCAAGTGCAGAATGCTACACTAGCGGTAGAACTGTCCAAGGCATTTTTGGAAGCCAAAGGAGGGATGACCTTTAAGGATTCAATTATGCCTCAGTCGTTCCAGGAAGGTCTTGCGAACGCCAAATGGCCGGGAAGATGCCAAACTATAGTAGATTCTAAACGACCCAACACAACATGGTACCTCGATGGGGCTCACACAGTAGAGAGTCTCAAGTTCTGTGCTGAATGGTTCGCTACTCCAGGGGTGGGGGTTCTATCCAAAGATTCCAAGCAAATTCTTGTCTTCAACTGCACGAGTGGTCGATCTGGAGAGTCATTTCTTCAAATAATCAAGGAGACAATCCTGGCAAAGTTGGAAAAATCCTTCATGGAACTTCCTTTCTTCGATGAAGTCATTTTTTGCACCAATGTCACATACGCAGATGGACACTTCAAAGGAGGTGAGCGGTATACTTATTAAGTTTGATTCATGCGTGCTCATAGTTGTAAAGATTTGGCAACCAAGGCCGTGTCGCCTGACGATCTCAAGGTTCAAGTAGCACTTGAGGCTGCCTGGAAGAACCTCTATCCCGAATTTCCTCATGACAAAATTCATGTTCTTCCGTCGATTGAACACGCGGTGAAAGCCATAGAGATGGTCCCAACGGATTCGCCGGTTCATATCTTAGTAACAGGAAGCTTACATCTTGTTGGTGGTGTCATTGAAGCCGCAGGCTTGTCAGACAATGCATTCTGATTGTTGTAACAATCGTGGTTGAATCGATATAAGTTTGTACATAGATTTTATATTTATACATTATAACTTCTTTATTCATCTTCTTGCTGCTTTCTTTCCCCATATTTTTTCAGCTCCAAAGAAATGAATCGCCTGTTGAAGTCAAAGATGAAGTTGAGTCATTGATTACAGCCTATCCATAGATATTTTTACCTGAGAGTCCAGAAAATCGCGCACTTCTGCCCGGAGTCGACTGGTGAGAGGTGCATAAGACTCAGCCATTTTCAGAAACACGTCGAAGTTAACGGGCTGACAATTTGTTAGTATTTCCTGTTACGATCTGCTTCGATCAATGCGCTACCTCGTATCTCAGTATGCGCAAATGTAATGTCTGATCCTTCTGGATACAATCCGTCATATACGCTGTCCATGTCTCATCAAAAGCTGGGGAAGTCCGGATTTTCTTAGGTGTCTGAACAACAAGCTGCCCCCGTGTCCTTTCGTAGTGGCCCCCTTGAGGCTAACGATCACATAGGCCAGGACAAAAGGCCATGGAAAAGTTAAAGGCGCTACAAGGGATCAATCAAAAGGCGCACACCTTACCTTTGGCACTGTCCTCGCTGCATCGCCCGGGCTTAAACCAACGCTAAGAACTGAGCTATATTAGAATATCGCAGGTAAAAGGGGCAGGAACAGCAATATCAGCGTCACTTCGCTCTCTGTGCTTCTACGTCATGTCACGCACAAGTGATTAATCAACTCTGATTCTTCTGCGGCAGTGATTGATTTCCCGTCTGTTGGTATTGAGGCAAACGCCATGTCATATGACTTCGAGATGAAACCGGGTTTATTGGATGGTAGTCGTTGACCAAGCAAACTTTGGCCAAATTGAAGTGAGTCGGAGGTCGTCACCTCGTCCTCATCATTGGTCCTGTGGTGTTGGAAGGAGGCGCTGTCGAGAAGACCAGATGATGGGAGGTTGGTGTCATATAGAATTGCTCGTGCTTTGGAGAGAATGGCATCACGACCCGACCTTGGCGTTGAAAGTAAGGTTGGTGGTTCTTTCTGAGCGTTCCGCTTATTCGGCTGAATCATTGGGGCAACGTTTTCAAATAATGTTTTTGATATCTGGGGTGCATTTGGAAGAACTGGTGGCGCTGGTTGTGTCGGTTGTCTAGGACCACGAGATGTGCTCGAATGATCTCGAGTTTGCTTGTGAATCAACACTTTGACAGTGGGGATCTCAAGACCATGTTGCCTCGCGCAACTGAGAATATGTGCTAATTTCTGCACAGAGGTCTTCCTAGCTGTCCATTTCACTTCACACGAGACGCAGGCAGTGAGACCTTCAACGTCGTTGGGCGCAATATCACTCTGCTCATCAGAGAGTGGCCGAGCAACTTTTACTGGCCGGAGTATGACGGTGGGTGGTCTGGTTACCACCTTAGATGCTGATGAACCCGTGTGTTGGAATGCAAATTGTTGCAGGTTTAAGCCCTCAGAACGTTCCATGTGATGAGATTGAGGTTCGAGCATTCCTCCACCTGAGGCTCCAGCAGCGTTATCGGAAGAATTCGTTTTGATGTTTATTGCTGCGGTGTGTGGTAATCGTGCTGGAGTATCTGAATCAGAAGAATCTTCTTTTCAATGAATAGAGATTCTTGGACTACGTCGAATATTATAGCATACCTGAAAGCTCAATTACTGAGATTTTCTTGCCCTTGACGGTGTGGCTGCCTTTCCTAAAATTTCTCCGCTGTTCCTCCCTTTCTGGTTCGGAGTCCTCCACAATCTCCAAAACCTCAACACCCAAAGCACGTCGGTAGCTAGAGGCTGGCATATGAGAAGGTTAAATGTTAAATAATGGAACAAGCTTCAAGACACAAAACGATAGACAGGTAGATGGTGGTTGCTCATAAACGTTAACAGTCAGGTCTGGGAAAGTTATCTCCTAATTCACGCGACGACGCGTTATTTGGCTGTGTTATTTACATGACCCTCATTGACCACTGGCAGCATTTGAAGCACGGATACCTTAATCGCAACCCTTGAGATACATTTTACAACCTTACCCCCGTTCCAACACCTGCGCCGCCTATCTACCAAAGTTACGTCATAGGAGACATCACAACACTGCCCCTCTGACAGAAACCGTCTACCAATGGATTCTCGCGGATCTATCGCGATGGGCGCCAACGTCCAGTCGGTGTCTCGAGAAGAAGTATATCAGGTTATCAGGGCTGCTGCTTCTCAGGATGTATCTGTCATTCAGGCATCTACAAAGCGCTTAAAGGAAATGCTGGATATGTTTGGGTGCTACGATGCCTTACAGGAAATTGCTGCCAATGCCACTCTACCCATCGCCATTCGCCAACAAGCCATTATTCAGTTCAAAAACGCTGTGGTAGGCCATTGGAGATCACGCAGGTAATTTCCTGAATACGTTGTGTTGAATCACACTAATGGAATTATGAAAGGCTTTTGTCTGACGAACTCAGATCCAACATCCGTCAGCGTTGTCTGTCCTTCATAGATGAACGAGATGAAACGGTTAGCCCTTTATCACCACTTGCTAATGTGAATGTTTCTCATATCCACAGATCGCAGAATGCAATAATTTAGTCGTGTCTAAACTCGCCAGAACGGACTATCCACAACAGTGGTCAGCTTACCATCTCTCCTGCATTATCGCCTATATGTCAATTTTCATCCGAAAATATTTTCAGGCCACAACTTGTGCATGATCTTGTTCAGATAATAAATACCAGCTTAGAACAGCGCTACCAGGCGCATGTGGACCACCCGCAAGCTACACTGAGGCTCCGTCGAAGCCTCCAACTACTCAACGATATATTGAAGGAATTCGCGAGCATGAAGCTTTTGAACGGAGTTAAGGTCATGTCTCAAGTAAGTGTTCATCCTGATCGCGGCTATCTTTCCTATTGACTTTCACATCAGATCACTGCAGAGCTCAAAGATGTCTTTTATCGCTATTACTCAGGAATGGCGTCTATATTCACCCCAGAACAAATTACGGGCCCCAATTTAAATTCACAAAAGTTGTACGATGATATCCGACTGTGCCATCTGGTTTTCAAATGCCTCGTTAAAATGGCCGTCTGGCTGTGGAACAAAGCTGGACAACTACCTAAAGAAACTCGGGAAGAGCGTGATAATTGGGTGTGTTGTTACCTGTACCTACTTCTCTCTGCTCATGATTATCAGTTTTCCATCCTATTCAATAGCTCGATTGCTCAGGTGAAAACCTTAACGGTACTTCGCAGATCTCTGCTTTCGTCGTTCATCGAAAACAATCTCCAACCAGATAGTCAATCTGCTGAAACCATCATCATTTACACCAGACACCTTCGTCTTTTCGGAAAATTTTTTCGACGAATCCAACAACTCCAGCCAGAAAGGTTTGCATCCTGTGAAGGCTCCCCTGAATTAATTCTGTACTATTGGTCGCAAGTAGTTGAAGCGAAAGAGTATCCTCAAACTTACATCTCTGGTAACTCCGCTGTCGACTTGCAATAGGCAAATACTGAAAATTTCTCCAGACTCCGATGAGGCCTTGTTCCCAGTGAAATTCCTGGTTCAGGGAATGGTATTGTTCAAGGAAAGCTTGTCACAGTGGACACCATTGAAGCGAAATGGAATTCCAAACAAAAATTGTTTGTGGCTCCTTTCTGTGGTCAATCGTCATTTATTGATGCTTTTGCCTAGCGTTGTCAGAGACCTTTGTCAGAAATGCGGTCGAAATCCTGGTTTCAAGGTTCATGCTTCTGAATACGGGGGACTTAGAAAGTTGGATGGCAGACCCTGAAGAGTGGGTCAATCTGGAGGACAAAGAAAACGACCAGTGGGAGTATGAAATCAGAGTGCGTTTGAAACCATCCCTTAATGAGGTGATGCTGATTGTTCGTAGGCGTGCGCCGAAAGGCTGACAACACAGCTTTGCAATCAATTCGCTGATTTTGTAGTGCCCCTCCTAAAGTCAACCTTCGAAGCTGCTGCCCGTAAGTGTAAGACGCCCTGCATAATTGTTTTGCATGCTCACCTTGACACAATATAGCTCTTCCCGCAGCCAACTTGGGAAGTGTCGTCCAGAAGGAAGCTTTGTATTGTGCCATAGGACGATGTGCTAATCGCCTCCACGGACAAATTCCTTTCGAAGCTTGTCTGCAGACCATCTTTTATCAACAAGCCCATGACACAAATCCGACGTAAGTAGCTGGATGTATGTTGTACCGACGTATGCTTACAGTCAATACTAGCTACCCCATCATCAAGAGACGCATCGCCTGGTTGATCGGAAAATGGGTCTCCGCTGAATGTACCCCTCCAAACAACCCTAAGATCTGGGAGATTCTGGTCCATCTCTTACAGGACAGAGGTCAGAGCACGGATACGGTTGTACGTTTGACGGCAGCTATGTCGCTGAGGGAGTGTGTCGATGTACGTGGTGTTTCAGATTTTAATAAGCGTCATTTGATCCATGATTATTGCAGGTACTGCAATTTGACCCTCAGGCTTTCGAGCCATACCTGGCAACGACTATTAATCAGCTCATCCAGTTGATGGGAGAAGCCGACACACTCGAAAGTAAACGAAGAGTAGCAGACACGTTGAACGTCGTTATCGAGCAATCTGGGAGAAGAGTAATTTATATCAGTTCTGAAAACACATTTTCAATATTGATGTCTCACAGATACAACCGTTCATAGCTGTCATTACTGAACCAATCCCTGGTCTCTGTGAGCTTCGATCTTCTCTTCTGACACTGTTGGGCAACACCTCATTCCTGATAAACCCAGGGCTGAGCAGCGAAAAGGACTTCATGTTGAAATCGTCGCTATTAATCACTGTTACTAAACTGGTTGAGGTATTTGCAAACCGTGGCGTTTATCTGATTTTCGCTCATTTCAGTCACTTCGTAGGCCACACGAGAACAATCAAATGCTTTAACCGGACTAGTCGAATCACTCATCAAGGAGAGCACCACACAGGAGGTTTGTTCCTGTTTTTCGTGACCAGAACTATGCTGAGAAACTTTTGGAAGGCGATGGTACAGCTAGAGGAAGACGCTGTAGTGCTTTGGCTAGCTGCACTCCGTAACAGTCCTGTGTTCAATAACGCAACTGATACGGGTCTGTTGAGGTTGTTCCCAATGGCAATCAACTTGCTTTCCACAAATCTTGACCTCTTGGGAAGCTTGACTGACATTCTGGAATCGTACTTCCTATTGGCGGCAGGCCCCCTTCTCTCTGTGAGTGGTTATTCCAATGCTTAGCGAACCTCTAACCACAATGGCTGCCAGCTCTATGCCCAGGACGTATTCAAAGCATTCGAAATGGCGTTCAACAACAAGCCTATTGATCAAAATGCGAAGGACCTGGTCAAAACATTGGGTGTTGTCGTCCAAATAACCCCCTCGGGGTTATGGGGCGAGGCACTGCATTCATCTGGTCTATTCCCATATCTTCTCAAAACATTGGTGGCCGGTGAAGTATGGTTTACACAATTTCTTGTAACCGACGAACCTGACTAACATACGTCAGAGTGATACCCTCGTTCTCGTGGAACACATATATTTGTTCTCTAGGATCGTTGTGTCGGATACACAAATGTTCCAGAACCTGATGAAGGCCTCAGCTGAAACACTCGGCCAACCCGAGAGTACACTCTATGATCTTTTACTGGACCAGTGGTGGGGTAAAGTGCGTGAATTTTATTAACAGCAAGTCCAGGTGTTCATTGCCTTAGTTTGACAACATGAGCGAACCTCGACATAGGAAGCTGACTGCTATGGGAGCTGCTGGTCTTGTTTCAACCGGCAGACCAGAGGTATTATCCCGTTTGCCAACAGAAACGTTTAACATGTGGCTCGATGTCTTTGGAGAAATTAAGGAGGCCCAAGCAAGACCCGAGACGGATGATAACGACATGTATGGCTGTAGATTCTTTGATGAACATCATTATTAACACTCTCATCCCACAGCCATCCCTCATCTCCTGACGACCTCGTGCGTTTCTGGGACCTAGACGCCGTCCCAGATTCATTCTACAAGGGGAGTGAATCTACGCCTGAATACGACCGCCGAAAGGAAGTAAGTTTTGCATCCCATTTAGTGCCTGTTATCGTGTTCATGCTGTTTCATAGGTATACAACTGTGATATTGTTCGCACTGCGATTCTCGTCAAATTTGTGGCAGAGCGGCTAGAAATCGCGAAAAATATCCAAGGAGGCATGAACTTCCAAAGATACCTAAACAATTCAGACCCCACGGTTTTAAAGCAAATCCAAGATATTCTGACCAGGGGATCAGTGTAAATAGGGGCGCTTAATTACTCAAAACTCGTGTACTTACAACCATCAGACAACATCATTCAACGCTGGATATGAACCAAAACAGTTTTATTCCGAAAATGCAGATTCTGTATAACTGCCCATGGATCCAGAGAGATCCGTGCCTAAATCGAGGTCACTACTGAAATCGTAGTCACTCTCTGTCATTTCACTACCTGTAACCTCCACCATGTATCTCTGTGCATTTATCACACCCTCTGAACATCTCAAACAGAGCCAACCAGATTCATCACCGCCATCATCCGCGTTATGTAACATGCGTTCAGCTATGCACTGGTAGCAATAGATATGCCCACAAGATGTTTGGTACGGATTGTTGATTGGGTATGCGGGGGCTTCTGCAGAAGAGTCTGACCATAAGGTTTGGAAGATGTTGGCAGGCTTTGATACGTCCAACCTCGCAGCATTTTCTGCACAGATAGCACACTGATCTGGGGGCAGCGACGCATACTTTCCAAGTGGTTTGGATGATTTTGGAACGGCCGCTGAAGTCGGGAATGCTATCGCATATATCGATTTTGGCGAAAACTTGGTAAGCAGATGTGACACCCTCCGTCTCACTGATCGTGCATTCAAAAGTGGCAAGGCAAACAAGAGAAATTCCTGGGACCATATTGTGAGTTTTGCGAAAAAGAAGTCCATGTAACTGACTATATCTTACTGTGAAAGCATGCCAAACCATTTGCCTGTTCATAAATTCATAGCTAACATCTCTCTTTACGAGCCGCCGAGACGGTACCAACTTCATCATCAAAAGCCTGTCGGCAAGCGTTCTATACCTATAAATATGGCATTATTAACAAACGATAGGATATTATTCAAGCGAAACGAGCAACCTACCTCCCATTCCACAAAAATGCAACGAAATTGACAAGGCCCAGTGCAGTGTATATGGACTCAACTGAGTGAAGGGTGTCCCATGCTTTTCTTCTGATGTCAGAAGAGGGTGCATCTGGCCATGCTTGAGATAGTGCATGTGTGCGTAGTCGGGCGTGGAGATAGGGGACAATGTGCGTCAAGGCACCGTGGATGATCAAGGTTTTGCGGGGTAAGCCAGATGCTAAAAGGCGCGTTAGCCTTTTGAGGAATGATGTTGTATTTTTATTTTTACCACTTACGCGTCAGACGATTACTATTTCTTTGCGGAACAACATATCGAAGGTCTTGGAGTTTGGCTCCATAGCTAGCGCCTGTGTCCCATATGGCGAACTTATAGAGAACGAGTTGAATGAACAGCCTCAGCTCGAGTTCTGAGTATGCCTTGATGCCAATCTAATATAGTGTAAATATAGATGATAAACCAATAGAGAACAACATACGTTAACGAGAGACAAAGCTTTATTTATTGGTTCATGGAGAACGTGGGCCAGTTCTTGGTCAAGCAATTCTGCATCCAGCTGGCCGACACGGATTATTCGTTTATTTTGCCCTTCGTTTTGCAAAGTTGGATTAAGATTTTGAAGAATCTCAGATAATTTTGGCTGAACGCTGCGCCAAACGTCCTCCAATCGACCTAAAGCTGAGGAATGAGTAGATGGAGTAGAGGAAGACATTAGGACGAGGTCTTTCCGGTCAGCGGCAATCAAGCTTAATTCCTTTTCCACACGTGAATTTGGGGGGGCACTCAGCAGTGTCAGTGTCACTCAGCTTAAGAGGTACTAGTCACGTGTTGCTACACCAGAAATATAATTTGAAATTGATTGACAAGACAAGAGTCAGAGATAGTTGTCGATCTACGCTTAAGATTCATATCCTGCTTGTTCATTAACTATCACCATGGCGGAAGCTCTTCAAAAACTTATTTTAGAGACGCTTGAAAAGACAAATGTTATCGATGATACCCGTTCCTTGATCATCCCAGGTCAATCTGCTCCAGCAGCTTCGAGCGAAGATCAAATTATAATCTTAGGAGCATTGAACTCTTTGCTCAGCCGTGAGGTAGGAAGAGCAACACGAAAAGATTACCCCTGCTACAATACTCATAAATCATTTCTAGATGATCGAGTACGAATCACATGAAGTTATCTCACATGTACCCACTTCCGAAGGGTCCCAGATTCTCCAAAGCGGTTCGCATGAAGCCCGTGTCTGGTCAGTTCTGCCGCTCAAGGGTGAAGGAACACCTGTTACTCCTGCTCAACTCAAGTCGAAAGTCGGTGATGAGACGGCTAAAGTGGGACAGGGAAGAGCCTTTAAAAATGGCTGGATCGGCAAAGAGGGCGATGGTCTTGTGAAGCTTGTAAGTGAAAATCTATGGTGAGGCCTTGGCCGTCCTATTAATTTAAATATAGGTTCCCGAGGTACTTGATGCAACCCAAGAAGATCTCAAGGAAATAAACCAAACCGGAACTCTGGCTGTTGGAGAGAAAGTCCTTGCTGACCTTCGAAAGCGAAAGTTGATTATACAAAAGTAATTTCCATTTTTTTGGTTATCTTCCTACATATTTGCTGTCTACTTATCCAAACAATAGGAAAGGCCAGTGGTTTACAGTCAAGAAAGGCGTCAACTTCAGCACATCGACTGCAAAGCCAGAAACAGACTTGACCGTTGAAATGCTTACTTCGTATGCTTCCCCCCTGCGTGTCCTTGAGGTTTATTCATTCCAATTATAGCGGCTCATGGAAAACGGCGACCTACAAAAAGTATAACTTCGAGGCTGAGGGTATTCCAACATCGGGAGGAGCGCTTCACCCTCTACTCAAAGTTAGAGAGGAGTTTAGAAACATATTCTTGGAGATGGGGTGAGCAATACTGATCAACACTTTGATTCAACCGCTGATACCAATTTCAAGGTTTGCAGAAATGCCAACCTCATCTTTCGTCGAATCAGGTTTTTGGTGCTTCGATGCATTATTTGTCCCGCAACAGCATCCCGCCAGAGATATGCAAGATACTTTCTACCTATCTGGTCCGTAATCTTCTGCACGACTTCTCTCATCTGCTGATTACAACGTCATTACAGATCCCAAACATTCCCTTCCACCCAACCCTGATTATTACAAACGTGTATCCGCAACTCATGAACATGGTGGTTTTGGTTCGGTAGGATATCGTGCCCCATGGTCCCACGAGGAATCAAGCAAACTACTCCTTCGCACCCATACCACCGCCTCATCGGCCCACATGCTGTACAAACTAGCTGCAGCGTGTCGCGGCGAAATAACGAAGGATGACAGCGCTGAATTTACACATGGAGCGCGACCAACTGGAGGGTCTGCAGGTGAAGATGACGGATTTAGGCCCGCAAAGCTATTCAGTATCGACAGAGTCTTCAGAAACGAAACTATGGACGCCACTCACTTGGCAGAGTTTCACCAGGTCGAGGGTGTAGTTGCCGATCGCGGTCTTACCCTGGCTGATTTGATTGGTGAGCCCTGATGGTCCCTGTAAAGATGGCTGTTTGCTTATGCTAGGGTAGGTTTCATGAGGGTTTTCTTCAAAAAGATGGGAATTGAACAAGTTAGGTTCAAGCCTGCTTATAACCCCTACACGGAGGTAATTTAAATCTGCATATTACTGTGATAGACGCTGAGAGTCTTGTCAGCCTTCCCTTGAGATCTTTGCTTTCCATCCCCAATTGAACAAATGGGTTGAAGTGGGCAACAGTGGCATGTTCCGACCCGAAATGCTGGAGCCTATGGGTTTCCCTAAAGATGTTCGGGTTCATGGGTGGGGTTTGAGTCTGGAGCGCCCAACGATGATTCGGTATGTTCATGTGGTGTTATGGTGTCATGAGGTTGACACCTTCCATATAGATACGGTATTAACAATATTCGAACTCTCGTGGGACACAAGGTATCGATAGAGGGTATTGAAAATTCACCAGCTGTAATGTTCTAGATGCGTGGTTATAGAGAAATAAAACCTCTTGCTTCGATGGTAACTAGAAAGAGAATATGGCAGCATTTTTCCTCGTCCCAAAGGTATATACCAGTGCTTGGCTCATAAACAACCCAACTGTAATGCCTATGGTCACTGCTATCATTGCACCACCAATATCGATTCCGTTTCCATTCGCAGTGATGCCCCCGGCTTGGGAAAGACCAGACTAATATGTGGTTGACAACGTGAATACAACCTGTAACATGGTGGAAATTTGCGATGACGACTCACTGGGACCAAAAACAAGACACCCGTCACCATCGATGTGAAGGCAGTTCCACCCATTCGCCTCGAATACACATTCCCTAAAATCCCCACTGTAAAAGCACCAATAGCAGACACAACATCAGATCGGTTAAATATGTAGTGGTTGGCGATCTTATTCGAGGCATATGAACAACACGAAATGACGACCATCACCGGTAGCTGTTTGCTTTTGAGTGGCTGTAGGTTGGACAGCGATGACAGAGTTGAAAACAGAGGCACAATGATAAACGACGTCCACAACGGGAAGGACTGAAGGTACCACGGAAATGTTTTTGGACGGTAGCACCCATCGTAAATGTCCTGTTCACTGGGCTGTATAGTGTGAGTGAAAGTCCATGTGCCGTTCAGCGGTAGGTCTAATGACGTTGTGCTATTATCAGCCATCCATGTCCCAGCCAACGAAACCGTGGAGCTCAAACTTGTGGAAAGTGATTCGAGGCGATGGCGAGTAAAGGGATCAAGCAAAAGATAGAAGTCATTTCCGATTTGTAGGCCAAAACCCTATCACGAGTCAGTCGCTCGTTCAGACGTATAATCTGAGACCACACTGACCAAGAATAAAGTGTAGATCAAGGCATACACCATTTTGACGCTTCCACAAACAATGTTCTTGGATGCCAGCTCCAATGAGCTACTCACTGTCAAGTAGACCAGTCAATCATCAACTAGTACCGATACAAACCACCAAGGGCGTACAGATGAGATACCCAGGAAGGATTCCAATGATTCCCGAGGAGGAAATGGCCGTATAGCAGAATATCTGACTACGGATACTGCTGAGGCCACGGGCAACAAATGAAACAAAAATAGAGACAGTGATTCTGTTCGATGGAACGTCAAGGCCAACGGCATTCAGCCAAATCGCTAGAACACTCACTCGAAGACATTGGCATATAAGGCGCTCTTCTTAGCGACACACAGTTGAAGATAGGCAAGCAGCATGGCCGCCATCCCCGCTATCCACATATCAAGGAACGACCCACCAAACGCCAGAGGGCATATAAGTGCAGATAAACAGAAGGCGAGGAAGCAACGAAATGCTACTGAATAGGGCGGGGGCGCTTGAAGAAGCGCCTCTAATTGCTCTGTCGCTTGCTTGGCGCTGATCTCGTCATGCACCACCGCTCGGTAGATGAGGTGGACTTTATGTAAGGAGCCGAGAGAGAGGCGACCACCACATTTAACAAAATGTGACTCAGTTCCACCCAAATCCTGATCTCCAAATGAACAGATGATTATGCCAGGAAGGTGGATGAATTCAGCTTGCACTTCGAGGATTCGGGCTGCAGCCACTAGTTGAGATTCGATTCTATGAGAAGGTGCACCAAAGGTCATCAAAGCTCTTGCAAGCTTCAGCAGAAAAGCATGTCTATTCAGCATCGCTATTTGGACTTGATCAATACTCTTTCTATTTTCATGGAATCGCAACTTACAAGAGACATTGAATTGTATGCGGATACGCTGTATGTGCTTTCTTCTTGCTTTGTAGTCCATTTGGCGGAGGGTATTTTTTTCCAGGTCGTCTTGGTCGTCTACCTGTTTGGCTGTGATACCCGTAACTCGAGGGTCATCTGGGTCAATGATATCGGAATTCATAGACGCCAACGAATACGTCGAATCGCCTCTTCTCATACGAGGGATGGCGGTGCTATAGCCATATTCCATATCGGAGCCTGCATTAGAGTAGGCTCGCTGATGGGGAGTGTCATGTGGGTCGGGAACCTCATGTGTACCTGACTGGGCCATCGAGTACCAGTCCATTATGTTGCTGACCAGTCCGCTACGCCTTTGCTCACTGGGATCGTCTTTATTCCCCTCTCCTTCTAAATCGTCTCTTTGTGCTGCATTTGAAAATTTCCGGCGATTTCTGAATGCTGGGTTCTGGTCCAAAGTTGTCGAGTGTGGGGCAGTTTGGGCCAAGTAAGCCGAGTCAGGGGGCGGTATATCGTAGGGATGCTCGTATGACGACAGAGAATATTTATTGAAGGATTCTTGTGGCTGACTCACTTGCAGTGAGCCATGCATGTGCGTTACAGAGGGCCTGGAATGACCTAGGGGTAGGGCGCTTGTTCGTGTACTTGGCCGTTGGCTTGGGGTGCCTTGCGTAGAACGTGGAGGTGATCTCGGCACCAAGGTAATTTCATCGGCGCTGCGGTTGTCAGAGGGCTCGTGAGACATAATGGCGGGGAAGTGTAATATAAAATAAACAGAGAACAAAAGGTTACTTAGCTATGATGGGATGGGTCAGCCAACTCATTACTTAAAAAGGAGCTAGAGTTACTCGATTAGGTTACTTGTGAACTACAATTGTTTGGCATTATCAAAGTCGTCAAACACTAAACCCATTTGGTTTGCATCTGGTGCTCCTTCAATTTCTTTGAACCCGATCTTGCTATAAAACTTCCTCGCATCTACATTTCTGCCATCCAACCCTAGCCAAACCTTCTCAAATTTCTGGTCGCGTAAATGATTTACTGCTGTCGTCACCATCTTCCGTCCCCATCCTTGTCTTTGACATTTATCCAGTATGTTGATGTGCATGTGTGCACTCGAAAACTGTACGTTGGCATCCGGAGCGATATGCATGTTTCGGATAAGGGTTGTGTAATGTTTATCGGCAGGTTTGGTTGCAGCCTCTGGGGGGTATCTGTCCACAAACCGAGGGAGCCAAGACTCCTTCATGTGTCGCTCGAATTCGCGAGTGTCTGTTGAGCCAAGGATGTATCCAAGTAGCTCATAGCTATCTTGGTCCTCCAACACAAAACCCCATGACACAGGTAGATGGAGGTATGGTACTGCATAGACAAGACCTGGGAGCTCTGCGAAGTCGTGTAGATGTTCCGCTGATTTACCAGCATCTGCAGTTACGAGGCAAATATAGGACACCTGAGCCTCGTCATCGGGTTTTACAGGACGGATACTGATTGTCATCGTTGAAGATGTACAAAGAGCGATTTCAAACTGGCATGCATGCTTCAGCCAGTTTTTAAGGCATGGAGCCCTCAGGCAATCAGTTGGCACGGATAAACAGCGGAGATACTACGGCGCATGAGGATAGACAATATGTACGCAAAGGGGGTGTACCCCATTAGTTCCCAGAATACTTTTTCAGGTGTTTCTTGCCATGTACTGTGAAATGAAGAGTGTGAACTTGTGGAGGAGGTTTGAAGTACAAAAGCAAAACAATGCATCCAAATATTATAGGTATAGTGAAAGTAAGTAATGATACAATTGAGTCCTTATATATATAAAAACAAGACTACATTTAGATGCATCCTTTAAATCAAACCAGCGTCACGAAGGTCCCTCTGTAATCTAATCTCGGTCTGAAGGGTATGCAACGTCTGGCGGTGATGGGGATTGGATGGATCCAAAGGAATCATCGGGTCTGTCTCTCGAGCACTCTGTGTATCTCCTTCTTCGGCACGAATAGCCGCTGTTGTTACTGGGTCCTCTTCGTTGGTGGACCGTGCGCGAGAATTGCTAAATCCAAATCCTTGTCTAAGCAGCTCAATGCGGGACATGCCGCCCAATCCAAAAGTGGGATCCACAACAGGCATGCTTTGACGTCCGCGGGAGGTGGCCGCAGTATTTGATCCTGCCCGTGATGCAAGCACACCTCTTTCCCAACGTTTCACCCTCCAGAAACCGAGTACAGACGTTAATAAAACAAACCAGCCTGGATATAGATATGAATTCCGTGCTTGCATCATGAAATTGAGAATAGACGCACCAATAGTCATCATGAAAAAGGATAGCCACTCGGAGGTTGCATTTGCAACCAACACAGATGCCTGTTCCTCTGTAAGGTTTGCAACCGGAGTGTTCCACGTTATGTTGGAGGCAGATGTGGACACATAGCCGCTCTGACGTGTGCCGTCGTTGGAGTTCCAATCTCCCCATCCACTATCCCCAGTGCCGTCGGTTGCATCGCCGCGATTGCGGAGGGCAAATCCATACTGAATGAGAGTGATTCCAAGACCTGCCCGTGAACCCAAACGAGCTGCATGGCTTGTATGTAGGAGGTAAGTGAGCAGGAAGCCGACAAACTGGAAGGAGACCGAGACCAAAAGGTTCCAGAAGAAAGAAAAGAGGGAGCCGGTTGGAAGGGAGTCGATAACCATTTCCCCAATGGAGTCAGGAGAGAAGGGAGCATGTATGGTGGTTTCCCAATAGGGCGGTACAGCATCAGCTTGAGCTGATGCGTAAGAAGGGGGTGCTTCTTGTCGGCTGTCTTCTGGCACAATGTATGTTTCGTCGCCTATTGACAATGGTTATTGGACAGACCTCAATGACTGATGTAGGTAACATACCATCCTGTATCCTTACAGGTGCAGAAGGCTTAGCTGTCACATTGGCAAAAACACCATCGTTATTAGTGCCACCACCGATTGGACCTCTTGTTCTTCCAGAGTCGAATCTTGCGAGCAGAGAGGGGGGCATAACTGAGACCAAAGTTGTGTGTAGCCATGATCGTCTGGGTGTTTCTGGATGTACTGATTCAAAATCTGGAATATATCCATTGGAATTACCGATAGTATTTGGGAGAGCTGCGGAAGTGGGTGGTGGTGGTGAACCTGGGGGTGGATAGTCGTAGTCAACTGACTCAAAGTTGTATGTGCCTGGAACATGAGGCGCTGCAGATACAGTAGGAGCAGAACTAGGAGCAGGATTCAAAGGCCTAGTTTCTGAGTTGTTGTTGTCGTCATCTTCATCGTCTGAAAAGTCGAAAGCTGCCTGCATTTCAGCCTCCCTGTCACGCTGAGCAGGTCTATCTTGACCTGGTAAAGGAGCATAACGATGAGCCATAAAGGCTTAAAGGAGATTCCTAAGAATTGATAAGAAGATGGAAAGGAGAGATGATGAATTTAGAGACAGAAAAGAGAATAAAAATCGAAGAAAAAGGAGATTATTGTTTGACTGTTAAATCCAAATCATATGTACGCAATGCGGCAGTGAACTCGTCTTATTTGTACTTGTTTTATTTTATTGCTTCAAGTCAGAGGTAATTTATACAACTAGTTTTCAAGAATTGACATTCAGCAAGGCAAAAGAAAGATAAAAAATACAAATTACAAGGGGTATGTATATACTGTCAATGGGACATGAACATTCGTCGACATTCCTAATTATCTTTTATTAGTTAGTATTTACTTGTAATTAATATGAAAACTTACAATTCATCGGTCGTGTAAAGTAGCTCTGTTCGCTTCTCTCACTAATTTGTTTACTCTCTGGCAACTCTCCATTCGAGATTCCATCATTTTTTCAAACATCTCCAATATTTGTTCTCGACTTTGGATCTGATCGTGCTGCTGCTCCTGTTCTTCAGGTGACTGCGTGGTAATCACCCTCCGACCCGTGCGAAGCCCGTCCAAACGTAGCTTGAATCCTTTTTTACGTCGCATCCAACGTGTAGCAGGCGGTTGACTGTTGTTCATCGAGCTCGCTTCAAGTAGCATTTCTTGAACATGTAGATGTTGATCCCCGTTATGATGTCCCATTATTGATTGCTCTTGTCCTGATGGTTTTGTTGGTTGCATAAATTCCGGGCTTGGAAATGCTTCTTCTAGCATTGCCCGTGTTCGATAGACCCACATGCGCTCGTGCTGATAAAATGCGACAAGCGAGTCGAGAAGGTTAATAGTTGACTTGAGTGGATTCTCTGTATGTTCATCGGGCATTCGATAATTTTGAGGGGAAAATGGCGGGGTAGGTATTGAATGCGGGTAAGTAGTAGCCATTGGATGCAAATGGTAAGTAGTGAGAAGAGAAGAAAGAAGAGAAAAGGTCCTAATCGGAGCTGTCAGTTGTCCATATGCATGTATTTATTTTACTTATATTCAAAGCAGAGTTGCACATCTGAGCCTGTGTGAATTTAACCAATCACATAATTGAATGCCACGAATATCAAACTCTCATTCTATCCACATTGACAATGAAGGTCTATTATCTTATATTGCCTTGTATAACTGCTGTCTCAGCTACAATATCACTCCATCATCGCATTTTTCATCCAAACTTGCCAGCCCTTTCCTATCTACCACGAGGAACAATAGATCTTGCTTCCGGCCAACCTGTTCTTACTCCCGAGGACGACCTGCCAGAACACTTTGCTGGCTTTATTGAGGCTCTACAAGGAATAGAAAAGCCAGAAAATACTTTGTATCAGGTTGCATTGGAACATGAGGGCGATTCAGCTGAAGCGCTTTGGGATTTCTCTTCAGTACAAGTGGTAAGTCATCAATTAGCAGCTCGGTTTCTTATTCTTCCTCACATTGCATCCCAACAGTGTTACCTAGCTGAGGCTGCTGCACAAACAGTTGTCCTTCATTCCCCACCGTCCAGCACGTCCAACCCTTTTGCTTTAGACTATTTTTTGTCGCCCATCAATCACGACGGTTCATGTCCATCCAATGTATCAGGTTTCCCTGTCTCGGCTGCTTCATCACTCGAGAGCTTCTCAAAAACAATTTCAACAATCAACACTACTGTCTTGCTCAGAAGCCCGAAAGTCCCTCCTTCGTGCGTCTTATGAAAACTATACCTGGCAACCTCTAACACACGTTTCAGACCTGAGCTTAGGTTGCCTCCGCAGATCTCAGCAGAGGGAGAGGTCGTCAAACCTCCTCCGGAGAAGTCTTTCATCCAGAAATATTGGATGTACATGGTGGCGGTTCTTCTCGTTTTCCGTGAGTGCTGTTATTTCTGAAGGATTTATCATATTCTGACCTCCTCCAAGTCGTCAGTGGTTCAGACGAAGAGCCTCCCAAAAGACAGGTAGCGTCACCTCCTTAAAAGTAAATATTGTATTCGCCTTCGACTAGCCAATTATGAGACGTTGTGAAATCCCAACATGGAATCGGCTGCTGTGAACATTGTTCAATCAGATTTATGTGCAAATGTAACTCCGCAAAAAGAGTATACGGAACGGCGAAATAGCGGGTACTGACCTCATGCGAAACTCGGAATAGCGTTCTGTAGTCGATAACATCTTATGCGGACAATGGACAAGGCGGTGGGCACGTAGTATGTGGGTTAGGCGAACGGAAAACATCAACAAGGGGATCAGGGTACCAGCCCAAATTATATATCCTTGTTATCGTGTCAGTAAGTACAAGTATTAGAGATAACTACATAAAAGATTAAAGCATAGCCATATCAAGTGTGACAGTCTAAGAAATTGGAATTGCAAAAGAGCACGACCGAAAAAAGAACCCGAAGATATGTGTACAAATGCAATACCGAAACATTTACATGATTCCCAACAGTGATAAATAAGGGTTGAAAAGAGTAAAGGGAAAATGTGGAAATCCTACGCGTGAGTGCCACTGTCACCGTCCTTGATTTTCTCGTCCAACCACCGAATACCGAGTTTCTTGTTTACAGAAACAGGTGCAGTGCCGTTGCCGCGGTTTAACCAGACCCATCTAAAATAACGCATGCATCACAATTAGCAAGGTGCCATTTAAAAAAATTTGAGAAGACGGTGGACTGACTTGTATCGAACGGCGGTGGTTACCATTGGCGCCCAGGTTCTCAGGGCGCCATTATGGTTTTCGGGCCATTGCCAAACATTACTGCCTGCATCTTGTAGACAATTGCTGCATGCCGAGTCATCGTCAAAAACGTCAATTAGAAACTCCCGAAAACTTACAAGTGCAGGATACCGGGAACAACAAGGTCTGTGCCAACACGGTCTGTGTAGCCCTGTTTCTGAGTGTGCTCTTCTTCAGCGATAGAGGTGTCGTCATGTGTGGGATTACCGTCCTTGTCAAGAAATCCCCAGAGCTGGAGCCCATAGCTAGAGCGACACTGCGTGATATCCCAGCGGAGGGAAAGATGAGTGAACAAGTTGCGTCGGTAATGCCATAGAGCGTAAAAGATGCCCTGATCACCATAAGGCGGGTCTTTACGACTGAATGGAACGTTGTCGGTACCACCTAAATGGTTGGCGATGCCCTCCCTTTCTGCTGCAAGGAACGCGTCGGTGAAAATGTCCTTATGCCCCGGAACCAATGATGAAGGAATGAGGAGTGAGTTCGGTTCTGGTGTGCGCATGCGCTCCAGATGTAGCAGCATCACACAGGTACAGATTTCCCCTGCATGGGACTTGGGGCCCAGGGTGGGTAGCGCTAGCAATGCGTTGTCTTCAAGGGTATCAAATCCATCCCACAATTGCACGGGATCCACTGTGAAACCAAAAGGCTTAACGGAGCCGCGTTTTTCGCGAGACAGCAACAATGACCACTCACCTACAAATATCATGTCTGTGTCCACAAATATAGTCTTCTCAACGTCGAACAGAATTTCGTGCATGAGTAGCTTGGTCAACAGCCACCAATTCCATCTGGCGGTTCCAATGTCTGCACGCTCCAGACGCTCTCGAACGCGATCAACAGGGACGACATGGAAAGTCACGTTCAATGAATAATAGGGCCGCTTGATGAGCTGGATTTTGGATTCTATCATCTCCACCACATCCTCAGAGCAAATGAAGTGCAGTTCGAGTGGCCGCGAGGAGTGTATAAGAGCAGACTTTATTGCCACCAACCCCTCCTGTGCAGCTGGCCGTCCCATAAGCACCAATGTTAGGACAATTGGTTCTGGCGGTGCTGGCTCTGCCTCAACTACCTGACTGGCCACACTTGTGTAGGAAGAGTTCGGTGAGACGGCCATGGCAGCATCTGAGATATGCAATATGGACTTGAAAACATAGAGCAGACATATGGAAAGAAGGGCGGCAAGCAAGTACACCTGCCGTCTCGACAACATCGTGGACAGATCAAGAAACAAGTGTAGTTGTGGTGGTTTTCATCTCAAAAACGTTTTTGTTGACAACATTCGGCAGTGGGTTTTCTCAGGGGTGATGATCGGTGAGGCACTGAGGTAATTTCATTTGTTACTTTAATACTTGCTGGTTGCTGATTGGTTGCGCAATTAAGCAATTCCCAAGTATATCGCACATCAAATTCGTTGATTCGATACTTTCTACCTAATCATTCACCAAAAAATTAAACGCCCGTATATTACGACGACAGACACAAGATATAAGCATCCGTGATACTATTCCAAAATATAAGTGAAAGAGATTCGAAGCGGATGTGAGTATAAATGACTGCAAATATATAGGAGCTGGTTCAAGAGGTTCCGGGTATTATCCGTCGATCAAGTTCGGGATTCCTGAATCCTATTATAAAACATAGCTTCACGATACTAGCTGGTTATACTAAGAAAACGGCAGGTTGACTCTGTAAAAGACAGAAAGTTCCAACGACTAGCCAACGTGTGGTGATGGCAGTGGTTTAACGTCGTACCTTACAAGAAACTGGAACAAGGATTGATGATATATGTATGGTGGCACCTTCGATTTGGCCATGTTGGCGGGTGTTGGTCCAGTGGCCTTGAAACGATGGTGGATGATGAGCACTAGTGGTTGGAGGTCAAATGACTATGTGTCGATGGTCTACTCATCCAACCATCGAACACCAGTTTTCTTGACAATCGAGACCGTTGCAAAGCCATTTCCACGGTTTAGCCAAACCCATCTAATGGCACGGTAAGAATACCTCCTAGCTTACAGCTTTAAATATTGGAAAGATAAACTCACTTGTACCGTACGCTGGACGTTACCATGGGGGCCCAAGTTTTTAACCCGCTGTTGTGGTTCTCAGGCCACTCCCAGACATTGGTGCCTGCGTCTGGTTGGCAATTGCTGCAATGAACAATCCTATGACTCCACGATTACGCAGGGATGTGCAAATGACTCACAAGTGAATAATACCTGGTACAATAAGCTGTTCGTTGACTCGGTCATCGTCAACTTGTGTTTGGATGTGCTCTTCCTCGGAAATAGAAGTGTCGTCGTTCCTTCGTTTCCCATCCTTGTCAACAAAACCCCAAAGTCGAAGTCCGTAGCTTGATCGGCATTGTGTGATGTCCCATCGAAGGGAAAGATGGGCAAAGAGTTCTGGACGGTGCATCCACAAGACAAAGATGGTTCCTTGGTCATGAAACGGAGGGTCCTTCCGGGTGAATGGTACGCGTTCGGGGCGACTGAACATGTCGGGTATGCCGTCCTTTTCTGCGGCCAGGAGTGCGTCAGTAAGGATATCTTTGTGCCCGATGACAGATGAAGGAACGAGAAGGGTGCCCGGTTCAGGTCTGCGCATACGCCCAAGGTGTAACAGCATGACACAGGTGCATATCTGACCTGCATGTGATGTGGGACCGAGAGTGGGCAGTGCTACCAAGATATTTTTGTCAAGTGTTCCGAAAGTATCCCACAGCTGAACAGGATCTACTGAAAAAACGAACGTAACTGTAGTAAGTTAGAGTCATGGGGCGAGTGGTACATGCCGACTTACCAACAAAAATCATATCTGTATCTACAAAAATTGCCTTCTCCACACCGACGAGGATTTCATGTATAAGCAACTTGCTGAGCATAGGCCAATTGCGGCTACCAGTCCCGATGTCGGCGCGTTCCAGACGCTCCTGAACCCGTATGAGGGGAATGACATGGAATATGACATTCAGCGCATAATATGGTCGTTTGATGAGCTGGAGTTTGGACTCTACGATATCCACAGCGTCCTCGGAGCAGATGAGATGTATATCCAGTGGTCGCGATGAATGCATGATGGCAGATTTAATTGTCACCAGCCCCTCCTGAGCAGCTGGTTGCCCCATAAGCACAAGGGTCAGCACAATTGGCTCCGACGTTGGTGAGATTGATGATGCACTGCTGTTTGCATGGTTAACATAGTCCATTTTAGCCCACCCTGAGAGCGGAACGCGCTTGAAACCATCTGGGAATGGGATTGTTGACTTGGCCAGATAAATCAGGCAAGCAGAGAGAATGACGGCTAGCAGTTGCACCTGCCGTCTGCTAGAGAACATGATGAACGACGAGCACAAGCAAGAGCAGTTCGAAAGGCTGTCATTTGGGTTCTTAAAGGTTGAGACTTTGATAAGCGAAGCTTAAGGTGGGTGAAATTCGGTGGAGTGTCACAGTCTAGCAGGTGAAACCACACTAAGTAACTCGGAACCAATAATAGCTTAATTCCGTAATAATTGACTTATTAGGTTTGCATTTCTTGCAGTCTTCTTATATCAATCACCCGTTCTAAATCCATTCTTGACTTGAAATTGCTACCAGAGGTATTTTTGCAACGTGAATGTGATGGATATAAATTCGTACATTCAAGTTTCCATCCTATATGATCGAAATTTCACGTCAATTCAAATTCATAAAGTTCATATATCATCCAGTCTGAACTGGAAACTATCATCTCCTAAGTATCAAAACCAGAACCTCAGCTGACCTGCGACTACGATAACTACTTTTATAACCCTCTTCTTCTTGGCCAGCTATTTATGAACACCTCTTCGTCCCTTCAAAATGAATGTTCAAGTTCGTGCACACAATGACCCAACCATGCAAAGCTCTTTTCTTCAGACTTGCTTCAGACACGAAAAAAAGTTTGCCGCCTACCTTTTCGCTTTTCGTAATCCAATGATCAAAACCATCTCACACTCATGATTTATTTAACGTGTTTTATAGAGCCAACCAATCGGGAGATACAGGGACAATATCGAAATATCGCCACAAAATAATAATATGAAACTTTTGTATATTCTCCTTCTTTGTTTCTATTGGGTTTACGAACACAGATACAACTTGTGAGTGTGTACACGAGATCGGAAGACAGGATTGACACCTATTCTATCAATCTGCATTCGTCCAAACCTTGTGCATCTGCTTCTTGAATGGGTCCAGATTGAACTCAAGGGCCGAACATGGGAAGCCGATTTCGAACTTTTCCAGCACGGAAGGGTGAAGGATACCAAGTGTTCCGATAGCGATGTCTTGCTGAACGTGTAATGCAGTCTTGATGGTGTTGTTGAGCGCAGAAAGGACATCCTTTCCCGAGGGTGGTGATCGATAGAAAATAGTTGCAGCACGCCCGGGGAAGTACATTGGATCTAGACGCCCTGTGATTAACCTAGGTTCTCAATTACCTGTTCAATCACACTTACCATTAACCTCCTTGATATAGTAGCCCGACTCAGCTTTAGAGCCAGCGCTACCTATGTTCAGTATCTCCAACATTTTCATGGCTCTGTCCAACATTCCATGCACAATTTCAAATCCTGCAGTCTTGTTGCACCACACGGCCGCAGCGTGCCTTTCGTTGCGTGCTTGTCGCTCCCTTGTCACGTCTTTAAAAACAACGTCCGAAGTCTCAAAGATCTTGATGGGGAGTGAATGAGAGCGATTCTCTCGAATGGTCTTCAGAAGACCAGGAACCAGGCTAGTTCGAACAACCTGGAACTCCAATGTCTTTGGGTTGGCAATTTTTACAGCAGTCTCGCCGTCGTCTTCGTGGTTCAGCCATTCAAAATTTTCTTCATGGGAACACTGCGCATTTTCTCAGAAGTTTAATTCAATAAGTTTCTGAATACACCCACCAGGATCAATGGGAGAACCTCGACCCAGCCTGCGAAAGCCCACTCAGTACGGATAATATCACTCAATTTGCTGATAGCCAAAGGCTGAGCGACAGTGCTTGTGGTAGGGAACTTGTCCGGTAGGTTGTTGAAACCGTATGCAATGGCAGCGTCCTCCATTATGTCACATTCGTGCAAAATATCTGGCCTTGTTGGGGAAATGTGGACATCAAGTTCATCATTGTTTGATGGCGAGATTTCCGCACGCAGAGCCATTCGTTGGAGCAAAGTTGCAACTTCCTGGGAGCTCAGCGATAAACCAGTGCAGGAGTTCACGTACGAGGCACGGGCCTTCATATCATGTCCCGAAAGGTTTGGACAAATGCGTGATTGACCATCAGGGAGGATGACCTTCACTGGCTCAACGCTATCAAATCGTGTTGAGAACATGCTGATTTTGTTGTGTATGAAACGTACGTAAATGGTTCAGCGCAATACTCCGAAAACATTGTGGCGACAATGTTGATCACGATATTCAGCTTTGTCTGATCAGTAGCGGTGACATCGATGAAGATGTTCCGCGTTTCCAGAGTAATCTTGCTATGATCGGAGTTGATGATTGGAGGCATGGAGAGCACTTGATCTTTCGAGTCGTAGATAATTGGATAGACAGGGGAATCTTTGATGATGTGAAGATGCTTTGCAAGGTGCTTTTCCGACTGTTGTCGTGGTTTTAGTAATTAAATTTAAAAGTAGAAAAGGGTCAAATAGCAGACCTCGTACAGAGTCATCAACTCTTCAGCAGTGTACTGTTTGTCCTTGCCCAGAGGCGCAAATTTAATGCTTTTGGGAGGCTTGGCTTCGTAGCGGAAGGGTGGAGTAAGGGTATCGAGATCATGAGTACCGATTGCAACAAGTTGCCTGCGTCTGCAAATATTCTGATGCAACTTATCCTGCAAATCGATGAAAGAGGCGTATGATCTAGGGGTAAATTTGACGTTTCTCAAAACCGCACAGGCGAAGAGGGGCCTAATTTTGGCAGTCTGCAGACAAGGTTAGGTTAAGCAATGTCCAAGAATAACTACATACCTCTGGGTCAACTTTGACAGTGAGTAGATCATTTTCTCCTCCAGGTGGATAAACCAGACGATAGTTGGGTGCTTCGGACTTCTGAAGGAAGACGCGCAAAGCACGGGCAATACCCTCGATGCACAAAAGATCGTATCTGAAACGAACGAAATGAACTTCTGCGAAATTTCTGTTAAGGGACTCATAATTGCCTGTTGGCTGGAATTTCAATTTTCAATTGCTGTTGCAATGTTAGTGAGAGTGTGTTGACATAAGTAATGCACTATTCCTACTGGTCTCTCCGCAGGCAACCCCTTCTTGATCAGCTCTTCTACTTCCTCGGTGGTCTGCGGGTTTATCAGAGATTGTATACTTCACGGTAGAGGGAGGCCTCACATCTTCGTCAAGCTCAATACCATAGTCAAAGCATAATTTATCGAACTCCTCCGTAGCTAGTGATAATAGTGACAATCAGCAAAATAGGTCATTGGAAGATGATCAGATCGCGCACTATATTCCTGCCCAAGACGTTCCCAAAGGTCAGCTTTGTCCACAGATACGGTTGGCATTGTAGACAGTATCGAAGATTCGCCTTGAAAAAGTTATGGATCAAGAGATATCGAGCAACAAGTCATTTCTACAAAGAATGTCGGGAATGCCGGATCAATCGGCCCGCTGATCGCCACTCTTCTAGTTTAATTGTTAAGTAATAAGACGCGACTCACTCCTTCCTTGGTCTGCATCTTCATCCTATTATGAAGTACGTTGCTTTACTCAGCGGTGGGAAGGATAGCTGCTATAATCTCGTTCATTGTGAAAAGAACGGACACGAACTTGTAGCTGCGGCATCGTTGAGACCTGCTCCTGACAAAGGTCGGGACATTGTTAACAGCTTCGCGTTTTCACTAATTTGTTCATCTGCTTCGTAGAGGAATTGGATTCCTATCTATACCAAACTGTAGGTCAGGATGCTATTGAATTTGTTGCCCGTGCTCTCGATGTGCCATTATACCGAAGAATCATCACCGGCGACGCTGTTGAACAGGGAGCTGAGTATGGTGGAAGAAATGTGAAGGATAATGGTGGTATTGCAGGTGATGAGACGGAGGATCTTTTCGAGATATTGTCCTTAGTGAAGGTATTGTTATGACTCAATATTCCTGCAACCGCACTAACTTTCGCTAAGGAAAAACATCCCGATGTCCAGGGTGTTTCTGTTGGCGCCATTCTATCTAATTACCAGCGCGTCAGAGTTGAGCATGTGTGCGTGCAGTAGTTTCAATCAATCGCCATTGTCGTTGAATTTATTTAACGGCCCAGATGCAAGAGATTAGGATGGACTCCTCTCTGCTACCTGTGGCAGAGAAATCAAGAGGAACTCCTTGATGAAATGATAGAGTCCGGAATGGAGGCTATTCTCATCAAGGTTGCAGGGATCGGTCTCAAGACAACTCACCTTGGCAAAACCCTCGCAGAAATGGAACCAACACTAAAAAAATTGGTTGGTCTCCTATTTGTAATGTCATTTGTTTAGAAGTCTCAACTCGGGCACAGAATGCGTTGTACGGGTTGCATGTGTGCGGAGAGGGTGGAGAATACGAATCGTTGACTCTCGACTGCTCACTCTTCAAATACCAGATCAAGCTGTATGATCTCATCTGCTACTCAATTTTAATCACAATTAACACAGTGCCTCTAGGTTAGAGACGGAGACAGTCATTCACTCTGACCATGACTTTGCCACTGTCGCCTTCTTACGCATCAAATCAGCCGAGTTGGGACCCAAATCGCTCGATACACCCAAGATCACCATTCCCAGATTATTAGAAGACAAATACCAGTCTGTCTATGATACCATGTCTACTCGGTGTATCATTCCTCACTCCGAAAACCAACATCTCGCTTTCCGGCCACTCGACTTGATCTTAGCGCCCAAGGTCGCACTTCAAAAGCGGGGGTCATGGCTAACAATATCCAATGTCGAGGCTACCGCAGGAAATTTAACCATTGAGGAAGACGTCAAGGAGTGCTTTGAACACATTATCCGCAAGTTTGCTGTTTGAGATCGTCCGAATTTCTGCTCATGCTTGATTATAGATGAGTTATCGGAACATGGACTCTCTGTGTCCAATTGCACGATGATCAACATTCTATTAGAGTCCATAGACTTATTCGGTCGGGTCAACGAGGTTTATGGCAAGTATTTTGGCACGAGTCCGGCCGCACGTGCATGCGTTGGTGTGAATTTGCCACAGGGGGTGCGTATACGAATGGAGTGCATAGCGTTCAAGGAGATCAAACCCACAGATCGATATGCTCTTCACGTCCAAGGTCTCAGCTATTGGGCACCCGCAAACATTGGACCATACTCTCAGGCAATCTCTGTGAGCTTGTTTAAATCATCTGTTTTTGTGCTTTCTCATCTGAGCTGTCAGATTGCAGAACACATCTTCATCTCCGGCCAAATAGGCCTAATTCCCAGCAAACTTGCTTTACCTTCCCCACAATCTCTACCGCTTGAGCTGGCTCTATCTTCGCAACACGTCGAACGAGTTCTCAACGCAGTAAAAGATCAGTATGGCGGTTCTTGGGCAGGCCATGAAGAGCTGGTGATTTACTGGCTGACTGATCTTCACAACATAAGTCCAACAAAAATAGGTCATATGGAATTGCGAGTGCGTCAAAATGTTCATTGGTTTATGCACGGCCTTACTTTGCATGTACTAGGCCTCACGGGCTCCAACTATCTTTGTTGTAGTTCCAGAACTACCAAAAGGTGCATTGGTGGAAAAGCAAGTTGTATGTCATACTGGACGGTCTTTGGTCTGGGACGATGAATTACAGGAATCATCTTTTCAGAGTTTTGAACCTGTGATAGACGACGGTACGTTAGAAATCAGGTCTGCATCATCATCTAATGCTTTGACTAGGTCGAGAGGCAGCCGATCAATGTAGAGTCTATTGGAGTGTTTGCCGATTTCGCGAAAATGCTTCATCAAGCGCAATCATGTGCTTAAAGGGTCCCTCAAGTCAGAATAATACTCGAATAAGGGGGCACATGTCAGCAATATCTACATATATGAGTCGAGCATTTTCGATTCGATGCTTCTACAAGGAGAATATAGCAATCGAAGGTACCTCAAAAATTCCATTATTGTATTCATACACTCACAGTAAGTGCAGAATATCGAGGTTTACTTCAATCGATGCTTGGACATGAAGTCACAATAACGCAAGTACCTTGCGTCTCGTTATCGACTGTCGAACATGACGACTGGGATGTAATTCTTGTGGTGCTGTCCGATGATTGAGCCGTGTCTGATATCGTCGATAATCCATGTTATTTATGCAATATCTAGGAGTACAAGCGGTGGCAGAAAAAAAGCACGATGACAAACCATAAAATGACAAAGAGTACTGATGTATGCGTGTAGCAGATGTAGAGATAGCCGACTGATTAAATGTTCGTATGCTCAATTTAAGGAATGGATTCTTCGCCGAGGAGCTTCATTTCTCCCAATCGGCGTCGCATAGCCCTCTCAGTTGGAGTTGGAGCGACCATTCGGGCAAGCATTGCTCCGAAGAGAGTACAGACACCTCCAAAGCGGATAGCCCAAGCAACACCATTCTTGCCATAGTATGTGTCCTCTACTGTTGTATGGGGTTGGGAAGATGGGCCGTCTACTATCCGGAAGATGATGCTTGTGGCAATGGCAACCTAAAGGGCATCGACAGCTGTAGACATCCAATAAGGTTGAATACTTACAATTAACTGTGGAGTAACAATTGCGAGGTTGTGTATCCCAAGCGTAGTTCCTCCGGCCAATGGAGCAGAGCCGATATCTGGCTCGGAAACGGCATCATCATATTCACTAAAAGACCTCCTTCTCAAGAGAGGTTGCCTTTCGTTAGGAACAACAACAGGCCTTTGACCTGGCGTGGAGAAGTTACGAATATGAGAGGGTCGACGACTGGCTGGAGGTGCAGAGGGCGGGATAGTAGGTTCTTTCAAGAGCTGCAAAACATTCAGTATTCCATAGCGCGCTGTTCTCGAAAAGTCTCCCCACCTCCATGATTGTCGCAAAGGGCACCCACATCGTAACCGCCCAGCATATACCCAACAAACTGATGAAGATGGTGGCCTGTGAATTTATTCAGACATCGCTCCTGACATTTAAAAACCCGGCGTACTTGAAATACCGTAGAGATAAAGAAAGTGGAGAAGCAAAGGACGCTGAAAAGCAAAAGGGCACCCGTCCAGATATTCCTCAACAGGAAGGGCATCACTGGAAGCTTCAAGGGTTTCCCTGCACGTGCAGCCTCTACTCTCCATTGACGAACGGTTTCCCGGATGCGTGCCATCTCAGCGTTTTCGTCGACGTCAGTCTTGTGGGCCATGAGACGACGATCTCGCGATGCTAAGTGGGGCAGTATGACGCCAGCCAAGACACCAACTGGTCCCCGGATGAGTATCGTTACTTAAGTAGACAATCAAAGAAATATGACCCACCAATGCTATACAACATCATCGCAAAAGCACCAAGCTGGGTGGCCCTTTCTGCATCGGGTTCTCTATCATATTCATAGGCCATGATTTGCCCTACATAGGTTGTGCTGGTGAAATATAGTTTTAACAACGCGATCTGCCCACAAAAATTGTGTACTCACGAGTAGAACAGGAACGGGAACCATCCCATAAACGAGAACACTTGGACATAACACACACGTCGAATGGATTTGGGCAAGGTCGTAATGGCGCTGTAAATGTTCGAGAACACTTCATTCATCGACCTGTGGCCGTGTCTGAATTATTATGATTCAATGCTGCAATTCGAAAATACATACGGGGAACTTCGTGAGCGACGGGCCCCAGCTTCTTCGTGGTGAGAAACGCAAGTCAAGGCGACGGTGCCGACAAGCACTGTGCAACACACAAGGCAAAACTTTCTGAATTGCGTGCCTCCCAGCCTTCCTATAATCGGTAGCGATTCCAAGGGAAGGAACCCTAAAATCGAATGATGAGAACAGAGGACATGTGTCGAGAAGGCGGTGTATTCTTACCAAATCCATAGCCTATGATGTTACCAGCATTCGTCATTCGACCGTGCCATGCATTAGCCGCACTGAGTTGTCCGGAAGGAGTAACATCGAGCAATAGATTTCGAAGCGATGCTTGAAGTCCGTTCAAAGCGAAATCCAAAACATAAAATGAGACAACTGCCAAGAATATGGCAGTATTATGGCGCTGGATACAAGAACAGGTTGGCAAGTGGAAGGGGTATACAAGAATGAAAATGCTTACCCATAGGTCTGCTTTCTGATCCCAATCCCCCGCGCCGACGTTCATAAGTCCGACAAAGAACTTGGCAAGCTCTTTGCAGAATGCCAAAGTAAACGTGGAGATAACGAGAGCAACTGTCGAGAGAACAATCCAGAAGCGTCTGCGATACTTCGAAGAAGACGAATCCGAGAGTGCACCTGAAGGATTGAAACGGCGTAAATAACGCATGTTGACAATATAAAGGGCTGAAGCGGGTCATACCAATCACAGGTTGTGCTATCAATCCGCTAATGGGACCTGCTAACCAGACCAACGACGTTACGTGCTCCGACAAACCTAGTTCCAGCAGAAACGGGGTACCGTAACTGCAAGAGTCAAGCGAATAGTTAGGACCACATTTCGAACCCCCGTCAACACCGCGTCAACTGATTCAACGTACCCAAGCTCTACTGTCCATACCATTTGTGCCCCTCCCATTGAGATGCTTAAGGTTATGAGGTCCCATGTCGAAAGCCGACGCTTTGCTGGTGGTTTTGTGACTCGCTTGTTGTTGATTTCACTTGGTGTTGAAGTGCCAGCACTGTCTCCGACGCCGTTTGAATCAGGCTGATCCTGTGGACGACTTCTCGCTGTTGGCCAAGGTATCTGGCTGGTTGGATCAGGATCACTGTCGGCAATGTGGGGTATCATGATAGATGTATTCAAAGAGTGAAAAGGCAGTAGACTTGAAGAACGGGAAGTAACATTCAGACTAGTTTTGATCCTTATGTAGCGTCTTGACTGTTAATAGGGAGCCACACAACCAACACTTACTACTTTCGGCACTCTCCGATTTATACTCGTACACTTCATTAAACCTCCACTACTTAACCCATCGTCTTCTTACAACAAAAATAATCTTTTGCGTGGCACAACAAACTATGTAGAAATACACACATAAATAATAATTCCCAACAACAACATGTAAAAAAGTGTCCAATAAGTAAACAAACCAACACTGCACAATGAATCGGAAATATAGCAACACAAGAAAGCAAAGAAGAGAAAGACGAGCAGAATTGCTCAACTAATCATACACGGATGCGATTACTGAGTACACCTGACAATATAGTCATACGATCTTATTCATTACACGTCACGATCCACGAACGGACGCTGCCGACATCCCCCGCCGATGACTAGAACTTGTTGATTCGAAACTCTGTAATGGCTTGGAAAGGATGTGTTGGAGCGCCTTTCGCCGGCTGTGATGGTGAGTTTGAGGTGTGGTTGCTGTTGGCGTGCTTTGATCTTCCATCATGAGTGGTGGTTCAGGGAATTTGGCATACTGACTCGGAGGGCCAGTATAACCTCCCGCCTGCTGATATGTCAGCTGGTCGGCGCTGGCCATAGAACGCAACGATTTCGATGTAGAAGATGATCGGGCAAGTGCTGGTGGGGGAGATATAACCCCTCGAGAGGTGGTGGGACTGGTCCCAGTCCGACTCTTCATCTCCGCTGGGTAGTTGCCGTTGTTAGTGGAGCTATGCCCATTGGAAGCCTGCGTCCGAAGCTGAGCTGCCGACAGTGATGGGCGCAACTTCCGAGGCGTTATTGTACCGCTCATTAACTCTCTGATATCATCGTCATTGGAGAAAGCTCCGACACCTGCAAGCTGAGAATCATTCTGTGATCTGTTCTCAGTTGATGCTGTTCCTTGGCTTCCACTCCGGTTTCGGTTGAGATATTTCTCCATTGCATCTGCATCCCTCTCTCGCACACGGTTTGCGATCGGTGATAAAGCTGATGCTGGATTTGGTGGTGGGTTGAGTTGTGATTTCACAGACACTGCGGAGAATGTCGCAACGCTGCTCGTCGAGGGTGCATGTGGTGTGTGACTAGATGACGAAGGCTGTGGAAAGAAGGCGGAACTGGAACCTGTAGAGGGCTGAGAGGGAGAAGATGATAATTGACCAACGAAGAGGCTATCAGGGTCGCCACTATCTGATGTAGCGGTGGTCCTACTTGTTCCCGACCCACTTCGCATTCTATGTGCTGGCGAGTCCTTTATCGGAACGGGGGGCGGGCCCATTGAGCCACCATAATCTGCGTTTGCGCGAGCGGCTGCCTGAGCAAATATATTCCTTCTCTGCTTTTTGTTATTTTCAAACTGAATCCTAGCAGTGTCCTGGAGGGTATCTCGTGTGCTAAAACTGCAATAAATCCGGTTAGGATGAAGTCGTGGAGGGATACAGAATGAGATCTCACGAGTATGCGTAGTCAGAGGCGGTGAATCCCTGATTATTCTTTGCAGAGTACTGACAGCCTCGTTCAATCAGGAGTTGAACCGTCTATGAGGGGAAATGAAAATTAGGGATCCGACATGACAGTGGAATTTACTTACTGGAACATGACCCCATGAACTGGCGCTTTATATTTCGGGTCAGCTCTAGACAACACGTTGGGTGGTATGCTTGATAGACTCACTAATGCAAGGGTGTGTTTCCCTTGTTGTCGGACAGATCAATGTCTGCTCCTAGATCGCACAGCATCTACATGTTGAGGATTAGAACGTGCTTTAGTGAGGATGAAATATGGACGCACCCTGACCAACTCCTCGTTTCCCTTTAAAGCTGCTATATGCAGTGCTGTCTTGCCATGAACATTGGACCAGTCTAATATCCAGTTGTAGCGATCATAATAGAGGCGTGCCATACGAAGGTAGGCACCGGTCGTATCTTGTGAGCTACTGGAAGAATAGTATGAGCCTGGTGAAGAGGGTGTCTGATCGGCCAGAAGCATGAGGATGGTGTTATGTTCAGAATCCTGCGGAAGATGGGCAAGGCAAGGATATGCATAAGAAAATGAAAAGGGACATATTAACGGATGCGCATACCCGACTGAGCTCTTCGTCGTCGTGACCAGCACTTAACAAAAACTCGAAAGTTTCTTCGTTACCCAGAACAGCAGCCCATGCCAATGAAGAATAACGTTTTGAGTCAGTGTCCGGATTTCTCATATCTGCCCTCTGAATAAGTCGCTTCACAAGGAAGAGATTGTTTTCTAGAGATGGTTGAGGTGTTTAATTCACCAGTGTAAGTATATAAATGACGAAGAAATACCTTTGACTGCTCTCCGCAATCTAGCGGAGGTATCCTTTTCAGCCATTGAGGCAACGTTATGTCGGAGAGAACAGTGGTTATGGGAGTTGGAAAGACAAAGAAATAATTAAACTGACACTGCTTTTCTTAAACGTCAACGACAAGATCAGACAGAAAGGGTCACTTAAAATCACGTGATATTACTCTTGACAGACTCAGGCACTGTTGCAATTATTAAAGTCACAAATTAAATTCAATAATTCTCTCTTTCTTCTTCAAATTATGCCAAAAGTTGTTTCAAGATCTGCTGTTTCATCTTCAACAGACGGTAAATTTCATGTTCATTTCTATGGTTTATTTACTCATGATCACGTAGCTCAACCTACTGCAAGCTCTGCTGCTTCTCTACGTGTATATTGTGAGTTCATTTTCACAAGGATTATTTCCTCATTAATCATTTGCATTTGTCGTAGATTGTATATGCGGTGAATTTATCGTATGTTGAACTATACTTACACGACTGAGTTGGGAGACCTCTATTGATATGACCGAATTTAGCTTGTCATCGACAAGTCGCTCGCCTCACTTCCCCATAGAAAAACAGACAATGCCATCATAATTAGATCTCAAAGCTCCGACTTGGGTCCCGCCCGTGTATTCAAGCTGAACGCGATTTCAGAACCACCCATTCTCCTGGAAAGGTATGTTGATACTTGTCCGGATACCTTCACATTGTCCCGGTATCCGATATTATATTTTGAACAACCCTAACACAACTTACTTACAGGGAAGGCGGGCATGAAAAACAATATAGATTCCATTGTCCCCGTTGCTCGTTAAAAATCGGATATCAGACCGTGCCCCCGCCCGTAAAATCAGCACCATTCCTATACATCTTTTCTGGTGCATTGACTCAGCTCCAAGGACAAGTTCCACCAGACGCATTTGATGGAGAAAATGATCTATAGATTGGACGGATCTTGTAGAATACGCAAGAGAGGGGTTTATCTACGAATTATAGGCCTGTGAAGGGGAAAGGATGTTAGTAAAGATTCAGATAGGCAGTCGAGATGAAGAAAGTTGTAAAAAAGGTGGCTCAGATACCGTTGTAGAAGAATTTACTCAGGACACATGTTTTGAAAACAAGCGTTCATTTATACAGTAAAAATATTTTTGACATCATAGGAAAGCTTTGAATGAAAGATGAACTCACGATATAAAGACGATGCATAGGACAAGGGCAGAAAATTTGAGATTTTTTAAAGGGAGAATTGTTGTTGTAAAGTAAGGGCAATAGAAGTTGAACCAAACAGAAAGACTACACAGCCACACTATGGTAGTGACACCGACGTTCAAGAAGAATATGGTTCATGAGTGGTTTACAATTGTGCGTGTTGAGGTTCTTTTAAAAGAGAGGGAAATAAATGTATTTTATTTTATTTTAAAATGAAGTGACAAAGTAACATATGTTTGAATATTATAATTACCAAGTGAGTATGTTGTAAGGATTGAATATAATTACCATTAGCACACTACTAGTTAAACCATCACTCTCACCAGTAAAGGTCTGGCTCGCCCATAATTGTCGTGTCTCTTGCTTTAATTCTTCATCATGGATCTTCCATCAGCAAGAGAACTCGAACTCGAACTACTTTTAAGAGAGCGCGATACCCAGTTAGCTGAATTAACCGTCAGTTCTGCAACTTTTTCAACTCTACCCATACCGTTTACTAAATCCTCTCCTCGGCAACCTTTCTCTTTATTCTTCTTTATTCTACTTTATAGGATGAAATATCTACTTTACAGCACTATATCGCGAAGCAACCTGGTCCATCAATAACTGAACCCGTATCTTTGCCACCTGCGCTCTTGGCTATCATCCTTCCCCATCTTAATAATACACCAGCAGATTCTACTTCAGGATCTAGTACTGTTACTGCCGCACTGACACAACGGACACGCGTACTTCAAGAGGAAAATGACGAGCTGTATAACCTCCTCAAACGGAGCGAAACTGGAAAACTCATGGACGAAGTAACTGGCCAGCAGCGTATCATTTCCCGACTAGAAACTGCACTTAAAGGTAGGCCTCCTGCTATTTCACGCCATGCCCGACATATCTTTATCCTTTATTTCAAATACAGAGTCGCATACGGTTATCAAGTCCCTGTCGTGCGTGTTCCTCTTCTTCCAACCTATCCTTCCCCAGCGCTAATCGTGTCATCTTTGTACATAGGACGGAGCTTGACAAGGCTTATGAGACCATTACCAGTCTAGCTCGTCCCTCTGCATCACGCAACAACTACAGGAGACCCACATCTCACTCTCGCTCGCCTGCAAACTCGTACCAAACCGCACCCCAACTCGAATCAGCCAATAGTAATGGCAAACAGCTGCCCACTGGTCCACGGGCACACAAAAAACCACGTATATCGGAGCCCAACCAGTCATCTCCACAGCCACGTCCTATACCGTCCTTGCCGTACAAGCCTCAAACGTCGCAACATAGTCATGGAGGTGGGGGTCATGGCCATGGTTCGCATGGTCACAGTCATGGGCACAACATTCCTCATATTCCTCCGCGGCCTGACCTGCGGGTCGATCAAGCTCGGGGACACGTCAATGATTCGCGTAAAGGCGGGAGCCTACCACAAGGGGGGGGCGCACGAATGGATATCGATAATGAAAGCAAGAACCACAACCAGAAGCGAACCTCGTCTCCCCATCGCAGGGAAAGAGAAACACGTCGTGAGCGGGATAAGCCCATGAAGGATCGTGTTCGGGAACATCTTTCAGCTGGGTCGCAAGGAGCGGGTGGTGCAGGTGCTGAAGGAGGACATGGAGGTGGAGGTTTCAAGGAACGCGAGCGAGATCGCGACAGGCCGCCTCGAGATAATCATAGGCAGCCCAATAACCAAAGAAGAAATGGGAACTTTTCCAATGCACCTGGAAGAGGTGGCGGCGTAGCTGGTGGCGGCGGTACTAATAATAGTGGACCTGGACGCAGGATAAACGATACGAGAGGATATAATGCTGCTCCCAGTAACCAATCTTCGGACCGGACGTTACAAGAACGATTGGGACTTTGAAGGCAGTTCCAGGCACCAGTAATGTCTAGTTTCATCATCTTTTATCTGTCTCTCCCTTTTTCTTCTTCTTCGCTCTGTCAACTATATATTCGCTTGTTCTCCTTTCCATCTTGGCCTCTCCCTATTTTCTTTTGACTGCTACTTACCACTTGGATGATGTGGCACTTGCGAGTCATTGGCGTATCTATTCTACCATACCAAAAATCGCGGATTTTCATCTCTCGTCGTTGTATCATATCCACTTTTTCCGGTACGAAAATTCGTTTTACTAATTCATCATCTGTAGCCGTAGCTGACATGATCCCCTCTTTCTGCATCGTTTATTGCATTTACAGTTTAGTACTCATGCTCTAGTTTTCTGTCCGTTTTGTACAATACACTCTGTCCGTCTTCGCCATCGTTCTAGTATGCATGCACCTTAGTCGTAATTTTATTCCCGTTGTCGCATTTGATTTTCTTCTATTTTCTCGGGATGGTTCCTTGTCTACATGTTCAATCCTTATCCACATTGCGGCCCAATTGTAGGATTGATACTACCAGAACCTACGGGCGAGGTTTCCCATGTTCGCCATCTAGTACCTACGAATCGAAAAAAAAATTGAACCTCTTCTCACTGTGCAACAAAAACACCATTCCTTGCTGCGATCACTGAGTTGATGTAAGATAAATTAGTCCTTACGACCCTTAGAAAGTATGCACCACTGCTTGCGGTCTGATGTTGATGTTGAAGAGAATCAGTGACCATTTTGCCCCAATAATTAATTGGATGGTAATTAAGCAGGTTTCCACCAACAACTGAAGTTTAAAAGTGATTAATGAGGTTGAATGTATATTAAATGAAAGTATAATACGAATACTAATGCAAGCTATACGCTAGATTGAGGAAGGGGACGAAAGGATGTCAAAGATAGTACATACAGTTTGGGCTATCTACTAATTGAGTGCTATGGGCGTCATTGAGACGCGATGCAAGATGATGCAAGTGATATAAGAACAATATACGGGGGGTGTACACAAGAAATGGAGATGCAAGTGCGCAGTATGATGATGCAAAGCGTGAATAATCAAGGAAAATGCGGGGGAGTGTCTTCGGAATGCGGATGAAATTATGTGGTGTGTGGTATGATTAATAATGAAACGAAGCAAAGAAAAAACGAAAAAGAAAGGTGAATGATGGATAGTAGAACAGTGGTTGGTGCTTTGAAAAAAGGTGTCGTTTGAATGGCGATGATGTTACACAGAAACGATGGTGGTTCGTTGTTGCTGCTTTGAAGGCCGTATGCGGAAAAGTTTAAGGCAAGCTGCTCCAAGATTCTTGTGCTTCTCGAGAGGAGGTAAAATGAAGGGCTTTTGAGAAGCTTTGGGTTGTGAAGGTAACTGGGGTTGCAAGATAGAAGGGTCTTCTATATCCGGAAGGTAGATATGACGAAGTGGTTGAGATGCATAAATGGGCTTGGGCGGCTCTTGTGAATTTGGATGGGGTAACTGCGGACGTAATGAGTTTGGAGAGGTGGCTGGACGTGCAACAGCAACGGAAAAAGTTCGCCTATGGCCTGGTGCAAACTCTGCACTATTCCTAGCGGATGAAGATGGAGAGGAGCGGGGTGTATCTGAGGGTGAAAGCATCAAAGCTGAACGGGTTCTCGGTTTTGAGGATTGTAAAGAATTGGAATTATCTAAATTCCTTGCATAGATATTGTCGCATGAACGAACAGAATGAAGAAGTTTCGGTGTTGTGGTAGTAGTAGATTGAAGACCTGGTGGAATGGTTGGCGTTAAAACGCGTATTCTTGGCTGTGATGGTACGCGACGTGCATGATGAGGGTACGGTAATGGTGCTGGCGATAAGTCTGGTGAAGGAGCACGAGGAGGAGGAGACTCTGGTCGTTCAAAGATGGACATGATGATGGTTTAACAAGAATATGAAAATTGGCGAGCTTTATATTGTGGAATTATATTATTTTTATTTAAATACAACTTGAAACCAATTAACTCATCTTTCCTCTTTTAGAACAAACTCCGAATCTCAAGATCTGTACATCCATGACGCACTCTTTTTTACAACTCATATTTTCCTGCTTTTTTTGTTTATTTATTCATGAATCCTCTATTTTATTACTACCATGTACATATTCGATAAGCTATTCTCTTTTACTAATGACTTTAAATTGAAGGTCTCTACTGAGTCTACAAAAATACAAAGTCATTTTGACTAAAAAGGCAATTGATAGAATGGGCGCCACTCTCTGTCGTTGTTAATATTTTCCCTGTCCTTTTATTTCTCTTCCTGTCAAATAAAGTCCTTTTCGTCGCTCATGTACTCTCTTTTAATTACCATTGTTTTTTCCTATAGCAGCTCACTTCAACTTTAAAATAACTATGCAACCGAGTCAGCCGATGTCGTGTCTTTAACCACCGACATCTCTACCTCATGTTCTTTTCGCTCATTTTTGGATCCCTTTTTTTTCGGAAAATGACTCCGCTTCGGACCAATCCTGCCAATTTATAATGTTGTAATTCAAATTTCCCGCTTTTTCGATCTCAAATGGCAGAACGCGCCGTGCATTTGGCCTCGTGTTGCCCGCCGGAGCAGTCCAGCCATGCATCGTGTGGCCAAGCCATCACATGCGCCCCGCCAGACATAGTGAGCTTGTCCCTATCGGGAAAGGTCTCTCCTTGCATGCCCAACGTGTTCGGCGACCCTGTCCCGACTCCCGTCACTTCAACCCTGAACAACCCCACTCTGCGTCAGATCGTGCTTCGGAACCCCATCCGTTATTCCGTCCTTTTTAACTTTACTCTGTGCCTCTGTCTCTTTTCACACCAGCGCTAGAAAGGTTCAATGACTCGCTATCACCAATTTAACATAAGATGATGTACTTGAACACATTCCCTCGTCGGCAGCCTAAAACTCATCTTTTTCCGGACCCTGGGGAATACGCCCATTGAGCCTTGGCTATCCGCCACGACAACATCGGAATAACAGGAGTTCCACCAGACCCATATCCTTCCTCTATCCGAGACGCGCTTGTAGATCTACGCACGGTATTCAAAACACTTTTGAGATGTTGAGATGTTACACCCTCGATATTATCACACGTATCACATCTCCTATGCACATTGCACAACAATGCGCATTAATCCTGACAGAGCCCCAACAGTTGTTTGCAATCAGGCTATCATTGGGAAACTCCACTTTTAATAAAGGGGAATCAGCGACAGGTGTCTATCAGTCTGCGACATTTTGCCCACCGTTTTTCCACTGCGTTTGCTGGTCTACATTCTGCAGGTTGCCGGTGCCGAGATGATTACTTGATTGACCTTGATATGTATGAGATTCTACAAGACATAACAGCGGTGCTAGGTCGTAATATAGCATTCAAGCAAACTGCCGTTGATTAGATCGTATCAATTTTGCAGTCCACGTCTTGTACACTGTAGATATGTAGATATTTCGACCAATTCATGTCCCCGCTGTTTCACACCCAGATTTCGCCAATCGACTTAAAGAATGAGCTGGAATGAATGGAATAGAAGGCGGTTTGTCAGTTAATGTTATAAACGATCGACTGCAACGTGTCCAGCCGAAGACGGCCAGAATAACATTCAATGCTTACCAGAGCTATTTTTTTTTGTCAGGTTGTCATCGTTATTCGCAAAGGGCACCAGTCATGAATGTAGCAAAAGTGTGCAACCTCGACAGTTAGTATGGAAGAACCCAGCATACCGCCACAGAAGAAGACGGAGAAGTCGAGAGAAACGCGTACCTAGGTGTCCGCCAACGACAGGGCGTGCACGGAAGCCTTCAGGGGTTCCGTTGGTTGTTTCATACCAGTCTCCAAGAGGTTGAGAGCTCAAGCCATCGGAAGCCCACTTCTTGACCGAGCTGATGAATAGATCCCGTGTGGAGGTGTCAGTCATAATGGCGGCTGTCCAGATTTCCCAATCTAAATTTGAGTAGGTCACCGGATGAACAAGAAGACACGGTTTCGTCGCATATGAGCGTCGCCTATGTACCACCAAAATAGAGATGACAAACCTGATTTCGTGTACGTGTGACTGTCAACAATGTGGTGGCAAGTGATCAGTCATTTGAAACCTGAATGCATAAGAAAACGAATACCGAGTATCCAGTGGCACGCCAAATGGTTCTGATATGGATAAACATGAGTCTATCAGACAACTCGTCCAACAAAAGGTCAACATGTCGCTACTTACGTGCAACCGTCTTGTACCAGTTGGTTTCTGAATATCAGGGTTGTAAACAGCTCCTTAGTTCCATGGAATAGTCAAACAGGCTCACGCATTGTGTACACCGATTCCGGGAATGTGTTCAACTTCAACAGTTTATCCGCGAAAAGGTTATAGGTGAGACCCCAGCTGCCAGCATTCCCATACTATGCAGGTCATATCGTTAGCTTACATTTTCTCATGGAATGAGTCTATGGTCCATACCGATAAAGTAAGGTGCCTAGCAGTGGACGATTCGGCCAAGTTCTGCCACTTTGTCACGAACGATGTGGCAATTTGCTATAAATAATTGCAACAAGGTCAGGCACACATCGTCCTGGAGCGTGAAAAGCCTAGCGATTGCACCCCACCCACTTACCGAGTAGTTCTTAGCTTGTTCAGTGTTCCCCAGAATGGTTGAGATCTGGGACATGGCATTGATGCCAATGATGCCCTTGATAGCTAGATTCGTTTGGTTGGCCAACGACCCGGCAAAGTCGTCGGTGCTAATCTGGTTTGCTGGGATCAAAGAATCCTCAATCAAAAATTGGGTCCATTGGTTCAGGAGAGCTGACTGTTTCAACAAGTCGTCAATTTATAACCACGTATGGGATGCAGGATACCTACATATTGGCGAAGGTGACTGGTGTCTCCAGTCTTTTGAGCGTAGCTCAAAGCCATAATAATCATGTTTCCGCTCTCTGGAAGAGCACCATGTTTAGTGTAGAGCGAACATGGTAGTCGTGTTTGCTCACCTTCCACCGGCATAGCCTCGTCTCTGCCGTCATTATGACCAGTAGCATTAGGATAGCTTCCACCTGTCAAAGGATATTAGGCTCCATCGGTCGCATAGGTCTCGTCACCCCCCGAAGCTTACCCAGATCGTGAACGCTCCACTTGTTTGGGTATTGACCAGTGGCTTGATACCTGAATAAACCTTCGAGCAAGTGTTTGCCTAGAGCAGGGTTTGTGTACAGCAAGACCGGCCAGGCGGGGAATATCACATCGACGGTGTTCACATTCTGCAAGCGGAAATGAAAATGTCAATTAATAATAATGTGCTGCGCCGAAAGGGCAGCTCACGCCATCACTGGAAATTTCTGGAGAGGATCCCATATCAATAAGGTGTCGAGATATGGCAAGGAAAAAAGAAAGACCTGACCTTTCATGAAAACTATGACATCGCTGGTGTTGAATGAACCATTAGCGTTTTTAGAAAGTGTAATTTCGGTTGCGCCGAGAGCTTGTCTGATAGACAGCTCGACAATTGCAGTGTAATCCGCTGAAATCTTGTTGGCATCGGCCTGGACTTTGGAATCAAATGTATTTGCTCTGCTAAGTGCGCTGCTAAAGTCACCCAGGAAGGAAGATATAAGAGCCGAAGTCGAGCTGAATTGGCTCCAGAAGAAAAGGCTGCGTTGTTGGATGCCTCCGTTTGCGACTATGTAACGTATGGCAGGGTCCCGCACATGTCCGACAGAAAAGACGACTGGTCCTGTGGAAGACTTGATGGAACCAAGATCTCGAGATAATCCGAAGACGGGCCAGCTATTGGAGATAGCACGGAAATTGGTATCCTGGGTGTTCGGAAGACGCCCATTGTTGATGAATTGCGCACGAACGGTAACATCTGCGCCACTCTGGAAAGTTGTTCCCGCAGTCTTGAAGCCCAAATCAGTACTTGGTCACTTTAGCTTTCATTTCATTACTCACGTTTGAGAGTGAATAGAATGCGGAACCATCTGAAGGACAGAGTGTAAGGACATCACACAAGAAATAAAGATGAATCTCACACTGTGTATGGTCATTAATTTCGGAGAAGGGTGCTTGGCGCGCTAGTTGCACTTGATGTGTGATTGTGCCGTTGCTAGTCGTGGTTGTCCAGTTCGCGGTCAGGGAGTTATCACCAGATACCCATTCTGCGCTAATGTCGGAGTAGACCTGAACGGAATGAGCGGCGCCATCGGTCGATGCTGCGGAAACTGCCATATAGGAGAAGGGGGTTGATTGCTTGACGAGGTCTTGTGGCTGATGGGAGTCATTAAACTTGGAAACTCTGATGAAACAAGGTACGACGAACCTCCACAGGGCTTAGGAACGTCACAGTAATATCAACTGGTCCGGCAGATAAGACAAAGATGCTTTGAGTGGAAGTAAACTGACGGATGGGGTGAATGAGTAACACATCGGGCGTAAGAAATAGCAATGTACCTTGGAGCTCTTCTGAACTGCTTTATTGAACGATGCTCCAGGAACTCCCGGGGCACCAAGGAAGCTGTATGCAGTCCCATCCACCTTAACAAATCCAGCCCAGCCTACAATCTGTGGCGTAGAAGGTCAAAACTTTGAAAGACAAGAAGGAGTTAATAACCCACCTGTCCAGTCCAGAAAGTAGGCCACGCATCGTTAAGTGCAGCACCTGGAAAAGTTGTCAAAATCATACATCACAACTTGCTCATCACGGTAAGTTATGCAAACCTGCTCCTTGTGGTAACCATGCTGATAAGTAAGGTGTTCTTACTGCCAGGGGGAATGAGGGGGGGTTAAATGGTGTCGCCGTCCAGGTAACTGCACCGACGACTGTTGTCGCCTGTTGCAGAAGCGATACAGCACAAAGTAGTCCAGTTTTGAACCACATTGTTGCTAAAGGCCAGGATACAGAAAGAAGTTGACTCTGTAGAATGGGGTTCATTCAGGTTTTATAGAGAGAAGTCATAGCTCTTGAATTAGAATTTGTAATGATAATCAAGCAGCGCCATTTTGATAGTTTCATAGTTTTTCTTGAATCCTCCACAGCATAGAACAAAGTAGCCACATGAATTATTCAAAGAGAAGACGGAGTTGTGTCAAAAATAGCATAGAAGTGAGTTGTTATATTGTCAGTAATCAAGTAGAGATGACGGTGTGTGTGAAGAAATATTTGTACGCGCTTGCTGGCTCATGTTCTTTGGCTATTCTAATACTGTCTCCACTCATTCATCATCCACATGATGGTTCTGTTGCGCATCTTTAGTCGCAGAACAACTTCTCCTATACCAGACATGGACTAATTTTCGTCTTACATTACCTTATGTTTTGAAAAAGACTTTTGAAACATCTCAATGCGTTTTCCTTTTACCAGAACTCGCTGATATCCGTTCCCACTTCTTCACGATGTCTATTCGAAAACTTCTCTTTCAATGCTTCTGGCTGGGTCCAGCAGTTCTTAGGGCGGTCACAGGAATACACGACACAGGTTCTTATGGAAAGCAATTGCCGCTTTCGTTTCCTCCCGGACCATACCCTGCGTTAGATGCGTCCTCTGCAGAATCTCAGAAACAATCATCAAAAATAAACGTGCTCCACGAATCAGAGTCTACTTGGAACTCGGAACCTTGTGACGACTGGGATGGCGTACCTCTCGTCATGGCTTACTACCCTGAATGGGTGCTGGATTCCTTCCCTCCATCTAAGATTGACTTCGAGCGCATCACATGGGTCGACTTCGCTTTCGTTGTCCCAACTGAAGATTCAGTTGTAGCCTTCGACTCGGACGATGGGCCGAACGCTTTAAAACAGTTGGTAATGGCGGCACATGCAAACGGCGCCAAAGTCAAGGCTAGCATTGGAGGATGGTCAGGTAGTCAGTAAGTGATCGAGTCCTTGAGACAAGAAAAATGTAAATTTCCCTCGGTTTGTATCAGGTACTTCTCGTCGGCTGTCCAAGACGAAGTCAATCGCAGTACATTCATCGCCAGCATCTTAAGCTTGTATCACGATTTCGGGCTCGATGGTATTGACATTGACTGGGAATACCCCGGACAAAAAGGCATGGAAACCAATAAAGTCGACAACCTGGACACATCAAATTTTCTGCTCTTCTTGAAGAGTCTACGCAAGGCCCTCCCACCTTCTGCAAAAATTAGTTTAGCGGGACAAACTACACCATTCGCCGATGTAGATGGTAACCCTTCCAGAGACGTGTCTGAATTCACGGACGTTGTTGACTGGGTGTTACTAATGAACTATGATGTTTGGGGCTGTACGTATCTTCAGTTATATTATTGACTTGATTGGTCCTCTTACACGTTGAATACGTCAGCATCCTCAAACCCAGGCCCGAATGCACCTTTTTACGACGCCTGTGGAAATAGCACGCAACCTGAGGCTAGTGCTGTTTCAGCTATTCTTGCATGGATGGAGGCTGGCTTCCCCGCTTGCAAATTGGTTCTTGGGCTACCATCGTATGGCTATGCCTCCAAATCAAGGCATCAGCAGCTGCGTACCCGTAGTTCCAAGGAAAATCGAGTGAAGGCCGTGAAAGTGGTTGGCGAGGAAGACTCGGACGGTCAAGTTCAATTTAGATCACTAATTGATCAAGGTGCTCTGACAAGGACTGCTTCAAACGTTAGCAACTTGGGGGATGAGCAATGTCTGTTTGTTGGCGCTGGTGGCTTTCGAACACTTTGGGATCCCTGCTCGCAGACGCCGTTCTTGACGTCGACAGAGTCTAAACAAATTATAACTTATGACGATCCATTGTCCCTTTCGATGAAGGCAACCTTTGCGAAAGTGATGGAGTTACGAGGAGTCAACCTGTTTGATGTTCATGGTGATACACCTGAATGGGATTTGGTTGACGCAATTCGAGCAGCCCTTATACCTGTGTAGCAATAAATTCATTATACTTTTATTTTATTTCGAAATGTGTGCATCCTCAGGGAAATGACCAAAAGAGGGTCAGGATATGATTATATAATGAACTGACGTAACTGGATCAATTGACTTTATTTTTTGCACAATTCAAAAAAAAAATTGAACTAAAATGTGTCAAGGACAGTTTCAACAGCCTACTTATTTATTTTTTCAGTCTTGAGCAGTAACTTTTGAGCGTTTAACGACCATTAGTGCGTCTTAAGTCGCGCTTATTTCTTGGTGAGTTGTCGTATGTACTCGACTCGTATGTGTGTGCTCATCGTCAGTGCCTTGGACAGGTGTCTTGCTTTTGTTATGCTCGAGAACCCTGTTCTGACACTTTCAGATTCGGTCTTGCAAAAGTCGAACTCCGTGGCAACATTCTACCCTCAGCATGCAGCTAGTATGTTATCAAATGGTAATATATTTTGCAAAGTGTTTTTTTAGGACTCTAATGAATTATTAAAATTGCGCGTTTAGGTGTCCACGCCAATCCGCCAATATCTATGACGCGTTCGGACTCCCACAGAATTATCATTCCGGGCGGTAAAAGACGCGTGGAAAGTGTTGATCCCAATTCAACGGTGAGTATACCCACTGTCTCTCCATCTTTCCCATCTCTAACCACCGAGGCCAGGTGGAAGCGCCGTCCAAACGATCCGACGATGTCCCATATGACCCTAGTACGAGTCAACAAACTACAACCAAAAGGCGATCCATGTACATCCCCCACAAATCGCAGCCAGCCGTACCAACTACGAAACCACACATACCTCCCCCATCTACCTTTAATCCGGAGCTGATGCAAAGCAAGCTGACAATGTCCCTCTCTATCACCCATATTCCGGTTTCTATCCCGACCTATCGCTCTTGTATAACGTGTCTAACGCCCATATCGGTCTTCGATGCTGGAGATATCTGCACAACTTGCCGTCTCTCACTTTCCGCACCTATCAACAAAAACTTACAAGCTCCTCAGTCGCCGTCAGATGCAAATAGTCCGACAAAAGTTGCAATGTCTGCCTTCTTGGTATGAATCCCGGATGTCTGTCAACCCACTGCTTTTTCTCATACTGCTTTGCGTAGGATGGTCAGGATAATGTTGAACGCAGGCGGAGCGTGCAGAGCTCGATGTTTCAACTGGTCCACCCAGCTGAATTTGATGTCCGTGCCAATTACTGAGCTCTGTCACCCTCAACGATCTAACCACAACCCTCTGTTCCAGATTTCACCCACCCATCAATCCATAGCAGGGCCATCTATTCCCAGTAAACGTCGCAAGGTCTCGCATAATCCGGATCCGGACGAAAATCCTGGACAAAGTGTGGATGAATTGGTATGTCGATATTTTCCAACAACTCATACCATAATCAATAGAACCCCCTGCACAGAATCAAACCTCCGTTACGTTTTCAACGGAAGGGCGCAACAATGTTGTTGCCATGGTCTATCCAATTCAACCAAGCATAGTTGTGGAAAAATCCGAAGGTGCAGGTATACTTAAACTCGGTCGCGGTAGGAGCAGCGTAGGGGCAAAGAAGGTTAGCTGGGCCGACATCTCTGGCGATGGCTGCCTAGAGATGGGGCCATCCAAGGCGACATCGTCGGTTAAAGCCAAACAGCTCGATCGTTCACTAGAATCGACACTAGTAGAAGGGCAAAGGCGACCCTTGACAATCAAAATAAAGCCTCTGCAGTCACTCAGTCCGAACAAATCTTACGATACGGACGTGATTGAAGGATGGGATAGTGACCTAACGGAGCTTAGTGAATCTGGTAACGAATCATCATCAGACAACGATGTTCCTATTTCCAGCTTGCAGGTATGGCTACAATTAGCTGCAAAAAACTATGCTATACATTGACAATTGGACACAGACGCAACCCACTCAACCCAGTACTGGCTTGAAAATACGTCTTCCGCCCAGGACGAGGAACCTAAACATCCGTAGGTGTGCTAGCTCTAGATGCAAAGCTGAACTGCCAAGCGATTACCGGTGGAAATCTTGCGTCTTGTGTCGATCGAGAAACCGCGAGTATCAACGAAAGCGGCAAAATCTCCAAGGGAGACATTGGAGATTGGACGACGAACTCACCAATGTCCAGGATAGTCCCTCCGCAACAATGGCGGTCAGTCGAAACCTTACTAGAGTAACAATGGAGAAAGCTGACCTTCGTAAGTGCAGGTCATTGAAACAAGCACCATCGAGGGTGCTAGGTTGTGCCTGATGCGACATTGTTCCTTCATTATACCGCCCATAGACGAGTATTCCTCAAAGTTTTGCTCTTTATGTCGTTTGTTCCGCAAATCAAAAAAAGCTCTTGGAATGAACCTGACCTCTGGTTCTGTGGACGGCGCAAACAGTGCGAGATTGGCGTTCACTGCTGCTCTGGTGAGTCCTTCTCTGTGTTTCCTCTCTCAAACCGACCGTTTTGCCTGTAGCATGATCTACCTCGCAAACGAAAACCTGGTTTGGGCCGATGTATTCATACAGATTGTGGAATGACGGTATCATCCCCGCATTCCAAACTTTGTGAGCAATGCCAGCCTCGAACTCACTTTATTATACAATGGGTCAGCGAGGCGTTGAGGTCACAATTACCTGAAGGTACTGTTGTGCAGTCCGAACGACTCCAGCCAGTCAGTTGTATATATTCATCTTGCTCGAAAGATAATCATACTCAAATTTTCCCCTGTCACTTAGCCTGACGCTCCTGAATACTTGACGCTAAAACCGCTCTTGGCAGATTTGCGTTCTCGAGCGAGAGCATTTCTTCGAACCCAAGCCTTGTTCTTCCTGTTCAATGAACCTACCTCACCTGGCATCATCAAAGCAGCTTTCGGATTCGAAGGGGAATACACTACCGTGAACCCTGACCTGGAATTCGCTTCCCAAAAGGATGACATTTATGCGAAGATCATAGAGTTAAAGAAGGTTATCGAGCAGCAAATCAACCTTCAATTTGGGTAATTGCCAATTCCTTATTGGATTTTTTCATTACTGACCCCAACGCAGCCCAGAAGAAGGTTGTCAGTGTGACGAAGACGGCTTTCGTATAAACTTCCTTTGTAGCCTAAAGGTCCCTGTTCTTCGAGCCGCTAAAAGCGGCGATGCGGTCGAGATCAAGTTAGGGACAAAGGAGATGATAGGTGAACTCAAAATCTCGGTTTTGAGGGACAAGTCACATCCATTTATACCCGGTGAAAAGATAATCATTCGCTTTGAAATGATGGGCTAATGCTTTCCTTGCATGTTATTACAATGTACTAATTGTATTCCTACTGTATATTATATCAAGTTGGTGGATGAGTAGTTGCAATCTTTGCACCCTCAAGCCTCAATCATCGAGATCAAATACTTCTTCATCCTCGTTTCTCGTCGATGTGACTTTGTAAAGTGGCTGTAGGATATTTCCATTCGCTTTTTGAATGACACCTGAATGATTGTCAACAATCATTTTCAAAAACAAGACGAAATTGTGCATACCACACTGTGATAGCCTGAGTTCCAGAATGGCAGTGTCGAACGAATCGGCATTACCCAGCTCTTCGAACCCTATGATCCTGTTGGTGGGGGGTGAGACGCTGGCCATTGCCCATGTATCGGTCACATACCGGTCCCGCGTTACGCCATCGACAAAACATATCACACATGGAAGAATTTTTATGGCAAGCTTTTCGACCAGCCAGGGAACATTTTCGACGAAAACCCGCAGAAATCGTGTGTTGAAATACTTGGGTGCGAGTTTCTAAATGGAGGTCAACACTATGAAAGGGAAAGGGAAAGTAAAATCGCGTACAGATAGATGCTTGTCCATAATTTCGCATCTTTTGAAGTTGGAATGGTAGAAGTGGACTACGCAGCGTTTCTCTCTCCTGTCACGTAGGGGTGAGGAACGACCATCGCAATAGAATACTCAATAGATATGCACACACGCAGTGGTACGAATTACTTCCTTTTCATCCGTAATTTCACCATACCGACCGTGCTCGTTGTCCTGTAGCTCCTTCACTCTACCCATCCTACAAGTATTATTGAGTCAGATTGCATTCTTGTGACTGCAGATCAGAATGGCACCTTACTCGCTTTTTAGGAGCTTAAGCCCCTGCTCTCGAATGGACAAGTTGGGGTCGTTTTCAATTTCTTCCTCGAGAGCAGCGAAAAGCGCCTCGTCGTCGTCTTCGTCATCTGAGTCTCTCCTTCGAGATCGATGGGGTTCATTGGGCTGCACAACCCGTGAAACGAGAGATTCCATTTTGGAAATGCTGATATATAGGTTGGAAAGAGTACAGGATAAGTCATATTATACGTACTTTGACATGCTTGCCAGTGTAGATCAAGCTAGGTTAAGTTGGTTTTGGAATTATTGAGAAAGAAGGAAGGGAGTCAGGTAATATCCTGATTCGGAAGTCATGATAATCTCACCAGTGAACTGATCATGGAGTCACGGTATACTTAGGCTTGAAACTTGACGCTTACACCGATGAAGCTCGTCAACAAGTTTATTGACAAACACGGAGCCGTATGTACATCGTAACATGTCCATAAACTCGATCCATGAGTTGATTCCTGAAAGGACGAATAGGGACATGTCACTTTACGCCCGGAAGATGATGAAGATATGTGGCACTTGTACAATCTAATTCAGGAGGGGGATTCAGTGCGTGCACCTGCAGTTCGGTACCAATTTTGCTTATTACGACGGCGAAAGTTGATCTTTTACTTTTCTGCAGTCGAGTCCAGAATGTCTCATCAACGGGATCAACAGAATCGCATCGCGTTCGATTAAATCTAACCATTCAAGCCACCAAGATCGAGTTTTCGAGTGCAGCTGCTCCAGCTGGATCGGGATCGACACAAGAGTCAAATGACCAGGATAACCCCTCCGCTGCATTGCACATATCTGGACCTGTTACATCGGAGAATCCGCATGCCAGGCTCGGTGCATTCCACACTTTAGACATAGAAGCAAACAGGGATGTCAGAATCGAAAAGGCGGACGGCTGGGACAGTATTGCTGTTGCCCGTGTTGAAGAGTCGATAATCCCTGGCAAAGGCGCAGAGGTTGGCGCTATAGTATGTGGGGAGGGTACTGCTGCATTTTGCCTTCTGTCCCAACATATGACACTCGTAACGCACAGGATATCTGTCCCTATTCCTAGAAAATCTGCGTCGTCTGGCTCAAGCCAACACGATAAAGGATTACAGAAGTTCTACCAGACGCTTTATGACTCGTTCCTTCGACATATCCCCTACGCCAATGCCAATCTTCGAGCGATCGTAATTGCCAGCCCTGGCTGGGTCCGCGATGCGGTGTACGATTTCATCACCTCGGAGGCGAGCAAAAAAGGCGATAAAATGCTCACAAAAGCGATGAAGGAAAAATGCTTGAAGGTACACATCTCTAGCCCCCATGTGCACAGCCTGGTTGAAGTGTTGAAGTCCCCAGAGGTATGTCTGAAGGCGCTCACTTTGTTGATTTTAACATATTCACCACGATCTTAGGTCACTGCTCAACTCAAGGAGACGAAGTTTGCTCGAGAAGGAATTGTTCTGGACAAGTATGTGATTCATCTTTTACAAGCGACACAATTCAACTGGATGATTTTGTAGATTTTTCAAGATGCTGGGAACCGATGAGATGCGGGCCTGGTACGGGCCTGATCATGTTTGCCTGGCGGCGGATCGAGGCGCTATTGGGACCCTCCTAATATCGGACGATTTATTCAGGTTAGTGCTGTACTCACGTATGTTCTGACTGCTTTCAATGTTCTTTCAGGTCGAGCGATCCACAGACACGTAAGAAATATGTGAATGTCGTGGAAGCTGTGCAACAGAAAGGAGGAGAAGTGGTAATCTTTTCCAGTATGCATGAATCAGGACAACGTAATTGGTTCTTGCTCGGTTGCTGTAGATATACTAACTTCATCAACAGAGCTCAACCAGTTGACGGGAATTGCAGCACTTTTGACCTTCCCGCTCGATATTGAAGTGGTTGAAGCAGAGGAGCGGGAGGCAGAAGAGGAAAGAAAACGACAACTAGAAGTTTCAGAGAATAGCGAAAGCTAAACCACCATAATTCAACACTTTTACCTGTCAAGGACGCGCACGCATGATAAATACTTTGTTGTCAAACCTCAGTCGACTTTCGATTCGATGTTCATATCCTTAAGGGTCATCACGTGTCTATCGATGAGGTCCCGAGATCGTCGATGTCTCGATTCTCGAACCACCATACCATTATTAAAGGCGCTATGTTCCCAGTCTGCTTACCCGCCCTTTGCCATACGAACCACTCATCAAAACATTATGCAAAAGCGAAACTTCTCTAGATTTAACTCTCAAATTCTTGATAAAAGCGATGACCAGCCGTCCAACAAAAGAGCACGCATCTCAAATCTATTCTCTCCCATTAAAGTCGCGACCAAAGAAGCGGCAGCGGCAGCTGATGTCGACCCGCCTTTCAAAAAGCTGCTCAGGGCGCTTGACAATGATGTTACTGAAGGTCCAGGAAGCCGATCTGTTGTGTATTGGATGCGGATGGCTGATCTACGTAGTGAGTCGGAAGTCAGTCTGTGACACGATTTGAAACACTGACGCAACCAAAGTTCGAGACAACAGAGCCTTGTCACAAGCGTCTGAAAAGGCCGTGCAACAAAATGTTCCTCTTATCGTGCTATTCTTGATTGTTCCGCAGGACTACATAGCACATGACCGTTCAGCAAGAAGGATTGATTTTACTCTTCGAAACCTTCATGTTTTGAAGGCATGTTCCGTACTTACGCACATCCTAATACTTTCTGACAAGACGAAACCAGGAAAAGCTACAAGAACTACACATTCCCCTTGTCGTCCACACCTGCCCGACTCGAACAAACGTACCTGCGTTCGTCGTCGAATTCTGCGAGAAACATGGCGCAAATGCTCTGTTCGCGAACCACGAATACGAAGTGGATGAACTCAGGCGGGACATCAAGGTCGTCGACGCTTTCATACCCAAAACAATGCGTTTCACACTCTACCACGACAAATGCGTTGTGGATCCTGAAATTGTGAAGACGAAGCAAGATAAATCATACACAGTGAGATATATATTTGCTCTATTTCTTGAGGATTACAATAAATGCTTCGCATCAGGTTTTTTCGCCCTATCACAAAAATTGGATCGCGACTTTCAACCAGAACACATCGCGTTTCGTCGAGGAGTCCCCCTTACCAAAGCCCAATTTCGAAGACATTCGAAACTCTGAACTCTTCTCATCTCTATTCACCGTCGAAATACCTCAATCGATTGCTGGATTTGAGCTTGATGAAGAACACAGTCGAAGGATGAAGGATGTATGGCCCGAAGGGGAGACTGTCGCACTCAAGGCAAGCGCTCATTTTTGCATGCTGTCAACGAAGGGGAATCAGTTAATAGTTTGCAGATGCTCGAACATTTCCTGACAACAAAGGCACATGTCAGTAGATTGGGAGCTGTGCATGCTGTTGATCATAACGCGGAGAAAACAGACAAACATAGCCGAATCTTGAAGTATCACACCGAGAGGGATCGCACCGATAGAGATACCACCAGTCGTCTAAGGTATGCTCAACTTTCCATGCGGATGCTTTTACTTACGAAAAAACTTGTAGCCTGTACTTATCCTCTGGTGTTTTATCTGCACGTGAATGTGCTCGTTCCATGATGCGAATAAGCAAAGTGAGCCAACTCGACACCAGTAACTCGTCTGGCGGAACACGATGGATTCAAGAAATTGCCTGGCGAGACTTCTACATCAATATCTTGATCAGCTTTCCTCGTGTATCTATGGGACGCCCGTATCAGGAGAAATTTGCAGATGTAGTCTGGGAGGCTCATCAGGATGCTCCTTCAAGTGGGCCCAAGATTGATTCGGAGATTCTGAAGCGATGGAAAACGGGGACGACTGGGGTTCCCATCGTGGACGCAGCGATGCGGTGCCTTAACCATATGGGTTGGATGCACAACAGAGTGCGGATGATAACAGCAATGTATCTCACCAAGGACCTGATGATCGACTGGAGAGTTGGTGAACGAGTAAGAACGAATGACCTTTTTTTCTATAACAAGCAATTTTGGCTGATACCCCTTTTAGTATTTCATGGAAAACTTGATTGATGGAGATTTAGCAAGCAACAATGGTGGATGGCAGTGGTGCGCGAGTACTGGGGTTGATCCATGCCCCTACTTTCGAATTTTCAACCCCTACTCTCAAAGTACAAAGGTGCCGCCTATCTGGTATTTTGAATAGTTTTGGGCTTCATTGACGCGTGCAAAGGCTGATCCTACAGGAGACTACATTCGACATTGGGTACCAGAGCTCGCCAAACTGAGAGGTCCAGGTATGAAGCTTGTCCTTGACATACAAACATGGAATAACAGACATGACAGACCTCTATAATCCATCTAAATCGACTGCAAACAAACTGGGTTATCCTCTACCGATTATTCCGCATAATGAAGCTCGGGACAGGGCATTGAGAAGATTCAAGAACCCAGGCGAGAGCTAAGCGCTGATTGGCTAGCTTAAATTGCTTGATATGGCATAGTCACCTTGACAACGATATTTGGTTTAGTAGGTTGTACAAATAAATTACTTAATTTGGAAATTTGTTGGATTCGACTATTGAGGATTGAGCATGATGAATGTCAAGTCGTTGGTCCATTGTTGTTGGTCTCTGGAGTATATAATCCCATGAAATGGACCCAAGAACGTTAGCATCTCATCCAGTTAGCTGCTCACCCCCGTTCTTTTCTCTCTTCTCACTACTACCAACCAACCAACACCAATAACTTGTATAGGCACTTTGATTAGTCGCTTATCATGTCTACCCGCTCTTCATCCTTCTCCTCTTCATACTTCACAACCTCGGCCACGACCCCCGCCTTCAATTTGTTTATTCCTTCAACTTCACAGTCTTCCCGTGAGGCTCATGATACCTATGAAGAATTTGGTTTCATTGTGCGCTCCTCTAACCCCAAACGAGCATCGATGTCATCCATCTCTTCCAACGCATCGACATCCTCAACTTCATCCGCTCGGTCGACTTTGCGCAGATGGTTTGGCGCGCTTTAAATGACACACTAGTCATCCATCTTGTCATCGTCTGCCACAAAATGTGATGAGTAGACACCTTCGCCGAAACGCAGTGGGGTGGCTTGAATGCCCCGGCGACTTTGCAGAGCTCAAGGCATTATGCCAAACGTCCTCCACGAGGACGTCGATTCTGCATATGCACAACCCGCCGTTGGTTTACGGACGACAATCGACTCGCAGATGCCGAATCATCAGCATGCCATTGACGGCCTGCCTGAGGAGGTCATCCCCCGCGATACTCCTTTGCACAACACGTCGTGTGGGATGCTGAAGTAACAATAAAAAATGATAGCTAAAAGTTGAGCCTTCGATCCCGAGGACAGTGTACAACCAGAAGGACTTGTTCTATTTATTTGATAGACACTCCTGTATTAATTAGTGTAGTTAACTTGGACTTGCCTTACATAGATATATTTATTAATGCCTCCATTTTTTCTTATTTTTTTTTTCTTGCGGAATAGAAACAATATTTTCCCAATCCGTGTTTCGAGCAAGGTGTCGTGATACAACTATTGCATGATACTGATGATGGTAGTGATACAAATGATGTGAGGATTGTTGAAATCCAGATACTAATTTTACAACGCGCAAAGCTCCTCGCTTATTCATGAAGCACTCCGCGGGCCGCAACGCAGCATCTTCCCTTTTCTTGACATGGCTTATATTGCCGTCAGTCGATGTCTTTTTTTTTTCGCTACAAGCTTGGAACGGTCAAGACGTCGAATCTTTTCTGAAATAGAACGTCATAAATTAACCAGATCACGGACGCTGTTGAAGCGGAAGAAAGGGGGTTTAGGCGTAGTTCTCGCGAGCCCACTTGGCGGCCTCAACAAGGTTGACAAGAGAAGCTAAAGAAAAGTCAGCCATGAGAAAAGAGAACAGGATTTTGGAACACAAACCTTCAGTTTCCTTCCAGCCACGGGTCTTAAGACCACAGTCAGGGTTGACAAAGAGGAGAGAATCGGGGAGGATGGTAAGCATGTCCTTGAGTCGGTCCTTAATTTCCTGACCTCCAGGGACACGGGGGGAGTGGATATCGTAGACACCGGGGCCGATCTGGTTGGAGTAACCGTACTGCTTGAAGGTGGTGAGGAGCTTCATGTCGCTCTTAGAAGCTTCGATGGAGATAACATCAGCATCGAGGCGCTGGATCGAGGGGAAGATATCATCGAAGTCGGAGTAGCAGAAGTGAGAGTGAGTCTGGAGCTTGTCGGTAACACCGGCGGTGGCAAGCTTGAAGGAATCGACGGCCCACTTGAGGTAGGCATCCCAGTCAGAGCGACGGAGAGGAAGCTATGTACAGCGGTTAGGACAGTTTAAGATAGACGAAAACACATAAAAACTTACACCCTCGCGAATGGCAGGCTCATCAACCTGGATGGCGTTGATGCCAGCCTTCTCAAGGTCGATAACCTCGTCACGGAGAGCGAGGGCAAGCTGCTTAGATTGCAATTCACGAGAAACATCGGCACGAGGGAAGGACCAGTTGAGGATGGTAACAGGTCCAGTAAGCATACCCTTCATGGGCTTGTTGGTAAGGCTCTGGGCGTAGCTGCTCCACTTGACAGTCATAGGGTGGTGACGGCTGACATCGGAGACGATGATAGGTGGGCGGACATAGCTACACACGATGATCAGCGCATGCGTGCATGGGGCCGTACTTGATAACATACCGAGAGCCATAGCTCTGTACCCAGGCATTCTGGGTGAAAACAAAGCCTTGGAGCTGCTCGCCAAAGTATTGAACCATGTCGTTACGCTCGGGCTCTCCGTGAACCAAGAGATCGAGGCCAATCTTCTCTTGGAAGCGAACGACAGTCTCAATCTCTTTCTTGATAAACTCTTCGTATTCCGCCTCGGTGATCTCACCCTTGCCAAGCTTGGCACGAGCCTGACGAATTTCCTTGGTTTGCTAAAGGGGGGTCTAAGTATTTCGGGGAACAAAAAAGGAAATAATATACATACAGGGAAGGATCCGATCGTCGTTGTGGGGAACTTGGGGAGGTTAAGGGCTTTAGCTTGTACCTCCTTGCGGACGGAGAAGGGGCTCTGGCGTTCGAGCTGATCCGGGGTAATGGCAGCAACGCGGTTGCGGACGGTATCATCCGAGTTCCTCTCGAATTCACGACGCTTAGCAATAGAGACCTTGTTGACCTCAAGAGCGGCAGCAACTGCAGCATCCTGGGAGCCAGAGAGGGCAGCAGCAATAGTGGAGACCTCAGCGGCTTTCTCAAGGGCAAAGGAGAACCAGTCCTTTTGTTCTGCAGTAAGCTTCTTCTCTGATTCGAGGGTCACAGGGGTGTGAAGTAAAGAGGAAGAAGTAGCGACGATGACACGGTCGGCGCCAATAACGTCGATAGCCTTCTGACCCAACTTAATAGCGGCGTCGAAATCAGTCTTCCAGATGTTGCGTCCTGAGACAACACCGAGGGAAAGAACGATGTTGGTGGCCTTGATGGCCTCAAGAACCTCAGTGATCTGACCGGGGGCACGATCGAGGTCAATGTGAAGACCAGCAATGGGGAGTTTGGCGATATAGTTAATGTTAGTGTCGAGGCGGGCGAAGTAGGTGGTCAAGAGAATTTTGGGAGCAACCTTTGAGAGAGCAGTGTAGGCGGACACGAACTGGGATTCGAGGTTGGCGGCAGTGTCGAGAACGAGAATGGGTTCATCGATCTGAACCCACTCGGCACCAGCGGCCTTGAGGTCAGTGAGGAGGGTCTCATAGATGGGTAGGAGTTTAGGGAGGAGGCTGATGGGTTGGAAGCCTGGGGAGGCATTCTTGGCAGCCTTTCCAAGTACGAGGAAGGACACGGGACCAAGAACAACTGGGCGAGTGGTGACGCCTGCTGCCTGTGCCTCCTTGAATTCCTCGACAGCCTTGTTGAAGTTGAGCTTGAAATCAGTCTCCTCAGAGAACTCGGGAACGACAAAATGGTAGTTGGAGTCAAACCTGTAGAAGACTATCAACACAATACTTCGTGGGGTCTTATATGAGTTTGGACATACCACTTCTTCATTTCAGAAGCAGGGACATCGACACCCTCTGACTGACGACCACGACCCATAGCAAAGTAGACATCGAGAGGCGAGAGACCAAGACCAACGTAGCGTTTAGGAATGACGTTGAAGGCAGCGGAGTGATCGAGGACATGATCGTAAAGAGAGAATTCACCACTGAGAGGAGATGATAAGCAAACAAAGCCTAGATTGAAGATAAGATCGATGACGAACCTAGGAACGAAGTCAACGCCCTTTGCTTTAACGCTAGTCCAGCTGGCCTTCTTGACATCAGCTGCAGCTTTGGTGAGATCATCGGCAGTGATCTTTCCGGCCCAGTAAGCCTCGACGGCTTTCTTAACCTCACGGTTAGCACCTAAAGAGGGAATTAGCAGAAGAATAGTTTGGGCAACACGATATAACTTGCCGATACGGGGAAATCCAAGGACACTAGAAGAAACCATTTTTATAAGATGGAAGGAGGAGATGGTAGTAGGAGGGAATGAAAAAGACAACTGATTTTTTTTGAAACAAATGGTTTTATATCCTCTACGCACGTGCTATTTCGAGCCCCTGATAATCCGATATCGACTTTATCGATCGAATATTTGCTTTCTTTCATATCGTCTGATCTTTGGATCCCTCTTTCGATCACGACATTATGGCTCCATAATTCTGGGGTACTAACAAACCGAGACCCATAATGTTTAACAACCAACCCCCACACTCAAAATCGACATGATAACGAGTCTATTCATCATCGAGAGCTTATTTCTAATTTAAACAACATTCAAAATCTATTTTTACTTGCTTGGTTTTTTTCTTCGCGAGATGCTCTTTATTTTTTTTTAGGTGGGATTTACCCGGCCGCTGGTTCATCCCATCCACTTTTTATCCTATCTCGTGGTACTACAATAACTTTAATTCACATCTGTGGGTGGTCAGCTACGCAATTAGAACAGAAAACCAAAGAACTTACAACAATAAAAAAAATTAAAAGAAAAGAAAAGAAAAGGCGAAAAAAAATGATGCCAGCATCGCATCATGAGGAATTGCCAACCGTGGAAATCGCTTTAATGCGCTGAACGGCAGAACGGAGGATGTGCACTCCTTTCTTTTTCAGCCGAGCCTCTTGTGGTGTCGCTGCATTCCTCATAACGAATGGCCCGTCCATAATACTCGCGGGAGGTCCAAGTCCCTCTTCCTCAGGGATATCCGGAATATCAATAGCAGGATCGATAGGATGAGTATCGGGAGTGATAGGACCCTTGCTTTCCGGGCGTGACGAACCAGAAGAGCCAGAAGAAGGAACAGACAGTGAATCGTTTGGGTCGCGTATAACGAAGTGACTTTCTTCCCCTTCGATGTCCCCAAGCATCGCAGGCGAGTCAATAAGCTTTCCAGGGAGATGTTCCACGACAGGGCTAGCAAATACGTACGACTCGTCGGAGCTCTTCGATGAGGTTGTAGAAGTAACCAGCGTAGAGTTCGAAACACTATCCGGGGGCCCGCAGTGGTCTCGAGAATCTAAAGAAATCGAATCGTCGCTAATCGTACATTGGACCAGATTATCGTCAACGCGAGCGGATGTCTGCTCGTGAGCAAAGAAGGCGTCCAGCGCAACCACCTCCTTTCGAAGTTCTGGGAGTGATATGCGACGAAGAGGATTTATGGTAAAAACCTGTTTTAGGATCTTATTGACACCTTCCGAGATGGGCAAAACCTGGCGAAGGAAGTCGTTGTCATGAAGATAGGCAGAGAAACAGTCATCGTCTGAGGTAGCATATCGCCAAGGGTTCCTCCCAGTAATCATGTTGGTTAAAATAACTCCCAAGGCCCAAACGTCGTTGTGGCGAGTCGAGTACTCTCCAGTGTTGATTTCTCGGCCAATACACTCTGCATAACAATGGTTTAGTCGAGTAAATTGGTCAATGGAATAAATTCAAACACACCTGGACTCATGTAATAAGAGCTTCCACAACCGAAATCGTGGCAAACGGGACTTTGGATCGACAACCCAAAGTCGGCTAGGCGGACATGTGTACCATCCACAGAGCAGAGAACATTTTCCGGCTTGATGTCGCGATGGAACACACCGGCATCATGACAATATTGTACAGCGTCAATTAGCTGAATGAACGCCCTTTTGATGAGAGGTCCGTTGTCACGAAAGATACGCTTCTCGGTTATAGCAGCAAAGAGGTCCCCACCAGACATGAGATCGAGAATGACATAGACAAAGAATTCGTCAGAGAAATGGCCGTGAAAACCGACGATATTAGGGTGGCCAGTGACGCGACGATGAAGAGAGAATTCGCGTTGTTGAAGGAGTTCAGCATGAGAACCAGGAGCAGGTCTGTTAAGACACTTTACGGCGTAGAACTTTTGCTTCGAATCTGAAGACGCTGTATCGAGGGCGCGGTAAACTTTTCCATACGCGCCGGACCCCAAACTTTCGAGCAGTTGGAGTCGACCGTGGTTAACCACACGGCCAGTGAAGTCGGGCATAAGTTCGGTTGCTGGGATTCTACCCATGCTGAAGAAAAGGTTGAAAAAGAAAAAAGAACGAAGAAGGACTTCAAACCAGCTGAAAGTCGCTTTTAATGAAAGAAAAGAATAATTTTTAAAAAAGAAGGGAAGAAAAGAAAGTGAACATGAAATACAGAAAAGAGGCTGTTTATGTATATCAGGCTAAGATACGATAATAGACTAGTAGGACGAGACTATGTATAAATGATCAGGAGTCATCGACATTGGTGAGCTATCAGGAAAGGGTCAAATGGAATTAATTACATAATCAGGCAAAACACTTTAAACTCCCTCGAGATTTGTCCGAAATATCACCCTCGAATCGCATCTACGGTCCGCCTAAACCTATTCATAAATCATTCAAATGTTAAGGGGCTGCTCATCTTCATCCCAAATTCCCCTTTCTTTCCTACCACCATCTTCGAAAAAATAATGGCAAACGACAACCCATCCTTCATTCTTCGGGGAGTCAACGATCTCACCTTCGAAGATAGACCTATCCCACAACGTAAGTGCCACTTCGATCGACCCTTATACCCCAATACTTATAAATCATGATTTCTTATCGTTATCAGTTGCGGACAATGATGTCCTTGTCACCGTCAAGAAGACAGGTATATTTCTACAATTCACTTTTTTTTTTAAATTGTTAACCCATTCCTATAGGTATCTGTGGTTCCGATGTAAGTTGGATGCACCATGACCAGAATTTTACCTTAAGACTGCCTTTAGGTTCATTATTGGACACATGGCCGTATTGCCCACTTCGTTGTCGAAGCTCCCATGGTGCGATACTGCCCCCCTTTACAGATGTTTCAAATCTCACCTCGCCGGTCAACTTCAGGTACTCGGTCATGAGTCCGCAGGTGTTATCGCCAAAGGTTCGCTTTAGGTTTACTCCACGGAAGCAATACTTCGTTAATGCCTTTTAGTTGGTGCGAAAGTCAAACACCTCAAGGAGGGAGATCGAGTAGCCATAGAGCCAGGAGCCACTTGTCGTAAGACCTTTCTGAACACCTGCACAACCCAGTTTCTCAATTCAACGCGCAGGATCTTGTGACGCATGCAAGTCTGGGAAATACGAGGTACTATTTTCGTTTTGCCAGCTTATCACGGCGACTCATCCCGACTCTACTCACAGTTGTGTCCTGATATCATATTTGCGGCCACCCCCCCATACGATGGAACCCTAGGCCGCTTCTACAAGGTTCCAGCTGACTTGGCATATCCCATTCCCGACCATGTGTCCATGGAGGATGGTGCTATGGCAAGTCCTGCTCTTCCTTCTAATTATGCAATGCTCATCTTTTATAGATGGAGCCCCTTGCTGTGGGCGTTCACTCAGTCTCAAATCTCGGTGGATTCCGAGCAGGGCAGTCTATTGCTGTCTTCGGATGCGGACCTGTTGGATTGCTATGCATGGCTGTGGCTAGGGCTCTGGGAGCATCTCGAATCATCGCTGCGGATATTGTCCAGGCCAGATTGGACTTTGCAAAGGAATACGTCGGTGCTGAACTTTATCTTCCCATCAAGCCAGAGGATGGTGAAACTAGAGTGGACTACAGCCGCAGAAACGCGGACAACATGAAGAAACAGCTAGGCATCGAAGAACGGGGCCCCAAAGGCATTGATCTCATCATTGATGCTAGCGGTGCAGAGGTTTCCATCCAAACTGGGTTCTACCTCGTCAAAACTGGTGGAACTTTCGTCCAGGTGCGTTCGTATCAGTACTTTCCCTTTTCGGTTCGCCCTCATCACTCTTTCAGGTTGGAATGGGTAATCCGAACGTAACTGTTGACCTCGGCCAGCTCATGACTAAGGAGCTAAACTACAAAGGATCATTCCGCTACGGTGTACGTGAAAGCCCAAAATACTGTTGATCATCGCCCCTCACGTTTGATGTATGCGCAGCCTGGGGACTACCCTCTCGCCATCTCCCTTGTTTCCAGTGGCAAGGTCGACCTCAAACCCCTAGTTACCCATCGGTAAGGACACTTAACTGTGAAATGAAACTGTATCTGAGGGTATTTCCTAGCTATCCCTTCGAGGAGGCTGTCACCGCCTTCCAGGCTACTAAGGCAGGCAAGAGTGAAGACGGCAAGGGTGTTATCAAGGTCATTATTTCTGGCCCAGGCGTTCAAGACTGATTACGTCTCCGCGTCGACGAATCTGCAGTTCCTGTTTAATTTTATCACTAACTTGAAGTAACTATGTACAAGTTAAAGGCTTTTGGATGACGAGCACGTAGACTAAAAAACTCGGATTAACATTTTTTTTGCCTGAATTGGTCGAGGAAAATAAACATGACGTTGAAGACAGAGGACAAGCTTGAGCAAAGGGATCAATGTGCGTGTGATAAGTATGTAATTATATTTTGTCCTTTCACTTTCACCCTCGCAAAATAAAATGTCTTTTACAACTCGCAATTCGCTTTACCTTCGAATATCGAAGGACACAATCTTGCCGACCTATGTACGCCATGCCTCATTTCAGTTTATATGCTACTTACACAGGAAGATTGTTGCTCCATAAAGGTATATCTGGACGAGCGCCATGTTGCATGGATGTCCGATGCTGTTCTTCAGCACGTCTTATCTGACCTGCGGCCCCTGTAATTCTGTCCTGGTAAAACTCATACCCCTGAGCTAATGTGCTGGCATATAAAGAATTCTTCTGAAGTTGAAAGCTGAAGCTGGTCTCTTCGGACCGTCGGGTGGCAGTAACGGTGCCAAAAAGGCCACTGTTGAGACCCACCGTGGAGGTATGGCGTCATTTAACACCTATCCAAGGTTCATTCGGTATTTACATATATTCTAAAGAAAACTATCAGTTTTGCTACTTCATCAAGAAGACAGAGCCACATGCTGTGGTGATCAAGGTTCATAAAACATCACCCTCTATCTCCATCCACCTCATCCTTACATCTTTATAGTCAAGAAAATTTCGAACAGTCCAACAAGCCAGAGACACAGGAAGACCTCTTTCCTCCAACGTTATCGTCGACAATGCTTCCTCCCGCTTAAGAAGGAAGCGAAAAGAGACGGCAGTTGACAGCTCAGAGGATGATGATCCATCTGGTGGATCTTCCAGACAGAAAAGGCAGAGAACTGGTGCGCGACGGATATCTATCGATGACGGCGACGTGGACATGGATGTCGTGCTGGTGCCCGAGGAAGATGAGGGTGAAAATTTACCTTACGATACGGAACTCCGGATGGAACTGGACATAGAAGAAGATGAAGAAAAACCGAAACCAATTTTGAATTTGATGTATAAAGGGTTCCACCTCTATGGTCAATGCTTATGCATCGTTGTTGAGCCTTGGCCGGTTGTAAGGTGGATGGTAACGAGTAACACTCGGCCGAGTGGAGAAGCAAACCTGGGCGTGGTCGAGCCCAGAGCAGCAACTCCATTGTTCCTCCCAGAAGAAGAGGAAACAGAAAATGCAGCTGAGCCGCAACGAAAGGTCCCTACCACAGGGTCCAAAGCAGTCTTATCGCAAGCCGTTCTGGATAAAATTATGAAAGATGATGGCCTGTACGAAGAAGAAGAGGAAGGGGGTATGATGCAATTGAGTCAGATTCTGCAGAGCATCGAATCATACGGTGGTGGAGTTGCTGACGACGGAGACGAGATGGATGGCATGGTTCTATTCGGCGATGCTGACGAGTTTAGAGAGCTGTAAGCGAATTCTAGTGATTATAAAATTTATTAATGGGTACACGAATCCTTAAATATCTATGCATATCCTTCATGCTCTACCTATTTCGCGCAATATTTCTAGCTTGCGATCTGTAGAAACCTCTCTAAATCCAGCAGATGAAAGTTCAAAGACACCATGGCCCTCGGACAATGCCCTTAGACGGTTCGAGTAGTCTAAGAATCGACTAAGTGGGGCGACGCCGTTGACCGACCTCTTGACATGCGTTACGCGACCTTTTGATCCCATAGTAGGTGTCGCCGAGGGGGAAAGCCAGTCTGGCGGAATGTATACACCATCTTGCGAGAAGTTGCTTTGGTTATCGCCGTCTTGGAAATTCGACTCTCCAAGGTCTAATACTTCACCCCCATGCTCCGTCAAGTCCTTCACAACTTTACCCAAAGAACTTTCTCCCACAGATACCTTGAGGAAGATGAACGGCTCCAATATGGGTCCCATTCCTGCCTCTCTGATCCATTGTCTCATGACAGCTGCAGAGGCACCTGTGACGATTGATGGTGTTTTGGTTGTCAAAGTTTTGACGTTGCCAATTTGAATATGGATATGAGTTAACGGAAGCGAAGAATGTGGCGAGCCTGAAAGGGCGCTTTGTATGCCCTCGGAGATGTTGGCGACTAAAGACCCTGCTCCAGCAAGTGATGAGGGAGGTGGCACTAGACGACCCTTCTCATCGATGACGATGTTCCCGTCCCAACCTGGATCACCTTGTTCTTTTTCTTCAAGTGCGCGAATTTGGAGAGGAATTTTCAATGACACAGGCTTGCCACTAACCTCAGCTTGCCAGATGTCCCATCCTTCAGCTGGTTGGCTGGAGCCCAGACCTTCGCGGTAGCTCACGTAACGTTTTCCTAGTTCGAAGTTGGCCTTCCACTCTCCGCGTAGACGTCCTTCGACAATTTCGAGATGGAGGGCACCAAGACCATGGATCAAAAGCTGTCCATCTTGGGCATCAACCCGTAAGGAAGGATCGGTACGAGCCAAAGATTCCAGTGCATCTTGCACTGGCTGAAGGTCTGAGTGAGACTGGGGTATAACGGATGCGGATATGACAGCAGGAGGAGGGGTGATATCCCGAGATGCTTGCTTCAGGGAGTCTGGTGCGCCTGCACTGACCAGAGTATCGCCAGTGCGGGTATATTTCAATCCCAAAACAACACCAACACATCCAAAGGGAAGCTCATCGACTTCCTTTGCTTCAGACGCGTAGAGAAGAAGTAGTTTCCCTGTTTTTTCTTTCGTATTCCTGTTGACGTTAAACAGCGCACTTTGCCGAGTCAGGTTGCCTTGTAATATTATTCAGCGTCCGACAATGTATGGACAGGTTCGCCCTACCTGAATAAACCCTAACGAAAGTCATCCACCCTTTCTTATCGTCCCAAACAACCTTCCATGCGAGCATTTGAAGGTGCTCCATTTTCTCCTGTTTTTGAAGTGCTATGTCCAAAGGGCTGGCCAGTAATTCACCAATATAGTCGAGAACCAAGTTGCTCCCAATATGCTTCATCGCTGAGCCACAAAGAACGGGCAGAATTTTTCCATCTAACGAGGCCTGGCGCAAGTGGGGCATGATTGTCGAGCTCTCTAGAGAGAGGTATGATGAAGCATCTGAGGGAAGGTCCAAAAGCTGCTCCATTAGTTCGTCTGATGACATGGAAAGGTTTTCTAGCATCTGAGTGCGGGCAGAAACCAAGTGTTGATTAACTGGATGTGTGTCAGGGAGGTGCTCGAATGTTTTTAGGTCGTCCGTGTTGCGTGGAATAGGGTAGGATGTGCCATTTCCCTCCTCATCGTATTTCCAGAGTTCCCACTTGACAAGGTCTACCAAGCCTTCAATACCGTTCTCCCCTGTGTTGTAATGAGTTGGGTCAAACGATGCGATTGGCAGGGTTATGGCCATAGGGTTGTGATGAAGGCGATGGAGGAGCAGAGACGTTAGAGACGAGGAAAACGAAGCACCGGGCCGATCTAATTTGTTGAGAAACACCATCCTTGTAGGGACTCCATACCTAGAAAGCGGTTCAGCTGTGAACGAGAAGCAGATATGTTTTTACAAACCGATCGAGTTGTTGCCAGACGCCTTTCGTTTGCGCCTCGACACCCTCTACTGAATCCAACAGGACCACAGCTCCGTCGACCACACGACTGGCACTTTCAACCTCCATTCCAAAGTCCGCATGTCCAGGAGTATCAATGAGGTTGATAGTCCAATCTTTCCAATGCACTGGTATACTGGCGGATTGAACCGTAATGCCTCGTTCACGCTCCACAGGCAAAAAGTCTGTTGTAGTGCTTCCTGTGTCGACAGTTCCAGAGGCAGATATATAGGAAGATTTTAGGAGAATGGACTCGGACAAAGTCGTCTTCCCTGAATCTATTGAGCAACTGTAACTTAGTTCGTAGTTCGGAACGACAGGGATAGAACAGAACAAACCGATATGGGCAACGATTGCCATGTTACGAAGCTTTTGTGGATCATGTCTACCAGAAGTATGTAGAAATCTGGGGTTATATAAGGTATTTAATGACCTCAATGTCTGTTGCAAACGACATTTTGCAATGAGCATGAGGGTCGAATCCAGAAATAGACGGAGGAAACCAAAAATCGAGGAGACCCAAATAAGGAAAGAGTGAAATGACGCCCAAACAATAATAATTCATCATTCTGAGTATCCTTTGCCATTGTCTTTATGACATTACTTCTTCTTTCTTTCTTTCTTTCATCATGTCCTCCCAATCTACGGATAATATAAACCAAGGATTAAGAAATAGGTCCAATATATCTCAGCCCCTTTCACAGACCACACCTACTCCCTCAAATCCTCTGGAAACCAATCCTCTCGTCAACAGTCCTCACGGAAACATCCCAAACACTCCTCTATCATCAGCCATTATATCTTTTCTACTAGGAATAACCTTCTGTTTTGGAGTACACAGCTTTGCAAATGATCTACTCGGCCTTTCTTCATTATTGCCATCTCAGCTAGGTTTCTTTGTGTCTGCATGGGCCTTCTTTCACTGGGCAGAGTTTGCAGTGACGGCGGGATGGAACTTGGAGAAATGCAGTATAGATTGTGAGCATACTAATACCGTCCTTTTGTCTGCAAATTTTGAGTATTTAGAATTAACCGACAACATATGGATAGCTTACCTCTTGGATAACGGGGCGATGTATCACGTTTCGAATGGTATTGCTATATTCGAATATGTTATCGTTCGTTATTTCTGGCCCAACATGAAGACCTATTCGTATATCTCACAAATTGGTATGTTTCTAACAGCCGGTTAATGTTTGGACTTTGCAGGTTTGCTAAATCCTCAACAGGTGTTGCGCTGGTCCTACTCGGCCAACTCCTTCGCTCTATGGCCATGATTCACGCGTCGACTAATTTCTCCCATTTGGTCGCCTTCAACAAGAGAGCTTCTCATCAGCTTGTGACCGATGGTGTATACAGGTCAGTCTTGTCGAACCCCACTCGTGCCCAGACTCATCTCTATTCTCGTAGCTGGTTCCGTCATCCATCGTATGCCGGCTTCTTCTACTGGGCTGTGGGTACACAGTTCGTCCTACAAAATCCAATCTCTTTCGTAATTTTTGCCGTCGTTTTATGGAGGTTCTTTTACTATCGTACACGATGTAAGTCTCCTCTGTGTATTCCTCTTCACCAACCACTAATGAGCTCTTCAGCGGAAGAAGGTGCCCTCATCAAGTTCTTTGGCCAGGATTATATTGATTACCGCAATCGAGTCGGGACAAAAATACCCTTTATTCCTTAAATATTTCATCCGTGCCCTCAGGGAACTCAATATTGCTCAATATCCACGGCCAGCTGTGATTATGTGTGTGTGGACAGTAATGCAATATATTAATAAATTTGCATATTTTTTGGGGCATGAAAGAGACATATGAATTCATACGTGAACAACATAGTAACTACTCTGTAACAATGGTGCCTTTGTCTGACACATAGATACCATCCAAGAATTTTCGGATATCCTTGTTACGCACACGACAGATGCCCTGGATTGATGCAGCTGCATGTATGTATAAGTAACATTATCGAAAACTGCAAAAAAACAATACACACCAGATTGCGATACATTGTCGATGTCATTGCCCTCAAGGATGAGCTCATCCTTTTGCGCTTTCGACTCTGAGACCTCAACACCCTCCAACATGTTGACATGTCGGACGGTCTACGTCACTCGTTAGAAATCTCTCGACTATTATTTGTGATAGTGTGTGCTCACCTTCTCGCCCAAGAAGTTACGGATCTCAACGGCGTGACCATTCTCCTGGATAATGCAGTTGATGGGGAAATGGGCATAGACAGCGCGCATTTTGTAGCGGAAGCCCTACACAGAAAATCTGGATTAAATGAAGACATTGTAGAGTTGGATTAAAGCTACCTTTGTGACACCGATAACCATGTTGTTGATGAGGGTACGGATTGTTCGGAGGCAAGCAACGTGCTTCCTGCCGCCCTGCCAAACAGCCAACTGGACGGTTGTCGTCTTGCCCTTCACCACCCTGATGTCCATATCGACATGTCGGACGTTCTTTGTCAAGGTTCCACGGGGTCCAGTGACGGAGATAACCCTCGACTTAACGGCGACTTGAACGTCAGAGGGGATTTCGAGTTCTTCGGTCTTGAGGACGTCCCGCATCTAAGAGAAGTGCAAGATCTCAGTATCTCCATCCAAGTCCAAAGTCCAGCATCCATCCGTTCCAGCACGTAAAATGTTCAGAAATTGCGCTACGAGCATTTGAAACGCCTCTCTGAAACGTATGGACGGAGTTTCAGACGATATTAAGAGTCGTGCTCACCTTGGACGATGATTTTGGCGATGTGTAGAGGGTTTGGGGGTGGTATTGAAGGGGTTGAGAATGTTGAGAGAACTGATGCTGACCTAATCAAAAGGGAGGTCCTGCCTATTTTGGACATATCTGGTAAAAGAAAATGTCGAAAGTCATTCTGAAAAGTTATCTCAAAGTTATGTTGGTATCCGTCAATATACTGTCTGCATGTATGAGTGCATTTCGTGCTGGGATGTAATTGAAATTATAGTATACTTTCGAAAATCGAGTTACTAATGATCTAGAATCACCCCGGCACTTCTTTCTAATATCCTCCATGACCGTGTATTTTATCAATATCAAGTTGGTTGTCCATTTGGATGCTTTGAGTGGTCAGGATGTAGCTTCGAAGGTCCATAATAATCTACTTGTCGTCAAGATCACGATGACCTTGATCGAACGAGAGAACTAAGCGCTAAGGGATTCTGATCAGAATTGTGCAGTCCGACCCCCATACTCTATTTCCACTACTAGGACACACAAGATGAGACAGTAGTAAACCAACCAATTATTTTAGACCTTTCACAAAATCTCACGAGAACAATGGGCAGTGTAGTAAAAAAAAACTTTAGCTCTAAACTCATAGAACCATAGATTAGATAAATAGTATACGATGAGCTGTCTTACAATAAAATTATTGACAATGTTGACAAACTAGCGAACTGCCACTCACGGTAATCATCGTCTTGATGACTATTTTCCCAAAAGGACTTTCGTGATCTCTCTTGTGATCAATTCTACTTTCCTACCTCAACCACCCAAAAAATTCGCGATTCATGTCCACAGCTCCAACCCGTGAACGCGAGGAAGATGAACTTGTTGATGGTCCAGACAAAAAACGCCAGAAGTTTGACACCGAAAATACCGAGGAGTCAACTAAACCCTACAATCATGTTCTTCCACCCAGTCATGCCCTGCTCGGAATACCTCTACCAAAAGCTGTCCCAGGCGCTGCTCTGAACTTCCTCGAAGCCGATGTCGGTATCTCTGAGTATATCGGAAGAGGGGAAGCCAAAGTCGAGGGTATCATTAAACAAAGGTGGGTTCACATTTCGCCTAGTACCCACATCTCCTTGAAATTAAAAGTTTATCAGGTTCACTGACTTTTTGGTGTATGAAGTTGATCTAGATGGGAATGTTATCCATGTAAAAGATCTAGGAAAGCCGAAGGGACCGAAGGAACCTGAGCCTGCCGCAAAAGCTGCAGAAGTCGAGGGGGATGTTGTGATGGCAGAGCCAACAGATACTGCAATGGAGTCGACACCTATGGTCACCGAAGCAACCGAGGAGCCGTGTAAAATAGGGGTAGATGCCCCTGAAGTAACACCAGCCGTTAAGGAGGAACCGTGGCCAGAGCGCTTTAACACAGCTCTGTCGCCATTTCTTTCGGAAGAGGCCATCACACAGCTCAAAACGATGTATCTTGAAGGGCCAGAGCCCCCAAGGGTCTCCGACTCAGGATGGGCTGGACGTGTAACGAAGGAGGGCGACTCTGAGGCTCAAGCATTGGAGCAGCCTGGGCCTGAAACCAGTAATAGCGGAGGTGGGCGTGGAAAGCGTGGCGGAAAAGGAGGAAGAGAGGTTTGGGACGGTGGACGCGGTGGACGCGGAAGGGTTGATACCAGGAAGGTCGTTTCTAAGGTATTTCGTAGAATTCGTGCTTCATTTTAAGACTCTCAAATTTCTTCCGTTAGCCCATCGACTCTAAGGACACTCGTACTGCATTCCATAAGGTTGTCCGCGAGTTATTCAATGGTAAACTAGACACAGAGACCGATACAACCTCTCCTGCCACCGACGAAGGTTCACGGATTGTGATAAAATGGGTACGCAAAGGTGGAGGCGCTAGAGGAGGACGAGGTGCTAATCTAGGTTTGTTGATCCTACTACTCGCTGTTCAGCTATAACAGTTTTTCAATTGGATGATAGGTCCTGGTCGTGCGGCTCGGGGGACATATCCACCATACATCCACTTCACAATGCAAAAAACGAATCGGGATACTCAGGATGCTCTGGGACATTTGTCGAGGCTTCTTCACGTCAACGTCAAAGATCTCTCTGTGGCTGGAACCAAAGATAAACGCGGTGTCACTGTCCAACGCGTCTCACTCAACAGGCATAACAAAATGGTGGAGGACATTTGGCGTCTTGGAAACAATATCGGGGGCAGGAGGACGTTGGAAGAAGCGATGTCGCAACGTGGAGAACGAGGGATTCGTATCGCTGATTTCAATTACAGAAAAGCAAGCCTGGAGCTTGGTATGCTCAAAGGCAATGCTTTTTTGATTACTTTGAGGTGACTCTCTCTGCGAACTGGGAATAGTTTTAGAGATTTGATAACTTTGGCCTTCTTAGGAGCGTCAAAGTTGAATCTATGGCTATTCTGGACGAAGCTATGAATACCATCAAGACGAAGGGGTTTATTAATTATTATGGTGCTGAATCTCGTTTCATCTGAAGCATTTATGTGCGACTTAATTGTTCCCCAGGCATGCAACGATTCGGAACAGCATCAGTACCAACTCACGCCATTGGTTTGGCACTTCTGAGGTCTGACTGGCAGAAGGCCGTAGATCTCATACTCCAAAAAAGGCACGGCGAGCATCCCGATGTCGAAGCTGCTCGGGACGCATGGCTAGTCGAAGGCGATCTCGACAAAGCACTGAACCTTTTCCCAAGACGTGTGGTGGCGGAAAGATGTATTTTGGAGAGTTTCAAGAAGCAAAAAGGGGACACCCGAAACGTTATGGGGGCGTTGTCTACAGTACGTCGAACTGTGGCAATATTGTCAGATATTCATCTAATCCCGCAACAGATCCCCCGAAACCTGCGACTGATGTATATTCATGCGTACCAGTCCTATGTCTGGAATGCAATCGTTTCCGAACGGATAAAGACATACGGTAGCGACAAACCAATTGTAGGAGATCTTGTCTTCGAGAATGCAAAGGCAGCGAAAAACGTGGAGGTAGACGTGGCTGAACTTGAGGAAGACACAGGCGTGTACTCATCACGGATTGAAATAAACGTGGTGCTGATGATTTTCCTTTTCTTAGGCGAGTCTCCAGCAGCAACCAGCGAAAGGCGCTCTCGAAAACCATATGTTGCTCCCAAAGTGAAAACATTGACAGAAGAAGATCTCGACAAATATACTATTTTCGATGTTATCATGCCACTTCCTGGAACAGATGTTGCGTACCCAGGAGGCCAGTTGGGTGAACGCTATCGAGAGTTTCTTCGAATGGATGGTTTGGATCCCAACAATTTCGTGAGAAGACAAAAGTAGGACACACTCCGTTGGTTGTACTATTGTCAGTGCTGACCATATTGTGCAGGGAATACACGTTAAACGGCTCTTATAGAGCCATTCTTCACCTTCCCAAAGAGCTTAGCTGGTCTGTCTTGCGTTATACAGACCCCGACGTTTCTCTAGCCCAGTCAGATGAGGACAAACTCCTTGGATTCGACCCGCCGGCTGTCACGCCAGATGGTAAATTTATGGCTTTACAAATCCAACTGCAGCTCGGAACAGCAGCATATGCCACCATGGCTCTCCGCGAGATTACAAAAACTGACACGAGTGCTCATGTTCAATCGAACCTCACACTAGTAGCCGAGGATCAGAAGTATCGGGGTAGTGGAACAGAAGCTGTGGGAGAAGAAGAAGTTGTAACAGAGAGCTAAAGTCCATACCGGCAAAGGAACCACGTTTCTGAGGAACCGGTATCAAAGGGTTTTCTTCCGCCCCGGGCGCGTGTGTATGACGTTTTGAATATGTAGTTCTCAAGTGCTTAATTTCATGGGAAAGCCACGTACCGTGTAATGGTACTTAAATAAAGATTATTGACTAGTAACATAGGCAGAGTAAAGTAAAAATAATCTATCGGTTGTATAGTGGATTTTTTGGGTGTACGGTGACATTTACCCGATAAAGTCGCATTGATTCAAAGTTTGGTTATAACAAATGCACTTGTAATACTACTCCCACCTTCCCCCAACAACTAGCCCTCCATGGCCAAAGTCGAAACAATCGTCTTTCTTTCGCTTGTTCTTGATCTTTTTGCTTTTACCATTCCACTTCCTCTTTTTCCTCGTATAATCGAGTGGTATACACTGGTATGTTGTCTGAAATAGTTAAACGTCAATGAGAAGACTTACACTCTACAGCGAGAAAGCTCAGATCCTAATGGATTCTTGTCTCGCACACTACAATTTGTAACTTCTGTTCGGAGCCTTCTTTACAAGACCGATGCACACTCGCAACGATGGGATATCGTTCTGCTGGGTGGCTTGATGGGTTCCATATTCTCGCAAGTGCTTCTTGTAGTGATTTCGGTCTGTTGCTGAATCCAACTCGCTTACCGACAGTACACTACAATTCATCGTATCCCCTCGTATTGGTGCCCTATCTGATAAATATGGTCGGAAACGCGTCTTGTTGCTGACAATGATCGGAAATATACTGTCTGCGGTGATGTGCGTAAAATGGTTTCTATCAACAAAAGTTGCTTAAGATTGACGTTAATTACAGCTGGATTCAGTCAACTTCGTTTGCTTCTTATATGCTTTCCCGAGTTGTGGGTGGTCTCAGCGAAGGAAATGTTCAATTAGCCATGTATGTACTCTATTCTGGTGCCTCAATCCATCGAATTTCAGTTATTCTAACTCCTAAACCTTTAGCGCTATTCTTTCCGATGTTACCACCCCAGAGACGCGCTCCAAGGCCTTAGCCCATGTTGGGATTGCTTTTGCCATCTGCTTCTGTATTGGTCCACCTATTGGTGCTTATTTTGCATCCAAACCTCTTCCACAAGCCATGAGCAGCTGGGGTTTTGGTCTCAACGTCTACGCAATTCCTGCCTTTATCACCCTTGTTCTCCTAGTGGCTGAAACAATCTTTCTTATTGTCGCCCTACCCGAAACCAGAGGGAAGAACATTAAAGCTGCCAAAGAGGCGGCAAAGTCGGCGGCAAATGTCAATGGCGTCCACTCCAACGGTCAATCCAACGGTCACTCCAACGGTCACTCCAACGGACATTCTAATGGTCACTCTAACGGTCATTCCAACGGTCATTCCAACGGTCATTCCAACGGTCATTCCAACGGTCATCCCAATGGACATGTCAACGGTTCTAGTAATGGAAAGCCTGCTATCCAACGAACTGCTGAAAACCGAATTCAACTTTTAAAATCTCTCCGGAAACTGCATTTCTTCTTCCTTGCACTCTTCTCTGGAGTTGAATTCACATTGACTTTCCTGACATATGATCGTAAGTATGATCTCCTTTTTTTTACAACCGTTATCTAATCCTGCATTAACAGTCCTTGATTGGTCGAACACACAAAATGGTAAACTCATCGGGTCCATTGGCATAATTAGCGCGCTGCTGCAAGGAGGCTACGTCCGCAGGCGGATGTCAAAGATTGGCGAGGGCAAAATGGCAAAGCAGGGCGTTTCAGCATGTGCTCTTGCCCTGGCCTTATTGTCGATCCTACCCCGCGTCGTGGACTCGCGGCCTTCCCTAGCCTTGAAGCTTCTTCAATCTGCTGCGGTTTGCATGGCCTTTACGAGCGCGACAGTCGTCAATTCGCTAACAGCATTTGCTTCACTTCAATGTGATGAAGGAAGCAAGGCGGACCCCGACACAGGAAAGCTGATTGAAGAAAATCCGCAGCTCGCCAAGGGCAGAGCACTCGGCGAATTCAGATCATCAGGCCAGCTTGGCCGGGCATTAGGCCCTCTACTCGGTAAGGATCGACGCTCTGCTGTGCCCCAATCGACCGATATTCTGACGATTTGTCTCACTTGTGCACAGCATGCGCCTCTTATTGGACATTTGGTCCCTCCGTTACGTACGGGACAACAGCAGTGGCTATGATTGCCCTATCAGTCAGCATGAAGCGAATCGCAGCTACAAAATCATCATAAATTCAAAATATATATATATACACCCTATCTATTTATTTCTTTGCTTAATAAAATGTCGTTACTTACAGGCCAAGCTTTGAATAGCGACTGAAGCAGTAAATGCGTATGTACTTTCGCTTGTTTAACACTATCTTTTGGATTACTTGTTTGTTTTGTGGGGACCCCATCACTTTAGCAGTCGCACGCTGTCATAAATCATGGTATATTGTGTGGCTGCGGTCTTGAAAGCATGAGTAGATAATTGAATTGGTCCGGTAAGTGATGTCCGGTTGTCCGGTTATGCCCCAGAGCAAAGAGATGGAAGAAAAATAAGGAAGATAGGCTAGCTAGCTTGATATCAGGAGCAGAAAACATGACATTACTGTGTGTTGGAGTGGGTCAAATTTTAGTCTAGCACTGGGAATAGTGGGATATTACGGGAGTGTCGTGAAGGTAAATAATGTTAGAAAATTATCCATACAGAAAGAAATATCCTCTGTAGGTATGCAGCGTAAATGCAGGAGACCAGGTATCACTTTGCTCATGAATTGTCCCAGATGTTGATGGAAGGGCGTGAACTTGTAGAAGGTCGTGTCATGGAATTTCGGGATGATGATGCTTCTGCAGCGTCTACGAGAGTTTCGGTGTCGTCCTCTGATGGGGCCTCAGAACCTGTTTCTAAGTCTTCAGGGAAGTAGTCCTTCTCGGGAGGATAGTGTGAATGGCGCGAGCGTCGTGGAGCACTTGAAGAGGTTGCAGAATGTGTGTTTGATCTCCGGGGAGGGGCACGGTCCAGCTGGATTTCTGGAGCCGAGGTAAAAATAGCGGGCATGAAGAACAGAATGCGATTCCTGCTGCTTCTGCTGCGCCCAGTCCTTATCGGAGTGTCTGGAGTATCTTCACGATAACTGGTTATAGCACTGACACGGTTGCGCACCCGCCTGAAAGCATCTACCAAAGGACTCTGAACACGGCCAGCGAAGGGGTCCGAAAACCCAGGCTCCATTGGCGTGGAAGCGGTGGATGAAACGTCGAAGGGCAGGTGTAAAAGGGGCATGCTGCCTTCTATTGGAGAATTAACCTCACTCTCAGTGGACGGAGAGGGTAGTTGAGTTGATGCAGAGGAGGAGGGGTACGGGGAGCGAGGGAGGTGAAAGTGCCAACGACCTGAACGTGAAAGTCTTGGGAGCAAGATGTCGTAACCACTGATTCTTCTGAAGCCGCGTCGTTGTTTTGATGGGAGGCGAATGAGACCGATGATGAGAATGCACAGTCCGACCCACATCAACGTTTTGCCCCAGCGTCCCAAAAAACCAATGAAGGCAGCGTCATCAGCATGCCAGCTGCTGCCATAGAAATGGGAGTAGAAAGAATGAGGAGCTTCGCCTTCCCTGGTATTTTTCCCGTAGAGGGACTTTGGGAGGATGCGAACTTCCTCGAGAGCAGTGGAAGGATGGGCAGTCGTATAGAGACCATACTGCGCCGATAAAAACATTGGACCGGTTGAAAACATGACAGTTGGGTAATTGAGTACCCATGAGTGGTCGAAACTGGGGAGGTTGCGAATGGTCTGTTCCAGGAAGGGGTGCCCCTTTTCAGCAAGCATAAGGTCATTAGAAACACCAACAGGAATAGTCTTCGGAAGGATGACTGGGTAAACAAGAAGAGGATCCATGGGTTTCAGGCAACCAATATCCATATCCATGTAGATACCGCCGTAGTGATAGAGGACGAAATAGCGAATAACGTCTGCGCGCTGGATGGCATATTCGTAGTTGTCAAAGGTGTCCAAGAACCATGAATAGTGTTCAGCAATGAACTCCCTTGAGCCTGCGTCCGTCCAAAGCTTGTATTCACTAAGTGGAATATAACACGAAATTGGTGAGATATATGAACAAAGTGATGATGGAGTGGATAGCAACATACTAGTCTGGCATCATATCCCTACAAGCCTGAGATATTCCACGCCATTTTGGAGGAAGGGTTTCCGACTTCCAAGTCTGATGAATTATCCTCTGTACGCGTTCAACCTGACCATGAGCTGGTGCATTCCAACGTGTTGAATTGTCGAGAATAGGGACCTCTCTCTCTGAGAGATATGCGCTTGGTTCTATAGAGAGATAATAAGTTACAGATGAAAGGACGATGACAGTTCCTAGAAGAAATAGAGCCAATATTGAGAGGAAGACATAAAGGGCTCTTCGTCTGTTCATGTCACTGACAGTGTAGTAACCAAATGAACAATTTATTTTCTTTTTTAACGGCTTTTTCTTTCTTTAATATATAATCACGTGATGTTGGATATCCCCCCTGTCACTCCAAAAGCACAGCAAAAAAAAATAATTAAATAATTCCAAATTCATGATCAATATGAGGTTCAAGATGATACAAAGATTCCAAAATGGACATCTCTGAAAACATCTCTCCTATAATTTGTAAATGTCGCATAGTTTTATCCCAATCAGCTTTCGTCCATTCTTTTCCAGTTCTAGCTCCACGTAAATTTCGGTATGGTTTTTGAAGAAAGTCCCCAGCACGAGAATTTTTGATCATCGGTCGAATGTCAACACCGTCCCTGACTTTCATCAGTTTATCTGCCAGCCAGTCCAGGCACTCCAACGTAGACCATTCACTGTAATGCCGTCGTCTTGGGTCATATCGTGACATACTGGCTATTTCACGCGGGGTTGGCTTTGCTCGAAGTTCGGGTTCGATCACTCTACCCACCAGCTCCGTTAGTAGACGTCCAAAGTGATCCACAATCGCTTCATGCAGCATATTCAATGGATCTTCAGATTTGAATATAGCCCCAGGTCCCTCGGTAACGGTTGGCTCCTCTTCTATCTCATCCACCATCATAATGTCCCCATCATCGTCATACCCCTGTCCCGAAATATCACGCTCCGCATGGTGAGACGAGAGTTTATCTCTATAGCTCTCTTTGTACTTTCCAAACCGCGAAAGCTCGAGCCCTTCCCCAAATATCTGCGAAGCCACCTCCTGACTGCTCCAGTACTGACTGGGAGAGATTGTATGAATACCTGTCAAGATCCAGTGATGATAATTAGAAGCCCATTTACACCGCATAAATACGAAACATTCTTTTATACCTTCTGTATTTGCTAAAACGCACAAGTTTTTATCGTTGCTGCACAATACTGTCCGAGCACGGTGTCGAATATGGAACATGCAGCAATCCAAGATGAGCTCGTCATTCTGCATGCTTCCTGGCATCTTGAAAATACAAAGCTTTAAGTATTACGCAGTCAAACAAGGAGCCAAAGCTTACCTCTCCAGCCTCGCGGACCCTCCAATTTCTCGTGGATTTGCACGTTTCTTCTCGTGCCTGTCCTTTTACACTCTTCCTTTCCTTTATCTTCTCCAGAAGCCAAGTCGAGGCACGACGAGCAAACCACGCCAATCCATCCCGAGACTTTTGCCTGTATTAACATGTTATTAATCACCAAACTTGAGATGAAAGGGGTTTATGGCGAGTCTTGGTTGGAACATATGCCTACCCGTCCAATTCCAGAACAACAGCACCAGGTACGACCACTGTCAAAGGTAATTTGAGCCTCTCAATATCATGTACAAACTGCGCCAGCACGTCAAAATGATGCAGCAGTATATTCGTATCGACAACGAGAAACGTGGCTTGTTCAGATATAGGGGCCTAGAAAAATTGGGTGTGACTTCAGTTTCCAACTAGACCATTTGCTTTTTTGACCCACTAGCATCTCGACATCTTGATTTACAAGCTGGTCAATCTTCTCCAGTGTCGCATGTAGATATGTGTTGTGTCCCGAAGCATTGTTGACTAGCCACGAAAGGTGAGACTCTTGTCGGCTTGAACTTCAGAACAATCATACCAGAAGGTTGCGAATGTTGGCTCCCATTGCCTAGCACGGACGAAAACATGTCGACGAAGTTTGTTCAAATGACCAATTCAAAGCTGGATAGTTTTGTGAATGATAACAAAGGTGATGGAACAGACAAAGTCACGCGAACGATCACTGATCTGAGGGCTGGACCACAAAGGATATTGCCCAAATTTCTTAAAACACGAGTTCAAAAAGTCCTTAGATAACGAAATAAATTGATGGGTCTATAAAAATATGCGTATGTTACAGTAATGACGATGTATTTAGTGGTGTGAGTGATAAAGAAAAGCAAATGATCCCAGAGTCCCGAAGTATAAAAGCAAGCATTACGAAACCTCTAACTCAGCATCACCGAAGTAGAGGCGGGTGGTATTACCATTGAAAGGGCAATTTTTTTGAATGGCGGTGTCCCGCTCCCTTCATCATTGACATTAGAGTCGTTATGCTCAACTTTACGCTTCGCACCGATGACCTTAGATTCTGAGGGGGGCGATGATGGGGATCTGGGGGTTCCTGTACTCTGAACTTCTGGGGTAACATCTCGACTATTGTAAGCCTTTTCTGTCCTGAGTCTAGCAGCGAGACTATTCGTAGAAACCAACGCTTCGGCATGGCAGGTGGCATGATAAATCTAACAACAACAAAAAAGTAAGTTAAACGGTTAACAATGAAAAAAAAACTTGCTTGAACATACCCTGTCATCCTTCTTGACAGCATTTCTCCAGACCCACTCTTCATCATCTTCCAGGAACTCAGACTTAAGGGTTTCCTTACAAATAGGGCAAGCAACCGATTCTGCTTCATGACCAGGGGGAACAATCACATATTGAGCTCTCAAATCTGCGTCACGTTTCGCAATCTCTACCGCGGCTGCAGCCTTAGAACTTAATGAAGTGGATCCCTCTGCACGACCCTTTCCTTTATGATCTCCGGAAACATCCTGAATCCAGTCCTGTGAGGGAAAATGAGATGTTGCATATTGTCAGGCTAATTGAATAGACATACCTCTAAACCAATGAACCAGCTTCGACTATGCCCCCTGCCAACATTCTGACCAGCCTTACGATTCTGCCTGAAGTGCATGTCGAGATGGTCGTTTAGTGTCTTTTTTCCAGAGGCAGTATCAGGGAAACGGAGACCACATTGTTTGCATTGCGATGCAAGGCGGTCATAGAGATACTTGACAATCCGTGTTCGTGTTCTAGATGGAGGCTGTCAGATTGTATACCAAAAAAAAATATGTATGGCACGCACTTGGCCAGGTCGAAGGTGTCAAGGTTAATATCCTCCGACATAAGAGATTCTCTGTACTCCCGAATAGCCATCTCCTTGTCCCTCACTGGTATGGATTCTTGAACGGGCAATTCCTGCTCTTTGACGGGAGCATCGGCGTTAGACGGTGTAGAGTTGGCCGATACGACACCTGCTTTAACTAAGTTAGACAACAGGGTAGCGATTCCTGCTGGATCAACGGTGGGCAGTTGAGGGATGGCGGGTTTTGCCGTCTGTTGCAATACCAAATCTTCGAGTTTGATAGATGATGTAGAAGAATGATCTTGGCTCGGAGGTGGTAGTTGAGGGACGGCTGGCATAGGTAGATTGGTATAAGTTGGTGTTGCTTGCCACGTGGGATTGTGAGGTACTAGTGGAGGTGGTGGAGGCGCAGCAGCCGAAGATGATTTCACCAAATTACGCAGTTGATTGAGGATCTGTTGAAGCTCTTGCTGGCTGACGCCTAGCTCAATAAGACGACGAAGCTGTAATTGGTGTTAATTTTGCGAGAAATAACAGAAGAATAATTCACATACCTGATGGAGGACGCCTATGTGCGTCTGGGACTGGGTATCGTATGGGTTGCTTTGGAGGGCGCGTTCTTTCTGTCCAATAGCAAACTGAAGTTCACTCAAGACCTGAGCTGCAGGGATGTTAATACCATCACCACCCCAAATTCCACGTTCAATTGAGCGCTGCTGAGCAAAACCAAAAAGCTCATCCTGATTAGGAGACGCAGTGCGCCATGTAAAGAGCATTTCCTCCATCTTGCTCTTGGTACTAGCGTCGACGATGGTGTACGTGTCCAGATACACAGGCACTACGAACGCTGAAAACTGACGAGCATAAGGGTCGTAAAGATTTTTTGCGATTGCATCGAGAAGGTACCATGCCGGCAATCTCATCCAGTGAGGGGCCTGTGGAAATGAGACAAAAATGGGAATGATGAGTCAGCAATCCGCGGATACACAAAATGCAAAGCAGAGAACAAAAAGAACAATTTTTGAAGGAAGTGACGGGGGGACGCACACCGTCATCTCACACATCTTTTTAAAAACTCAGATATGTACAGATTTTTTACATGAAGGCCATAATACAAGACAAGTGTTACACTATTCAAGTTCCCATCATAAGAAAGAAAATGTTCACTCACTTTTAGAATGTGGCTGCGAATACATTGTGCCACGACATCAGAGAAATGTGCAAATTGGAAAGCCAGTGACGAGAGATCTTGGATCATTTGCCTTGAATTGAGATTAAGTTGAGAAATACGCATGGAAAATTGCCTTCGAACGCTAGCAGCATCGAGACTAGGAAAGGGATGTGTAGGCTGGTGTGGCTGCTGATAATAATACCCTCCTTGGGGAGGAGGCGCAGAAGGAAAATTAGGCCGAGGCTGACCATACATATGTTGATGCTGGTAAATAGACATTGCTACTACAGACGACCTCAAAACGATGCGAAAAGATGAGAATTGTGAACTTTCAGAAACTCAGGCTAAATGTGCCACACGAACAACGAAGACGGGAATTGAATAAAATGACGATGGTTGAAGATTATAAGGACTTGGTATGGTGGTGGTGGATGACAACAGAGAGAGAGGCTGCTGACACTCTGCTCCATTGTTGTTGTCCGGCTAACTTTGGCACAACACCGGCTTTAGCCGAAAATGCGTGCATTGGGTGCATTGGCTGTGTGTTGCACTGTGACATAGTCAAGAATTAATTAAATCTACTAATATTTTTAAAAAGGTGGTTTTATGTTACAGCTACTTGCAAAACGATAGACCCAGTTTCATGAAAATGTCGCTTTTGATATTTATTTAGTTTTGGAGCTAAATGGAGTGACCAAACAAAGGAAAGGCATTGAGCCTTAATGATTCAGAAGGCGGGAGCGGGGAATATTGTTTGTTTCACTCCAAAACTAAATAAATATCAAAAGCGACATTTTCGTCGAAGTGGGTCTATCGTTTTGCAAGTAGCTGTAATCGGAATTTATGGGATGTTGAAATTGTAATCTCAACTTGGTTGATACAAATACTTTTGACCACATTAACCTCCACCCGTCTTGATAATTGAAATATCACCTGTTGTCAATATATATATAAGTTCAAGTCATGGTTATTAATATATTATAAAGTATGCTCTTATTTTGTAAATTCCAAGTTACTTTTATAAAGATATGTCATACATAGCCAATTCACTGAATTCTGACCAGACAACATACAGAGATCATCATTGTCCCACGATTTACCCTTGATGAAACCCCAAGAATATATATTTTCCACGATTATACGACCTCAATGTCTGCAGTCCAGCCCGCACCTTACAAGTTGACATATGCTCAACGTGCCTTGAATTTCAAGAACCCTACGGCAAAGCTCATTCTTGAAACAATCGAGCGTAAAAAATCCAACCTTGCCGTTAGCATCGATGTCACCAAAGCTGACGATCTTATCGCTATCATCGAGGCAGTTGGACCCTATGTCTGCATGATCAAGGCAATTATATTTCACTCTACTTTACGCCCTGACTCGTCTGATTAAAATTTTACTCAAGACACATGTCGACATCCTCGAAGATTGGCAATCAACCCTTATAGAGAGGCTACATCACCTGAGTGGAAAGTACGACTTTGTATATTTTGAGGACCGAAAGTTCGCAGACATCGGTACGTCCTGCTTCGACCCGTTGATTTCGGCAAGTTTTGACATCGAACCAGGCAACACCGTCGCGCTGCAGTATTCTAGCGGTGTGCATAAAATTGCAAGCTGGTCCCATGTAACCAACGCACATGTCGTTCCAGGCCCATCAATTATCCAGGGCCTCTCTTCCGTTGGACTCCCCCTTGGACGGGGCCTCTTGCTACTGGCAGAGATGAGTACAAAAGGCTCACTGGCTGTTGGATCATATACGGAAGAGGCTGTTCGAATGGCTCGTCAGAATCCAGACTTTGTCATAGGTTTCATTGCCCAACGTCGAATGGAGGGTGTGGGCGCCTCTCCAGATGAAGATGTCTCTCAAGAAGATTTTATAATCATGTCACCTGGGATTGGGCTAGACAGTAAGGGCGACTCTATGGGCCAGCAATATAGAACACCGCAAGAAGCTATTGTGAGCTCGGGAACCGATATCATCATCGTTGGTCGAGGAATCTATGGCACTGATTTGAGCGCGGTCGATACAATCTCACGAAAGGCTGAACGGTACATGGCCGAGGGATGGGCAGCTTATCAGCAACGTCTAGAATCTGCATAGTTCCACCTAAATAGCATGTCCTTATGTACCTACAACAAAACCCAGAATAAAAATGAGAAACGACAATATACAATCAGTTTAGTTTGTGAATATCCTCTGCCGGTGGGATTAGCATGTGCTCGTCAATATCTGTTGGTGAATTCAGTGGTGGAATAGTGTTTGGTTGGAGAAGCTGGGATACGACTGCTTCTCCGCCCTTCTCGTTTTGGATCACGTCTTCCGGTCGTTCAATTTGTACCTGGGGATCATCTGGATGCTTCTCCAGCAAGGCTGCTCGCAGGCGTTCCTTGACCTCCTCTACGCGCTTGGTACGCTCTCCGCCTCTCCAAATAAGAACGGCAGCAGCAATGCCACACAAAAAACTGGCTGGTATCAGAATCCCCGTACTCCACGCGGGTCGTTGAAATCTAGTGTAAGATAAGCATCCAGCTTTAAGAGCAGATGGAAACACCGCTCACCGATTCAAGCCCCACATTGTACCGCAAAGGAATATCTATTATATTTATTAAGCAACGTTGCACATATCATGCCTCGCATTGAACGGCTGACCTGGAAAATCGAGTTTCCATCATTCATGAGACAGATCCACAGAGCCATGCTAATAGGGAATGCCTGGAGAAAGTGAGAGTGGAGGGACACATCCATTAAATTCAATCTTACCCTGTGTGTTTCCGTTCCATGTGCGCGATACCATGTTTGGGAGTACTGGAATTTACGTTGTTCTAGGATTGTGTAAATATAGAATTAACTAGGGGTTACTGCTGAGAGTGACATACGGCGATGCAGGTCTTCTTGCTCTGCTTCTGTCAGGACGTGAACATAATTCGGGTCATAATACGGATCCGGTAAGTCGTCCATGTCAAATAACTGAGGAAGACCCGCTTTCTTGCGTAGTTTAATGGTTTTCTGCCGATAACGCCAGATTTTCCAGATGCCTATTGTGTCGTACATTGGATATGCAACTAGGAATTAGCTAGGGTGAATTAGCTTACGTGTTGTATCCAAAATTCTTGATGGGATTAGGCCCACGCTAGTCACCGTGAACAGTCCTACACCCAGAGAATCAATACCAGGGGAAGAATTGGTTCAGGGGCTCTCACCTGTTTCCACTTGGGAAGAAACCTCCACCCAAAATCCTTGAAGGTTAGCGTCATGAAGATTGATGATTTTGGCGAGGAAGATGACGATTGCGGCACCCCAAAACACTGAGTAAGCGAGATGTTAGAAAATGAAACGAAGAGTGGTGCAGCAATCCTGTATTCCCACCAACAAGAAAACCATAGATGCCTGTTATGATCTAAATGGGTTGTCATCGACTAGCTACATGAAGGAGGATTCGGGTCACATACGCCCATAGCTGCAAGAGGGGTTGGATAAAAATACACAAGATAGTGTACGCGGCACTCACGAGTTTTTAGGAATGACCAAACACCCATAAGGGTGCGGCGTGCTTTGGAAGGACGTTCCAAAACGTCGTTTACATGACGATCGAGAGAGTCTTCAAAAACGTTGCCTGGTTCCCCGTGGTATCTGCGGGGAGTTCTAGGTAAGACGAGAACGGGTTTTCGAGAGTACCATGCTGAAGGGGGTCTGGATAGTGTTTGGTTAATAGAATGCAACTCGTAGGGAGAAAGTTGAATTACATCACGATGGCGTTGACGGCATTGGTGAGATTAGAAACGACGGCGACCTGCGAATCTAAGTCCAAATGAAAAAGAAAAGGAGTGTTGAGACGTTGGTGATAATGAGAGGAACAGGGGATGTACCAATAACGTCCAAGTGTTCAACTACGTCGTCATGATGGTGCAAGCGGTGCTGAGTAGGATCGGTATGTCCGTCTTCGGTAGGTTCATTAAGCGACCTCTCCACGAGGCCGGGTTGTGTATGAACAGGGAGTCTAAGATCAGCCTGTGATCCATGAGCAATGACAGGTTGTAGCTGCTCTTCCGCTGTAGGATAGAGGTCTTTGGGTGAAGAAGCTGTGGGTATTGGTACAAGTAGGTCGAGAGGAGGTTCAGTGCGTCCGGCTGTTGATTGACGAATCTGGGAGTTTCTTAGGGTGTGGGCATAAACACGACTACTCGTTGTGAGAGCTCGTGGGCGAACAACGACAGCAGGAGTATCTGATGGTTGAGTCTGTGGGTCATGGGCAGCTGTCCAAAGTCCAGGTAAAGACCTCTGAGTATGAACTCTGTTTACAGGTGATATTTGGGTATCTTGTTGGGTGTCCTGAGGAGCATTGAATACCTCCTGCAAGTTGGTATATGGACGACCTCTGATTTTTATAGAAGGCATGTCCAACAGAAGAAAGAAAGAAAAGCAGGCAGCAAAGTCAATGTCAAACCTTGATCACTTCAAATAATGATGTCATCAATACAATAAATTAAATTATATAATTATAATTTTACAAATAAATATTTAGATCTCAACACTAGAGTTCTTACGCGTATCCTCTGATTTACGCTGTAGCCAAAATACGTTCAGACTTCATTTTACAATGGAAATAAAAGACAAACTTACACCGCTAGTTGATCCCTGCGCTTTTGATGTGCTTCGTCTCGAACTCTTTCCAAAAAGACTTTTGACACGTTTGCGACCAGCTGGCGCCTGCTCCTCAGTTTCAGCTTGGTCGTTCATGGGTTCTGGTTCTGACGTTAAAGGTTTCGATGTCAATTTGGGCTCCTCCTCCTTCTGCTTTAAAGGATTCCGCCACAATGATTTCCCATCCTTCCGATAGGGGTCGCTCTGCAGGAAATTAAGCCGGTTATCGTCATCTGTCACCAGCATCTGTGAAGGGTGGAGCAATCTAAAAGGGTTGTCGTGAACTGAATTACTCTTCGATGCCGTCCATTTCGTCTTGGAGAGCAGTTCTTTTGCGACAGGAAGAACTGGAACGAGTGGCTGATGAAACGCCATCTTGACCCAGCCCCTCCAATTCTTGTTGGAAGGAATGAACTGTTGTACCAACTCCTCAAACTAAAATTAAAATCAGTATATGTGAGTCATTTAAACATGTGAGAGGACGCACACTCCAAGTTTGGTTTTTATACTCGAGTTCTCTGGTTTTGATTTTGGCGTCGTGGCACTCAAATGAACCTTCTTTGACCATACTTAGCAACAGATGTACACTTGGAGGGCAAAAAAAGTCAGAAGCATTATTAGAAGGGCAAGGGCCAATCTCACCTGGAAATCCGAACAAGAATAAAGCTTTTCTGGGATGAGCGAGTCTTCATAACTTGTGCATCCCCCACATCCTTTTTCTTCGTCTCACTCGACTCTGGTTCAAGTTCAATGGCTTGGCTTGGCCCAGGTGTTGAATGAGGCGGGTCCGAAGAATTTGATATGTTGAGACGATCGGATGAACGAGACCTTTGGAGAAAACCTGGCGCGTTAAGGAAGGGTGTATTGCTTCCACTTCCACCTTTTGCCGACCGCAAATCTGTGAACGATCTTGAATTGGCTAATTTGCGCGGAGCTAGTAATGTAGAGTCATTGTCGACCGTTCCAGGACCATAAAGCGCCCGCGGAGAGTCTATGGATGAACGACCAGGGGCAGGGCTTTTGATTTCTGTCGGTTCCACTGGAGTAGGTTTTTCTTTCTCGGCCTCTTCTTCCTCTTTTCGGTTCGGCCAGATATACTCCATTATCCTACGGCCGACTTTGGCGTCAATTTGCAACCTTATCGGGTGAAGCGTCAACTCAAAGCATTCATATATTGTGATGCCGCCAACTGGCGCCAAGATCGTCCAATTGGCCACCAAAAACAACCCTCGCTATTCGAACGGTTAGCAAGTCGATAAACCAGGTAAAGCAGAACGGTTACCTTGAAGAGGGGGTGGTTTGACGGTTCATCGTATTTGGATACTATCTCAGCCCAGATAGCGTACCGAGAGCCATCAAATGCAGTCAAATTGCCAATGGATAGGTGGTTGACAGTTGAACTATCTTGACGGCTCAGCCAGTAAAAGTTGATGTTGGCCACAACAAGTTTCGACAAAAGATTCCTGCGAGCATCTAGCATCCTCCACGAAATCTCCGTCGATGAAGCGTGTAGAAGAAGTGCAGACTTCTGCGTGGCTTGATCGTCAAATCTGTCTTGCGCCATCTTGATAGCGTCAAATAGAAGATTCAATTCTTCTGCAAGGAGGAAGATATCGAACTGGATTTGAAGTAGCCTGATTCGACCTTCCTCCGATTCAGAAAAGCGCGGATTGCGGAGCGCAAGTTTTTCGGTCTCGAGTGCATCTCGTAAGCGACCTTGCAAACTCGTAACGACGTTCGCAGCAGAGTTGAGGTCTGTGAAGTCATAGGTGAAAATAAGCGTCTCTAACCTATCCAGCCGAGTCTTGTGGGCGGGGTCGGAGAACAGCAAAAGTTTGGTGAGGATACTGGATATGGCTTGGAAATGTTCGGCATTTGCAGACATTGTAAACCTAGGAATATGGACTCGAATCAAATCCTAAATTGAGAGTGAGTATCGCTTCTTCCTTTATTGTTAAGGGGATACATACAGTCTGGTCACGTAGGTGTGTATCTTCATTTGAACCACTGGCATAATCACTGGCCCTCGCTGCGCCACTCGTTATATTGTTACGCAGTCTTAAACGATTGAATTTATCGTAGTGGAATGTAGCGTCTGCTTGAGGTACAAGCCGTTCGAAGGATCGGCTTTCGCAACGAAGGTCTATCAGTACTTCCAGGGGTACAGAGCCGTCAAGAGATGCAGTTGCGTGAGTAGGCGCAAAAACTTGCAAACCAGAAAGCGAGGCATAATTTCTATATGCATGTAACATCAGATAAAGTGCAAGACCGGGACTTCGGGATAAATTTACCTGGACATGACCTTTCCTGTGACAGGGTCATCGGCGTTGAGTGTATCCATGATAGCAAACGACTGAAGTTTGCCTTGAGCAGCAGCGACCACGCAAGAATCTGTGGGGCCCTCTCCATGAAGGACGATTTGGGGTTTCAAGAGGAGGAAACAGTGACTCTTCAAGAGCGACACGCCATCAGCCCAACCATCAAGAGGGTCGATTGGTCGGTGCTGGTCAGGAAGAGGTTTATCCTTCGCAAGGTCAACAGAAATCTTGGTGCTGTTATCACCCTTCAGAAGTTTGCGCAGAGCAGACGCGGCAGCTTGCGCAGAGTTGGTGGCCTTGTCTTTGTCCTTCTCCCCAGACCGTGCAGTAGCCAGGGCAGCCTTGGCCTGGTCGCGAATAAACTTCACGGCTCTATATTGCTCATCAGTGTGTGAGGCAAATAGATACGAAAATTGGCCAACCTCGTTGAAAGGTGATATTCGAAACCACGTCTATCTCTGGAGCAATAATAGTATTGCATCATGATCTGGATATAGCCATTTAGCGAGCATCTCAGCCGAAAATAGTAGGCGACATACATCACGAACTGCGCTGTCAAGAAAAACGCTGGGGCAATGAACTTGATATACATTATCAAATTCTGCCCATTCATCCGATGACACAATATCAGCAGGAAGGTAGTAATTGACAGAAGGGATGCTTTGGCTGAACTGAGATTTGACATCGGCTTCATTCAGGACGGTGATGTAATCTTCTAGGAGAGCAATCATTTTCTCCAGCGAATGAGCCTGCAGTATCAGTCAATCGTAAAATATTTCAACCGTTATGTTGACAAACAACTTACGGTGGTTCCCGGTTTGCCATTTCTTATCTTGTCCTTTGCTTGCTGCTTCAACTGTGCCACTCGATTAGACGCTAGCGATATTTGTGTGCGTGATACAGCTGTGAAAAATGAGAAAGCAGAACATGAGTGGGGGAAAGAGACGCACAAGGTTCCTTGCCAAGCAAGCAGACATGAGAGTGTTCTGTGCCAAATTTGCTGATTTTAGCTTGATTCCCAGGAAGGGCAGTGTTGCGTTTGCAGTAGGTGAAGTGCGGACAACTTGCTAGGGGTAGTGCGTTGAGAACTGGGATAGATGGAGGAGTCCAGTCGACCTCCACGAAATCTTCTAAATCATTCCAAATAGATTCAGAGGTAATCGTTGGAAGGTCTGTGTGTTTCCTGTAATTGCTGCGTTGCGCGGTCTCACTGATGTCGACGCTTTTCTTCAGGGGCTCGGAGAATGTTGCTAGCAAAGCACGCAACTCTAGGCCTTGCATCACCACCTCAGCCGCATACATATTCTTTTTCCGGACCACATTACGATCGTCTCGAACCGCATCGGCCCCTCCAAGGTCCTCCTCTCTTTGATGTAAATCGGCCTGTAAATCGTCGACTTTACCCTTGATTCCAACCCAAGTTGTAACACCGTCCAACCATGCTATCCAAAATTATCAGCTGATGACGAGTTACATGTAGCAAGTACGCACTCTCTCTGGAGTCATCGATATACCCGTGCATAAAATACAGTTTAGGAATAGAGAACCGATACTTGATGGTTGCAAGGTGTCTTCCAAACTTGGGAGATATCAGTCGTGGAGGATAGTAATTCCCCTGCCTGATAGGTAAAGACAAAGCGCCATCGAACAATGCAGTCCATGCCCAAAAGTGGGCGAAGGTTTTCGGCGTCAAGTGCAGATTGCTAGGCTTGTGAGCGTTCTTGTTGTCTTTCGTTTTCGTTGCCGACGCAAGTGAGAGCGAGAAGTGAATGAAGTCCGAGCGGAATCCTCGATGCGAGTCATCCGCACCCTGTCATATACATATGCTTGAAAACAATCGTAGATGTACTGCGTTGGAATGCTTACCTTTCTCATTGGAGTTGTTGCCTTTTTCTCTAGAGTTACGTCGTAATGAGGTCGGAAGGTAAAGTACCTACAATCTCGGTAAAAGTCGGATCCCTGGCAATAACTGCACCCAGGATCACAGGCTCTCTCGAGGACGAAACCTACACCAAACCGAACGCCTGCGGTCAGATGCGCGCATACTTTCTTGTAAGACTTGGTCTTTAGGTGGCTGAGAGAGGCATTCAAATGATCAAGACTAGGAGCTGTTTAGTAAATTTGTGGGCGCAACGACCTTCACTCACTTTGGGATGGCGATGAGCATTTCATCGCTCAGGACCTGGATAAGTTCCTTCTGGTAATTCTCATAGCCTATCCTGATTTCTGGGGATCCTTGCCATGATAACACGAAACCGGTCCCAGCATCGATGACGTTGAACGGATCGCGGCTCCCTGTAACAACTTGAATGTATAGTAGGGGGGAAAATGGAGATTTTTACCTTTCATATAGAACCGGATGTCTCCCACAAATGTTAGTTTCACATTTCCGTGCAGCACGAGACGGAGCTATAAAAATACTCAGATGAGTGTCACGAGGGAGATGTGCAGCAGCTTACCTTGTCCCAGAAGCCAAGAGGAGGAGAACTGTCGCGTGGTACACTAGATAGCGTGTCCACGACGCGCATAACGTCTTGAATAGTGGGGGTATAGCTTACTCCCCACCCAAAACATGTCGGTTCTGGGGTCGTGACCTTGATAACAGGAGCTGCGTACGTCTTCACAGGCATGATCGTCTTTGGCACAGCGACAGAAAACGGAGTTTCACCATGTAAAACGAGGTCGGGGGTAATGATTGGACAGTCCACCCAGTCAACAGAGAGATCTGTGCCCATTTCCTCAGCGATGATAACGTCCGTGTCAAATGTCCAAGCGATTTGGCTGCTATCTGCTCGTGGTGGGATATGGACCAAGGGTAATGGGTAATCACGGAGAGATATCCTCAATGAGGACAGCGTAAAATGAATATGCATAGGGACCAACAAAGAAAATTCAGTATCTCGAGGCAAGCCATTGCCTAGGTCGTGCATTACATCAGGTAGTTGATCCATCTCGAATGATGGTGGGGAGATGGTCAGGCAAAGATTTTGGAACATGGCGCGAATCAGAGGAGGATCAGACGTCACGGGTGGGATCTTCATGAAGGGCGGAAGTGGGATGTCTGAAGAGATCGCATCGTAAGATCCATTCAAACATCGAAGCACAGAACTCTCTTTTTCCCATCGATATTCCTCAGCATGTTGTAATCGCAAGTTCCAGTCCAGGAAGTGCACATCGTCCAATCTTCGTCGAGCTTCTTCAATCGAGACGGTGTGCCGAGAGTTGAACTGGTAATGCGTCTCTCCGTCTGGGGTAATACCAGTCGGAGATGTTACTGCTTCGGCTGCCACAATTGTAGATACCTTGGCCGCAAAAGCGTCCTCCCGCTCTAAACGACTTTTCGCAGCTTCCTCTCCCGCTCGCCAGATTAAGCCCAGCTTGCTCTCAAAAGGATCATCCTGCGCTTCGAGACATAGATACCCCAACCGGATTGTCAAATGCGGAACGGACTTCGGACCTTCAGCAGTTGGTGACGGCATATCAAAGTAGCAACCAGCCGCCGCCATATGTGCAATATGTCGAGCAGCTTTTACCACTACACTTGCATCGTGGACCAGCTTAGAGAAGACGAATCCACAAGGAATGCGGAATCGGCAACTGTCACCATCTACAGAGACGCAGGTTGATCCTGCCAAAGGGGTGAAGCACAGTTCCCATACTTGCAAGGTCAAGAGTTCGTCCCACTTGTTCCTCCTTGGACGTTCCCAGCGACTGTTTTGTTCCGGCAGAGCTACGTAGGCAGCGACCCTATTTAATTTAATCTTGGGTGGATCCACTGGATTCAGTGAGGCGCTTATGGTATCCACCCGGATCATCAGCTGTTGTGTGGGAAGTTTGACAGACGCCTGGATGCAAGGAATGGTAGCTTGGAATGTTGTTTGGACCTTTGAACCATCTTCCTCCGCTGCGACTGCGTGGGGTTTGGCCCTCCTTGACGGTGGCTTTAGGATTTGGATGGTTTGTAAACCCAGTAAGATGCTGTAGATGTGCGCCAGCTGGAAATCTAACTTGATGAATGGGATTTGTGCCTTCACCTCGCATATGTCCGTGTGATGCAATGGTCCTATAGATGACTTGCAGAAAAGTCGAGCGTCGATTTGGGCATCTTTTATGCGGATGACATCTCGGGCTGGATTAGTGACATCCTCCCGACCAACGATTGCTGGTTCGTCTGGTTCAAATTGGGTGGCGACCGCAGTCCTGAGCAGGAAGTTGAGTGCCTTGAACCTCACCAAGCAAGGAATCTCGTGAAGGGGTAAAAATGATTTCGATGCAGAAATCCCATCCACAGTGATCTCGGGTGGGAGAGACAACTTGGCTCGATTGCTGTTCCTTTGAGGACGATGGAACCAATGCTCTTGCTTAGGACGCAACGAGCAATACTCCAATGAAAGGGACGTTCGCACAGCAAAGCCACGGGACAGTTCCATATTATCGCCAGGACTAATGTCTGGAGATGTAATGAGAACGACGAGGTGTCCAATTGCGAACTTCGCGTTCAGGTTCCTGGGCAGTTTAAGAAATCGAGCTTGGGGATCCAATACAGGTTGAGGTACGCCAATCGGGGCCATCGAAGTCGGCATAGGAGGAATAAGAGAAAATAATCGCAGTGTAGCGTCTACAGATATTGGGTGCCAGAGCTCGACGCATATAGTTTCGACCAAAAATGCTCCCTCTATCGCAAACGTAGTGGGGTCAAACATGGGGATGGATTCTGGGCCACTATCAAGTTCCGCGATAGCCTTCGCTTCAAATGATATATCAAGGGTTCCAACAGAAAGGATTGGAGGATCGTCCAGAAAGTCATCCCCAGCTATGGTACTTACCCCGTCGTTGACGAAAGTCTGATTCAAGCGGACACGCGTCAGGATGGGTTGAATGCAGACGGTAAGTTGACTTGTCCAGGACAAAGGTTCAACAGAACTCGCAGCTGGGAACAATTTGGAGATATTTGGGGGAGCACGGTGGTATTCCCCCATCAACGAAATCATCCCTCCACCATTTCGCACCTCTATGGCACGGTGTTGGTCGTTGTGGTCATAGATCAAGCGCATTGTCACTGGACCGTACTCCAAGCGCATTGCAAGTCGGGGAATATGAAGTACTGAAGGTTTGGGAAGGGGATCACTGGACTTCTTCTCTTTGGAGGCAACCTTTGTTTGTAAAATGCCGACTAGGCGCTGAAGATCTTGAAACCTGTCCGTCATGCTGATTTCCCCAACATGTGAATGAAGGGCTAAGAACGAGGAGTTGGGATCGTTGGTCATAAATGGTGGAGACATAAATATTGGAGCAGGCCATTGAGAAGTTAAGGCTTGAATGTCGACGACTCCAATCCTAGCTAGCTGAACAACATGGAATCGGGTTTCTCTCTCCAACGTGCTCGACTTCAACTGGATTTTGAAACTGTAGGTGTTCGGGTCATACGGTTCGTCTGACTGTCTTGATCCAAGGTAAAGCGTATGTAAATCGCTATCCAGAGGGTTACTAAGTCGCACGTCAAGTGTGATGTCTTTGATGAGCGCCTTATATGGACCCGTTTCGGCGTCCGTTAAAATCGAGAGCCCAATAGAAGTGAGTGATATATGAATGCTGTGGAGGATGGACCCTCGTGACTGTGCATGTCATTAAAATACTGTCGGAGATGTAACAACAGTTAAGGAGACCAACCTTATCGCGATGTTCCTTTAGCCTTTGACATGGTTGAAGTAAATATCGTCGTTTGGGCCGCATCGATGCCTATAAAGAATATTAACAAGGGACACCAGTAAAGTGATTGAGGCGCACCGAAAGAGCTTTGAAGAATGGGGAGGATGGCGTTCTGGCCGAAAAGGTCTTGTTGGATTGTGGCGACAATAACCCCGAGAATGGTGATTTGAGTTCAGTAGATAGAATCGAAGATGGGGACCACAATGACGACGCAAACGATTGAACAGGTGAAGGAATTGCGGCTGATAGTTGGGAACCAAAGGTAAAGGCAGAGGCGAGAGGGGTATCTATGGAACTGGGTAACGGAATATCCGCGGGGTCGACAACTTTTTTCTTCGGAAACAACTTGTTCAGGATGTTGTTGATGAGGTCAACTTTAGCTGAGCAGTCTCCAACCTTCAGAGAGATCTCGAGCCCGTGTCGGTCCAGCGTGCCCTCTCGTGGGTTAAATTTCACCGACGTTGCAAAATCAATCACGCCAGGGGAAAGCAGGAATGGCACATTCAATGAATCTATTCTATCAGTCAGTACGTTACTAGCATTGTAGGCAAAGAAATAACTACCTTTCTTTGCTGACCGGGGCATTGATCCCACAACATTCGAGAATTTGAGAGATATTGAGGCTGTTCCTCGCATTTCCCCCCATGCCTTGTCTAGAGACCTTTGAAAGCCATCCGCCAACCGCCTCTTCAACGCACCCATTCCTTGCATTGCCCGAGAGTCGTGTCTTGCATTCTCCTTAGTGTCAACGTTGGTCAAGGCCTGCTCTAGTTCGATTAGAATAAGCGTCGCATTCAAGCTGATGTGTTGTGCAACGATTTTGGCTCCGGGTATGTGTGCAAATGATATTGCGGTGTCGTGGAGATCAAAAGAGAGTGCTTGGGTGATTCTTGGAAGCCATCTTATGGCGACACGCAGACATGCAATCAGACATGTGCGAAGAAGAGGTCGAAAGTAGGGCTCGAGGAGGGATGTGATATAGGAAAAGAGGCGCCACGCATAACGTGCCAGGGGTGAAGGATTGAAGTCTGCGAGGGTGAGGTTTCGAGTGTGTCGAGGCCGGCGTTTAGGTACCTCTTTCGAAGTGGTATCAATGTCTACATGTAGACTCAAATTGTCGATTTTAACTGCCAAACGCCTCGCGCCTTGGACAGACAACCAAGAATATCCTACCCGTTCCACGCGCCAAGTCTTGTAACCTTTTCGGAAGTAAAGACCACGGATTGAAAAGAGGCTGATGCTTCGTATACGAATGTGGTCGGACATCAGCGCTAGTAGCCATGGAACAAGGTAGGTGCGTAGAATGAGGGAACATGTAATGATTCTGATGATCCAAATGGCGCATAATGTGGCGAAGCCGCTATCAGAAGAACCTAGAATTAACAAGTGAATGAAATTGATTAACGAGCGTAGATGTTCGTGTATTGAACTATGCACTAGTAAACATCGTCTCAGTGACATTTCATATTAAGTGGAAGGGTAAGATGCGCTCACTCTTTATGGCAAAGCAAATAATATTAAAATGTGAAATGGCCGATTTTGACGCAAGAGGGTTATTGTTGTCCGCTGAAGAAGGGTCTGTATGACAGTTACTTATAGAGAGCAACGTTGATTATACATATAATACAATGGATGTAGAGAATGTAATGGTGAGATAGAGATTGAGTCGATAAATGTTGCAATTGGCGGAGTGGACAAGTTGATGTTGGTGGTCGCCGAGTACAACTCCTACATGTGTGGGGATTACACAATACACCATTACTTACGGCTACCGCGACTTTGTGTATTGCCTCCATCAACAAATTGATGAAACATTCAGACGGATCATTCTTTCGTCAAGACTCAAACTCGGCACATTTTATATATTATTCAAGTACAGCTTGCTCATGTATGTCGATAGTACAATAATTACATCTGGAAGGCATTTCAAAGAAAATGGTCATGATGAAGCATTAATTATCCTCGTTAATATTCATTACACTATGGTGAATGTTCAACATCAAATTGAATTAAAAACAAGGTTAAATCATACCATTCTTCTGAATTCACCTCAGCAGGGGTATAAGTCGAAAACACTAAAGATTTGCCTACGAAACGACCTGGGTTGAAAACATGGCACCCCGCATAAGTCACCTTGTACCCCTCATATTTATCCGCAAGGACCAGCTGGTTCATATTTGTTGAACGTCATAACATGTCTCGAGAGATGTACTCACAACTGTTGGTAATGGGTAGAGACGTAGGCTGTGCGCGTAGTCAGAGAGAACGGGTTGAACATTGATGGTAAGAGGACAAAGGTGGCTTTGATCCAAAATGGATTGTACCAACTAGTTGATCGCGCATCAGACATGTCATAAAGCATTCTAGGGTAATTGGCAGAGACTCACAAATCGTTTGAGGTATTCGCCTTTCACACCAGGTTTGATACCCGGGCCAACTACGTTTCGCAGCATTTTAGCCATCAAATCTTCGCGGAAGACGACAATCTCCTGGTCGAAGAACTTGATACGACATGGATTACTGGCAAAATGGACTTTCGGAACCCGGCTCTTCAGCCTTCCAACAACCGTTGAGAGTAAAGGCCTCTGTGGAAGTGTAGAATTGACTGTGATATCCAGAGGTCCTGGTACAAATACAAAATGTGTATGTCGCATGATGACAGGATATGAGGCGATCAGGTCTGCAAGTGCATCAAAGTTATCTAGAGGACGGGGTTAGTGCACTTATGGTTGAGGTTTACCAAGGCTCTAACCTTGATACCGTTGGACATCGCGTCCGCTTCCATGGGATATCGATTTGCTGGTGAAATTGCCGCACATCACTATGACCTTAGGTATGTAGTCATTTTCAACGCAATTATCGAACATCCGCTGTAAGCCAGGAAGGGTTTGCGGGTGATCCAGCCAAACGTCGGATAGGAAAAAGAAGTTGAGATCGGGAAGCTCCTCATGAACCCTCCTGCGAAATTGAACCTAGACCAAAGTCCGTCAGCGTACGTTCAAATAATGGTGTGCTGCTTACATCTTCTAAGAGTGATGTTGCACCCTTTCCAAGGAAATCGATATGGCCATAAATGGACCTTCAGTCAAGAATATATCTAATACCGCTGCAATAAATGATAGTATGTACCTTGAAGTCGCTCTAGATTCGCAGGGGGGTTGGCCAATAGCAACAATCTGAAGGGTAGCTTCTTCGGTGTATTGCCCCTCGACCAGGGCGAAACAACCTTCTGTAAACAATCCATCTCCTGGTTCATCCTAATACTCGTCGGTGCTAGCCTTTTTACTATCCAAACGCACTCGAAGACTCACCAATGTTGAAAAATCCAACTCCACAACCCCATCGGCATCTTCTAAACACAGTTTGCCTTCTTTGTTGTATGCCAGCATCCCAAGCAACAAAAAGCGTTCACCAAAACGGCCCAGCAGTTGTTTCGTCGATCTCAGCTGTTAAGCCATCAGAGATGTTACTACATGTAAAAATTGCATGCATACCGTTACAAGTTTTTCTCGGTCCCTCGAGGGCAATGTGGATGGGGCAAAGTGCTCATTCCTAAGGACACACTGCTTGATTATATGGAGGCGATCGCGAACGGCTGTGCTACGAGACTCTGGAGTGCCAGATAATGTTGACGGTGTCTGTGATCTGAGCAATCATACGGATTGAATTGCTGGCCTTTCCGACTGATATGAATAGCTTACTTTTCAAAGGTTCCGCGCTCTGGTGACCACGTCCATCGGGGCATCTCGAATGCATCAATAATGAATAAATGGTTTTCTGGCTCTATGACCTCTTTTTCCACTTGTGTACGTTCCCCTTGGTCTTGCAGAGATTCGTATACCCGGTTTAACACCTCTACTGACACTTTCATTGTAGCATCTATAACATGTTTCAAAACGAGGAAGCGTCATGAAAGATTGTCCTATACTCACCATCCTGTTTGTTGTATTCCTTTGCGAGAGTCTCTAGGCTAGACTCTATGTCCTCATCTGCGATTTCATGCTCATCGAGTATCCTCTCGATTGTTTCCAAAGCATCAGGACCCAAAGAATTGCTAAATTTCCTAAAAACCTGAAATTATTTCATCAGTAATGACGCCTTCTGAAGAACCAAATTTTGCTGAATCCACCTTAATAATGATTCTCTGGCGACTATCTGACATCTCAAAGAGTTGGACGCGTTTATAAAGACACAGACGCGTGAATAGTTGGCAGTTAGCTGTTAAGAGTTGTTCTCGACTCGAATTGGGCAATGAGCCACACGCGCCACGCGATGATAGACTTTCCCAATTTGGAACCTGTAGCTCAGTATCATCTTGAACCATTACATTGATCTCATACCCCGTCCATCCATCATGTATTCAGCTTTGGATGTGGATTTAAAACCAGGGAATGGATTTGACATCTTCGAGATTGGTATGCCGTCCGATGTTTAGGTCATCTAGGACTGATATTGCTTACAGGGACATCCCTTTGGACTCTGCTTGACACTTTAAGGCGAAATCCGGCAAAGTACCCTCAAATCGAAGTTAAATACGATCCAGATACTACTGCTACTACCCCTATAATTGTTCACGTTAAGCCTCATCTTGATCTTCTTTTCACGGGTAAACACCAGAGATTGCACACCATATGCATCCGCAGGCTTCGGGATCCCAATCCCCCTGTCACTGTACGCTATCAAGACACGGTTATGTCCTCTCCAAAGGATGTGTTGCGCCGCGTAGGAGTTAGTAAGGTGTTTGGACCAACATATCCAGGCGATGAGCTGCGCTATCCAGGATTGTGGTTTAGCTTTGAGGAAGACGGTCTCACAGAAGGGATGAAGTCACCACAAGCAGGTGATCGAACGCAAGAAGTCAAGCGTATTCTTATTTCTCAAATCGAGCCGGAGGGTAAAATACGGGATGCTCTGGACGAAGTTATGGAATGCTCACCAATGGTCGGTGACATTACAAGAGCTGTGGCTAAAGTTTGTTTGGCGGTTGTTAGTTCCATGGAGGGTATAAGCTGATAGTAACTAATACAGGTCCATGAGGGTGTAACGCTGTATTTCTACCCTACGTCGAGCAACTCCTCGGTGCACATTAAGCTAGGAGAGACCACTGCTCAGGATCTGCTACTAGAACTCGGTACACCCCTTCGAACACATTACAAAGACGATGAACGAATGAAGATCCATGCCGCAACACAGAGGGGAGATCAGGTTGACTCGGGCTGTAAGTCCATGCACGCAGAATCAGAAAAGCACTAATTGGTTTGTACAGACTTCTACAACTATTTTCAGCATGGAATTGACTTTCTGATATCCGAGAGTACACACACCGTCAAGAAGATCGTTCTGCATACCAATGTGGTGAGTGGTTCGCCTCGATCCTTGCTCCAATCAAAGTAATCACAGTCATATCATCAGCCTGGCTCTCCATTATTCCAACGGTATAAACGCTGTAATTGGGAAATAGAGGGCCTTCCTGAGGACGATGAAGATGGTTGGTACTCTTTCTTCGTTGCAGTCAATCCCCATAGCTGACCTTCGAATAGATACACCACCCAGGAAACGCTTCTATGACCGCGTCAGTACTACCTCGCTCTTTGCAGACATGCCCTCATATTCGTCGTCAATTAAATAGTTTGAAACGATCGGTCATTTCCTGAGCCCTCGTTCAGACACACCACCTTCGATGATTCTAGACAGGACGGATGACGAAGAGCATCTCAACCTTCCAAACTCAACGACACATTGTGAGTGGTAAATTCCTGCGTCCCTTCGACGTCTTTTAATCCAGACCTCAGTACACGGCTACGATGGAATCATATTAGAAGTGACGGTCCTGTCTCAGGTTGTATCAATAACATTATTCTGACCATGTACTCTTGCAATAACCTGCGTCTTATAAATCAATGTAATTTACACACACACATCATACACAATATATCTTATCATGCGAATCACACGTCGAACTAACTAATACTCCCTGATGCACGCAGTACATACAACGTACACGAAAGGTAATCTGACAAGGTATACATATAGATCTCACGAAGAAGGATTAGGAGGCTTGGAAGATGTCTGTTTACCGTTCATGACCAACCACCTCACCAAATCCAAGGTGGCGCTGGCATCTTCAATCGATGAATGTCCTTGAGTTGCATCTCCAGTTTGTATAAGTCTTCCAAGATTCTCTCTCACTCTGTTGCATGTCGGTTAAACGCGATTGTTCGGAGAGAATTAAAGTGAAGGGGCGTACAATTCTCTGAGTGAACGACGATAGGGAAGACCGGCTCGATGTGGAAACAATATTGCGGTATCAATGCATCTGTGATGAATGATTCGCAACGTCTTCAAGTCGTTGTCCAGTGCATGCCCAATAAGAATTGTTTGAGTGTCAATCAAGGCGTTGAGCGCCTCCCGAACAGAAGCAAGGGTGCGTGACGCTGAAGCATACTTCTCTTCACTGATGCCGGAAAATCTGGTGTTAAGATCTCTTCGGGAGGGTGACAACTTCAAAAAGAGTAGGTGATAGGCAAAAAGTGCGACGTACATGACGTCGACGCCATCATCCATTTTGATGACTTCGTCAAAGACCTCCTGACCTGAGCCATCCACAACAGAAACCCGAGCTACACGAAAGCCTCCCGTGGAGTATACCATTTCGCAATCAAGAGCAGCGACATCCAGAGCTGTCCGATTTGGGAAGGGTGACGGCAGAAAGGAAAAGGCGTGGCGAGAATGCAACTCTTCTGGGGCAGACTCATAAAACACATGTACACCTTGCGAGCAACCTTCACTATCCATAGATCTAGAACAACACGTGTACGTTCGTTGACGCTCCCCTGGAGTTATGAAAGCTTGAGTTAAGCATTGGGGGCTAAGGAGATCACTGACCGTTGACCCGAGTTGTATATGGTTTACCCCAATGATAAGTGCAATTGCCAGTCTCTTGTAAAGGTTTGACGACATAATACTGTGTACACCTTTCGCACTTTGCTATTTTTCCTTCCAGAGATGGGGCGTCACCACCAGGTCCAAGAGGTATTTCTACAAAATAACCCCAAGTCTTCAGGTCGGAAACAGAGTGAATGAGAGGTTCCAGCAGTTCGGCAGACAGTTTCAAGCTTTCGAGTGCCTTTTTCTCTTCTGCTCGTCGCGTTAAATCACCATCTGTACCTATTGATGGATGATTAATGTTGTCTGGCGCTGGGCGTCTTTTTAAGGCAGCAACAGATTGTATGACAGCCTGAGTAAGAGTAAATGAAAAGGTGAAGACCAAGAGAACAAGGAACTCACATTGCGATAAGTAAGTTTAGTGGATTGGGTATAAACCTCCTCCTCTTGTCTCAAGGCGTGTTCAGCAGCGAGTGTTGGGTTAGTAGGAAGAACCTGTTTGTAGAGTGTAACGAAATGGTCGTAAAGGGTTTTGAGCATTGTCTGTATTCATGCATGTTAACAAAAAGCGGGGTTAGAAGCAAGATAATATAATTATACCTGTCTGACTGGTACCGGTACAAGTGATTGGGCAGGGGTAACTCTGAGAACGGGTGCATCTGACTGCTGAAGGTTTAGATGGCCGAATGTGCAAGGGATAGTACATGACTTTGAAGCTGACCTCGGACCTAGCAGAAGAAGGAAGTGCTCGTGGTTGAGCTGAAGTGCCAACTTTTTGAAGTTTCCTAGGAGGCCCTTGAGACAACGGTAGAGGTTTCTGAGGTGAAGGGACAGCAGGACGTTTGGTGGGTACAAGAGGTGCAGACTCAGGGGCCTTTCGGATGACAGACGCGGGTGTTGTTTTTGCAGGGTTCTGGCTCTGAGGCAGTAGATTGAGTTGCTTGGGAGGGGGAATGTTCTGAGAATGAGAGAAAGGACAGTTTATACGTGTACAAGACTCTGATTGTGGACAACTAAGATTTTTAAAGAGACCCAAGTTGGCAAACATTGTTACACTTTGAATGAAACAGAAATAAAGTAAACTCATTACAATCTCACGTGTACTGTACAAGTAATGATACATATAAGTCATATGACTAGAAATAGTTCAACTGTCCTCCTCTTGAAATTGTTATCCCTTGTTCACCAAATTATTGTCTTTTTCAATATGGGCAAAAAACAACCAGCCCCAATTCACATAGAGTAATAATTTCACTTTTATTATATCTTTTCATTTGTTTTATTATAACTAGCTCAACAGTGACAAAAATCATCATTTGACTGGTGCTTTTGAACCTCAAACGTATGTTTCAATTCTCCTATTATTATTATTATTTTCTTATTTTCATTTTATAGGCCATTAGATGCTGCTACACCTCCACGCAGTGCATCTCCAGCTCTTCATGCAGCGTTTGAAGCCCAGCGTTCAAAGCGTTCTCTACTCGTTCGCTGGATTGTAGACCCTTGTGCGTTCCCTCATAAACCCTTCACGACCTTACTCTTGACTCCTTTTCTCAGATATTTCATTCAAGATCATCCTTCTCCCCGTCGTCTTATATACCAATTGGGAACTTCTAGCGCCATACGTACAACCAGGCGTCTCTAACCCCTTTGCGCCATTGTTCCTCCTCTCCGGTTATGTCCCAACATCCAAACCTGACGACCCCCGTTACCAAAAGACGTGGCAGGATTTGCTTTTCCTAGCCTACTATATCGTGTTTTTCTCCTTCATTCGTCAAGCCATCACCATTAACATCTCTGGTCCACTTGCAAAATATTTCGGACTAAAGCGCCAATCCAAAATTGAACGCTTCGGTGAACAGGTTTATGCCCTCATCTATTTTTCCTTTTTCGGTGCCTGTGGATACGTTCGTATTTTAAAACCCTTTCAATTTTATTTTTTTTGGTTTCTCACTCGTGTTCCTTCAGCGCGTCATGAACCAGTTACTGTCGTCTTGGTACAACACCACCGAATTTTGGCAAGGTTGATCCCTCCACTTTTGACTTCGCATAGAACAAAAACTAACATTCATTTAGACTATCCCCACTGGGATATGAAACCAGACCTTAAGCGATATTATCTTATGCAATTCTCCTATTGGTGCCAACAACTTCTCGTTCTTCTCCTGGGGCTCGAGAAGCCGCGCAAAGACTACGCGGAACTCGTTGCTCACCACTTTGTAACACTCTGGCTCGTCGGGTTCGCAAATTCAGTCACCTCATTGGTTCATTATGTTTACCTTGCCTTAGATGGAGTTATCTCGTCAATATGACATATATTGGAAATGCTGTTTACATGAGCATGGATATCCCCGATGCATTCTTGGCTGTATGTTCAATTCAACCTGGTACTCAGGAATTATTAATCATGCTTTATTTTAGTTCTCCAAGATTCTAAACTATATCCAATGGAACAAGGCAAAAGTCTACTCTTTCCTCGTGTTCTTTGGTGTCTGGACGTGAGTTGATCCTATATGCGCATGTATTATTACACACTAAAGCACTACTATCAGCTACTTCCGCCACTACCTTAATCTCCATATCCTATGGTCTGTCTGGTCTGAATCACCTAACGTTCCGTAAGTCATTGACCCACAACCAACCAACGGAAACCTGCTGATGGATTTGGCTTGAGCAGTGAATGGACAAGGCGATGGAGCTGGAGCGAGGGCATTTACATGCCAGCCTGGATGCGGTATCAAATCTTTTTACCTCTCCTCTTGCTCCAACTACTCAATCTCTTCTGGTATTCCCTTATGGTAAAAATCCTGATCCGGTGGGTTGTTCTCATGGATTACTCTTGGACAGACACTTATTTTCTTTTAGAGCAATTGCTACAGCAGAAGCAGATGATGACCGATCCGACGACGAGGGCGATGATGAACCTGACAACGAAAAAGAGGACTGAACGCCTTCCTCTATTCATCCATTGAGCTACATATCCCTTTCTAACAATCCTACAACCTAATATCTACGGATCATCTAATGTTCTCATGATCTTGATTACGCTCACTTTTTCACGTCTAACCGGCATAAATGGTTCACTCTAGTTCAAGATACAATTTACAATACATTTTGTACATAGGAAGGACTTGGTAATTCCACAGGCAGCCCGATACCATAATTCATGCTGCTTGGTTTGCAACGTCGATGGATTCTTGATAAGCAGGTGGAGGAGAGACAGACGATCGCATGTTGTAACCCATGATCCCTTCTGTATCTGAAAAATCGCTGTCCTCTTGCCATTCCTTCAACTCAACCTTGACATTGTTTGCTGGCGTTTGATTCGGCCACCTCTTCTCTTTCTGTTCGTCGACAGGAGGACCAGAGGCCATTGCCTCCAATGCAAGCATCGTGAACTGAAAGTGGCATATTAATTTTACTAGTTGTTTCCGCATTTCGATTTGGACTTACGCATGCGTCATTGCCAGCATTGTGCAAGTCTTGTATGGGGATAGAAAGCAAGCGACACATCTTTTCCAGCCCCTTCTGTTCACCCTTGTCTGACCCGAGCAAAGCAGCAATGAGATCGGCGGTGTCAACATTGAATAGGTCCTGATGTGGTGAACCGTCTACCGGAGGGAGATAAGAAACATTCTCTAACTCGATACCAAGTTGCTTGAGATATCTGAGATGATATTAGGGCAGTGTCTGATGACTGTTGAACAGCAGACCACTCACTTGAGATCTTGCGAGTCGTTGTGGAATACGAGATAAACAGGAGCATATTGCATCAAGTTGTCGAACATGCCTATGATCCTTTGTTTGAAATCAGCAAGCTTGACTATTTCTTGCGTGCCGAAATGGAATCGCTGTGTTTATTGTTAGCCAGTGAGCGAATCAGGATAACATCTGGTACGCACATAGCGAGATTCGGGGTTGTAGTTCTTGACAAACTGCGTGTTCTTATAGACTTGACGTTCGTCTACGATGAGGTGACCCTTCTCCTTGATCTCTTTACCGTCTTCCCATCGAACGAGTGACCACCCGAATTCGGTAAGGATTGTATGGTCGCGCTCCCAGGCTTCAAAATCGAGTGCAAACCAGACGCCTTTCTTAGAGCTCCATCGAGCCCGGACGTCTTCGAACGCAAGGCGACATTGGGTGACATAGGGGTGCTTTGACCCTTTGAGTCGTCGATTGTTTTTGTCGATGCCCTTTCATTGGATCAGGCCATTGCCCAGCACAAAGGGACGACACGCGCAAATCATACCTTGATCGCGTTTCTCAAAGAAAAACCATCCGAGTAGACAACAGGAGATACTGTCCTCAGGTTTGCTTGGGTTAACAGGCAGTCTGAATACGGCAGAGGGACCATCTCTTTCGTGAGTCGCACCGCATGGAGCCAGTATCGGACGTAATCGACTTGGGCAGAGGAGAATAACAATCGCGCTTCACCAGTGTGAAAAATACCTAGATAATAGTAAGTAGGTCATAATACCGAAAATTTTATTAGGCTCTTCGAATTACCAAGATAAAGTTGCACTCCATTTACGCCCTCGATATGAAGTGGGTGCTCCGGATGGACGAGAGAGTCATGAGCTAGAAAAAAGGACATGAACACATTGTCAGGCTAGGGAAATAATCTCAAAATACCCAAGATTGCCTTGAGCGGTTTTGCATCCTCTTGGTTGGGCAAAGCCTGATGCCTTGGTGCATAGAGAGTCTCTCAGCGATGATCACCACGATAGAGGACTAGATGAGAACTCACCATTCGTACCAAATGTCAGTGTAACGATAGTAGCCTGTAATAACTGGAGTATCAGGACGCATTTCTGTTAGATGAGTATGGATGAAAATGAAAGATGCAGTGAAAGGATAGTTTGCGCGTCTAATGGTGGTGTGTGCATCGTTTTAAGGCAAACTCGTTATCTCGTCACGCCTCTGCCTTTGAACGCATCAATCATCTCTTTGATTTCCTTTTTTGGAAACAAAGTTGAAACGAGAAACTGAGTTGAAGCGACCTTTCATTGCTTTTGCTTGTTCATCTTCCCGCTCTCTCTATGAACATTTGAGATTTATACACCATTCGATGCCTCAGACTGCGCAGAGAAGCTCCACTTCTGGGAAGAGAAAAGCTCCTGCCAACGACTCAGATCCTCCTTCACCCGTTTCTAAAAAGAAGAAAACGGCGACCGCTAGAAAGAGCACGGGTGGTCATGCACCACCCAGAGCACCTAGAGTGTCAGAAGGTATGTTTATTACACTCGAATATAGTTTCTATCTCATTTGACGCGTCAATCTAGCTGAAGCAGCAACCGCTAAGAAACCCAGGCGATTTCGGCCTGGGACAGTGGCTTTGAGGGAAATCAGGAAATACCAGAAAAGCACTGATTTATTGCTTCAGAAACTGCCGTTCTCCCGTGTGGTATGTGGTTTTAGTCTTTTAACACATCTGGATATGTGCTAATTCAGTTAGGTTCGCGAAATCACGGAGGAAATGACGACAGACACAAATTTCCGAGACAGTGCATCACTTCGGTGGCAGAGTTCTGCCCTCTTAGCGTTACAGGAAGCGACAGAAGCGTATTTGGTTCATCTATTCGAGGATGCGTATGTACCTCGTCTTTCTACCCGTACTTTATACTGATCTGTGTTTTAGGAATCTCTGTGCCATTCACGCAAAGCGCGTCACGCTAATGACCCGCGACATTCAGCTTGCTCGCAGAATCAGGGGCCCATGGGGCGGCCTTGCATAAATATTATTACTTCGTGTTGGCTACTTAAATCCTCGTTTTGTACCCCTTGCTTTGAAGCAATCACCCTGTATTCCAGTTAGGTCTTCGTATATGAATTAGTTTCTATTAATCGTAGCACGGTGTGCCAGAGTTTTATGGATAAAATAATTGACACAAGCCGCCAGCTGACAGACGTGCCCTGAATACAACAAAGCATCAGCACAAAGTATAGTGGCAGGCGAAGCAGAGAAAGATAAGTCATATTAGATCAAGAATGAATCATGGGATACCTCCAATCCAGAGAGGATTAATGAAAGGTTCCCTCAAACCACTGTTGTTTTCATCCCAGACAGCCGGCTTGCAAGACTCACCAGTTTTCGCCCCTTCACGCTACTTGCGTGGTTTGGTTGTTTGTTGTTTTGGTGATGACGCTGGGAGTGCTCTTTTAGATCGTCTAAGGTCGATGTAATGCATCACCCAAGTCTGGAACAGGGCAAAGGTGGCAGAGGATACCCAATATAAGGCTACAGCCTGGAAGAAGACATTAACTTGGGACCACATTTTCAAGTAATTGTTACGCACACCAGGTGACACTGCTGCAACAATTATTCTGGCAACTGAGAGGAGCCGCAGAACTGTTTTTCGAAGTACAAATGGTTCCTCTTTAACCACTTCAGTCCCGTCCGGGTTTCGGGTATAGGTACGCTCTGTGGCCTTCAAGAACCAGTTTCCGGATTCTATTTGAGCCATGGTAAGAAATCCCAACGCAATTGGGAGTGCCATAGTGGGATCCGGGTGGGATAGAGTTGTGAGCGTTAAGAAGCTCTCAGAATCGAATGGTGTGGGGTCCATAGAAAGTCGAGACATGGCCACAGAAAATGTCAGAAACACAGGAACTTGTGATAGGGGAGGAATCCAGATTGCTGGACCAGGACTGCAGCGGTATTGATCGAAAAGTTTTTTCTTCTTGGTGACAAGCTGTGATGCAAGTTCAGCAACCTATGCCAAATGAAGAGATGAGCGCGACTTGCAATTTTTGTCACTCTATCCTGATGATATTTTATGAGAGAATTCCTTTCCCCCCTCATATTTGCTGCCTTCATCTCTTGAAATACACGGTCTGCGATCTGCGGCTTGAGACGCTTTAGCTCAGGAATGACATGATCCTCCAGCCTCCGCAACCGATTCCAGCCCTATAATATAATATGTTAGGTGATAGTAATTGCTTTTGAAGATAGTAAACCCACCCATAATGTTATTGGGAAAAGAGCAATACGCGAAACGGCAGCAAACAGAATTATAGTCGTCGAGTAAGGCGGCAAAGAGGGTGGTATCGGGAGAGCTAGAGACAGGTCTAGGAAGCCTTCTCCTACCTTTAGAATGGATTCATTATAGATATTTAACAGAGAGAAACGACGACAGGGAATATTTTGACGACGTATAGAAGGATGAAGGGTGTTGAGGACGCCCGAAGATGGACGCGCTCGCGTAAGAGCAAACATGTAGGTTCCTAGTTTACCCAGAAAAGAAATCTCAGTAATTCCGTCTATTTTTATGTGTTTTTATCCGACGGTTTATTAAAAAAACAATACACTTTACTTTTATTACACAATAAACTGAACATCATCATCATAGATATCACACTAATCTCTCTAAATCCAAGTCCGCACAATTAAATCTTCGCCCATAAACATTCGTGATGTAAGGATTTTTATTGTGCATAGAGGAATCGAGTAAAAGCGCATGATGCATACAAATAATCCTAAAGACGACCCGACCTCGTGGCCCACCTCCGCAAAAAAGTGACCAAAACTTAAAAGACAAGTTGATGAGGGAACTGGCCCTTCGACAGCCCCCAGCTGGCCTTGAGGTATTTGGAAAGGTTTTCGGTCTTCTTAATTGAAGCAAGAAGGGTAGCATCAACAGCCTTCTGGTCAGCAACCTTGGACGCGGAAAGGGGCTGCTTCTCCTTGGCCTTGCCGTTCTCGAAGAACTCCTCCTCTGCTGAACGGGTAGCCTTGGTAGAGGGCTTGGCGAAGTAGGTGTCGTTGAACTTCTCATCAACCTATTTCACCTGTTAGGTTTACTACGAGAAAAACGACGTGATGTGCACACCTTGAGACTAGAGACGTCGACTTTGGTAGATGTAGCAATAACATAGGCCTGGTTAACCCTTCGCAGAGGAACACCGTTAACCTTGTAAGGTCCAGTAACCAACAACAATCCACTCTCCAACTGCTTCAAGAAAACAACGCGCTTCCCCCTGAAGCGTCCTGCCAGCAGAATCAAGATAGTACCGGGGGTGATGGTCGAACGGAGAGTGGGGGCATGGGTGGCCTTGCGGCTCTTCTTGGGTTGACGAACATCCTCGGCGGGGTAGAAACGAGGAGCTTTTGAGGTGGGAACAAGACGCTTTCCACCGTTTTTGTCGCCACCAATGGCTTTCTCCACAACCTCGGGCTTAGCAGCCTCAGCAGTCTTGGTTGTTGTTTTTTGGCCCTTGTAGAGACCACGGGCAGCGAAAACTTGAGAACGCGACAAGCGTCCAACGCCGGGAACAATTTGTTTACTTCTGGCCATTCTAAGGACTGCTGTCAAACGGTTGGATAGCTTTCGAGATCATTATGAGCGCATACCTTGCGTTCTTGAGGTCGTCGAGGCCGATGCCGATAATGGTGTACTAAGTCTGTATTTGGTTCGTAGTTGTGGCTTGAAAGCTGCACAGTTGTCCGGTGATTGCCGAAATAATGATGAGTGTAAACAACCCCCTATTTTTAAACAGATTAGATAAGACAAGTGCTAAGTAAATGATCTAAACTAAATATGACATCTACGTTCGCGCCGAACCTCTGCATCGAGGACATCATCTACCTTGCACTCCAACAGTCATGAGCTCTGACACAGGCAAACCATCAGGTAAATAAATATAAAATATAATTAAAATTTGTATCGAAGCTGAACATTTTAATAGATGATCGCGTTATCGTTTGGTTTGATATAGACAACACACTCTATTCTGCCAGTTCCAAGATCTCGCAGGAGATGGGGACGCGTATTCATGGTATTGGATGGTTTAATCTATTTACTTGGCACTCAAGGCTGACTATCCTGCTTTCATAAAGCATACTTTGTTGATCTTGGGCTGGGGCATGAAGAGGCATCAGAGCTCCACCTCAAGTATTACACCCAGTACGGCCTGGCACTTCGAGGACTGACTCGTCATCACGACGTCGGTAGCGTACTCTTAAAAATATCGACACACGACTTGCTATAAACTTAACATTCATTCTAGATCCCCTAGACTTCGACCGCAAGTGTGATGGCTCGTTACCTCTCGAAGACATGATTCAATATAACCCACAGTTACGGAAACTCTTCCAAGATATCGACAGGAGTAAGGCACGTGTATGGGCATTAACAAATGCTTATCGTAATGTAAGCTCTTTAAAATGTGGTGTACGAAAGGATAACGACTGAGGATTCTTTAGCATGCCGACCGTGTGTTGCGAATTCTCAAGCTGGATGATCTCATTGACGGCCTAGTCTATTGCGATTATGTCGTCAAAGATTTCGTTTGTAAACCGGAGCCAGAGTTTTATCAAATGGTGCGCAGTAATCAAGCTTATATGTATTGTAACCAATTCTGATATCTGGCTTTCAGGCGATGAAGCAAGCTGGAATGACTGACCCATCGAAGTGCTACTTCATTGATGATAACAGGATGAATGTGGATGCTGCTTGTGCGCAAGGCTGGAAACATTGCGTCCACTTTTGTGAACGGGGACTCGAGGCTATGGAAGGCGGTAGGATCAAAGAAATCGATGACGAACGGGAACCCGGAGCTGTCGACAATGATGTTATCAGTATTCAAACCCTGGAGGAATTAAGACAAATTTGGCCCGAAATTTTCAAGAATTAGTACATCTATTCACTTCCTATGCTTGTAACTTGCAATACCCATGCATACAATTGTATCCGTAGCAGGAGTTGTGTGCAATATATACATCCTACAGTCCCTCGTACGATGACGTAACATGTAATTGACTTAAACTTCAGGCACTGAGTCCATAATCCGAATCGCCTCTTCTTCCTGATTATCACCATGGATTACAAACCACGTTATATTCAACCGTTTACTCTTACAGAAGCCATTGCCCTCGATGTCCCAGTAATATCAGAAGGTCTGAACAGGTTGTCTGTTTACTCAAAATTTCAATCCCTTAATAGCGCGATGACATGCAGAAATTGCTCGCCTTCGCAATTCAATCCAGCGTCTGCAAAGCACTCAATCGATCCTTGAGAAAGTGCTAAATCAACCCGGAGCAGCCGATCCAGAGATATCACAAGCGTTTGAAGAAAATAAGACTGTAATGTGTGACCAATATTTCTTTGCTAGAACGCAGCAAAGACTAAGCAACAACAGTGCCTCTCAGCAGGAAAGGATAACGATCTTAGAGATGGCGCTTAGGGGAAAGGGTGTGGTGTCTGAGAGCCATTACTCGACTCCTGCTCAAAGTAATCTGTCAAATAATCCTAGTTCCCGGGGGTCAACCGAAGAGAGTACAGCTGATGCGGTGTTGGCAGATGGCAACGATGATGGGGTGTACCTTTGAAAGATCAACTTATGTTGGAACGGGCTCGATATCATGTGTTCCCTCGCAGTGATGATGAACATACATTTGCAGCTGGCACTCTTATATCTTGACCTCTATAACGAGCTCTTCTGCCGTTTTGGTCAATCTTCATAGTTATTTATTCAAAGTAGAGAGAAACTTTCGAAAGGAAGTCACAATCGAATGACAAGTAGGAGGTACTAGGATACATCTTTCTATATACAACTGTGCACTAGATGATCCTTGCCGGTGATCTATCTATGACACTTGAGTCGGCTTCGAAAGATCGGGAAAACATAAGCTCCCGGTGCGGTAAAGTTAAGTTCAAGTTCGAACGAAAATTCGTTATCCGGAAGTGACCAATCATCGAGTCAAAGACCAACGAGAAAAAGAGAGTACGCCACACTAGGCCTCACTACAATTTCATGTTGCCGAATCCTGTCCCCAAATTTCGAGCCCACGTTCTGGAGTGAGCACAGATAGACTTTTCCTTTGCATGCCAGCAATTCACATTCTTCAGTCTTTTGATTCAGGCATTGGATGCTCACGAAGAAATACAAAGACACAAAGAGGATGAATTCGAGCTCGAAGAGAAAGCACCCGAAACACTCAAGCAGGAAGAGGTGTGTAGCATCACGACATTCGTTATTATAATTTCTAATGATAGTATATGCATGGAATAGGCCGCATGCGATGCTGCTTTGAGAAGGCTTACCACTTTCCCAGAAACAAAGAAAAGCGATATTTCGGCATTCTACCCCCCAGCAGACTATGGACTTCTCTGCTCATACACCGAAAATTTGATGTCTTGGACTACCAAAACAAGGACATGGATGATTAAGGCGCAAACAGAAGGAGTCCTGCCTAAATGCTCAAAGAAAGAAAAGTGTATCGAGGATAAACTATCAATGAACGACCCACCCGCTGGGAAGACACATGGATCATTTGAGAGACTGTCAAATCAGACCTCGAGCATCCTCCAACAACTGGTAGCAATCGAAAAAACTATTGAAGAAGAAACGAGCCAATGTAGAGTTGGTCCAAGGAAGAGTCTTGAATCGTTTCGAAGTAGGCAAGGTGCTCAAAAGTGGATGGCGTTGAATTCAAAAGCGCCAGCTACCACCAGAGCGGTAGACGGCCCTGATACCACCGACTTAGAAGAGGTACGCATGAACCGCTTCCTATCCCACCATGCTGAGTCGTAAGAATAGCATAAAGTAACCATTGATATCACCTTCAGGCCTCTAAAACCCTGGCACGAGCGATGCATGCATACAAGGACTGTCGCTGGCGTTTTCACCAAGTCGAAACCGAGCATTCCCACGTCGTCGAGAACGCCCATTGGGCCATCATGCCTGCAATGAGAATGAATCCCGACGATTGGAAAGACATGGCGAATAAGGCTATCAAGCAATTGCTCACAGAACACAGACAAGAGATTACGGATATGATCATACAAAGCCCATCCATTGAATCTGTCGCTGCTGTACGCGAGAAGATTCACTCAAAATTATTGACAGAGCTGGAATACCCACTACAAGCCATTCATCTCCTCACCGAGATTAGCAAGTCTCAGAAGCTGGCGGAGGGACGCGTCGAAACACAGTCGGCTTCACAAAATAGCACTGAGCTTTCGAATGATGGGGAGGAAAGAAAATGATTGCCTTAGGCCGTTGAAGGCCATTTAGTTTAGTGGTGCCATACTTCAAGGCCAAAATTAACCGTATGTTCTACTGCACCAATAATAAGTACAGGGTATTTGATAGTGACGTGGCCCTCAGCCTGAAGTATTCTGGGCGGGAAATCAGATTTATTTGGTAGTGCAACCTATGCCAATCCATGCAGACTGCGGAGATCATGAAGGAAACCGCAGATTTGGGACACAATCGTGCTCCACAGCCATGCTCTACCCTACGCCTCGTGTCGCCATGCTTGACAGTTTGGCACTTGGAAGGGTGAGCACGCGACACGGTGAAAAAAAACGCCGCCTTCACAGGCATGACCAATCCTTGTTCATCCACAAAGTCTAGAGCTTCTGAAGCGCATATGTAGGCTACATGACGCCGAGTACGGTCACTGACATAACAGTTATCGATTTCCATTGCATCAAAGTCAGAAGTGTACATTGATCTAATAAACGAACCTCCAATTGATAAGAGAAAAAGGAAGGAGCGTTTTGACAACAACAAATAAAACAGCAGGGGAAGGATAGGAGGAGTATGTACATAATGCGAGGATGCCAATCTTCATGATTGGCAAGGCAGAGCGGGTTGCCGAAGAAGTGTCATGTTACTGCACATGAATAGGGAACTGGGGAATAGGTAATTATCGGGAAAGGGGTAATAAGTTAAGAGGTGGAGGAGTGAGACAGGGGGAAAGGGGATATATGTAGGGTAAGGGTTGTAGATAAACAGACTGAACGTGATCAAGAGAAAAGCTATAGTACTAAATTGCAATGAATATGAATATGATGATGGTTGAGTACGATGTGGTATGTTATCATAAAGAAGGCATGAAGAGTGACAATGTTATGTGCACCTATAAAGTCCATAGAATCCAAGACGGAAAAACAAGGAAAGGGTAAAATTAAAAGATTGTCGGTTGCGTAAAAAACGCAGTATCAGAGACAAGGTCAATGCAGAAGAAAAGAGCAAAGAGGACAAATAGTGAGGGATTAGAGAGCCGCGAAATGAAAAGCGAGTTTCCCAGTAAAGTCATCCCTCGACAAGAGGTATGCAGCAAGAATGACTGGGCAACAAATTTGTTCGTCGCAAGTATGGACTTGCGTGCTTGCAACACTCTTGCACGGAATCCCCATTACTCCAACACTACAAAAGCAAAACGACACCTCTATCCATAACCTTAATCCCAAGCATGTGCATAATGTTCCCAGTATTTTTTAAAATACTGCGTCATGAGACGAGAGGATACGTTTGTTGTCTCCTTTGCTTCCCACCTGTACTCTGCGATTGACTTTGCCTCATCTGGGAAGACGACCATGGCATGGAAGTTGGCAGTGTTCCGAATTGCGAGGGCAACGCGGACCAGGGACTCGGCGCTTGCAAGTACTGATTTTGGGAATGGGAAGGCGGCAACGAGGAACGGCCTCTAGATATCACTGGCTGCGACTTATGGGTGGGATTGGGCGGCCTCGCTTGTGTTGATTGGGAACGGGAAGAGTCACCACTTGGTTGGCGACTGTGGCCAGATGTTGAGCCATCGCGGCGTGGGACTGGGTTGGAAGCAGCGCGAGCATTCGGGGGTCTGTCCAAGCGATCTGTGCTAGAGTTGAAGGATCCTCGTCGAGATCCAGAGGACGTCGAGTTTCCTCCTGGAGAGGAATTGCGGGATCTCTTGTCGTGCTTCATAAAGGGAGCCGTAGGAGGGAGGAGGGGCATGTCGTGGGGGTATTCTAAGAAGGAGGGTACGGGTTGAATGTAACCACTGGGTATCCAAGTCGGATAACCCATCATGGGTGGCAAATGGAAGGACGAGTTGCTACCAGCAGAACCCAATGCAGTGGGCATTGAGTTCGCTGCTGAGTTTCGCCTACTTCCACCACGACGGGCATCTTCGGAGGAAGAGCTATGAGCCGAGTAGGTCGAAGGAGGACGTGAATGGGGACCATATGTTGGAGAAACAGGAGAATGACTGAGACTGGGTGGGCGTGAACTGGATGGTGAAGAGTCGGTCAAATAATTTGACCACAATGGAGGAGTTGAAAGATGAAGAGCAGAATCAGAAGGTTCTCTCCGCGGGATTGGCAAACTCGGGGAAGGATCACGAAATGAGCTCCTGGAAGAAGAAAACCTTTTTGAATCCGGCGGTGGCTTATTACGTTCAGAATCCTTCAAGGAAGTGAAAGAAGTTGAAGGAACAAGGGGACTTGAAGAGTTTGTCGTATTTGAAGTAAAACTCGTTCCTGCACGTTGCATTTCCCTTCTCATCCTCGCCGCTGCCACAGTTTCTGCATAAAGGGCCTTTTCCCTCTCAATTCGTTCCTTCTCTCTTGCCTTTCTCTCCATTTCAGCTTCAAGTCGTATCTTTTCCCTCTCAACAGCTTCTTGTTCTCGTCTTCCCCGTTCCTCCTCTTGCTGTTTGGCACGTTGCAACTGCTCCTGTCTCAAGAATTGGGCCTTCTGTTCTCGCTTCTTTTTCATGCGAACAATATGGAGAGGAAGACCGTCCTCGCCATCACTGTCATCCTCAGCGAATCGAACGACGCGTTTAACAGTGCTCTTGATGGCAGGTTGAGATTTTGACTGATCGGCAGTCGGTTGGTGGACAGTTGGAGTATGAGGTGGCGGACTGTGCTGATTTCGGAGGGGAGAGGGGGCCGTGGTGTACGAGGTGTTACTTCGGGTTGAAGCTATGAAAAAGGAAATGGACATGAGTCAATGAAGACCACGAGGGAAAAGAAGAAGGGGGTGTAGGGGAGAAAAATAGAAAAAACAAAAATACCTGTCAAGGAAGAGGATTCGGATAGAGACGCGTGAGACGTGGAAGGCGGAGGAGGTGAGTAGTCGTTCCCATGTTTCGAGGGTGGTTGGTCGAAATCAGGATCTGCCATAACATCGAGATGTTCGGAATACTCGAGTGCGGCGATAGCCAATGAAGAAGCTGTGACTGGATGAGTGTCGACTTGGCCATCCTCAAAGGGCAGATGTACGACATATCTATCCTCAAAGCAAGGGCGGTTTATCCAACGTTGAATACCCAAACTAGCTGAGGAAAGCTTTACATCAGAAGGAGGTAAGGAGATGTCATTAGGCGAGGGGTGGGAAGCAGGGATGGATGGTGGTTGCTTGACTGCAAAAGGTAGAATGGACGAAACATCGACTTGAGACTCCAAACGAGAAAGGAGTTGACGCCTTTGAATTCCTGATAAGAGTGACTTTGAAGGGGAGAGTAAGTTTGGTGAGTTTATGGACCGGGGAAAAAGGGGACCATGACTCGGTTGAACAAACGGTGAAGGTGAGGTATGAGAATGATCTAAAGCCACACTGACAATCCTCCTAAAGTTCCCTTTAGCAAGGTCTGGGTCAAGAATTGAAGAAAAGGGGGTTGAAAGTTCAGAGGAGTCATCATCGTCGTCGTCGTCTATAACCAGTGTTAGAGGTTCTGCAACTGGTAGGGATGGTGTCCAAACTGGTGCTGGCTTGCGACTACGACCTAGCCACGACTTCCAAGAAGGTTTCTTTGTAGACTCGTTACACTTTATACTACTAGTTGACGTTGCTGAAGAGTCCGAAGCAGTACCAATAGTCGTAGTTATAATTGAAGTTGTTGTAGTCGTCGTCGTTGTTGCTGAGGCTGAGGAAGAGTTTGAAGTCTTTTTGTCACGAGCTTTGACAAAAGCCTTAGCAAACCTGCGCATTGGTGCACTGGCTGTACAGCAACAGCAGCAAGGTATTAAAGGGAATGGCTGGGCTGACTGAAGGCGGTCGGTCTAAAAGGAAAGAGACAGGGAGGGGGGGGAAAGAAAATAATTAATTTATTATTGCTATTTTATTACTTATGTCATTTACTCATTCGGTCTTTCCCGCCTCCTGATGTCATCCACAACCCGTCTATCATACTTTTCTATCAACGCCGACAAAACACCCTCACTCACTCCAACTACTTCCGCGCTTCTTTTAAGAATTATCCCGTATTCAAACGGCACTTCACCTTCAATATCCACCCCATTCCAAATTTTATAATCTTTACCGCTTGTTATTCCTTCAATTACTTTGTCACAAAACACGTTGTATCCTTTTTCTTCCTTATTTCCATCTCCCTTGTTGTTGTTGTTGTTGTTGTTGTTGTTGTTGCTCTTGGTTTCACTTTTGTTCAGTTTCAGCCAAAAGTACTTTTCAACCCCGTCATCTACTCGTTTTGAGCTCCTCTCGGTCTTAAAAAAAGTAAAACATGGCTGTACTTACCCTTTCCGGTGCTTCCCAAAAGTGCTTTTTCACAAAATGAAATGTATTGGTCCGCCATAGAATCACTCATGTCCCCCACATGTCTGTGAAAAGCATCATTAGCATTTCCCTTCATTTTACCTCCCTGCATAAAAAAGAACCCCGCAACTCAAATCTTTCACTCACAGATTATGCCTAGAATCAAATAGGCTCTCGTTACCAGCTCGATCCCCCTCCTCCAACCTTTCAATCTCCTTTAGATAGTCTTGAAGCATCGGCATCTCGTTAATAACACTCTCCGCATCCTTCGGTCTTCTACTCGTTCCATGGCACTTCATGAGTATAATCTCACCAGGAACTCATCAATTTACACTCACCGCTTTGTCTCGTCCAAACCGTAGATCATTTTAAGCCCAATCACCATACCTGCAATTAATGATGCTTCCACAGGCGCATTATCGTATTGGTGCCGCTTTGCCTCCCAGGACCGTTTTACCTGCAGTCCAGGTGCCAGACTCTCGTGTATCGTGAGTGGCGCAGAAACCGCACTCATGACACGTTTCGTAATTACATATAACAGTGCTGTACACCCTCCCTGCGTTAGCAATCCCACATTTTCAATAAAAGAACGCTCACGGGTCCCAGCCATAGATTTTGTCAGTCGCCACAACATGTCCGCTGCATTGGCTTCGGGCGTATAGATTCCATAACTTTCATAAAGCTTCCTCGCAAGCCGCGATGCGAGGGAATGGATTGTCATAGTACTTGGTGCATGCTAAAATAACAACAAGGTGTCATCGCATTAGCCAAAGTCTTCACTGCTAGATTATGCACGCAAACAGTGTCATCCATATCTTCCGAGCTACTCACTGCTGGGGATAGTGCTTGCATGTTATGCTTCGTCAGGTGCTGAGCCATACCCTCCGGTAGTCCAAGCGCACCCTCCAAGTACGGCAACTCGTAAAGTTCAATGAGCCTAACAGTAACCAAGTCATTCAATAGCACATCAAATGAAAGCGTGCCCGAACGCACTTTATTAAATCGCGGGACATTACAGGAAGCCGGAGCGTCCAACACGCGACCATCAGCACCGCAATCGTGCATGCTGGACTTTCGTAGATGAAGTGCCCCTTTCGTTTCCCTCGCTTCTTGCCTGTGGTCTGTTCAGATGCACCATCCGCGCTACTAGCTTCGTCTTCGGATGAGCTTGAGATCTCAGAATTTTCCCGCATCAATTCGTCCAACTCATCATCATCATCATCATCATCATCATCATCATCCTGGTCATCCTCATCTTCGTCCTGCGCATTAGAGATCTCCTCGTCTTTGATCGTTGGTGCCTCTACGTCCTCGTTTTCAGGATCGCTTTCCGAAACTTCGGCTTCCCCAGATCGGCTGCCTGTGACTTTGCCTTTCTGCAGATCGCTATTTTGGGACTGAGAACTTTCTTTGGTCCCGGTCTTGTTCTCCTGAACGAAATGGTAAGGTTCTGCGGGTGGAGGATCCGGGAGTAGTGCCAGATTTAGAGCCCATAGATCTCGGCAGATTATCTGAAAACCTCATAAACAGTCATACTCTCAGATTTCTACTGCAATGCAGTCCTACCTCAAATTCTGCGGGTAGGTCCCATAAGTCGATCAATGTGAATACTTGTTTTCGGAAGATAAGCTGAAGGCAAAGGAAATAATGGAACCTTCCTCGAGCTCCATGGTACACTGTGAATCATAGGTGTTTAAGACAGGGAAAGTGAACAGGAGACAGATGCGTCGTACGTTTTTCATCTGCTTTACTCTGCTTGCCTTTCTTTCCTTTACTTGTTTTAAGAGTTCGTTTTTTCATGGCGTGCGGGCCGAGTTCTTGTACTTCAGTTGTCTCATTACGATAATTCTATATTTGAAAAAAAAAGTCGTCGTAAGCCTAGGAGTCCCCGTATTCCTCTGAAGTCTATGTAGAAATGGCCATAAACTCCACTGAAACGCAATGATAATTAACAACTTCAACTACTGTCAACGAACCTGTAAGATATGACCCTCACTACACGCAATAAGCCCGCTGGCAGGCTCCTTGTGCCATTGTTTAGATCCACAAGTTGGACATCGCCGACGGGGTGCCATATTAAGTCAAGAAGCAAGACAGCACAGCTTCAGCAAGATGAGATCCGATGCAGAAAATGGTCAGTTTTTTTGGTCTTCAGGTGGTAAACTGACCCTAACTGATTATGGATTACTGGGTCAAAGCACGCGCAGGGTGGGTGAAACAAATTTCGGAATGTCGCTTGTTTAAACACAGCCAGGCGTCCAAAACAGATTTTTACGTATCAATAAGGCTCTACCAAGTCTAATCCCAGTTTTAGATAGATAAGAAACGGTGAAGATGATGGAAATGACGGAGCTTCATAGAGTAAAAGCAGAAAACACACAGGGCGTGATGGCACAGCCACAAGTTCCGCTTTAGCCTCCGATGAGTCCGATCAACGCCATCAAGCGATCAATGCCAGCAAGTCAGTTCTTGCACCTTTGCAATTCTCTCCTCCAGATATTCTACTTCCTCTTTGCTTTTCATAAACCGTCTTTTAAGTGCCTTAGGTCAACTTTACTTGTCGCTTTCTCGATTCTTTGGAGAAGTGCAAGAAATTAAGCCCCTGGTTGCTCGCTTACTCGTAAAACACGAAATAATTTTATCGACTAGACTGAACAGTATACCCTTGGTTATAAATGAGACTTTTCACCTTTTGTTTCGCCTTCTTGGCGATATGGGCGGCTATGGTCTTTGCGTATGTTCGTTCTTACCTCTTTTGGTGTCTGTGCTCATCCTCAAACACTGGCGTTTGATGTAGTTGGGAAAAGGTACCGTTTGATTTTCCTCCTGCTCCTTCTCCAAGTCGTTGACATCATGCTGTCTCATAGGAAGACCATGAAATCTTTGATCTTGTATCATCACTAGAGGCCGCAGAGGGCAAGGGAACCACTTTTTATTCATACCTCGAGATTCCACATACCGCGTCCAAGCAAGAAATCTTGAAAGCATACAGAAAAAAGAGTATGCAAGTCCAGTGAGTGCATATTGTTACATGCTGTCGGTACTGCGATAACTGATATCCTTACCAGCCCTGACAAAAATCCAGGTGTAAAGGGTATCCATGAGAAATTTGCACGCCTTGGTGTCATTGGCACCATCTTGAAGGAATCGGAGAGTCGAAAACGGTACGTAATACCTGTTACTTTTGAGGGCTACTTTTACTTACTCTAGATGTCACGTAGCTATGACTTCTTTTACAAAAACGGGGTACCCAAATGGCGCGGAACTGGATACTACTACTCCCGCTTTAGGCCTGGTCTCGGTGTAGGTTTATTGATGTATTGCTCCCCAACTAATGCACTGACACTGGACTCCTTCAAGTTTGTTTTGGGCTTCCTCGTCGTCTTCACATCTTCACTTCAATACATCATCCAGAAAATCAATTATAAACGTGACCTAGAACGTATTGAAGTCATCATCAGCAAGGCCAGGGCTGCTGCATGGGGACCTAAGCTTATTCCCGTCAATGGTCAACGAAAGGTTTGCTTCATTCTAAACATCATAGTATATTATTTCTGAACGGTCTCTAGATCAAAGTAAACCTAGGTGATGCCCGCGACGAGGACGGCGGATATGCTGGCTCTAAGTGGTTGGATATGGTCGTTGATGGCGCCAATGTCTATCTGGTATGAATTCAATTCTGCCTCTGCAACCGACTAATTGAACCATGATTCTTAGCTTGATGAGGAAGGCGATATGCATCTCATCGATGCCTCGACCGCTGTCAAGCCATCTTTTGCCAACACTTGGTTCATATCTCTGGTCAAAGCCATCTCTAGCAAAATAACTGGCAAGAGCTCCGGTTCTCCTGCTGCAATTGATGAAAAGGATTCAGAGTCCGCACCGGATGTAGATAGTGACGATGCGTCCTCTCTTGCGGGGTCGGAGACGACAAGGAGCGGGAGGTCGACACCTAGTCGTCAGGGTGATGGTGCTAGGGTCCTTGGACCAACCTCCAAGGCTGGGGGCATGAGAAGAAAAAATGTGAGGAGGAAGTAGGCCTTTGGGAGGCTCTATATAATAGCCATCCGCGCTACAGGTATTGTTCGTGATGCTATTTATCCTTCTAATCCCTATTGTATTTCGGTGTTGGACTCGTGAATGCAATGAGCTCAAGGTGCACCTGAAATTCTGAAGCTTGAACGGAAGATGTTTCTCTAAACCATGTGGACGCGCACTCTTCGCAACAACTGTCCAACAGTGAATCATTATCACACCCAACCTCGGACCTATCTCGATATTTTTACATCTTCTGATCCATGGACCATCATAGTCCATCATCCCCGGCCCCTTTCCTTCAGGTTCAGAGGCGCACCTATGCGGATCTTTCAGCTTCTCTGTTGCTAGTCTCCCGGATTTCTAATCGTGATGTTGTGACTCACTTTGCAGCATTGGCTGGAGGACCGCGACGCGACGCAAGACCCGTGCCGGTTTAGCCTTTGACAGAAAACGTCCATTCTGATCAGGCTGGGCATCATTTGCGAGCAAAATCATAGCGATCGAATGACTTGGTTCTGCAGGTGGAAACCGAAGGTAATGGCTCGCAATTATTACCACATCTCTGCCAATAGCGGTACAATCTTGCTCCAAAAACGGTCCCAAGAATAGAGAATCTCGCCACTCTCCAGTTCACGCGTTCTGAAATATTAGAGCATTCGCTTGGCATCGCTTCTGTGGTCTGAGGCGTCAGCTATATCTCCACTTTGCGCTCGCAGTTCCTTTCGCGCCTGGGTCCAGGGTTACTCATTCATCACGGGTAACTATTCGAAGGTTGTTCATGGCCGGTCAGCGAAAGTCAGGAGCAAAGGATGCTTGAGATCCGAAACTCCGACGACTGGTAATTTCCTTGCTTTCATTGTTATCGGCTCTGAGTCTGTGGCAATCATCAGGATGGATTGAAGATGTCTTGTTACATCCCTTGTGGAGACCTGAGTAGGAGTGATGCGCTCGAATGAGGAAATTCTGCGCCACACGCACTGGAGCCGTTTCACGGTTTCTGTCCCTGCCGGAATGGGTGGTCATGACACCGAACGAAACACGATGGAAGCCCTGAGCTTGGAAGGCTTACAGGCACACGATTGAAACCCAAGTGTATTGCGGCGCGAAGTTTTTCTCATTAATGAAGACAAAATAGTTCAACTCCAGCATATCGCCGACAATAGATTGTACTTGGACAGCTACTTATCTCTTTAACAGATGATGGCAGAGATAGCTATACAAAAACAGGATCACGAGTCTGATTGAATTGACAGTTATGGTAGACCCCTTGCGCAATACTTAGCAACAGGAGAGATAAGACGAATGTAAAGCATTGGTTTGTGTTCGATGTTGTAAGGAGAATACAATGATCTGTATCAAACAGAGATAAGAACGACACTAGACTTGAGGTACAGGGTTCGAGAGCTAGGACCTGAGGGTCTTGGGTTCGGAGCTGCTCATGGTAATGGGAATGTCCCCTGTGTTTCTTGTATTGCAATTTCTCGCATGATGATTGGAATATGTACAATAGATTTAGCATTTAATGAGAAAGATCTCGGGGTGCTATTTTGTACGGTGGACTTTGCCGATGTTGACCGTAACGGAAGAATTGTCCCGGACGGCAGTCGTGTCAGATTGTGACAGAGGTGGCGGTGCCATTTACAATCCTCCTTTCTCGCCAACGCATTGGTCCAGATATGATCAACTACATTCTCTTAGTTTCGCGACAAGGTCTGTCGTTCTAGTTCTATTGGGAGATATTAGAACATGGAATTAAATGCTATATCTGATCTGCTGTTATCGATTGACATTAATTCAGGTAAAGTGCGCCTTGCGAAATGGTTCACAACCATGGCGCCGAAAGCGAAGGCGAAGATTGTGAAAGATGTAACACAACTAGTTCTGGCGCGTCGAACGAGAATGTGCAACTTCTTAGAATACAAGGGTTGGTGGTTAAGAACATTGACGAGAGCTAACATGGAGGTTGAAGCTTTGGGCAGATTCCAAGGTGGTTTACAGACGATATGCATCACTCTTTTTCGTGTGCGGAATTGGATCATCGGATAATGAGCTGGTTACCCTGGAAATTATTCACCGCTATGTGGAAGTACTGGATCGATACTTTGGGAATGTGAGCAAGAATTGTGTGACTGGGAGGTGTTCAATTCTAGATGGCCGCTAATAACTGTGTTAAACCTCTTCAGGTGTGCGAGCTTGACCTGTGAGTGATCCATAGGAGAAGAATCGATTAAAGTCATCTGATGCACTGCGGACAGTATTTTCAACTTCCAGAAGGCATACGCGGTACGTTACCTTCCCATGATTGAAAGTAGAAGTGTACTGAAGTGGGAGAGTATTGACAGATCCTGGATGAATTGATCATTGCTGGGGAACTACAAGAATCGTCCAAGAAATCGGTACTCCGAGTTGTGAGTGGATTTAGCCATTGTCAGATGTCTCGGACGGAGTAATGAGTGTGTGTATGTGGCTATTTTCAGGTGACACAGTCAGACAGTGTTGAAGAACAAGAGAATTCTGACGATATGATGGCAAGAATTGGATCTCGAAGTGGTTAGAAAAGATATTCTTTGTCCAAAGAGTTTTAGACCAATAATATTTTCTTAAAAGGACCTATGATGTGAAATAAATGGAGTAGTATGTAGCCAAGTAGTAGTAGTAATAGTAGTTTTGAGAGTTACTGTATCATGCAATACCGGATTAACGGTCGGCCGACGGACCTGAATTGACTGAATGGAGAGTACGGATAATCAACGGAGAAGGAACCATAAAAGTAAAATATAGGAAAAATAAAATGATTTATTATAATAGATAAGATTATTATTACTTATCGTCCAATCACACGGGTTTGTCCAAATAGTAATCAACACATGTATTTGCAGATTAAAGCAGAGCCTTCAGTCGCCAAACTCTTCCTTCTCCACATTCCAACAAATTTAGATCTCTTTATTCCCTTCTCCTCTCACTCATATAGCAATGGCCTACCCTTACCGTAATGATCTTCTTGCACCCTACCTTGCTCTTCCTCAGGGTGAAAAGGTTCAGGCAGAATGTTGGTCGATTTTTTTTTTCTTTTGTCTTACTCTCCTGTTTTATATATATAAAAAACATGTACTCACCATTTTTTCTTTTTCATCGTAGACGTCTGGATCGATGGTGATGGCGGTCTTCGTTCAAAGACCACCGTGTGTATAACCTACATCCGTCATGCGAGCTCATTTCTCACCTCAGTGTGCTCTTCTTAGACTGTGAGCAAGAAGGTCACAGACATTGGCCAACTCCGCATCTGGGATTTCGATGGTTCTTCTACCAACCAGGCCCCAGGTCATGACTCTGATGTCTACCTTCGTCCTGCTGCCATCTTCAAGGATCCTTTCCGAGGTGGTGACAACATCTTGGTCCTCGCTGAAACCTACAACAACGACGGCACTCCTAACAGGACAAACTACCGCCACCATGCCGCCAAGGTTATGGAACAAGCCAAAGATGAAGTCCCCTGGTTCGGTCTTGAACAGGAATACACCCTTATCGACGCAGATGGCGCTCCTTTCGGATGGCCAAAGGGTGGTTTCCCCGGTCCTCAAGGTCCATACTACTGCGGTGCTGGTGAGTTGCCCTTATGGTTATCCCGAATTATTACCTCATATGACTCACAACCGCCCCACAATCCTTTCCCCAAAACATTAGGCACCGGCAAAGTTTTCGCTCGTGATTTGATTGAAGCCCACTACCGTGCTTGCCTCTACGCCGGCATCAATATTAGTGGTATCAATGCCGAGGTCATGCCTTCCCAATGGGAGTTCCAGGTTGGTCCATGTGAGGGCATCTCCATGGGTGATCATCTCTGGATGGCCCGCTACCTTCTCGTCCGTATTGCCGAGCAGTGGGGTATCAAGGTTTCCTTCCACCCCAAACCTCTTCAGGGTGACTGGAACGGCGCTGGTTGCCACACCAACTACTCCACCAAGGCCATGCGTGAGCCCGGCGGCATGAAGGCAATCGAGGAGGCAATCGAGAAGCTCTCCAAGCGTCATGACGAGCATATCGCCGTCTACGGTGAGGACAATGAGCTCCGCCTTACTGGTCGTCATGAGACTGGCCACATTGGCGCCTTCAGCTCTGGTGTTGCCAACCGTGGTGCTTCTATTCGTGTCCCCCGACATGTCGCAGCCCAGGGTTATGGATACCTCGAGGACAGGCGTCCCGCTTCCAACATCGGTACGTAATTTTGCTACTTTGGGGTGTTCCTCATATGTCTGATATCTTCTCTCCAGACCCATACCGTGTGACAGGTATCATTGTGGAGACCACTTGCCTCAATGCTTAGAAGAGTAGAGTATGCTATTTTGTCGCGCGTCGTTCCCACAGATTCACATTTTTACCCTTCTTTTACCTCGGAAGACGGAGTTGTACAAAAGCATTGACGTGAATCAGGACAATTTTTAGAGCTATAATTAATAATTGGGAATCAATCAACCAATATATGTATATCGAATGGAATACCTTGGGTGATCATGCTTCGCACTTAATAAACGAAAGATCGACAAAGATTAACCTTTCTATGGGGTTAACGCCCCGGCTGTCGTTAATGGAGTTGCCTGGTATGGCTTTTGCTGAGATTTTCCAGAACCACGAGGCCAGACCAGCCCATGATGAATCCGGCTTGTCGATTAACTCTCATGTCAGAACACGACCTGTGCTTCTCTTCTTCTTCCACCTTGGAAGCAGGATCTTACAAACTTGTTGAGCTGACCCCAGATCTCGTCACATTGATCGAGGATGGAATTAAAAACGATGTGGCTATAAAGTCTGTAATTTCTACCACACCTTGTAAGCGACGATACTGACCCTCGACAGTCTGACCATCAAAGGTCAACCACAAGAGGATGCTGTGCTTTGCACATCGGACAAAACCTTTAGCATGCGCTCAGTCAATTTGTCAAACACCGTTCTTGTTGCTACTGCTGTGCCAGACATTGATGTCTGTAACAATGCATTTGCAGCCAATGCAGTCGTGATTCGTGACCAGGTGAAAGAAATCATCGAGCTGGCACCTGCTGTGCCAAAATTGCACAAACTTTCATCTCTGCTCCGAGATCGCACGTATGATGAAGGACAAGAAGATGACGAGGACGACGCGTCGATAGTTGGTGCTATTCATTCTCTCGTCGTTTCATATCATGACATATTTTTAGACGCGCTTTACTCTAGATGACGCGCGAGGGGAGATCCAGTCAAGCGAGGCGGAGCTGGAAAGGGGATTAAAAGATCGCCGTATTCTCGTATTGAATAGTAAGCGTTACACTCGTTTCCCTGCTTGTGGAAAAGAGTATATGAATCCCTGTTGCTCCATTTTTAGACGAACTCAGACCCATTGCAGTGTCCTACTTGAACCACCTACTAGAGTTGATTCTTGCCGTTCTTGTTTCCCTTTCTGAAAAGCACACGTCGACTTCAGTCGAAACCATCACGTCAGCACTGGCTGATGACCATGAAGTGCCCAGATCCGTGTCGACGCAGATTATGCGATGGTTTGGAGAGATTTCAGAGGGAAAGTGGAGTATGGATGCCGAATCGGTGGTCAAGGAAGTTGGCTTGGGGATATTGAGGAATCACAGGGTGCGTCTCCACATCACATCATGGACGTCATTCGCGAGTTACGAATATTTTGTTCTTTGCAGCATGAGCCTATCGAGAGGGATCTATTGCTGGCAAAATGGAAAAGTGCTGTCGGCGATACATTCGAGTCATTGGTGTCATTGGCATTGCTTGCAGTAAGCGTCCATATCCCTGTATTCGCTGTTTAGCTGACATCTCATAGGGAAACTACATCGAACTGGAGAGTCTAGGAGTCACCGAGGCAGCGCTCAAGTACTTCCCCGCTTCAACGCTTCCCATTGACCCCGCTGCCCGTTTTGCGGAACTGTTCGCAATGCGAAAGAAATGGAAAGGAGAGGATATTTCCGCTTTTTTGTCTGATATAGCCGTCAACAACAAGGAGCGAGATAAACTTCTGCTCAAATATTGCAGAGCGGTGACGGATTCGCAAGGAATTAGATACACCGCCAGAGCACAGTATAACGGCTAGACTTCTTTGATGCTAAATACATGTATAGAGAATATGTCAGAGAATATAATACCATGGAACACAAGAAAGAAAGAAAAGAACAACAGCAACAAAAAAAAAGCTACAAGGTTGAATCCCATCATTTTGACTTGGACGACTTTGTGGCTCGTGTCTTCACTGGTTTTCCAAGACTTCTAACAGGCAGAGGCCGATATTCATCGTCATTGTCTTCCTTTCTCTTTCTCTTCCCTTTGTTCGCCGATGATTCGTTATTTGTGTTTGGGATTAGTGTCGTGTTCGGATTGTGCTCCAAAACACGGACGTGACTCCAGAACGCTTTGCATACAGTGGTATTGTTCCTGATGTCTCTGAACTCCTGGCGGACTGTTTGCCGCAAGGTCAGGATAGCTTGACTTTGAACCTTTCTTGTTTCCGCCCTCAAACAATAAAGTAATACACCTGTGAATGTTGAGTTTAAGTAGTGCGGGAAAGAGCAAAAACTGATTCACCGATGAAAATGAATTCCACTGGAGCGATGCGTTGAGCCACACGGGACCCCAAGGCTGCATTATACCGGTTATCCTTTGCAATGACCCAAAATGTGCGCAGTACGGCCTCCATGTCTTGCTTAAAAGAAGCAGGGGGTGGGTCAACCCTAGATATCCACTTCTCTATTTTTTGAGCTGTGGGTATAGGTTCATTTTCTATGCCGTCGCAGCAGTAAACCATATGCGCGAGGTTCTGGAAATCCCTGCCTCTCTTTGTATCCCACTCTATGACTTCTGATAGCCCTCCCTCCACCACAACATGCTTTTGCTCCAGCTCGCTTATCCACCTATGAACCACTGTCAGAAACAGGAAAGTCAAGTAATGGAATTGCTCACTCTGCCCATGGCGAGGATATTGCCTGCAACTTCTCTGCAAACAGTCAAGATTGGGCTCACGTGGTGCAGGTCGGTCTACTCACCTGCAACTGTCAAAGTCATTCCCATCTGTACCCTTTGGAAGATGTCGCGTTCCGCGCCAGTCGTCAGATTGTCGTACTCAACTAAAGCAATGAGCAATTCATTTGGGTAATGTGGCAAAAGATACTTACCGACTGTCAACTTTTTCTCCGCAAATTCCTTTTTATACCTATCCGGAATGATATTTCTAGTTGCGGACGTACTGTCAGAGGCGGTATACCACCATGCTTTCTTCGTAACAGGATCCTTGACTTAGATCCCGTTAGTCGTCAAACTAGGCCGACACGAGTGAACAAACACAGACGTACATGGTATCTGTGCCAATCGCGAAGATATATAGGTGATTTTTAACCACGAATGCCGCGACGCCAAATATTGAGTCGAAACTTACCTGGCCGTCAAAGAACTTTTGTATTGACGTGAGTCGCTACAAGTTATCCACCGCCTACGTTACTTCTTGACGCGCAAAGATAACTGAAGAAAGTTTGCGAACCTGCTTGCCGTCCACACAAACCCTAACCATCTCTCCTTCAGCGTCTGGCCGTAGGGCAAATACCACCGGTGGAATGTAAAAATTTCGATAAAGAGAATCAATTAATCCGCTTTGCTTTGACTCTGGCCATACAACCTCTGCCAAATGGTGTCGCATTAGAAATAACCGAGGTGAATAACACGTTCTTCCATACCTCTCTGGTATGGGGGGTTCAAGTCGATGTAACCCTCATGAATGAGATCTATTTCGCGGAGAGTCAGGGAAGTTGAGTCAGTCGCGTGAGCTAGATAAATTTACTGTGAAGTTCCTTTGTTGATTGTGTCTCTGCTGTTGGTGGTTGTAAAGCTTCCCGTATTTTGAAGGCATTGGTATCCTCCGAGTCTGATTCAAAATTGACATCGTCCTCCAGTTCATCGATTTCCACTTCGTTCTTGGTTGTCGTAGGAGAAAGAAAGGCAGGTTCTTGACTGTGTGATGTGCTCATGGATATCTAGGATGGTTAATCCTCGTTGTGTGAAATTGAGTTGAAGGTGCAAAGCCAAGGTTGCAACAAAGCCACCGAAGTTGGCATTCTAAATTTGGACCAGTGCGAACCATTGACATGCTCGATCATCATGTAGAGTCACAATGATCAACTCTCAGCTTTGCCCGCTATGGCCTCAGAAAATAATGACACTGTCAAGGTTTCACTTCCACGATTTCTCAAAGCTCTTACATCAGGAAATATCCCAATGTCAAAGGCGATGGCTTTCGCTGGCAAAGTGTTCGTTTATGTCCAATGAAGCCCGCGACATCACTCAAAACCACTCCACAGCTACAAGTCATATAACACGACCGAAAGTATTGTAGCATTAACAGATGCCAAGCTCAAAGCAGCTGGGATAGATGCGCAGGAGGACAGAAAGATGGTACTTGCAGCTTTAAGGAAGGCAGGTTATAAGCCCAATCCGTCGAGTCAGGTTGGAAGGGTCAAAGTCGCTCTGTCTCCGTCAACAAGTGACACCGACTCCTCCAAAACCGTGCTTTCGCCGTCGTTGGAGGCACAGGTAAGCTATGGAACCGTAATTGTGCAATCTTGATGTCAAGTATAACAGATAACCCCGACAAAAAGGAAGCGCAAGAGGTCCTCCTTGGATGTGAACGAATTTCTCCCAACAGAACCTGTTGACATGCAGGATAGTGAAGAGAGCTTCGATTTTGGCGAAGTTCTTGATGAAGAGGTAGGTTCTTGACGCATTTATGCATTAGAATTATAGCATTTATATTTTCAGGCGCTGAAACACAAAAGCGTCATAATTAATCGAGCCCCTGTTATGATGGCATGGGCAATGGCTGTTGCTGAACGCCTGCACTTTTCAAGAGCAGAAGCTTTGAGCATAGGTAAATAACATAAATGCATTCGTCCTTTACATTGCTCATTAGTGTGCAGCGTCTGTTTATACAGAGATGAATGCTGTAACCAAGGGTGTCTCGCTAGGACTATATCAGAAAGACACCGAACGAGGTGCTGAAGCCCCCAAAGACGGTGCTCAACCGTACGTCGAGCTGATAGGACGCAGGTACGCTGGATGACACCTTTCCCTCTTTTTTTTGACTTATATAACGATACCTGTAGAGTGTGAGTACAGGATCACGATTGCGTTATGAGTTGGTAATTGACACATCCTAGGCCACTTTACAAAACGCAGTCGGGTCAATGGAGGGCGTTGTCAAACGGGATTCCCTCACATCCAAGCTCTGCGTTTTCCTATTTGTCGCGATCCTTTCGTCAAACGACACCGAATATCATCGGAGCTATGCGCTTACTAGCGGAAAGCTATGACGAGAAGGAACTGAACAATAGGGCATGGAGTTTGTACGCGGACTTCAGGCCCAGTGTCAACGAATGGGGGAAGCGTTCTGAAGTTCGTTGTGATGTCATTCTTGCATTACGGAAGCAGAAGTCCGAGCTGGTCAGCCATGACGCTGACACCAAGTTCAAGGTTCCTAAAATTGAAATGGAGGACGCCTTGGCTCTCGCTGCGAAAGACGAAGCCCCTCCGACGAAGAAGCCCAAAATGACTCTTGAGGAATACGAAGCTTTTCTCGACCAGGATTCAACATTCGACAACGTTGATCTGAATTTCTGAGGGTTCAATGTTCATCGTCAATGCTGGGTACCACGTCCAATTATTTTGATTTAATAGATGGCATAAATTGGACAGATCTATAAGGGTACAGTAATCACGACGCCAATTAAGTGCAAAGGATTGTAGTCTAGCCATGTCCGTATACAACACAATATCCAAGGAAATATCTCTGAGGATGCTATCTAAGTGGCGAGCCCCATTGCTCAAAGCTTCTGGATAATGGCCGAGGTAAAGTCGGAGGTGGTTGCGGAACCTGAATCGTCTATCAGGAACATTTTTCTTGGCATTTTGATAGCAAAAAAAAAACATACCGCCCATATCAGGTGTCCTAACCTTCTTTTCGTTGATGACATCGAAGGTGGCAGAAGCGATGCTGTTAGCAATAGCATCGAGTCTATTAAAGAGGATGAGTATGTTGTTCAGATAATGCAGCGCGAGGAAAGTCCTACCCAAGGTGACGAAGCATCATCGTGGCGCTTAGAATCATGGCAGTTGGGTTGGCTTTGTTGGTGCCCATGATGTCAGATGCGACATGTCGGCATCCGGGTTCAAACAGCGCATATTCCTAGACGAAAATAAAATGAGCACGATTGAATCAAAAAATTCTGACTAAATACTAACATGACCGATGTTGCAACCGGGTACGATTCCAGGTCCGCCGACGAGGGCAGCACCAATGTTGGAAACAATAGCTCCATACAAGTTGGGCATGACCATTACGTCGAATTGTCCGGGGCGCGCAACGAGCTGCATGGAACTGGAGAAGCATAAGAACAATGCCCAATTGAAGCGCCGTAGTCAAAGGACCACTTACGTGTTGTCGACGATCATGTCGTTGAACTCGATACCCGAAGACCTGTACTCTTCCGCGACCCTGCGGAAAGTGTTGAGGAAAAGACCATCACCAAGCTTCATGATATTGGCTTTGTGGACACATGTTACTTTCTGTAGAAAATGATGGGCTAATTGGCGCAAGAACACCTAAATGAGATTATCATACCTTGCGGTTGTTCTTGAGAGCGAAGTCAAAGGCGAAGCGGGAAATACGCTCAGCCTTTGCCCGGGTGGAAACCTTCAAACTCTCAACAACACCAGGATATGACTGGTGCTCAAGTCCAGAGTATTCACCCTCAGTGTTCTCTCGAATGATGGCAAAGTCTACATTAGAGTGCCTGGTTGGGACACCAGGGAGAGACTTGCACAGAACGACAGAAGCGTAGATATCAAGTTGTTGGCGCATAGCGACGTTCCATGAGATATGACCAGACTGAGAGATCGGCGTAAAGAGAATACCTGGATGAATGTGTCAAATAAAGCATGGTAGGGGACATGATGTAAACGCACCCTTTAGACCCACACGGTTGCGCTTCAAACTGTCCATAGCCTGCTTGAACAGGGCTTCACCCGCCGAAGACATACCAGAGACATCGTATTGCTCCCATTCAATAGGAGCGTTGACGTGCTCAAAAATCTCCTTGACAGAGTCCGTAATTTCCGCGCCAATACCATCTCCCGGGATGAGGGTGACCTGTGAGTGTGCATGAGATAAGATCGCTGTGGTGTCAAGCCTCAAGGTAACCACGAACTGTGTAAACACCACCGTACTTAGTGGGTTGCTTAAATAACTGTCAGGCTGCTGGCAAATGTGACAGCAAGTTACTACGGACCTTCTGGAGCACTTTTGGAAAGCCAGCGGAGAGGGTCGTTACATGCCGCTATTGTCATGAAAGATTTTTTTTCTTCAAAAATGGTGAAATATATATATTGAATACATACCGACTGGGCAAGAGGACGGGAAATGCTTGCAATAGAGTTGCGGAACATGGTGGACGATGGACAGTGAACGAGTAAAAGAAAAAAGTTATAAACAGCCGAAAAGTTGTAACGTCAACGAGATTACTCTTGATACACTCTCAAGTCACGTGTACATTGATTTTTACATGACTTACAGTAAGACTAACTCGGTCTAGTAGCGACTCCGAGAGTTGAAACAAAATTCCAGGTGTCGTCGTTCAACTTTCACTGGCGACCACCATGGGTCATCCAGACATTTCAGAGGTTCCACCCCTTCAACGTTATAGGGATTGGTCCTTTTATGTCGTATTTTTCTTAGCCGTCCTCCCTCTCTGGTCCTCTGTACCTCTCGCATGGCTCTTCGTCGCTTATTCCATCACTGTAACCCCAAACATCTGGTCGTATGCTCCCACTAGAAAAATTTCATTTTTTGTGGCATGTTGTGAGGTTAATAGACTCTTTATTCTCGTCTATAAGCTTGTCTGAATATATTTCTTATATCCTTATTTAGGTTGTTTTCAGTCTTTACCACTATTACTTGGCGCGTCGCGTTTCGAGCCTTGGCCCTTGTGGGCCAGGGGACCCGTCTGAGATTCGAGTTGCATACCAACGCTTACTCAAGACTGGTTTGGCCGATCTTCATCCGGAGGGTGGTGACATAGAGACACTCTTGACTGACCGCCCTGGTAGTCCTGCGGAAGTGATCACACAGTTAGAACGACATGACCCACGAGCCATAGATTTCAGACATTGTTTAAGAACCTGGTTTTTAAAAGCACCCTGGTCAACCATCAAGCGAGACGAAGTCCGGAAGTGGTTGTATTGGGCTATGTTCAACAATGAACTACCGACGACCAGCACAATACCTGACACTCACGAGGCTGCCATTGCGGAGGCCCTCGCGCTGTTAGAGCAACGTATCGGTTGCAAAATTGAACAAGGTTCCGAACCATCTGTGATTCCAATGCGTCTTACCATCGATAAGACGAACATTCACTGGCGCCCAGTTTCATTTTATCTCCTCATTCGATTGGTCAATTGGGGTTTGCGAAAGCTGTACACAAAAACAGGGAACGTTCGACATGAATACTACAACGGTATTGAGTATGGCATTATTCGTACCAATACCTCCTATCGTTTGTTGACTGTCCCCTTCCAGGTACTTGATACATACTCCCTCCGGATGGGACCCGCGGACTTCACCTCGTCCAGTGGTCTTTTTACACGGTCTTGGACTTGGCCTTTTGCAATATCATACAGTTATTTCGCACTTGATAGGTCAATTGCCCGACCGCCCTCTTCTGGTTCCTCTTCAGCCCCAGATAAGCCAGGACTTCTTCCACCCGCACTTCCTAAAACCCCTCGGTCGTCATCAGATGGCAGACAAACTTGCTGGCCTCTTGCAAAAACTTGGTTGGGTTACCCTGAACAAGGATACTGACAGCTCAGACAGTGAAGAATCCGAAGTTGCTGCATCATTGGTTGATAAGACTCAACGCGGTGTCACGCTTTTGAGCCATTCGAAGTTCGTCTATATTTGTTCGTGCCATTCGTCGCTGACAGTCGATTTTTGTAGCGGTTCTTATACACATGCGTGGATGCTGAAAAACCATCCAGAAATCGTCGGACGGTCTTGTTTTGTTGACCCTGTCACTTTCTGCTCATGGGAAGGAGGTGCGTTTGACACTACTATTGCACGACGCGTGGTTCACTAATGGCTATTAAGATGTCTGTTACAATTTCTTCTATAGGCCATGCATGACTGTCAGTTTATCCTCCTAATAATCCCTATTGACTACTGACAACTGGTCCAGGGTATCGAGTTAATTATGCGGTACTTCGTCGGTGCAGAAATCGGAGTCACTAATTACCTCCAGCGACATTTCTGCTGGACATCGAATTCTCTGTGGTTTGAAGAAATCCCCAATGCAAGGGATCCCTCGAAAACGTTGTATATCATGGGTGGAAAAGACGACATCATACATTCTGAGGTTCGTCACTTCATTGTGCATTGGCAACAGTCTTCTAATCGTTTGTCTTTCCCATCAGCGCGTGAAAAGATATCTTACGTCTCATGGTGTTCGCAAAAACCTGTGGTACGACCCTAATGGAAGGCATGGACAAGCCCTCGTCAAGGGCAGTGCTGGCCTCGATGAAATATTACGATGGCTCTCAGAGCACGAATAAACTCGTGTCTTGACGGACTACAACTTATTTATTGTGCCTACATGACTGGCATGGCTTGTTGCGACGCCATTAAGAACTTGTTGCCTAAGTTCTGCTCTGTTTATACCCCGCTGCTAGAGCTATTTACTATCATTACGCGTCACCGTGCTAATTAATTCATTCTCCTTTGTGACCATCCTCTAGAAATAAGCGCGCTGCGTTGTTGTACAAGACATCCCGTAATATCCCCTCTCTGCCTTCAAAGTATGATTCTAGTCTTTGGTTAAACCAGCGTATTGTCTGTTGATTGACTGCTGTATGACGGACAGTATTATTGTCTACAAGCACAGTCACACTATAAATATGTATGCTTACCAGGGAAATCTGTGCCAAATAAAAGTCTGTCTGTGGTGACAAATCTCTCCATGGCAGACAGATTGGCCTCAGAACAGCTCAGTGCCGTTTCATAATAAAACGTTCCAAAGTCATGTAAAATCTCCTCTGGTGTAAGCGTGCATCCTCTGTAATTCGACAAAACCGCCACCCGGGGTGCAAGAAAAGGCGTGCTTCCGCCGAGGTGTGCGAGTATGATCTTGACATTGGGAAACCTTCGACGATGACCAGTAACCACGAGGTGTGCTGCAGCTTTGAATGTTTCATTGGGCACCTTCGGTAATATGATAGCATTAGAAGTGTGACAGGCTAATGAACGGAATTTGGTCCTCGGTACTTACTTCGACGATGGGAATACCGAGGAGAGCATTGGGAGATGGGGCTGTGGATGGAATTTGGCTACCGTGCAGGAAGACGACAGCATTTCGATTGTTAAGCTCTTCCCATAGTGGATTGTAACGTTCGTCTCCTATGTAGGCTACAGAACATGTCATTTTGCAGCTCAGGGAGAATGGTGAGTCAATAATTATTTACTCATTGTTGAACCCTCGCCATATGAGGACGACATAGATATGCCACGAGCTCCCAAAAAATCCAAAGCGTGGCGGACTTCATCAATACACCCTGTTGGATGACGTTTTCAGCGAACTTGCTTGCTGCAAGTAACAGGCTCATGGGCGTCAATCGAAAATGTACCTTGGATGTCATCAAGAAAAGGCAGTGTCGCGAAGAAACCGAAACGCATTGGATGATCGCGACATATTTGTGCTGCCAGTTCGTTTCTCTTTCTGCTTGCCATGCGGTTAGCAGGGCTGATGCAGCCACTCGAGAGAGCAGGAAATGATAGAATGGAAAATTCTGTTCCCATTGCGTCCATCATCTTGATGCTGATCTCTGCTGTCCACGGCAAATTTTCGGGCGGAGTGCTCCAGTGAAGATTGGGATTGGGTGATTCTTTCCTGAGATCGGCCGGAAAATAATGGTGATGAATGTCTATTCGATGTCTTGTAACAGAGTCTTTAAAACGAGAACGAGGCGCCAAAGGAGAGTGATCGGGGCTATTCATGGTTAGAGACCAACGAACCAATTTTCTGGGGAACTTATAAACGTTTCGAGCAGTTGTGGACATGCCACGGAAGAATGGAATCATAGAAGCTGTGCTACAATTATGGGAGCTTAAAGCCTGTAAAGGGATTCTTGGTGAACAGTTTCGATGCAGGTTGGTTAAGGGAAGCTATACAAGGGAAGAACCCCATCATTCTGCCCTTCTAAACTCCTTGCACTCGTCCGAGTCCCAGCTAACGAAATGGCCGCTGAGGGATTTAGGCGCGCCAAGGCTGAGGGCAGCGATGACATGTCCACAGTCTTCTGGTTTGACGAGTTTGCCGTCGTTGAAAGTCTTTACAAACATGCTGTGTTGGTCTGGATTCATGTGCTGACTTCCGATAGCGCGTAGGGTGGCTTGCATCTGACGTATAACTTTAATTAAAGCTTCATGCGTGGGTGGTATATTTTTAGAACAACGCACATTAGTGTCAACCATGCCTGGCCTTACTGCGACAGACACGACGTCAGGTTCCTCTTCAGCGAGAGTCCTTCAACAAATGAGCAAGGAAATAAATGCAAACAAATGTTTCGTACCTGACAAGTGAATTCATTGCTGCTTTACTGGCGTTGTAAGGGCCCCATCCAGGTGTTCCTTTGACAGCTGCACCCGAGCTGACGAATATCATTTTCCCGCCGAGCTTACTCTTTTGCAAATGAGGCAGGGTTGCCTTAACAGCTGTTACAAGCGAGAAGAAATTCACGTCGAAATGATGTTTCCAAGAATCCAACGGCGTAGTGTCGGAGATGCGACAGAGCGGGTCGAGAGTTCCAGCGTTTAAGATAAGACCATCGATCCCATGATAATGAGAGACACCGAGAGCGATTGCATTAGATAGAGCTTTCTCATCAGAACTAATCCAGATGAAGTTGTGTTGGTGAGAGACAAGGTTGAGAGTATCAAAGAATAAGTAGCGACTAACATATCGCACTCGACAGTGAAAAGAGAATCGCAGTTTAATTGAAATAGTTCCGAAGTCCGAGAACGGGAAATGGCAATGACATTGGCATTGAATTCACGTAAAAGAAAACGAGTAACTGCAAGACCTATTCCTCTATAATTTATCTTTTTAAATATGAATATAAATTATAGAAAAATAAAAGTTTGCGTACTTTGAAGCACCTGTAACAAGAATGACTGGCTTTATCATGATAGTCAGCTGTGAATGAGATAGTTTGTTAGGTTTGTGGATATATTTGGTAAGCTTATTGATTTGTAAGTTGACAGGGGTAACCAAAAAAGGAAACCCCAATGCAATGAAATGACCTGGCGCAAAATTCTGTGACCACCTCCACTCTCTTTCAACCTCCAAAAAAAACTATCATGGTTTCCCGTCTCGCCCTCTCCCGTCTTGCTCCCATTCTTAATGTCGCCCGCTCTTCAGCTTCTACTACTGTGAGAAGGAATATTCGTCCTGTTCGCAGCTATGCTACCTCATCAGAAGCTGAACAGCACTCCGTAAGTCGCGTCATAACTCCAATATCAACTTTATTTCAGTCAAATAACTTTTTTTCTTCTCTCTCTCCCTGTCTGTGCTTCACGTTTAGATGACTGTTCGTGATGCTCTCAATGTTGCTATGGAGGAAGAAATGCTCCGTGACGAGACCGTCTTCATCCTCGGTGAGGAAGTTGCACGATACAACGGTGCATACAAGGTATTTTTATTTTAAGAATTTCGCTACAACTCGGCCTCACCTCGATCACTTTCAGGTCACCAAGGGCCTTATGGACAAATTCGGTGAAAGGCGAGTCGTGGACACACCTATCACTGAGATGGGTTTCGCTGGTATTGCTGTCGGCGCTGCCCTCCAGGGTCTACGGCCCATGTACGTTTTGAATTTTGAGCCTATCAGAAAACTATGTTGACTTCGGCACTAGTTGCGAGTTCATGACGTTTAACTTTGCCATGCAGGCTATTGATCAAATCGTCAACTCGGCCGGTAAAACCTATTACATGTCAGGTGGCAATGTTCCTTGTCCAGTTGTTTTCCGCGGACCCAATGGTGCTGCTGCGGGTGTCGGTGCACAGCACTCACAAGATTACGCCGCTTGGTATGGCTCAGTGCCAGGTTTGAAGGTTGTTAGCCCCTGGAGTGCTGAGGATTGCAAGGGTCTCCTCAAGGTATCCCCATCCCCGATTTATTGTTTAACTTGCCTTATCGAACTTTTTTTATAATAATAGTCTGCTATTCGGGATCCTAACCCTGTCGTCTTCCTGGAGAATGAGATGATGTACGGTGTCTCCTTCCCCATGTCGGCAGAGGCCATGTCCGATAACTTCCTCCTCCCCATTGGCAAATGCAAGGTCGAGCGGCAAGGAACGGATGTCACATTAGTTGGCCACAGTAAAATGGTTGGACATTGTATGGAGGCTGCTGAGGCTCTTGCCAAAGAGGGTATTAAGGCCGAAGTCATCAACCTGAGGAGTATCCGCCCTCTTGACATCGACACCATTATCAAGTCGGTCAAGAAGACCAACAGACTCGTCATCGTTGAAGGTGGATGGCCCGGTTTCGGTGTTGGAAGCGAAATCTGTGCGCAAATTGTTGAGAGCGAGGCGTTCGATTACCTCGATGCTCCCGTTGAGCGAGTCACTGGTGCCGACGTCCCTACTCCTGTGTGTTATTGTCCTGTCCTATGATTTTGCGATTGTTGCTGACAGTCTTTTTAGTACGCCACCGTTCTGGAGAATCTCTCATTCCCAGATACCCCTTTGATCGTCAAGGTCGCAAAACGCGCACTTTACCGCACAAACTGATCTGTTTTCCAGACGTCGACTTTTCGGGCTGGAGCGTTTGATGACCATTGTCTAGATATTTCTTTATACTCTCTATAGAGTCACTCACATCCATTGGTAGTACCTCTTTAATAAATCCCCAATATACCAGCACCTAGATTTCGATTCTTACTTCAGACCAACTCTTAAGTTCCCGATTCCATCAGACGCAGGCGGATGCGGACTGCGTTAGCGTGCGCTTGAAGACCTTCACAATCGGCTAACGTTGCGACGACTGGGCCAAGATTACCGAGTCCAGATGAAGAGATCTCCTGTGATGTTATATGTTTCTGGAAAGACTGCGTGTTTACCCCACTGAACTGCCTTGCATAACCGTTGGTTGGAAGCGTGTGGTTCGTGCCAGAGGCATAATCGCCGCAGCTAAAAATCAAGTTCGATTCGTGATGCAGAAATCGTTGAACAAGCGTGCTTACCTCTCTGGGGTGTATGGACCAACGAAGATACTGCCGGCGTTGTCAATCAAGGGGACCTTCTGGCTTGCATTCTCGAGATGCAAAATTAGATGCTCGGGCGCGTAATCGTTGGAGAATCGTATGGCCTCCTCGACAGATGAAGTTGTCACGATGATACTCTTCCTGATGGATTGTCGGACGATATCAACTCGGGCAAGAGCGCGTGCCTGTTCATCAACCTCTTTTTCGATCGATTCCAAATGGTCTGGTGTGATATTGACAGTGACAAGAACGACTTGAGAGTCTACCCCATGCTCTGCTTGAGACAACAAGTCGGAAGCCACAAACGCAGGATTAGCGGTATGATCCGCGATGACCTGAAAAAAGGTCGGCAAGCCACCTTTGGATCTCGATTGTATGACGTACCAAGACTTCTGAAGGACCAGCAGGCATGTCAATAGAAACAAGGGCGTCAGTGTCATTTTGAACGAGCATTTTGGCAGCAGTAACCCATTGGTTTCCGGGGCCAAATATTTTATCGACCTTGGGTACGGTCTTGGTTCCATATGCTAATGCAGCAACGGCCTGGGCGCCTCCTGCCTTGAGAATTGCCGATGCGCCGACGAGATGGGCAACATACATGACCTCGGGCGAGATACTGCCGTCGGGTCGGGGTGGTGTAGCCAAAACAATCTCCTTGCAACCAGCCACCTGAGCAGGGATGCCGAGCATAAGCGCCGTAGATGGCAGAATCGCTGTTCCTCCGGGCACGTACAAACCCACGCGGGCAATAGGACGGGCGAAACGGGAGCACACAACACCAGGCATGGTCTCAACAACAAGAGTTCCGTTATCGGCTTGAGCTTCATGGAACTTGCGAATATTGCTGTATGCGACGTCGATCGCTTTGCGAACTCCGTCATCGATTTGCATGCTCTCGGGCGTAAAAGGTGGGAAGACAACAGTAGAAGACAGCTTGGCCTTGTCGAACTTGGCAGTGAATTCGAGTAGGGCATCATCCCCCCTCGATTGGACGGCCTGAACGATAGGCTTGACCTTTTCAATCATTTCATCGGACTTGAGAACGGGACGACGAAGTAGCTGAATGCGTTCTTCAGTCGACGTCTTAGAAAGATCGGACATACGCATGCGAATCGGTGCATCATCAGACGCGGGCTCCTGAGTGGATGGTGGTGGTGGTGGCTGTGATGCAGCAGGCTCTTTGGACCATTGAGGCTTCGCGTTTCCGGGCCGCCTAGTAATCTTTCTGGCTTTGCGATCGAGCGAACGTTCGATGTCAGAGATGGTGACGCCAGACGCGAGACACTTGGTGAGGGCGAAGTACAGGAGATCGGCAGCTTCGAATGCGACGTCCTCCTTCGTTTTTGCCTGACACAACTCGTCTGCCTCCTCCATGATTTTTGAGCGCAGTAGGTCAGGGTCACTGAATAGTCGCTTGGTATACGACCCCTCGGGTGCAGTCTCTAGACGTGATTTCAGCACGCCTTCAAGAGCTGGTAGCCCACCAGCCTCGCTGAAGCAGGATTGGCGATTGAGGTGGCAGAAGCCCGCACCATGTTGAATAACACGGAATTCCAAGCTGTCGGTATCACAGTCGAGGCGGATACGAACGATATCCTGGGTGGCACCAGATGTCTCTCCTTTACGCCAAAGACCGTGTTTGCGGGACTGGTAAACCCCCTTCCCAGTGATGATACTCTCCTTGATTGACTCTCGAGATGAATAGACTAGACCAAGGGTGTGTCCTGTCTCTGAGGACACCACTGTGGGGAACAAACCATCTGGACGATCGGACACAATTGAAGACAGGAAAGCATCAGCGACGTTGAGGTGAGTTGCAGAGGTTGGACCAGTGGTGAGGTGAGAGTTGGCGATAACGAGGGTGGCTTTAATGCTTGCGAGCTCTCGAATGTTGGAGGAAGTGGGTAAGGATGAAGAGTTGGAAAGAACGTAAATTGTCGAGCCCGTGAAAAATTTCGAAATTGATGAAATAAAGTCTAAATCAAGTGACGATGTCCTCAGGAGAACTCCGGACACGGCATTCCGCACTTTATCAGAAACAGCGCTTGCACTGGCGACGTCGAGGAGGAGAAGGAGACGTTCTGAAGGGATAATTCCAATGAGTTCCTTTGCCCAGGTTAATGGAACGATGACTTTTTCGAAGCCTTCATCGAGCCAGGAAACGACTGCCTGTAAATCGACTGGTGCAGAATTATCTAGAAGGAGATAAGAGTTCTGAGGCGGTTCTGATAGTGGAATTGAGTTTTGAGCATCCAATATAACAGGACCGATGCGGTTTAAAGCAAGATAAAGACTGTCGTTATCCTCGACAATCAAAGGAAGAAATACAGACATTATCGTTGTCAACAAGAAAGACTATCAATCACTTTATTGACAACATTTAAATCAATGACTCGGTAAAATTGATTAGATTAGATTGTTATAAATTTAAAGCCGATCCGAAAAAAATAAACCCACCTCTCCCCCGCCACAATATTCATTGTTCAACTCATTTTCAAGGCTTTGTAGTGTAACGGTTATCACTCGAGATTCTGATTAATCCTATTAATCTTCTCGCGACCTCGGTTCGACTCCGAGCAAGGCCTCTCTTTTTTGCGTTTGAGGCCTTACAAACAGACCTTATCCCAAATTTAAAATGTTTAGCAGGCATGTTCATTGACATTGACTCGCTAGCTCCGTCAATGTCAACCCGGCTATCAAATGGAGTGGTTCAAACTTGGAAACAGGCTACATCCAATGACGCAGGGAATTCGCACCAATGACGTCACTTGAACTCAGAGTCCTATTTACGATCAATCTCACCACAACTCTGCCTTGAACCAACCAACCCACCAACAAATACAATGGTCGTCTATATCCCAAACATTCTACTCGCCATTCCACGTAACCCAGTTACAGCTGTAGGTCTGCCTATTGTCCTCGGCTTTGCCAGCGGCTTCCATACCACAGATGCTACACGCAGCAACTGGTACTATGTACGCACACGCTCATCCACCCTTTAGTCTGCGCATCGCTCATGCATCTTGTAGAACCTGAAAACACCCAAGTTTAACCCTCCACGTGAAGTATTTCCTTTTGTCTGGACGGCGTTGTATGCTGCTATGGGCTATGCCTCACATGTCGCTGTCAAAGCACTCGACAATACCGCGATAAGCGCGAACAGGTAAATACCCTTTTAACAAAATGTCTCGAAATTCATCAACTCATTATCATATACCCTAGGCATGAATTATCTGCTGGCCTTGCACTGTACTATGCGCAATTGGGACTGAACTGTCTTTGGAGTCCTTTATTCTTCGGTGCCCAGCGTGTATGTTTTCATTGATCCCTTTAGCGCTCTTGTGCATGATCTCACTGCTATATTTGCAGCCTGGACTCGCTTTAATCGACAGCGTGCTTCTCACTGCCACCACTTGGATTATGACCGTATGATCTCAAACTTCTTTCTTCCAAGTTTGGTCTTTATGCTAATCCACATTACAGAAACGTTGGGACAGGGCTACAAATGCCAAGGCAACCTACTTCTTGCTCCCCTACTGCGCCTGGTTGGCGTATGCCACCTACCTTAACACTGGTGTTTGGTGGTTGAACAGAAGTAACAAAGCATCACCAAGGCCTTAAATAACCCTTTCGAAGACATTTATATCAATCCATTTACACTTTGCAGCATTACAACGGACAAATAGTCACTTAGCATTGAACACTACAATAACATTATCATTGTATGTTGGAGAGGAATGGCTCGCCAGAGCGCAATACGCGACCACGCCAATCTATCAAAAATACACTGGTGAATACACACGTACTACATATTACAACACAATGACCAGAATTCGAATTTACTGCAAATCGAGGCAGCGCCAAATGAGTATGCGACACATGATAGAAATAGAGACACTCACAGAAAAGTACATGAGGTGTTTCATCGATGGGTGAAGTGGTTTGAAAGCCTGCTGGAATTTATCCAACGAGGAGGTCGCCGTCGATCCGTCCATGGACATGATATCACTTCCTGTTAGATCCCAATCGCCAGTGGGGTCGTAATGGTTCTTAGCTCGGGAACAAACAATATCCGCATCTAGGAGTAAAAAACAGACGCGTGAATGCTGTTACCCTTGCTTGTTAGGCTCATACTTACAATAGACTGGAGCTGGTATGGACACGGAACGGGTTGACCTCGCGTAGACGTGGCAGAGGGTGAAAGACAGGTTCTGAAGAGCATCGGCGCTGTAATCATGACGTCAGACATACTTCCTTGCCTTTCCCATGTAAATTACTGCACCTGAATCCATTTTCCTAATCGCAAACATTCAAAACGTCAGTGAGCCGTCGATATGGCTACATTTCCAGCACTTACATCATAAAGAACCTGTTTCAATTCAAATAATCAGCCTCGTACCATACGAGTGAAGAAAATACCAACCGAGTAATGAGCGGGTCGACTTGTTCCCAATAAACCTCCATGACTCTGGAGATAGAAATCAAACTCAGTTGGATGAGCAATGTCTCGATCGACTACTGTTCCAGCAGGACAGTTGCCGCTTTTATCCGCAGATTGGTCGCTTTGAGGGAAGAACCTAGAACCCGGATGAAAGAGGGTCAACTTAGATACTCGAGATATTGCGATACCTACCTAACGTGATGACGTTTGCCGACCACAATGATCGTGATCTTGGGATCAATACGCAGCTCAGCGCACGCCTCTGAGGAAGTCACAAAGGAGTCAAGTATCGTCCAGGGGTCAACAGAAATAATACTTACTCTTGATCAACGGTAGTTCTGATTGTCAGAACACAAAAAGTCAGCCTCAGCGGTAAATGTGCGAAAATCAGTACCATACCCTGATCAAGAACCTGCTTGAACTGTCCCTCAGAAACACCATCTCTGTAAAAAATGATGCGTTTGGGATTTGCAGATGCGCCAGGCTTGCCTTCCACTTGGCTACGATAGCCAATGTACAAGTTCAGGATGTGCTTTAAGTTATGCTGTCAGCCGGCGGTCAAGTGGGAGAAGAGACTGGGGCTACCTTGCTCATGGCCTCCAGATCAGAAATCATTTCCTGGCGAGATGTTTGGACACGGCAATCTACAACAAAAAATAGTTGTTATTCCATGCCAACCACCTAACGCAGGCAGGTGACTGACCAGCGACATATTTGGCGACGTCCGAGTCCACGTTCCCGACGAGGGCGGTGAATGAAGGGCGGCCTTCCGCCCCAGGGGAAGGATGAATAACATCGGCGCCTGGATCGAAGTCAAACAAATTCCAATTTAGACTGGAAGCTAACTTACCCATAACCACCGTAGGATTTGCTTGGTCTGTTAAGAACGAGATGGAACTGGGGTCCGGAATCGTATTGATGCCTCCGAGTTTGACATTCAACCTATGAAATGAGGCGTCAGCTGTTTTTTCATTCTTTTTTGAATATGTGAAGACTGTAGCTTACTTCAAGCTAATGTTGGCATAGTACTGCGGTTTGGCACGCGAGCATTTGCTGCTCTTCATGCATTGTGTCGAGATTCCCATCTAACAGAAAGACGCTTAATCCCATGCGTGGCTTGATATGGAGCAAGAATAAACAAACCTCTACGTCACCAAAGCTAGGAAAAGTCAGAACATGCCCGCGTTTGATGTCTGTGTTGTGCTTACTGTTTCACGGCAGTGTAAATGTCGTTTCCATTTTCCGGAAGAACGACGACGAAGAGTGTGGGTGGGGTGCCATTGTTTGCACGAATGCATTGTAGGCCTAGCTGCTTGAGCTGGTCACGGATGTTCGCCTGTCCATTCAAATAGTCATACTTGGCGGGTTCGCCAATGCGAATGCCTGAGCAACATGTAATGTCAGATCGGACCCACGGCCTCGAGAAAGCACCGTGCACTGACCTGCAGCCTGGCAGGCGCTTCTCAGGCCAGATATCATCTCGGTTACAGCAGCTGGAGGGAAACGTAGCCTGGTTTCGAAAACTGCCACGGCCCAGGATTTAAGAGTGATGGCTCGATAGAACTGCTTGTCAATCCTGGTACGGAATTGAACAACAGATCGAGCTCGTCATATGAAAGGACATACATGTTCCAAGCACCATTTCTGGGTTCCTGAAATTGATTCTGATAAACGCGGGGACAAATACTGGGAGCATCAGAAAATAGGCACGCACAATAGTGGGCTGCTTGCTCTGTGGGCCGTACTTCAATACAGGTGGCCTCAAAACACGGGCCTGGATACGCAAGGGCGTTGTGCTGACGTTCATCCCGAACTGGCGGACATATTCAGATTGTCCATACGCCAAAACCTCCAATCCGCGTCTAATGCTCGCAAGTCTGTCTTGAGGCCGCTTAGTCGCGAATTCTAAGACGTCTTTGGTTTTTTCAGGAGGCACCTGCTTCCGCATGATCTGTCCTGGAGGAATGATACAAAGTTCAAAAGGGATCATTGCTCCAGACCCAACCTGAGTGGTTTATGATTCATCAACAAAGTCACATAGAAATGACAAGTCCTACCTCGACACATCCTAGGTCGGGGAATTTCAAGGGTTGACCCTGTTTGCGGAAATAATCGGCTACAGATAACTGACCTCCTTCACGCAACTCAAATCTGAAATCTCTGGCTGGCGTAGAATTCAGTCTCTTGACAACACGAGGTGTTTTCACAAGCTGTCCCGCGGCTCCTTTCTGGGTTGTAACAATTCTTACGCCGGAAAAGAACCTCTGAAGCTTTAAAAATTCGCGGTCACTGAGATGAGCCTTGCCTAGTTGATTAGGGTGGTTCCTGTTTGTGAACTCCAGCATCAAGTTTAGGAGTGGGCCTGGCTTGTACATAGTGGCAGTGGATATATCGATGTTGATGAACATTTGACTGATGCCGGGACGAACGGATTGGAAGTATCCTCTCCATAGCTGGATACCTCCACCGATATCCTTGGCTTCTCTGTTCGTAAAGAAGGATCTGACATTGAAAGGGTAATTCATGGTTGGCTCCATACGGATAACAACATTGAGGGCCTAATAATTTTGTGAGCATATGATTAGAAGATAAGTGAAGGCGGTATGGTAGTTTACCGTTATGGCAGTTAGAACACTATTATCGTGCGATTGATCACCAGTGATAAATCGACTCAAAACCCTAAATCAAAGGAATAAATAGGTGGATAGTATATGGCGGGGTAAAGGAACAGACTCGGGATTGATTTCCGCAACTTTGGAAAGACGTATCTTGTAGGTCTTTGGACCGCGGGATGAGTCTGCAGCACGAGTTTCCAAAGCAACTTCAAACTGTTTTCAGGCGGGCGTCAATTATTAGAGGCGAACACGGGGTAAAAACAAAAGCAATACTTCTTGGACTCCCTCAGGACCGAAGGGGAGCTCTCTGACTGCAAACATATTTTTTCTACCATCGTACACAGCTCTTGGGGTAAAAATTTCAGGGGCAATCCTTGTTTGGAGAGCAGCAATAATGTCCATGTTTAAACGTGCAGGCAGTGTCTTTTCAGAGGGCATGATAACTGAAACGTAAATTAGCCACATATGCGATCGAGGGACTGCGTGTTGAACGAACCAACTTTGAGAAAAAATGGGGTCAGCGGGCATATTTAATGAAAGAGGCGAGGCCATACGTACCGTCATAATGATGAATAACAGAGTCAGGGATGGTTGTGGCAAAGGAATTGACGTAGATGGGTATTTCACGGCCCCCTGTTCCAAAACTCGGGCGCTTAACACCAATTGTTGTTACATGAGATCCTGATGGAAGACCAATCTGGATGGAGGCAGGTGTACCACGACCGCTACCTTGGCCACTTGCTCTAGCACTACGAGAACCGCCGCCAAAAGTACGGGGAGGACCCCTTAGTTGAGCTCTTGGTGGCATTTAGAAAGAAAAGGATAGGGAGAAAGAAAGGAGAAGAATGTGGATACGGTGAACGAAATCATGACCTTATTATCTTCTAAATCGAATCGATCACGATGTCAATGAAGTCAAACCATGATAATTGCTTTGTTCTTCTGCTAAGTGTGAGAAATAGATATAATAATTAAATATTCACTGCTAAGTACCACGACTACAAACGACTACTAACCACTAAACCACTACTAACTGACTTTTTACTTTTACTTTCTAGTGATAAAAAATTATTCACCTCTTGAAACTCAACTTGAATAAAAATGCTGTCCTGATTACACATGTTCATTAAATGAAGCATAGGATAGGAATATTCTCTCCGATACTCGATCCCCGGACTGACTGCACCTGCCTTCCTCGTGAAAGACATGAGGTCGAGCTCACCCATATCAGTTTCTAGCTGCGACTTGAGCAGCCGCTTCTCTCAAACTGCATAGTTCTCGTACCTCAAGTGGCTCCCTTTCATCCTTCTGGATATTTCTCTTTGAGCAGAGGTTTTACATTTAAACCCGACGCTTGGAGCCACTGTGGTCTGTTTCTTTCGCTCGTCCTGCCGACACCACCTTGCATCTCGTCCTACACTGCTGTCATCTTCCTTCGCCTCTTATTTATTACAATGATGCAGCGCAACATGAGTTATCGAAAACCAGTGCCTATTTATGTTCCCTCTCCTCCTCCGTCCCCAGACCCATCCGCTGCGGTCGAGGCAGCTTCACCACCGCCTCCACCACCTCCTTCACTGGTTGAGCCTGCCGAGGTGCCTCCAGTATGTCCTACACTTTGTTGGTCTGATCGTTCTTTCTCTCTGATCCGCCGTTAAAGCTTCCTGTCAATTGGAGAGACGTACTGGTTGGACACTCCTCTCAGCCCTCTCAAGCCATCGAGCCCACTGAGCAAGCCAACACGTCTGCTGAAACAACTTCAGATGCTATGGAACGATCCGTTTCCGAATTGCCGCCTCCAGTTCCCAGCAAAGATGACATAGCTCCTGTGTGGATCAAGAAGGAAGATCAGGATGCAGACTTTTCATTGACCGATATCTCCCAAGATATCTCCCAGATTGAGGTAACACAACGTCAATTCAAAAACTGCTGCGTTGGTCTCAAATTCTAACTTTGCATGTCATACGCATAGTTCGTCAGACCTCGGTATATTTCTCAAGATACTGATGGGGTTTCAAATCATTCACGACCCAGTATCAATGGGCCTCGCGTTCATACTCGTCAGCGAAAGCGCAGTTTGTTACGCCAGGTGGGTGATGTATTGTGATATTGCCTTATTGTAAATCATAACCCTGTTCATAAGCAATACCGCCCACCGACACCTCCACTACCTTCCCTCAAGCGGTCTGCTCCGACTCCACAGCCCCTCTATACGCCGACGACGGAGGACATGACTTTTTCTTCCCAAGTATCATCGCATTATCATGGGTCCGAGACCCTTCTTTCGCATTCATTCGACGGACTGGATCGGCATCACATCCCTGCACCTATTTATCCATTTAAAACACACGTTGCTTCATCTTCTCTTAGGATCAGTCCGTCGTTTAACACGGAGAAAACTATGGTCTCAATTAACACCAACCACTCTGGCGGCTGGCGCAGTGGTATGGGATCTTGTGATACTGGGGCCAACAGCTGCCCCACTTTATTGATACCCCACAACCTTGATGATAGGTTCAAGTTTTCAAAACCTTCGCCGCAAGCTGACACTGTTTCCTGCTGGTCGGGACTGGAGGTATGGATGAAGAAAATCGGTAATTTGGTCGCCCACCACAAAGGACGATAAATGAACTGGAATGTATAGCAGGTATATACTATGTTAATATTATTATAAAAGATACCCAGAACAAGAATCCTATTAAACAGGAATGATATGGCTATGTAAATATATTGTATGAAATTGATTTGTGTTGTTTAAAAATTGTATTCATAAGCAGGTGTAACCTAATCTGGCTAAAACAGTGACATATGAGGTCAACCTTTGGCTATCATCTTTGCGCCCAAGATATCCTTGTCCTCAGCATGAAAGCGCCGCCTTCAATCATCCTTTAAACTCATTTTACTTAATTCTTTATTTCAATCTTATATACTCCTTCATTCCTTCCTTGTCATCATGGCGGATCCCAGTAATACGGGCAAAGCAGTTTCCAACTCTAAAACAAAACCAGACCCTGGAGACCTCTCCATACCACAAGACAGGCAGTTTATACCTCATCTACCTCATGACCCACCTACACATCAACACCCACACTCATTACAAGAATTTCGAGATTCAGAAGGGCGCGACAACCGTAGACGCAGACTAAAGGCGTTGTGGTTGTCTTTACCTGAAATTCTTCGGCCTTCCTCACCAAGTGATACAAGTTCAGACCTCAACCCTAGTCGTCTTACATTCGAACAAGCAGAGGAACTACAGGGGACTTACGACAAAGAGCTTTTACAATTGTGCCAACGCCCTCCAACCGGACCTAACCCACATCACATAGGTTGGAAAGAGTTTAAAGAGTTTGCTCAAGCAAAGGAAGTAGGCAAGTCTTTTCACTGAATACACACAGTCTTCGTTTAACCCCACTAAACCAATTTCTAGAGCTATGGCATATCTTCCATGACGAGCTTGACTTGGATAGAAACGGCAAGCTAGAGGAAAGAGAGCTCCAAGACGCTCTGAGTAAAGCTGGTAGGCGATGGTTCATCTCATATCCCATCCCCTTCCTTACTCACCGGTTATATTGGGTCCAAAGGTATCAAGCTAAGCCCTACAACAATACCCGACTTCATCCTATCTCTATCGTCCGAACCCCACTCACATCACATCAACTTTGCCGATTTTCGCGATTTCTTCATTCTATTACCTCGAAAGGTGTCACCCGCAGAGATTTACCGCTACTACGAAGTCCAGAGATATTTGGGTGAGGATGGGCGTGGAGCAGCGAGGGTGAACATGGAAGGTGAATACTCAACCCTGCTTTCTTTTCATGCTGACTTCATGCTCGATATGTAGGCGATGTAAGTCTGAGCGCAGAAGATAGACCGCCTATCGCTTCAACGTCTGGAACCAACATCCATCATCGACCGCCCCTTGTTGAAGTGTCAGAAGATACCGAGGAAGAAGAAGAGGAGCAGCATCATTTCCTAGAGGGACATACTGCCATGAAATTCTTGCTTGCTGGAGGAGTAGCTGGAGCTGGTAAGCCCCATTTTTTGCTTGGATCCTTGTATGTCCCTTATAGCATTGGACAGTGTCGAGGACTTGTACAGCACCTTTTGATCGACTGAAAATCTTCCTAATAACACGGCCTCCAGAACTTGGTGGTATCTCAGCAACAGGAAAGGCGAACGGATTAAAGATACTTGGGAATGCTATCACTCGAATATACGCCGAGGGTGGCGTACTTGCGTTCTGGACTGGAAATGGTCTATCGGTGGCCAAAATATTTCCAGAGTCTGCCATCAAGTTCTTCGCGTACGAGTCCTCGGTATGTGTCTCTTATTGTCCCCTGCATTAGTACCTGGATTTTTTTGACACCTATAAACCAGAAACGTGCGTTCGCCAAATATTGGGACAAGGTCGAAGACCCCCGAGAAATTAGCGGATTCAGTCGTTTCTTGTCAGGGGGGTTGGGAGGAATAAGCAGTCAGCTCAGTAAGTGTCGTGCAAGTCTGCTCTTTGCTTTTTCTGACTCAATGATGTCATGCAGGTATATACCCAATAGAGACACTCAAGGTTAGTGCGCCGATTTCATCCCATGACAGCTTTTTCATTCATTCATTATGTTATTTCTAGACTCAGATGATGAGCAACACGGAACAACAAAAAAGGACTCTGACAGCATCGATTCGGCACATTTGGTCTCTGGGTGGCGTGCGGGCGTACTACCGAGGTCTAACAGTAAGCTGTCTTCGTGTTCTATTTCATTGTCCATGGTTTTTATTGACTCTCTCAATAGATCGGCCTTGTCGGTGTATTTCCGTGAGCCTTCATTCTTCTATTCAGTGTGAGATGCCGCCTCAACAAAGTGTGCTAATTTAGATACTCGGCCATTGATATGAGTACGTTTGAAGCTCTCAAACTGGCCTATCAACGTTCTACGGGGAAGCAAGAACCAGGTGTCCTCGCGCTGCTCGCGTTTGGAAGTGTTTCAGGAAGTGTTGGTGCAACAAGTGTTTATCCGTTAAATCTAGTACGGACACGGTTGCAAGCATCTGGATCATCTGGCCATCCACAGGTTTATGCTGGGGTTTGGGATGTTGTTGGCAAGACCTGGGAAAGGGATGGTTGGCGAGGATTCTACCGTGGGTTGTTCCCCACACTAGCAAAGGTGCGTGCTTCGAAAAATCACGTCTCAGCCATCTAAGCATCTGTCGTAAACTATTTTTAGGTTGTACCTGCTGTCTCGATATCTTATGTCGCCTACGAACATACGAAACGGAGGTCAGTAACTCCTCGGATCCATTTAGTTGCTCGCTTCTTTCTGACTTGTTCGGTTTCCATCAGACTGGGCGTTTAAAATATACTGATTTTTTGTTTTGAGTGATTTCTACACTACTTATATCCCATTCCTTCCCAGCATGCAATGTATCTAGTAGAAGCTTCGCATATGTTTCCAACGCATGGCTATCTTAATTTCTAACAGACCAGACAATTACAAACATTAGAAAGGGGGTAATGCGAATGATATGAGGGTATCATTGAGATAATGACGCACAAAATAAAAATGACAAAAGCAAAGGAGAAAAGAAAGTGCTGTAAATGCGCATCCGGAGAAAAATAGGTGTAATTATAGATATGCAAGCGATTAATGGTGAAAACAGTGCATCCCGAAGAAATGTACTCTTGAAATATGCGGAAGGTCATAAAAGGTCGTGAAGAATGAAGCAATGGTCGATGTCAAATATAATGCAAAGTGGAACTGAAACAGTGATGGAGTTATGCGTGAGTGGAGCGTATGGTGGCAAAGTGCGCCGCGCTGGTGTTACTACAAGGGAACATTACCCCAAGTGCGTCCCGTGAGGGTTTGGGGTTTAGGGCAACGAATCGTCACGTTAGGTCGCCCTTGAATGCTGTAATGAATGGTTAGGAGGTTACAGTTAGGAGGTTGTTAATGAGGCGATCATGACGCAAGGTCTTCTTCGAGTGCCCGCTTTTCATCCACCAGGATTGCCAACTTGTGCTGGTCCTGTGCACGGGCTCGAGAGCGTGAGGAAATTCGAATTTTCGTCCTCCATTCCTGAACCCAAACCCATTTTGACATCTTTTGCTTATCGTCATCCATGGAGCGTGATGAGGAAATGATGGCTTTGAGTTGGGCACGGCCAAGTATCGGAGCAAGGGATAACACGGAGAGAGCGATGAGTTTGATGATAAGTTCCGGTGTGGCCAATAGTGATGATACGGTTTGAGGTGTTGGAGAAGGGGAAGAAGCAACCGTTTGGAGGATATCGCCGATCTTCGGAAAAAGTAGATTGGTTAGTGAGGATATATGTTTCAATTAGAATGGTTCGGGGTAGATACCTGACAGGTGACTGCGGTCCATGGCAAACAGCCAATGAAAGTACCTAGCATGCAGTCCTTCAAAGAGACTCCGCAGACTCCGCAGGCGATGTTTATACCAGACCAAGGAACTACGCCGATGAGTCGAAGAACGGAAAGGCGAACCCAAGCCGAAGATTTTGAGTTTTGTGACAAAGACGAAGGGTTTTGATCGGAATCTGAACCGCCGTTGAGAGCTGTCCGGGTCATGTCTAACGCTCGAGGAAACAAAGTGGTGAGAAATGGACCAAGAGGGGCAGCGAGTAAAGTTGCGCATAATGAGCCAATAGTTGTGAGAGCTGTTAGAAGAATTGTTGCATAGAACGGAGAGAATAGAGCTCCTGCCAGGACATTCTAAAATGAGGATGAACAAAGAGGGGAAATAAAAAATAAAATAAAAAAAGTCAGACGATTGGATGTGGTTCGGGTTACTAATTTAGGCACATACCCAGAGCACGCTGCCGGGTATGGACCAGGCGTGTTTCCAAATGGCAGATATTGCCATTACACCTGCAACATGAGACAAAGCCAACCAACTACTCTGAGAGTAACCCTGTAGTTCACGACCAAGTTGAGCTAGATCTGCAAGGTTGTGTGGCCATGCCATAGATATGGGTAGGGTGGAAAGACACCATAAAACAAAGGCGGTTGAAGTCGGAAGAAGAAGAATGACTAGGAATATGGAAGCGTTGATCTAAATGAAATAGATATAAGACGAAGTAAGATTTAAAAAAAGTGAAGACGTACTGAAGGCAAACGGTCATGCCAAGAATAGGATTTGGAAGACAATACGGATGGAGGAGGCTCAATCTTGAATGAGACAGTTGTTGCTGAAGCAGAGAGGGGTAAAACCAAATCATCTGAACTTGAACGTGGTGTTGAGGGGGTTGACCAAGAGAAGGCGTGTTTTTGTGGAACATGTAACCATTGAATTAGGATGGATAAAAAGGACTGCATTTGAGGTTGCTGCGGGGTTGAAGGAGGTTGAGGAGGACGTTGTTCTTGTTGTTCTTGTTGTTTTAAATTTGAATTTGAAGACCTACGACCAAGAAGAGTTGTTGTTGGGGAATGAAGAGAAGTCGACGATGATCTTGCTCTATTAGTAGTATGGGGGGTGAAAGTGTTGCCATGAGAGAGAGACAAATGTTAAAAAAAGATTCAAAAAAATTAAATTCGGAACTAGCTTTTATCCAAAGAGTAAGCATAATCTGTCATCAAATATTATATAATCATTCGGCCCTTTTCATGCTTATGAATCGTTCAATACATACGCAATCCCCTCGGCGGACTATAATCAATCACCCATATAAATCCTTCTCAATCTTTGTGAGGCATGCTTATATTTTCTCATATCTCCGGTCGATTACACATAGGTACATAGCATCCAATAATCGCAATTTTAATGGGCTCTCCTGCTCTCCTGGATAACAGTTCCCAGCTCCTCGAGTTTGCGCTTCGAGCGGAGTAGGGTACCGAGCTGTTATCAGTTATCAATATCAATATACCTACAACTCCCTATTTCTTCAATTCACTCACCCTCTTCTTGGTCAACTTCCTTGCCTTCTTATCCTATAAGATTCAAACAAATACATCAGTTTAAATCATAATATTTCAAATAAACATGTAATAAAACGCACCTTGGAGTTCCTCAACAACTCCATCACTCGCCTCTCATATGCCGAGAATCCAGCAACCTCACGCACAATAGAGCGAACGAATTTGGTTTTGGTCGAAGAAACGCCCTTACGGTGGCTGGGGCGAACGGCCTTGGGGAGAGCAGTGGTAGGGTGGCCGTGGTTGAGACCGTAGCGGAGGTCTACAATTCAATTTCATCGTACGTTCAGCATTTCTCCCTGCAATTTCATCTATAAAACCAGCAAAATTTCGACACTCACTGGTTCGCACCATTTTTCTTGAGGTCTTGAGGAGAGCGTTAGTAGCGTTCAGAGAGATTTTCTAACTTGCTTCGCTTCCGTCCATCAGATCACGTGAGCGAGGAGGCTTGAGATACTGTATAGCCCTTATTCGCACGTTTAAAACACCGCTCGGCATTATCGGCATTCATACTAATCTAATCTTATCTATACAATCTTTCAACTCGATAGCTCGTTGAAAGCTTTATGAAATCGTTGAGAGGAAAATGTGAAAAAAAGGAGAAAAAAAGGGAAACGGATAAAATGACAGTTCATTAAAGTTAAAAGTTCTCTTTATGCCCGTTGAGTATCTGCCCTAGGCGCCCATTCATGCACCATTCGTACTTGCCCTGCACCTTGAGGGTCAAATATGAGCTCTCCTCGAGCATTCCTGAATTTAGACCAGTCGATGCCCATCTTGGTCGTACGTTCAACGAACCCGGGATCTTGCAACTTCTGAGCAAGCACTTGTGGTCGTGCATCTACTGCCATTGTTCGTGCGGACTGAATACCCGATGTAGATTGTGTCCCAAATGTGCGCGTAGCCACTGGTACATCGTGTTGACCAGGTCTTGGCCCCGTCTCCTCTTCCTCCTCCTCTTCGTCGTCGTCGTCATCCTCGCCTTCAGCGACATCCTATTGTTTTGATTTTATAAGACTTTAAAATCGACCACCCCGTAGAAGGAATAGCTTACAGGATCAAAATATTCCATTTGCCTATCTTCCTCTTCTTCCTCTTCTTCGTCATCATAGTCGTAATCTTCATTTATCCATCGACCCCTCCAATCTACCGAGTCCAATTCTTCCGGACTCTCTGGGCGCAACCTCAACCACTGCATCCTCGGGCCACTCTTTGCACGCTCACTAACTTTGAATCCGTAGATCCTGGGAACATAGACATAGCCAGCTGCACGTTTTTGGCCGCCATGAGGATTAGGGTTGGCAAATGGTGCTATGGGTTTCGAGCCGGCCCCTGTAGGACTCTTGGGCGATAAGGGAGAGCCCCCGCCAGAAGAGGGTGCCTTCCAGAACGGTGCCGGTGCTAGTTCGCGATAAGTCTGGAAGAAGAGATGGGCAAATGTAGTTCCAAAAAAGGCGCCTTTGCAACAATATAGAAATGACAACGTTAGATCGCCCGTTTGAATGAACGAATATACCACTCTCACCATCAACCCCTTGGAATCTGCTGCTTGGTGGAACATAGATGTCGTTGCAATTGGGACAGAACAGCTTGACGGTATCGCTACCCGGAATGTCAACCCGCCCGCAAGGAACAACGTTGCATCCAACGCAATAAACACGCGGACATGTTCCAAATACGCCACTCTCGTATTTTTCTGCCTGTAGGTTATAAAAAGTAGTTAGAAACAACACGGTCGCTTGTTAGTAACGAGCATATCTTCAGTGATGACAAGCGAGAGCGAGATTTACCATCGCCTGGAGTCCCATGCGCGTCAAAATGTACCGCTGATGAACAAGACCATAGAGCATTTCCGCAGACGATTCAACAATTGAAACGTCTGGGATCTTGGAGGTATCTTCATCTTCAGTGGGGGAATAAGTATACTAGTCGCATCAAGGACAAAGGGAGTCGTAACATCTACGATCCCTGAACAGCAGCCACACCTGGTTCAACATCCAATACCATTTCCATAGCCTCTTTCCAGAATGGAACAAGCGTGTTTAGGCCTGTTAGATTGAAATCATCCTCGATAAAGTCCTCAGTGACCTCGCAAAAGTATTCATGGCCAGGCAAGGAGCAGAACCAGCTGATCCATGTTAGGGTAGATGTAGGCGTAGATGAGGCTGAATCGTAAAGTTCCATCAGTCAAAGGTTCAAAGAGGGAAAGCCACCAAGCACTCGTGACGGAAAGAGATAAACTCGATGTGAAGAGTTGTCGGAAAAAGAACTCACAGTAACCTTCTTCTTGTTCCTCCACTTCCTCCATAATCTCATCTCCCTCTCCATTGCCGCTGACTTCTTCTTCCTCTTGCCGAGGGTCCTCTGGTGTTGCCTTTTGCTTTGTGGCCATCCTCACGAGCAGCTGAAGAGTCACCTTTTCAGCCGAACGATGGTGTTGTCCAAGTTGAATGAATTGACAACTGCGAGTTACACCTGTTTTGCAACTCCGATTTGGGCTGTGCGCTTTTGTATATGATGATCACCCGCTCTAGATCTCAAAATCTTATCATGTAAAGATACATCTGCTATAATTGTGTGGACCTTGATCAAAATAAACATACGCGTCGTGCACAATCTTGATATTTTATTATCACAGATATCGAAGAGTACTGTCTATTTTCGGTAGCTCTAGTAAATACATGTAGGTGTTTTTTCGACATGCCCTGTCCATAATGACGACCCGAACACCAAAACCATCAGGATTTGTCCACAACACCAACTGGCCAAAACATATCTAGTCGCTTTGAACAGTCCAAGATCATAAACTTCTGCAGCAAACGTGCTGACTGTAGTTAGACTGCCGCACAGGCCGTCGATTAAACCTTGCAAGATGGAACATGTGTGGGCTGACGGTGGTACAACGGTGCTCTGAAGGACGTGAAAGGCTGCTAGTAGGGCTGTACCCAAAGAATTTGCTGTCAGTGTACCCAGAGGCAGGGCTTTAGATCGGGAATTGAGGGATATGGATAAAAGGTAACGAAGAAGAGCACCCGGATATGAAAACACGAGTGCAGCGGTCACTTCATGGCGAAGTCCGAAAGGAAGAAGAAAGTAGGGTAATAGGATTGCAAAATAGGTGAGGATAGCGAGACCACTAAGACTGTATTGGTATACACGACCTGGAGTCGTGAAACGGGGGATATGAGGTGCCAAGGCAGATGCGATCAACTGTCCAAAGGCAAGAGAAGCAAGCGAAAGCGAGAGTGTAATGGCCAAGAGGCCAACACCATCCAGAAACTGATCTTTAAATAAGAGGGGTTTAGAGCGATAGATAGATTGTAACTACACACATTCTGCAATCCCCCACGGGAAAAGTGATGTGCATTTATCCATGCATTAAAGACATCCAGTTGCCAGCTGGAAAATGTGGTTAATGATCCACAAAAGCCTAAGGGATGACGAGTAGTCAGTTTGGTTTTAATGAGTGCAAGTTGTGCAGCAAGATTGGCATGCCTGTCGTTAACGCCGTATATAATGGACCATAGCTATGGAAGTATAAGTGTTCAGTGAAACAGCACACAGTAGTTTATTGTATACAATACGCACTAGAGGCCCATTGGCTCTTTCAACTTGATTGCGAAGCCCATGATCAAGCAGCCAACGGCTTGAACGTAGGCAAGGGGAAAGACGCTGTGCCCGTCGTAGTCCATGAGAGCTAAAAGACCCAAACGTGCCAGAACCCCAAGCACAGAGGCTGGCATGAGAAGGGCCAGAACTGGGAATGAGAGAGGAGCATAGACCTTGCTGGATGGAATGCCTTCAGCTCGTGAGGGTGGCCTTTCCACAGTCTCAGCTTCTGCTGTCTCTTTGGTATCCTCTGCATCAGAACGAGAAGGAACTTCAGGATCCCTACTACTACTACTACTGGACGAAGCTATGTCTGTGACCATAGATAGGGTCGAAACCTGAAGATGGGATTCATTGGGTGAGAACTATTCTTGTGCGTCGGAGTGAACTGTCTCATATGGTGGAATTATCTCAAGGTCAAACTTTCTTCTCCCTTGTTTACTGAGCTATTGATATTGGGACTGATTGATTTCCATATGGTTGCACAAGGTTGAACTTAATTGCGCAGCACAAAAGATAAATACAAATGAAAAGGGAGAAAACACGGGGATGGTGGCTGAGACAGATATCAATGAAATGTCCATGTCAAAACAATAAAAATAAAAAATAAAAAATAAAAATGTCAGCGGGAAGCGAAGCTCGTTGAAAATAAAAACAAAGTAAATAACGAGCATTATATCCTGCAATATATATAATTTATCTTGGTCCTCGCCATTAGGCAGAAAGCAAAACGAAAATCAAAAATTTGCCAGCCTTGGTTTACGATGGACCTTGAATATGTAAGTTAAAGGAAAATAAGCGAATTTAATTGTTTTTAAAGTACGAGTTCAGGGCCGGTTATAAACAATGCGGTACCGAGTGGGATGATTAGTTCTGATCATTCTTATGCTCGTTCCCCTTTAATAATATTAAAATCTCAATGGGGTCACCTAGATCCATGAAGTTATAAGCCCTGAAATCCCGTCTTGTTAAATATGTTCCACATTCCCTCACCTATACCATCCACCATCATGTCCTCAATCACCACATATTCAGCAATTCCAGATTTCTATTACTTTTGTTTTGGCGCCTATGAACCATTTCTAACAACCCTTGGCTTCTTGGGTTCGCTGGTGTAAGTCTTTCCCCCTTCTGGTATAGTCAAAAAAATACTCATCTTACCTAGCGATCCCATAGCTGTAGGTTCACAATACCCAAAATTATAAACACGATATCTGATCCTTATTTTTTCAGGCGCACAACTCACAAGCTGCGTGGCCCAGAGGAGTAGCCCCACCAACACATCTGGCTCGAGCTACTCTCGTAACACTCCTTCAACTCGCTCATGCATGTGCTCTGTTAGGTTTCGTTAACCTATTTGTCCTCTCTGCCGTACGAACACATCTAAAAGACCAACCGGCACTTCAAGAGAAGATAGTTTTTGCCCTACTTACACCCTTGCTCATGGGTGACATATTTCACCTTCTAATAACCCTATGGGCACTCGGCGACCAGAAATGGGATTTTGCCTCCTGGAGTCCAATGCTTTGGACAACTTTTATCCTCGGTCTCACTCTTATGATTCCACGTATATGTTGGCATCTAGGCATCGGACGTTATGTAGACTCCAGAGACGGCCGCTATCGTCAACCTCACGCTCCTCTTCCTCGGTCAGAAAAGAGCTGAATTGCCTTTCTCATCCCTCACCATATCGACCCTATCCAAGCTAGGGCACATCCTTTGGATGATTTCATCTCGTCTTGATGGGAAATAACAATTCGGTGGAATAGTCCCTCTAGAAACTAACGAACCTTGGATTCATTTGCTTTTCATATACTATTTGTTCTATATGGGCGCGAATTAATAGATTGGGAAACATAACACAGACATTACAGTTCCTGGATGGCAGTCTATGTTCATAGGGTACGGCAGATGTTGATGTTGTACATACATGGGAAAGAAGCCCCAAATGCTTTAGTAAGGAGAGTTGACAATGCTGGAATGACTGGCCGCAGCAAGCGATGGGCCGAGAGACTGACGTGTTGGCTTTTTCAAGTTTTTCTTGTTCACGGTCAACACGTTGTTGTTGAGAGCGACAATCTAGAGAAGTTTGACATCAGAACAACTTCACGCGCTATCATCACCAAATCGGACTCACGATTTCTTTATCATCACCAAACTTGAAGCTGTCTTGAACGACATGATCCTCGTATTTCTTGATCTCGTATTGATCCAGTCTCCCCTTCTTGACTTTGGCAAAGTCCCAAGCGATAACATACTGACCCGAAGAAGTCACAATGGCATTTTCTTCCTGTCCTTCGCCTTGATTAAACCTTGAATCGAGCCGTATTCAATAACCTATATTCACAGCAACAGCGGAAATGAAGCCATACCTGGCAGGTGTAAATGAAATTTCTCCCATGTACATGACATGCTGATTGTTAAGTTGAAGTCGTTTGGGTTGGGGTTTTGCCGTAGCGGGGAAGCTTCTATCAAAGCCCAATTGGCCCGCATACTTACCCTCCCCAATCAAGGTATCGATCAGAAGAAGGTAAGTCTTTGTTGTTGCAACAATATACCTTCCGTTTGCCGTCACGTCAATACCAATGATGGGGTCTCCAAGAGGGGGGAGGGCAGTTTTGGCAATCTTCCCGATCGAGTCGAACAGTCGAATGTCTCCCTTTTCACTAGCGATCGCCAGTTTTCCCGCCGCAGTGGTTGTGACGCCCGAGAACTTGTTTTTACTGGTATACTGCTTAAATTGACTGTCAACGAGCTTCGTCCCTGAAACACGGGGGTCGATTCTGAAAAGAGCGTTATGTGACACTCCAACGAGCGTCTGTTCTCGCGTGGTTGGGGCGAATTTGTTGTCAGGAGCGATATGATCGACTGTGATGTCGTCGTGAACCTTCCACTCTTCTATAATCTTCCCACGTTCGATATCCATGCTGTAGAGCGAGTTGGGCTCTTGGGGATTTTGAAGCACCATCTTCGTGTCTTGTTCATGCAACATGACCTGACTCATCATGAGTTGGTTTTGTCAATCAGGCTGGAAAAAAAAACATACATGTTTAGGTTTGAAAGACTTGCCGCTGGGGGTGGAGAGGTTACTGATGGTGGCATAGTACTTGACGTTGTGGTCGTTGGTGTGATTGAAGACACCGATATTGTTGCCTCGAACGACATAAGAGCGGTCACCCTTGTAGCCCACTGTAAGTTGCGAGTTGCGGTCGCCAGGTAAACTCGATGGTGTATCCTCCTCCTCCTCAGCGTATTCATCCTCGTCGCTTGCCTCTGTGTTGCGGTGAGCAACAGCGCTTGTTTTTTAAAAAAAGAGAAAAATGGTATTCACCTTCATCAGGATCGAGTTCAGAAGCGACCTCATCTTCGTCGTCCTCTTCGTCAGATACATCCTTCATCTCAACATCCTGATTTGCGCTCAAGATGTAGCTTTGTTCCTCGGGCTAAGTGAATTTATGAGACCCCCAATCCTTTAGTTCGCTGAAAGAACGCACCTTGATTTTACCCCATGGAGACTGATACAATGATTCCCAGAGACATTTAGTAAATATCTCGTTAAAGTAGTCGTAGTCTTCTGCCGTAGGGCATCGAATCAACCAACTTGTCTGTGCACCATCATCACCGAGATTGTTCCATGTCAGAGATTGCACCCTTTGGGAGAACTTGTGATTCATGTCCGAGGTGATTCTATGGGCGAGAAGTATGCCACGTTCGTTGCTTGCAATGAGCCAGTACACGAAGTTGGCATTCTTTTGCCTAACTAATCTGGACATGACGATACCACCATGGTCAAATCTTTCCTCAGGGACGTTCCAGACATAGAGTTCAACTTCTCTTTCGAGTAGGGTATCCATTTGCGAAAGGAATGAGTCCTCTTTTTGGACATGTGCCTGCGATTTCTGGGCTGGAGGTGATGAGGGAGCCCTCTCGACAACCTCCTCTGGTTCATCCGGAATGACGATTGGTTCCTGGGAGGTTGTTGTTTCCGCCTTTTTGGAGACCTTGCGACGAGGAACGGTCTTGGGAGCTGGGGGTCTTCAACGAGATCAAGATCCGGTCATGAAAAAAGGGAGTGATTAAACACTCACTGCCATATAAACTCTGACAGAGCGTTATCCGCAACTCCTTCCGCACTCCTCTTGTATTTGCGTTCATACATGGCCCGATACATGCAGGTCTCGAAAAACGCCCGTGTTGGCGCATTGGTCTCCGCGGCAACAAACTCGAAAAACTCGTCAACGTCCCCATTTAAATCTCTCCAAACGAAGTTGGGTTCTCCGTCCGTTTGTCCGGCGCGAAATTCGAGTTCTTCGCCAATGAGAAACACCTTTTCTTCATCCGCTAAGAGGGACAAATGCAATAAGAATATATGATGGATTTCAAACATACACGATAAAACATACTTTCGTCTTCGTCCTGCAGAAGTTCTTGATCTCCGTCTTCGTATACTTTCGTGATTACAAGTTGGAAGTTGTGTTCAACTGATGGAAATCGACGGATCGCAGCCATACAATCATTATAGCTGAAAAGATTTCATAAGAGAAAAGACGCGATCATAGGTTTTCCCCTTCAACTTACATGCATTCTCTAGACGTTCTGATATTGCCTGGTCGAACCAAGAAAAGCTGACCTGTGCTCATAACATGAAGAATTTGAAAGAAGTTGGTGCCATTGTTCTCACCATCTGGAATCTTGACAACTTCCGCTGCATTAGGATCTTCTGAAAATCGGGATTTGTCGCGACAAAGTTAGTTTGCGGCTTAAAACAAAAGAAGATGATGAAAGGGACACGAACGCCACACTCTACCGATGACTAGAAAGAAGTAAAGGGTGAGTTTACGAAGATCAAGATGGTAAGTAATAAGATAGTATTACGATTTCTGAAGATATTCATGGTGTTAAAACTAGGGCAGATGGTAGTGTAGTGTTAGATTAAGTTCGTCAAAGCAGCAGTGTTAATGATTGGAGCTGGTTTCTGAAAACGTGACTCCAAAGTAAGAAATGCCAAATTTGGGAATTCTAATCAATGCGTGACATACCTTGGTCACAGTCATCAAGGTCACGAATGTGTACATGGACCCAGATGGTTCCCGACTACCGACTTGTTACCGACAATTCTAAATCTTACTTTCAACATGAACCAAAGTTCAACGCTCAGAAGCGCCATTATTTAAGCCAGCCTTACACTCGACCATCACAAAAGACAGCGACATCACCCGAAAGACCACGAACAGTGCTTACAGGTGCCCGGTATTCTGTTGCAACACCCAAGATTGCATACCTCTTCCGTAGTTTTAGGGTATCTCGGCGATGAACCCATTGTGGGACAACAAGGTCTCGGCAAGCACCTATCCATAATGTACTTACCGAGTATTTCCCACCACGTCTGTTCAGGCAGCAATCCAGCGATCATCATTCGCCCCGATGATGCCTCATTATTGACAATGTCATCGCTGGACCCTGATGACGGGCCTTGGGCGCCCAAGTGTCAAACTAGTGTCATCCGATTTCGTTATGGCCCTGCTTTACATACACCTCCTACATGCACTTACCTGTGATATGACCAAAGTGCGAAGCGTTGCATATTATGATTTACTCAACGTCGGAGACCTTGCTGACCAATTTATGTTCTCTCTCAAAAAGTCAGTTCCTCAGAGCTGTATGATCCTCAACAAACCGGCCCCCGGATAGTGATTTCGCATAAAGTCTCTGACGTTTCGCCTGCCGGGCCTTGTGGTTTATACCCACAATTGCAGCTTGTCAACATGTCTATCTGTATTCGGAATCCGGGGCGACATCAGCATGGCTCAAACGTCGCACGAAGGCTTCAGACTTATAAATATACTCCATGGGTATCGTGATGCATATAAAGCAACACCAAGGTAGTTTCAACAACCTCCGTTGAACACGCAGTCATCTATCCCAACAACCTTCACCATCCAGGTTGGTGCCCGTCCTACCTGATATTGATGGGAATTCTTGTGCGACGACGGTTAGCCTTGGCGGTAGCTTTAGCGCTGGGAGCGACATTGGTACCATGCGTTGAAGCCGCCATAAAACACAATATACCTCGCCCTGATCCCTTTGCAGACCCTAAAAATGACCCATACAACCCTCTCAAATATATCGCGTCCAATACGCTGACGGGCATTGCCGTTGGTACGCCTTTTTCTGAGCAGATTGACTGCCGTTGTGTTAAGTTCGGTCTTTGCAGCCCTCGTACTAGTAACTGCTGTTTTACAAAGTCTTTGCATATGGCGCTGGTGAGCGAAGTGGATGCTTTCAATGACTATCGGGGCGTACTGTTAGTCGTCTTGTCACAATTTCCTTACTTTCTTGCTCAACTCGTTTGGTTGCAAGGCTTTGCATTAGGGCTGTCATTCCGGTTTGGCCTTCACCTTCACCCACAATCCAAAGGGATCTACATCGCGGAATACTTATTTGTGGTACTCTCGGTATGTAAAATAACTAAAGAAGCTATGACTTCGTATCACATTCTGACCTAGTTTCTGAAGCCATGTGCATTCATTGCGGCGGACTATGTTTTACTAGGAAGATTAGCTAAATACCTGCAAGCAGACGAGTTCCTTTTGGTCAATCCTCGGAAAATTACGATCGTGTTCATTTCCTCAGACATAACAACGTTCCTGATCCAAGTGAGTGCTACAATTTGCAGACTTTATGACACCATCATTAACATACGTTTTTGCATTCTAGGCGATTGGCGGTTCTATGAGCATATCGGCCAATGATCCTGACCGAGCGCTAGCTGGATCTAGGGTAACGCTTTGTCATTGACCGATTGTGAAGCACGAAGCTAATACTTTAATAGGTGTTTTTAGGAGGACTGGCTGCTCAGTTGTTGTCATTCTTGTGCTTCAGTATCATCTATCTTGTCTTTTTATACCGAGTTCGCAACAACAGGCCTGATGTATGGAAGAAGGACAAGAGCGGAAAGTGGTATAATTCCTGGTTAACTTTGGCAGTGGTCCTATTCCTCAGTTGTATTGGAATTCTGGTATGATACTATGTTTGCTACCGGTCCTTGGTGCTCTAAGCTAACACGAGTTGTCATAGATCCGATCGTGCTTCAGAGTTATCGAGCTAGGCGAGGGATTCCAAGGGCCACTGACCAAGTCAGAGCCACTCTTCTACGGCCTGGACACACTGCCTTTGTTCGTGGCTATCGTGGTATATGTTCCGTTTTGGCCTGGCCGATTTGTTAGGGAGGATCGACATACTTTGGACGAAAAGAAGGCGACAGACGCGGGGAGTCGAAGTTCTGATAGTGCATAGAGAGAAATATTAGACTGAGAATATCTGGCAGACACACTTACGAGCATAATAATAGCACTATATAGAAATTTATTTGAATGTGGGAAATGGCTAAAGGTTGCTGAGGAACGAGGACAAGCTTCCTGGTTTGGTCTGCTGATCCTTGGCGGAACGTTGTTTATCCTTGAGGCGATTCCGTTGAAGCATGTGTTGCAGGGTAGCGGTTTTGTTTTTTGACCTTGGACCAGTCATTTTTGCAGTATGTTGCGATGTGGCCGTCGAGCTTAATTGTGGCGTTTTTGATGAAAATTCGCTAGTTGGTAAAGGTGTCGATGAACTTGCTGAAGTGGTCGTAAAGATTGACTGTTGCTGGGGGTATGTTTCTACGAGGCGTTTCATATTGGATGAACTTGTCCGAGTTTGGGATAAAGAGGAAGTACCCCTGTCATAAGCGATAAAAGTTACATATCCGCAGGCCAAACAGGCTGATTTTCTAGCACGCGATGACGGTTTGGTGGCCACAAGGCGTAAGGTAAGAGAAAGTTCTGAGCCACATCTCCTGCACGAGTAATCTGAATGATAACTGCGTGTCCTTGACGTATGTAGAGCTGCTAGTTGATGAGAAACTGGAACCAGGGACAGTGACAAAGAATTTTGAAATTTTGTTGTAGACGGATCCATGATATTATGATGAAGAATGGGAATAATGGATGTTTGTACAAGAACAATTGTTGTTGTCAATGATTACCATAAGGACAATAAAGGTCACGTGGTGCTTAAATGTTCATTGTGTGTCCAAAAATAGACTGCGTTATTGTTCTATTGTAGGTTAGAATTGAAAAGGGACTTAAAGACTTTGTATTTTTTTATTTTTCTTTTCTTTTCTTTTCTTTTTCCCCTTTGACCTCGAGCCATGAACCGATCACAGCACGTTCAGCCACGCCCTATACACACTCAACACCCTGTCACTATATCTTCACAGTCTAACTCTGTTCCAATTTCCCCTAGAACTACAACTTCATCTCACACAAAGATGCCTTCAATAACCAACACGATGCACTGGTTGTCTCGTACAGCTACTCCAACTTCAACTTCATCTTCTTACACTCCTTCAAAGCCACCCGTTCGCATTTCAGAACCTAAATTAGTTCGCTCTCTTGACCTTGTAGCTCCAAGAACAGGCACCCTCGGCGCTGGCGCCACTGTTGTGCGAACCCCAGATGAAGCTCTACGGGAAACAGGAGTTAGACTGAACTATGAGGATAAACAGTCTCTATCAGCATCCAAGACCTCTCTCGGTAAGAAGGACAAGAGAGACGAACCAGAGGTCAAAGTTAAAAAGAACAAGTCACCATCTCCTTCCGTTGCATCGACATTGGTGGACGAACCTCTTTCCCCACCTTGTAGTCCTCCTCTTCCTCCTCTTCCTCTTGACGACTCAGAGGACAGTAGACATAGTCGGTTTGAGGTGCCTAAATCGCCACCGCGTCCCAATCGTGCACCTCCACCTGCTCCCATTCCCATGCAATCTTCTTCTTCGGGCTCTTCGAGTCTATCCCGCAGGTCCTCACTAAAGAATCGCTCCATTTCAACAAGCTCACGCGATGAAGAGGCTCCAGTCGTTCCGCCGCTGCCTGCGCATATTGCAGCATCCACTCAACCTCCGCCGTTCTCCGCCATCCTGTTATCGGAACCACCTTCGAATATGATTGATCCCTCGAAGCTCATAATTACAATCGAGACATGCACACAGACATACAAGACAACCTTCGCTACCATCAACTCTCATTCTTCCCACTTGTCGGAATATCTCCAATCCATCTTGGGCCGTCCCGAGTACGAGAACTCTTTCAATTCGATGACTGCCTCGGTTTATTCGACAGCTAGCGACGACATGGCTACCTATCGACACCATCTCACGTCCCAAGGTCTGGTGCCTTCTACGGCAGCACTTCATATTTTTTTGGATCGTGCTAGTGCTCCGTAAGTGGTCTATTTTTTTTATTACAGAATGGAGACATATGACAACCTTCTGACATCTTTTTCCACTGGCAGTTACGCTCATATCCTAAATTATCTCCGCACACCTGTCGTCGCAGGGCAGCCTGAAACGCTTCCTCGTGCCCTACAAATCCATGCATCGAACTCGACCACCTCCAAACTAGAGAGCTTGATCGAGGCACGCGACGAGGCTGCATACCTGAACCTCGAGGGTCTCTACAAGCTATGTACGGATGAGATCCGACTTCGTTATGGTCCTCGGGTGCATGCGCGCGGAAACAGCACATCTGCTGCCTCCCTTCATAGCTTGCATGCTTCCGTCTATAGCATGCAAACACTGTTAGAGCACGGGGAGGCCACTAATGAACGGAACAGCATTTCGACACCAGCTGCCATGTCAGACCCAGGCATGTTTGCGAAGAACCAAAGCAAAGGCGCCCAATCTGCCAAAGAGTTGGCCTCGGCACCAGTTGGACGCGATTCGCGGTCGCGCTCCCCTCCGACCCCTCAGTCATGGGAAGGTCCTGGACCTGCTCTGCAGCAACGGAGTAATAGTCGCCAAAGCCAATCCAGGAATAGTGTGAAAAGCTTGAAGACGACGCCGGGTGGTTGGATATAACTGACTTTATGCATTGTCCATGTTCATGACCTAATGCCATCTGTTATGACCACAATACTGTAGTTTATACTTTTCTATTCACCGTTTGTATTGGATATAGGTTTCTTTCATGGTTCTATCCATGTGCATCACAATCTTTTACTCTCGCATTGTTTATTCGATATTTGCTCCTTCTTTACTATTGGTAGGGTGAACCTACGTTTCTGGTGCGCCCCGACCTATACAACAACCGTCTTCCTGTCATAGTCACACTCAATACAACCTACTTTTCAATAACAGCAAAGAGCGACGCGAAGGCAGATCAGTTAAATGTTAATCGAAAGGGGGGGAGTGATACAGGATAGTTATGGTTGACAAGTAATATGGATGGAAATGTTGTTAAACGCAGCTTGCGAACTTGCAAGGCGAAGAAACATACTTGTAAGAGACGAATTACGAAGAAGCATAAACACCGTCACAAAAACCATAAGGAGAACATGACAGATGGTAACGACAAAAGGCATATAGGTTAGGAGAAAAATCATAGGTGGCTGAAGCATACAGTGAGGGTGATTGGTTTACTTGGAGGGTGCAGCGTAGGGGTTAACGCTGTAGACCTTGATCACAGGAGGGCTCTTGGTCAGGTCGGCAGTAACAATGACTGGTACCGACATCAATTCCCTGATATCTTGAATCTTGTGATCGGCGGTCGAGCGAAGGCCCTCAAACTCAGGCTTGACTTTAGCAACGGAACGCAAACGCTGTTTGGAAGTTTCTGGCTTATCCGAGGTCATGGGATCTTGACCATCGTCACGCCCGAGGACAATTTCGTCATCGTCGTCCTCATCGAATAAGGCTTTCTCGTCATAGACAGGGCGAGAGACAACTTCCATCTTCACTGCGTGTTGTTCGGCGTTCTTTTTCACTTTCTTAAGGTGCTCATCGTCGCTGTTCTCGGCGAGCCAGGTGATGACGTCCTTGTCAGACCAGTAAATTTGAAGGGTATGAGTGTGTTCGTCATAGACATGGTTCTGGATCGTGATGCAAGTATTGTTAGAAGTGCAAAAATGGGGGGGAGACAATGTACATACATCAATAGGCATCTGATCAACATGAACACGCTTTTCGATGCCGAATTCCGGGACAAGAACATCGAAAGCGGAGTCCAAGACACCAACAACCTTCGCTTGTCGGATTACGGGACCATAGCGTTGTGTAAGGTCTGAAATCAGAACACAAAGGAAAAGATGCGTAGATTGCTCTTGAGCCAAGGTCGCCGAATCACGTTTACTGTATTCATGTTTGTCAGTTTGGTGTTTTGCTTATATTGATGATGACCTACATATTGCACTGTTGAGCGACTTTTGCCACAGCATCCCGGTCCATGGTAAATTTAGCTTCAGCTGGCCTGAGTGTCAGGTAATGTTCGGCCGTCAAAATGAATGTACCCACCACCACCTTGCAGAACTGCCTCCAGTTGTCGATGGACGAGCACATCAGCGTAACGCCGGATGGGTGAAGTAAAGTGGGTATACAGCGGAACATTAAGCGCGTAGTGACCGTACTTCGCAATGTCGAGCATTCCAGCACAGAAATACTTGGCGCGTTGCGTGGCCTTGAACGAAAGAAGCTCCAATAACTTGCGAGCTGTGGGGTCCTGAACAGCGTCAAAAGACTTCATTAAGGCGCCGGATGAGGATGTATCCATGTTGTGACCCAAGCGTTGAGCACGCTCGACAAAGGCATTCTAACAACAGAACATAAGGCATCGCCCAAAAAACAAGACATATAACACATACCAAGCGGCGTTCGACAGGGGTGTCGTGACGCCTGAGCAACGCCTGTTCTGGGAGAGCAACAGCAATTTGTTGAGCAACAGCAATATTTGTAAGTAGCATGAACTTAACGGTTGTCAGAAGGGTTGGATGCAAAAAAAAAATAACATAAAAAACAAAATACCTCTTCGATAAGTGTGTTTGCCTCTGTGCGGTCGTATTGGTCGCAATCAGTTGGATATCCATTTTCGTCGAGCGTAAAGGAGAGCGACGGGCTTTCAAGGCTGAGAGCACCGTTCTTGAATCTTTGAGACCGAAGCTTCTCTGCCAGATTCCGCAGAACAATAATGTCTTGCTCGATTTGGCTTGCGAGTTCAGAAGACTCAACCTTGGCCTCTCCCAAAGATTGGCCGTCGATGACTCGTTGAGCGTCCGAATAAGCAAGTTTGGCAGTGGATCTAAATGGGAGTCAGCTACGAGTCCAAATATATTAGTACTAAACTGTACTTGATGATGGTCTTTCCGAACCACTTCTTGACAACCTTAGCCTCACTATCCATAGTGAAGATAACGGAGAACGCAAGTCGATCCTGATTGGGAAGCAGACTGCACAATTGCTCACTGAGAGTGGGTGGCAACATTGGCACTGCGCGCTGAACTAAATAAACGCTGGTGGCCCGCTTGCGAGCATCGCGGTCAAGAGCCGTGTTGGGCTTGACGAAGAATGAGACATCTGCGATGTGGATACCAACGTCGTAGGTCCCATCATCGTTCTTCTTGACGGAGACGGCATCATCCACGTCTTTAGCAGTCTCTGGGTCGATACTGAAGATCCTCTCGTTGCGCATATCCTTACGAAGCTCTAACTCGCGTTCTGGAATGCTAAAAAAAAAAGAGTCCACGTTAGTGAGGTTTTCATGTTTTGAGTCATGAGCACTACCTCCAAGGGATGGGGGGCAAGCACTTGATGACATTGTCGGTGAATTCCTCTGTAGGGAAGTTGCAATCCTTGAGAAGCGCGCTGGTCTCTACTTCAATATCACCAATGGGTCCAAGCTCCTCAACAAGAGTACCGAATGGATGAAGAGAGCTGATGGGCTGAAATAATTTTTTAGATGGCAACGATCTATAAAGCGTATTACTTACATGACGCTTGATGCATGCAACGAAGAGTTTATTCACATAAGCCTCGGAATTCTGGACAAAGTCAAGAGGAGCTTGCTCAGTGGGGATTGCGATCAACGGGACTCGTTTATCTGTAGGTTTGAACCAGACAATCTTAGGTCGCTCAATGGTGCGACGGGGCTCATCTCCTTTGTCGCCTTCACGTTCACGTCGCTCGGCCTCTTGCTTTTCCTTGGTAGCAGCCGAGGAAGGGCGGAGGAGACCAAGGGTTCCCGAGAACAATTGGCCAGGCATGCGCTCTACAACGGCTACGACATGACCAGCGAACTGAGGTTTGACTTCATCAGTAACCCTGTTGAACAACGTTAGGACACTGGTAAATCATAACGAATATTACACGTACTCCTCGTCTTCAAAGAGCATCAAGCCCTGGCCTTCGACCTCGACGTCGTCTTTCTTCTTATCATCCTTGCGTCCAGACCTTGAATCATATGCAGCATTTTCTTCCTTCTTACGCTTCTTCTCTTCCTTCTCCTTTTTGGTGCCCCAAACTTCGTCAACATCGAGAAGCTCAACGGCGACAATGTCACCCTCTAGCGCACGATTACGATCCTTGGAACCACAAATGTAGATATCCGCGTCTAATACCTCGGTGGCCACATACGCGTCAGAGCGGTTGCGCTTGTTAACACGCAAGATACCGACGACCAATTTACCGGCAGCGAGAAGAGGTGGCAAAGACGCCTGCGGAAGATAAGGAGCAAAGAGAGACTTCCTTTGTGGCTGAGTAGACTGCTGCTGCAGCTGAGACTGGAATTGTTGTTGTTGCTGTTGAAGTAGATTAACGCCACCGAGTCCAAGACCCATCATGTTCGCTGCCATCATATTGGGAAGCATATTGGGGAAGCTAAAGGAAGCCATCTTGTGATGATGTCCTCCAGCAGCAGCACGGAATTGTTGAAGACTTTGAAGCTGGGCTTGAGCCTGGGCGAGGTCCGCAAAAGCGGCATTGTTGCCTTGAAGTCCACCAACACCTCCGTCTAATAGAAAAAAAAATTAACTTGGGCAGCATGACAATTAGATCGGTACTCACTAATACGCCAGCTAGCATCAACGCGCGAGCCTTGCCGGGAATGACCGCCCATATTTGAAGGGGGAATGAATCCATCATCGAAACTATCAAGACCAACAGAGCCCATTCCTGGTTGGCTGATGGATTTGTTAACAACATTGACACTGTGTCTTCGTCCGTGTCCACGGGGTACACCTTGAGGTTGGCCGTCCAGTCCCAGGTTGAGGGAAGCAAGGTTGCCAAATTGACCCATGGGTTGAGAGGAACCAAAATTACTCCCACCGGAATTCATGGGGACAGTACTTTGAACGCGGCGATGAGCACCACGGTTTGGCGCAAGCCCAGGGGTTTGGTAGGATAAAACCTGACCCGAAGCCAATTGTTGCTGATAAAGAGCTTGTTGTTGTTGCTGAAGAGCTTCGATTTGGTTTTGAATGGCAATCTTTGTATTGTTAGTTCTGACAATCGTCTCCTAGGTGAAGGGTCGACATACCTGTTCAGCCATGATTCCGCTGATTTCGCCAGTATCACTCTTCCTGTGGATATTATCTTGGGGTAAATCGGTTGGGAATGTTTGCTGCTGCGGGAACTGGAATCCAATATCTTCTTCGTTGATCGGAGGTCCCAAAGGTAAACCACCACCACGCGTACGGGCTCCAAAAGAAAAGCCAGGAGCCAACTGTGGGCGACCAGATGGTCCGACACCATCTTGTTGTTCTTGTTGGGCGAGGGCAGCGAAACGTGGAGCCATAAAGCTTTGCGATTGGGAACGCGGTTGGTGACCAGGTTGTTGTCCGAAGATACGCTCGGAGATTTCACCCTCTTCGAATGATTGGCCATCTTCAACATCTTCCATAGTTACACCAAGATGTGGTGCGTATGAATTGAAGTTACCGGACAAACCAGAGTTTCCGAGTGAGGCAGCCTTGCGATGCTTCTGTTGGTCTTGTTGTTGTTGACCTATGCTACCATATGTTCCAGCCCTGACTGGAAGGAAGGAGCGTGGAGGGGATGAGAGGGCAGAGGATTTGCCATCGACGCTGGATTGTTCGCACCAGCGGGACCTTGAACTGGAGAAGTAGTTTTAAGGTCTGCGATTACTCGTTGGAGGGAAGACAACGCGTCGCTAGACTCTTTGGTTTGGGAGGGAGCGGGAGATCCTGATGGTTTAGATTGATCCCGGGCATTACGTCCTCCTTGAGAAGCAGAAGGTTGACCCTTACGGTGAGCTTGACCACGCCCTCCGGTCTGAGGCTTGCCACGATTGTCCTGCTTTTTGTTGTTCGTGTCTGATCCCTTCTTAGACGCTGTGTCGGAGCCTGACTCAAGCGCAGATGGGTTGGTAGCGGGTTTCTTATTGGTATTACTTCCTCTGGAAGAGGGCCTCGTGCCTCCGCCTCGGGAGTTAGACGAAACAGAAGGCTGCCTCTTTGCTCCACGAGGGTTTGCTGTGCCGATAGGCTTCTTCTCATCCTTCTTTGCAGAAGGTTGAGTTTGTGGCGTTATCTCATCGGTCATGTCGTTCGTAAAGTAATTGCGAGCAGAAATATTACAGAGTTGTTGATATTATTTGTTGCTTGAAACCAGGAAGTTGGGTGCCCTACCCAACAGACAAAAAAAGTTGAATTTGAGTTTCTACAATCAAGTGACAATACTGACCTGGAATGATAGACTGTTGGTTGTAAGGCTTTGCCCTGTGGGGCGAGTGAGAAGAAAGAATGCTAGTTGGGTGTTTTTTTATCAGGAGTTGTTGTGTGGTGAAAATGAAGGGCACTTGGTGATGACTTGGTTGTAAAGGAATTCAGGCAGGTCCAAGCTCAATGATACTTCCCACGAGTATTGCTTGTGTCTGTATGGCGCGACATGTTCATTACCTCCTATGACTAAACTCAACAAGGGTCAATTCAGGTATAAACTAACTAAATAGAGGCGACTCTAAGTTATGCAGAACACCAGCACTCATGCGTTGTAATGTTGTAGAAGGCTTTAAACCAAAATTATAATCTAATCTAGGTGGGAGCAACGTTCGTGCTGATGGTACTCTAGGCCTGAATCCTTTTGATGATGGCCTCGGTGTATTCCTTGGTGCTAGCTTTGCCACCCAAGTCACCTGTGATAGTCTTGCCTTCAGCAATGGTCTACAGAAATCGCGAGAGTGTCAGAATTTAGACCAGGGTGGTAAAAAAAAATTTCCGTACTGAAAGCGCAGCGTTCTCGATCTTATCAGCATAGCTGTTGAGCTTCATATGCCTGCAAATAAAATCTTCAACATCAACGAAACCACTGGAAAGGAGGAAAATCTAACCTGAGCATCATGAGGGAAGAGAGGAGCAGGGCAGTGGGATTAGCCAAACCCTTTCCTGAAACAACCATATTATTTAAATAATATTTCAGAGATGGCAAAAATTCTTACCAGCAATGTCGGGCGCGGAACCATGGACAGCCTCGAAAATTGAAGCATCCTATAACATACGCATGAAAAAAGTTTAAACGGGCTACATGAATGAATGCACGAACGCGGCCAATGTTTCCGGAGGGTGTAAGACCGAGACCTCCAATCAAACCAGCGCACATGTCGGACAAGATGTCACCGTAAAGATTGGGCATGACCATAACACGATCAGAGTAGGGTCTGGGGTTGGTGACGATCTAAACAGAATTAGTACTCGAGCAAAATAATGGAAGCCTGGCTCATACTTGGAGACAAACACGGTCGAGAAGGTCTTCGTCGTAAGAGACATCAGGGAATTCCTTGGCTACCTCACGGCATGCTGACAAGAACATTCCGTCGGACATTTTCCTACATGGTGGTCATTAAGATGGGGTAGTTTAAGCCATACTGTACGTACATGATATTGGCCTTGTGAACAGCAGTGACGCGCTTGCGTCCGCTAGACTGGGCATAGTTGAAGGCGTAACGAGCCACGCGCTCGGAGGCATCCCATGTGATGAGTTTGATTGATTGAACGACGCCGTCAATAACCTAATAAAAATTTTGGTCGAACTGCCTGCCTGGAGGGTCGAGCTTGACCAACCTCGTGTTCAATACCTGAGTACTCTCCCTCAGTGTTTTCACGAATGAGAACGGTGTTGACATCATCGTATGGCGTCTTGAATCCTTTGATTGAAACACAAGGCCTGACGTTGGCAAAGAGGTTGAAGGTGCGGCGCAGAGTTAAGTTGAGCGACACATGACCCTTGCCGACTAAGAACACCAGTTCAAGTTCAAGGAATAAGTGACGAAAATGATGCTACCCACTAGGCGTTGCGAGCGGGCCTGGTACAAGTATAAGTAAAAATGTTCCATTGTATATGGGTGATCATACCTTTCAATGCAACAGTATTCCGCTTGACAGATTGGATGGCAGCATCCGGAATGACTGTCTTGCCTCCTTTGAGAATAGGTGTGACACTAACTTCCTCCCATTGAATGGGCACCTTAAACGCCCCATTAGCTCAAATATATATTCGAAATGTATGACTTAAAAAACAAAGCATACGTTCGCTGAGGTATAGATATCCTTGATGGATTCACTAATTTCAGGACCTATCCCTGATTCAACGTGTCAACCTAATGGTCAGCTATTGCTCTTATAGAAACGAACCATCTCCAGGAATGAGAGTAACGGTGTATTTTCCCTATAGAATTTTGAGATTTATTCAGAGAAAAAATAGTTGAGAAAACTCACGTTGCTGCCCTTTTGACCTGCGAAGGCAGCGGTGGATGGGGCGGAAGCGTACCAGCGAACAGCCTGAAGACAAAAGTAAGATAAGTCGGATATTTATTTTTAACGCTCATGTACCGTAGACCTTGCCAGGGCAGAGCGGGTGGAATTGGTGAGCGAACGGGAGGCCAGCATCGTAAAAAGAAGTACAGGTCAAAGATTGTTGCTGGAGTAACGGAAATCGAAATTTAGTTGACCGATGAGGCGGACACGTGAGATTACATAATAAGAGGCTGGTTATGACGATAAGATAGGACTCAGGTAAAGCATCATTACATTCCAGTCAAGCCAAGTCAAGTCAAGATATATACTATTACTATGTAGTTCAAATACAAACCGTAATACAACGAAAAGAAAAGAAAAGAAAAAGAAATCTTATTAATATTATCCACTCAATAGCCCGTTTAACTGTTCACGGTACTTTTCCATATTCCTATCTGTCTCCTCGTCTTGGTCTTCAACAGCCTATAAAACCGTTTCTTAGTAAAAAATATAACTATGAGAGGAAACGACTTTACTGGTAATTCTGAAGAAACAGATCCCGCTAAGCCTAGTTTTCCATTGGTGAGCTCGAACAACACTTTGTCCACTTCAGCATCCGCCTCCTCTTCAAGTTCCTCATCTTCGTCCATATCAAGGGTATCTTCAAGCATCTCCTCCATAATCCCAGCCTGTTATTTCGTGTGTGAAAGATGAAAACAAAACCTTGAGCATGATGCGCACCTTTGTCATTTCCATACTCATCTCTCTCATTACTTGACTAATTTGGGGTAGTTTGATCAGTGCATTCGACAACTTCATGATTTCCGTAGACTTCTGAAGTGTGCCTGTGACTTTAATCATTGCTACACAGGAGCAAGTCAATGACGTTCACAATCAACTCTAGAAAACGAAAACCACCAACCCATCTGTTGTGATAGCTGGTTTCCTATGGATCCAAGCCGGGCTTTACTGACTGAAAGCCTGTCTTTCTGCTTGTTGCTTCTTACAACTTCACGCGCAAGAATCTTTGCTGATTTAACATCCCCTTTATTCGCTAGCCGTTTGACAGTTTGACGAGCTTTATTAGTTTCTGCATCTAACTGAAAAGAATGAATCCTATAAAGAGCTGTACTTCTACTACCCCATGAACATACCTGACGGATTTCCCTTTCCAGTTGTCGCTGCTCCGCTCTTAGTTTGGCTTGCCATGCACGCACTTTTTCTTCTGGTGTAGGGCCATAGAGAAAGCGGTTGATGGCCTGCATATTCTGGAAAATTGAAGTTTCTGGAGAAAGAGGAATTGCTGTAACAGGTAAAGTAGCACATACTGTAACACTGACTCCGAATTGTTTGGTTCGGTTGTTGCCGTAATACTAGTATAACAAAGTAAGTCCCTCCAGGCTCCTGTGTTTATGGGCCGTTACTCATTAGGAAACACATCTGAATTTACAGATACCTAGGCCTGTCATAATTTGTGATCACGTCGCTGGTTTGTACTTATATTACAGGGAACACGATTCGACCCCAAACAAGGGCTTCTGTCATCGGAGGAGACATTAGACACTGGGCATTCAAGCCAGTCGTGGGACTCCTACATATAAATAAATAGCACGAAAAGCGGAGGATAGAAAGATACACTAATAACGAGACATTAAATAAAAACAAGTACATGGCTAATCATTAAATCGTCATCACCTTGCGTAGTTCCGCAGATATTGCAGCAGTGCAGGAGGGTTAAGGAACTCTGTGGATCTGATTGACGAGGGCTTCCCAGTAAGCATAATCTGAACCATCCAGACCTGACAGCAAACGAGGGTCTGGATTGCTGACGGAATAGGTGATACCTGCCCATCCTGACATTTCTGTCCCAACACCCCCACCCCAAGCAGGGTTTCCCGAGGTCATATCGATAGGGGCATTGCTAACGGTGTGACACCATGTATCCAACAACGACTGTGCAGGAGATTCGTCGTCCGCATGGGGACTCCCCGAAGTTGTGGGTGAGTGCATATGGTCTGTGCTGCTGTGCTGCAATCTTGCGAACGTCGGCGATTGAATGGAGCCAGACCTGTTGTGAGACGAGAGCTGAGGTGATCGAGGAGATGGGACTTCTTTGTTAGATAGTGATGAATAGGCCCTCAATGGAGGTGAAGTGACGGATTGTTGCAAGCTCAGCAATAATTGCGCTTGTTGTTCTGGCCGTTGCTTGTTGTGGTCGTGAAGCTTTGTATTAAGACGGGCATGTAAGGGCAGGGCGTCTAATTGCGAAGCCTTGGACTTGAGGAATTCGATGGTTTTCAATTCCCTGCGGGTTGTTTCGTCCATCTCTCGCATCCCTTCGTGATCTTTCATGAAACCATCCAAGATGGCATGCATCGACTCTGAGTAAGGGCCGTTGGGCTCGAGAATAAAGTAGATCCCTGATATCATGGCAGTCTGGAATTCTCGGTATGCGTTGCTCAACGAATCGCGAGTTTCTTTCGCCACTGTTTCACGGAATGCTTGCCGAACCTCGAAATCTTTGATGGCGGATTCAAAGCAGGCATTGCGTGAGCGGGAATATCGGTCAGAGCTAAGGCGCCGCAACATATATGGACGATGTAAGCTGATTCTCACGAAGAGGATTTCAGTTATTAGGAGGAAACGGTGCACTGGAATATACGGTGAGGCGTGGTCGAGGGAGGTGTCGGGTTGGAGGGAGTAGTGTGGTGGCAGGTTGTGAACGAACTTGAGTAAGTCATCATCTAATGAAACGACCTCCGAATAATGGCTTTTTTCTCGAACTTGCTGGAAGTGGTGAACCATCCTTCCAATGATCTCTGCCAGCTGGTGGCGGAGGATAACAAACGTCATGGGTGTGGGGCGGGATAATGGCTGGGCTTCTGGACAATGTGTTGTACAAGCGTCTCCTTCAATGTTCGACGGGGGTTTCGTAGAAGTGTAGTCGTCCTGGATGGAATTCGGCCTGCCCAGAACTAGGGCATACGATCTGTCCGCATGATATAGATATGACCTGTCGTGAAATCAGTGTGTCGATCGTTTATCGAGGGCAAACCAATATTTTACCATATCCGTCTTCTATATTCTATCGTCCCAGGTGACATGCCTTGCTGGAGTGCTGGATGAGTAATAGAATGGCAATGCAGAACGATTCTTACCATCCCGGCCCCGTCGCGATGAAGTCCCAGAGCCTGAGCTGTTCGAACTGCCGCCCCAAGCTGACTCCAGCATTCTGTGATCCGTCTATCGAAGGTCAAAAACCGAGCGCTCTAAAAACTGTTAAGATCATGTCATTTAGTGAGAGCGCTGGTACTGACGAGTAAGCGAGTAAGAACGATATCCAGCGAATCTGGCTGAATAGCTGCAGCTATAAGAAGTGACCTCCGTGCTGCAGGTCGTTGAGTCAAACTGCACCGGTTCTTCAATTTGCAACTTACAGGACCAATAATACCGCAGTGAAGTGACGCGACGAGTACATGGATCACCAGCAATATTTTCTGGGGCCAGCCGAACAGCAATAGCGAGCACCACAAACAGCAAGGGCAAAAAGCGGACATCATGAGGGTTTGCTGTTCCTATACCATTTCTGCTGCAGCTGCATACAGATTCGTATGCTGATCTGAATTCTTGCTCAGATACGGGGTAACGCGTCCAATTTCTGTAGAGTAGAAATAAGTTACAGTCCCGCAAAAAAAAAAAAAACATTACTTGCATGGTTGTGAAATAAAAGTCGATCAAAACATCGGACACCCTTGAGGGAGGAAGCTCTTGCAAAAGCTCTGAAATTTTGTTCGGTGAAACACCACATTCTTGAAATAAGGTCTTCAGATTATCTGCAGCAGAAGGCTCTAGATCCTCGCCCAACGCTTTGGATGCAGACATTTGGGAGGCTGCCGCACTGACAAAGGCCTGCAAATCAGCCTGGAGGTGTCCTTTGCCTTCAAGACCCGAATAGCCGCCGGATGGCATTGCAACGTGCTCAATCTAAGCTCCGGTGTCAAGCAGGGGATTCGAGGTGGGTAGGTCAAAAACATACCTGTTCTATAACAGATGCTGGTGCAACGCTACCCGATGCACTGTTCCCATACCACTTCCCGCTCTGAAACACGCCGCCGCTTGGATCCTGTTCCTCGGTTTGTGATCGGTTGTCGTCCTCATTCGAAGGAGTGCGAAGCCTTGCATTATTGCCAGATCCCTCCGAGGAGAGATTTCCTGAGGGTTCGTTAGAAAACATATGGGGCAAAGCCATTTCGATTATTTGTTCAAGCCTCGTTAGTCTGGCGTTGAGGTCTTGATCTGCTTTACCAGGGGTATAGGCCTTGCATAGCTCTGGAACTTTTCGAGCAACGCACTGGACAAGCGTCAAGAATTAGCAATACCTGGAGGGGACAATTTTGTGAATACATACATGCGAACAGGGTATCTGACGGTCACACTGGATATAATGCTCAGTATGGGAGGGTTATAATTGCTTGATGAAACAACTGCACCTTTTGTTTTCGTCTGTGACATTCACCACAGGAAAAGCTAGAGCTGAACATGAGATGAAAGTGGCCAAAAAAAAAGCAGAGATTTGATGTGAATTACCTCACTCTAGTTCTCTGTTTCTTTGCAACAAGACCATTGGTAGTATCATCCTCCAACTTTTTCCTTTTGGCAGACGAGAGTGGTGGAGGGGAGGCATACTGACTCGATTTAACCATGGTAAATGAAAAAGAAAGAAAAAAGAGAAATCGACAAGTAGAAAAAAGTACGAATTAAGGGGAAAAGATGACAACGAAAGGGATAAAAGGGAATGAATGGCCAACAAGGCCTTGCTCGATTGTTCTGACTCGACAAGTAGAAAAGTTAAAGTAGATGTTCAAGCGAGGCAGCTTTGGTTTTGTGCCATGTGCCCCATCCACATTAAACTTTGATTTGATAACGAATTTATTTTTTATTTATTTAATTTGTTTATTTGTTATGTCAATCTGCTATGTCCTGTTATTGTCACTTGACAAACAATCCATTCAATCATTTATATGCACACCATACCTCTACCCTTTTTCAATTTATGTCTTCCCGTCCATCATCGTCAGATCCCGAATGGAAAAAGCTCAAACTTTCATTTGAACGGCCTTATAAAGATGATGCAGGCAACAGAATTCCAGTTCTAGAAGACATTACTCCAGAAGGACAGTTTATCTATGAACCGTAAGCATTGTTCTTATCAACTCATCTATCGTCCTAATGTCCATTCAAGTGTGCTATCTCAGGCAGAAAAGAGAGATGCTAATCTGAGACGAATATTTCAAGAAAAGGGTCATAATTTCTTTGAGATTAACGATCCGACGACGATATCATCTAAGACTCAACCCACTGTCGATGAAGATTCTTCCAACTTGAAGGACAACGACCCCCAGATCACCGAAGAAAGTGATGTTAAGAAGACCATGTCTATTGAAGAACTGTTTGCGATGAGATCTGACATAATGCCTCAGCTCCAGTGCGTGCTTTCGTACCATTGGGTAGGCTTCATCTACCTAACACACGCAGTGTTGCGCTTGGTGAAATGTTCCACGCAAAGGAGCTTTTGATGGCTCTTCTTTCGAATCCGGTCATAGAATCATCACAGCCTTCTTCGTCATTCTCAGCGACACTCGTTACAAAACCAGCGCCTATACCTTCTGTACAGGCTTTCAATGCACAACTAATAACTGGCAGTAAAGATGAAGCATTGAGAAAGGCTGCTGGGCTGTTCAAGAATGCTGCATATCGGATGGAGAAGGGGCGCGCTCGAGGTGAAAAGTACTGGGTCAACGCCTTGAAGATTCGTAGAGCGAACTGGGGACTAAGTCCAGCTCCTCTTCCACCCGGTTCCGCGACTGGGAAAGGGGCGGACAAGACATCGAAGGACTTCTTAGTATCATACGGGCTCGAAGGATGTACGTTGCGCAATCCATATGAGGTTCCATTGCTCATTCGCTACAGCTAGTCCGTCATTTCGTCGACAGGCCATTGCCCATTTGCAAAGGTTGGCCGATTCTTCTGGAGACCTCGTGTTCCCACATCATCAAACACCACGCCTTCGCATTTCGGTGGCCTGGAAGAATCAATCAAAAGGACAAAAGAGCACATATTTCCCCCCAAAGAACACATCCCAAGACCTAGATGACATTCTCAGAGCAGCTCAAAGAGAAATAGTCGACCAAGAGATATTTTCACTTTTAGTCAAAGCAGCAGGGAGACTCCCAACAGCTTCAGCTAGGGTGTCCGAGCGACTAATCGTTATAGATACCCCATCTGATGTCGAACTTACTTTCGAACTGACCGTGAGTACCAACCCGTTTTACCTTGGGCGTAAATCCTTATCGTAAATCCCTCTAGAGTGATGAATTCCATGCAACCTCTGACTCCAAACAGCCTGGGGACATCTCAGAACTCATTTATTACATGTTAAGAGTGCTCATGCTACAAAACCGACACCCGGAACACTCGAAGAGCTTTACCGACGGTGTAGGTGATACACCGTCAATCCTCCAGCCTATCTTCGAGCTTGTGCAGTATCAGATGCTTCTCCAGTTCGTGCATGAAATTATGGGGCACGCAAATAATGGATTGAGAGCCGCGGGCATTCCGTGTAAACTATCTTTCAACCCTGTGGGCGAGAATGGCCAGGAGATTCTTTCCGTCCTGTCCGACAAGGGCTACGCCCATATGGGAGGCGAAGCTGTACTGCACATCGACAAAGGGTATTCGATACACTGTTTGGCTGTATCTTCTTTTATACTGACTTTTCCGTTGCAGCCATGTCTTGCGATTGACGTTCGCCGCCCCGTCTTCGTTGACTGTCCACTTGCCTCAGGCCACAATTCTAATTTTATCGTTGCCACAGCTTTCACAGCTCCTGATGGACGAAATAGAGAGGTCCATACTAAACAGGATTTGTGCCTTGGGCAGGTCGATTTCCTCCTCAGTAGGCAGCACATGGTTTATTGACCTCAACCGATGTGTGGCTCGGTGGGAGGGTTGCGTGTTGTATGTGTCTTTTGATATGTCACAGACAGATAACAAAATAACTGGTATTTATCTAGAAATTTTCAAGTTTCCTTCACAGAGGAATTCGCCATTTCATGTTCTGCATTTTGTCTCAAAGGATCTGTCAAGTCGCCTGCGATCACCAAAATTTATAGACCCGGACAGGAGACTTTGTTTGCGTGGATCGAGTATTTTATCAGACATGTCATGTAAATTATGCGAGTTTTGGAAAATGTCAACGATGATATGGAGTTCATGCGCTGTGATTTCATAACGACTCCTAGAAGCATAGTACAAAGCATAAAAACGACTCTAATCCTCCTCGGCATCGCCACCAGCTTTGAACCTCTCGATCTTGGCAGCGATGTTGGCCTTGCGTTCGGCGTAAGTGAGTTTGTTGACCTTGTACTTGAGACCCTCTGCTTTCCAGTCTTTGGTCTTTTCTGTGGGCTTAAAGGTGGGATCTTCGCGAATAGCGGCATGAGCGTTGGTGTAAATTTCCTCCATATCTTCAGAGCCAACACCGTCGGCGAGGTACGTTGAGAATTGCTTCTTGAACCTGATGTTTAATGTGTGAGATCACGTCAGACAATAAAAATGAAACACAGTACCTCTCGTCATCCTCCTCCTCAAGACTCTCCATGTACTCAGCGACATGTCCACCGAAGATATACTTCTTCAAAACCTCAGCATCAAGCTCTTTTGATTCAGGGTCGTAACCGGGGAATCGTTTTTCGTTGTGGGGAATGAAGATACCACCATCGCTAGCACCCTTCATGGCACCGAAGACACGGGAACCAGTCGACGTGCGCTTCAGACCAACGTCGAGATAGCACTTGAAGGGTCTGGGAGCATCCTCCTCGTCGAGGGATTCGGTGAGCGTGAGAGTGCCATCAGGCTCAGTAACACCCTGATACTTGTCGGAGAGTCCGAGCTTGTGAAGTGCACGGCGAGCGCAGAGGAGACCAGTGGCATAGGCTAATTACGATGTAGCTTTAAAAGGGAATATTGGTTCACAGAATATTTATTTCATACCGGCAGCCCAGTTGGTCAATCCGTGGTTGATGCCATATCTTGGCAGCTCTGTTGATCGTGCAGCGGTGAGGACGAAATCTCCCTGTAGACGAGCATAGACGATCTGGACGATGATTTGCTTGTTGGTGAATCGAACAACAAGGCGATATTTTGGTGCATTGCTGTATCATCGTTGAACGGCAATAAATAAAGATAATAAAAGGTGGCGCACTATTTGTTTTTGGCCTGGGTCACTAGGCGCTTACGGGCGTAGTCTGGCCAGTATCTATCTGAGTATCATGAATCCACCATCCAAGTCGCCTCGACTTACAATCAGTCTTGCCCTCCCTCCTTCTGCGGTATTTGACCTGGAAGCGCGAGAAGTAGGCGTTCGACTTGACGACTTTGACGAAGGGCATCTGAAAGATTTGTGAGCAGATGTCATCCAAACAGAAATTTTGCAATCCATCGCAAAACTGCACGAAAACGGCGCAAAAAGCTGTCGTTCTGCGTTGCGCTAGTAGGTGGATGCTATGTCATGGATATGAGGGTCGTACCTTGAGGAGGGGTGTGTTGAGGGGGCGTCGTCGCTATCGACCTTGAGTATAACACACAAGTGGCGGAAAGACGATAGCTTACGTAAGTAGATTACACGTGACTCAAGCGACACTGACAGTCAAGTGGCAAGTCATCGCTACTCATCGTTGTTCAACTCCTACCTTTGTTGTCAGCTTTACCTTCTCTTACTGCCTATCTCTAGTTGGAAATTTACTGCATATTATGGATCAGTATGCCAATTCATCGTATCATCAACAGTATGCTCAGCAGCAACAAGCAGCATATGATGTAAATCCTTACTACAAGCCATATCAAGGGCCATCCTTTCCTATTCCTGGTTCGTCTTCATCCCATAGCGCTCCCGTTCCAGCCAACGCCTACGAATACGATGTTGGTATTCTTGCACAGCAGAGTGTTTACGTTCCAGGGGCAATGATTGACAAACGTGGAGGTGCTGGGGGTAAATTAGCTAAGGGTGGCAAACGCGTAACTGTGCTGCGTAAGGGTGGAGGAAAGGTTTGGGAAGACCAGACACTTTTGGAATGGAATCCTTGTGAGTTGAATTTCATGTATTCATCACCGTTTACTAAACGTTTGTAGCCTGGTTCCGTCTCTTTGTAGGGGATTTAAGCAACGATGTTTCGGATGACGTGTTGGCGAATGCATTCAAAGAGTATCCGTCGTTCCAGAAGGCCCGTGTAATTAGAGATAGACTTAGTCAAAAGGTATTGATGTCTTTTGATGGTCAAGATTGCCCCACTGACGCAGATTTCAGGCGAAGTATGGTTTTGTGGCCTTTTCTGACCCTGAAGATTTCCTGAAAGCTTGGAAAGAGAAAGACGGTAAGTCTTCCCTCTGTAGAATTTTGGCTGAAATTGAATGTATGCTGTTCTTTCAGGCAAATATGTCGGAAACCGGCCCATTAAGCTCAAGAAAGCCGATGATTCTGCGATCCGACCTGTTGAAATCGGACACCGTAAAGCGAAGAAGCTGGAGCAGGATTTGAAGAAGAACCGTCATAAACCATATTAATTATTAGGCATACATCTGGCTCGTGTACAATAGATTTTTTAAAGGATATGACCATTTGATATTCAGCTTTGAACCTGAAGAACTGTACGAAATCAATGCAAGTCATCAAAGGCTGTGGCATTGTTACTCTAGGCTCACCGCCATTTGTTTGGATCAGTCTGTTTTGTACATTAACCCAGGTTGCAGAGCTGCCCCGATCTTCATTCCTTGTTTTGTGCAACACCTCTTTCTTCACCGTATGGCATCTAGTGATCTCTTGAAGCAAATCCAGGCCGGAAAGCGACTTAGAAAGGCAGAAACCAGTGACCGAAGTGCACCCATAGTTGATGCACCGAAGAAACCTCTAGGTGGTGGCTCCATTGGTGCCTCAGTTCCATCGCATTTGGGCGGAGGAGGTGCTTTACCTTCCGCTGGGGGTCCGCCACAATTTGGAGGCCTTTTTGCGGGTGGCATGCCTAAGCTGAAGCCAGCAGGTCAGAGCAATCTGGGTATGTTTTGATTGGCATTTCATGGTTGAGCATGCAACATTTATTAACCCGATAACGATGATTTAAGGGAAACCGCCAGCCCTAGGCAAACCACCAATGATACCAAAGCCAGCTGCATCGACAGTAAATACTGAGGCAGCTGTGCCATCCCCACCAGCAAGACCAACTCCTCCGAGGCCCAATGTAGCAGCCCCTGCAAGGCCACCACCTCCCAATAGACCGAGTGTTGCTGCGCCTAAACCTCCTGGTCGTCTTGCCCCCCGTTTACCACCACAGGTTGACGAAAGGCCGCCTTCGCCAGCTTCACCAGCTGCGCCTCCTCCCCCTAGAAGGGCTCCCCCACCTATCCGGAGCGCTAGCCCTCCTATCACACCTGCACGACCGACGCCGCCTATTCCACCGCGTACCCAATCACCTAGCAATCCACCAGCAGTTGTGACTCGGGCCGTTCCTGCTATTCCAACTCGATCTGGATCACCGCAGAGAGCAAGTCCAACTGTTCCTGGCAGGGGTCCTCCACCACCACCTCCGAGACCTTCTCAGATGGCCCCACCTGCCCCAGCTAGAGTGGCACCGCCGCCACCTGCTCGTAGACCCCCATCCTCTGCACCTGCACCTCCCTCTAGAAATCAAGTCGTAGAGGGGTCTAGTATCAATGGACGAGAATCTCCAGATGGAAACAGTGCTAATCGGGTACCCCCTTCTTCGGTCCCATCATTTGATAAACCGACGTTGCCTCCGCCTAGTCGACGTGTACCAACGGTGTCAAGTAGCAATGGAACACGACCTCCTCCCCCAAGACGTAAAAGTAAGTTGAGAAAATATATAATTATATCTTTTGCCAGCACATGATGTATTTTACTGATGACACGAAACAGTACCCTCCCCACCACCTAATGCCGGGGCACATACATTTCCTATAAGCGACTTTCCCCCCCCACGGGACTTTAAGAATGGAACGAAGGTTTATAGTAGTGGTAGTCAGCAGGGTAGTAACTTTGACTTGGATAATTTATGATACGCCACGTATGATGTTGTCGAATTACTTGAATACTCCGAACGGACAGTTGTCGGTTACATAATAAAGTCTAGTGTGATTGATGCCAAAAGGTTTACATAGCAAAGTGACACGTCAGTCCAAACTGAATCTATAAAAGTTGATTTTTTCAACGACTTTCTTTCTTTCTTCATCCCCATCATGCGTTTCACTACGCCAGCTTCTCTTTTGGCTTTCGCTGCCCTCGTTCTTGCTGAAGGTACCTCAGATGTTATCAGTTTAACAGCTGCTACCTTCGAGGACACCGTTAGCGCCGAGCCTCTGATGCTCGTCGAGTTCTTTGCTCCTTGGTATGTTCATCACTAATAATAATAAAAAGACAATTACTCTTTTCTCACTCGTATTCTCAAGGTGTGGTCACTGCAAAGCTCTTGCTCCTCACTATGAGGAAGCTGCTACTGCTCTCAAGGATAAGGGCATCAAAATTGCCAAAGTTGACTGTGTCGACGAGGCTGATCTTTGCCAGTCTAAGGGCGTTCAAGGATACCCGTACGCCACTATCGTATAATTTGCATTGCTTAATTTCTTAACGATGCTCTAGTACACTAAAGGTCTATCGTAATGGTGAGGCCACCGAATATGCTGGTCCTCGCAAGGCCGATGGAATCATCAGCTACATGGTTAAGTAAGTCGAACCCCTTCAAGAATCGTACATCTTGACTCACTAATTCTCTCTATAGGCAATCACTGCCCGCTGTCTCTGATGTTACCGCTGCCAACCACGAAGAGTTCTCTAAGTCTGACAAGATTGTCGCCATTGCCTACCTCTCCTCCACTACTGATGCCCCCGCCCCTGAATTCAGCGCTGTCGCTGAAGCTCACCGTGACGACTACCTCTTCGGAGTTACCACTGACAAGGAGGCTATCGAAGCTGCTGGCGTCACTCCCCCGGCTGTTGTTGTCTACCGCGCCTTCGATGAACCCAAGTCCGAGTACCCCTACCCCATTTCCTCAGCCACCAAGAAAGATCTTGAGGAGTGGATTAAGGAGCTCGCTGTTCCCATCATCGATGAAGTCAGTGGCGACAACTACGCCATCTACGCCAATAGCCCTAAGCCCCTCGCCTATCTCTTCATCGACCCCACCCTTGACGACAAAGAGGCCCACATCGCCACCATTAAGCCCGTCGCTGCCAAATACAAGTCCAAGATGAACTTCGTTTGGATCGATTCTGTTCGCTTCTTGGATCACGCCCGTGCCCTCAACCTGATGGACAACAAGTGGCCCTCATTCGTTATCCAGAACCTCGAAAAGCAATACAAGTACCCCTTCGACCAGACCAAGGACGTTACCGCTGCGGGTGTTTCAGATTGGATTGAACAGTACCTCGATGGTAAACTCGAGCCCTCTTTGAAGAGTCAACCTATCCCCGTCCAAAGCACTACCGTTTTCGAGCTTGTTGGCAAGAATTTCGAAGAGGTTGTGTTCGATGATTCCAAGGATGTCTTCGTTGAATTCTACGCATCATGGTGTGGACACTGCAAACGTCTTGCTCCCATTTGGGACAACCTCGGGCAGAAGTACGCACCCATCAAGGACAAGCTTGTCATGTAAGAAATATTTGTCTTTACTTATGATGTATGCTAACGCTATCATTGATAGTGCCAAGATGGAGGCCACCGAGAACGATCTTCCTACCAGTGTTCCTTTCCGCATCACTGGTTTCCCTACCCTGAAGTTCAAGCCCGCCGGCTCTCGCGACTTCGTCGACTATGAGGGAGACAGGTCCTTCGAGAGCCTTGTCGCTTTCGTTGAGCAAAATGCCAAGAACTCTATCGAACTTCCTGAAGTCCCTGCAGAGCCTGAGGCCCAAACACCTCTCGAGGCTCCCGCCGCCGCTGAGGAGAAGAACCACGATGAGCTTTAAGTTACGTATTTGACAGGTCTTTGCGGAGATTCCGTATACCACACATAGTCTTTTGTTCAAAACGCGCTTGCCAATACCGTTGGCTCTCTAATATAACATAATTTATATTGACAACTAAACAATAGATCATGAGTGTGAATTTCAGACGGTGAAATTGTAAGCGATTATGGTCGATTTTGCCTCTTATAAAACTCAGAGAATGACAATCGTATACCGAGAAATCGACAATCAAGGTCTGGGTGAACTTGCAATTGTTGCACAAGACCCTGAACCTTTTCGGAAAATGCAGTTCCGCAAGTCTCCAAGAGGCTCAAAGTACTCGATAATGTATCGCTGCCTTCGACAAGATTAACGGCTCCAGTATACACACCCTGCACAGAAAGGTTATAACTGGACAGCACAAGTAAATACCCTGACTCACCCTTTCTTCATCCAAAGCCTGGTCTTCAAGCGCCGAACGAGACAAGCAATAGTTGTAAAAGGTGTCCTATGAATAAAATATAAAATATAAAATGGTAAACATGGACGAGAACATATATTACTTACCGTAGTTTCTCTATATTGAAGAATCAATGCAAAGATCTCGTTCAGTTGACGCAGCAGCAACTCCTGGTGAAGATATATTAGCGGTCGTCATAGGGTGGCGAAAAACTCCGTCAACATGCCTCCTTCCCGGGCTTTGGGTGATGTAACAAAATCTTTTTACTGATTGTGTCGAGGTATGAGCGGTGCGCCCCAATCAAGGCATCGAGGTCCCCTTCTCGCTTGTTCAAGAAGTCAATGAATGTTTGCCAGGAGCATTCGATCACCTCCAATCGGTAATAAGCCTCCAGTTGGCGGATGAAGTGAATCATTTCCGACATTGCAATACGGACTCTATGCCACTCGAATTTCAAATCTGAAAATACATACGGATGTGAATTTTTATCATCGACAACCATACGAAATCTACCTGAAAGACGAAGGAACGTCTTGGCACCGCCAGTCACCCTCACCCAACCACGATATAGTGTTTTCCCTATCCGTTTGAGTTGCCATAAGTGCCTGAATAGTCTCAGATAGCTCTCCATTGAGTCTTGATTAAGAACGGTGTCAAGTGGTGGGTCCACTTTGTACTCCAAAGTAAACACATCCCACCCTATTTCTCCATGCGAATATTCCAACATCCGCGCATCAAGTCTGCGAAGCACATCTGCTGAATTACTTTCATTATAGGATGAACGTATGGCCGTCTCCAAATTTGCCGTTAAATTATGACGATGCAAGGTGTTTGCTGGCTTGCCCAAGCTCGATCTGAAGGCCCAATATCAGCGTTAGGTATTGAAAAAAAGGTCAATTGCCCACCCTACAGTGTCCAGTAATTGATCTGCGAAGTCACCGTGGTTAAGCAGAAGAAAATTCTTCAACGCTGCGAGGTGGTCGAGCAGATGGAATTTTTCCGTAAACATTTCGAACAATCGATGGCTAGCCAGATGGTATGCGTCGTCAATGGATCTCTCCAATCCACTAATGTCCCCGTATTTGACTGCTGCGTGAGTGATTGGGTTAAAGAGAGAGATAATTTTATCAAGAGAAAAGTTCTCACTTCCGCCAGTAGTGTTCATCTTTTCCCGGGTTGCAACCCAGTCGCTATCTAAGCACCCGTACCGAATGAAGTTCAAACTCTTTCCAGTAGAAAATATCTGGATAACATTTAGAGAAAAAATCCAAGCATTAAAGCGCACAAACCTTGCGACCAAAGGATTCGCCGACAAATGTAGGAAGCATGTCTTTTCTGAACTGATACTTGGCTTCCCATGCCCGCTGGCCACGGTTAAAGGTACCTTGCTCATCCATGTCGGTAATGCCACCGAAACTACCTTCATTTGCCATGTGCTGGATGCCCCCACTAAGGGAAGAAGGATGGACGTATCCCAACTGTCCCAAACTGGAATCTGTTGTCACGAAGAACTCTTCATATGGGTCGTATAGTTCTCCAGAAAATAACCATTTGTGCAGCGTCGAGAAGAAAGGATGAGAAACCTGGTCGTACTTTAATGTCGAGGCATAGATGATAGGAGGAACAGACAGACCTCTGCGAGCAACTCGTCTGTAAATTTGCGTATAAAGGGGTCCCCGTTGTCCGTATAACCATGTATTAGGTTGACGAGAGCGCCACCGTGAACCTCTAAAAATGACGGTGAATAAAGAAATACATGAACCATATCACCGAAGTGGACGTACCACGGGCACCTTCAACACACACACTCATCATCCGCATTCGCAATCGCCAGTCATTAACCCAGACATCGAGGCGACGGAGGGAGAGGCCAGATTCTGGGTTATCTGGATTGTTGGGGTCCTGCGTCGATGTGGACATCTGTGCTTCAAGAACAGCAATCAAGCGGTAGTATTCTGTCAGTTGTCCCTGTAGATAGTGGCACAGACTCTGTTCAATCATGCCTACTCCCGTCGCACCCTCTCTTTCCCGAACAAAGGTATCCACGCGGCTGTAGAGATAGCCAAGTTCGGCGAGGCGGTGAATCAAGGCTTTTGTAGCGGGCAAAATTAAGCCCTATCGAAATGTGAGTAAGTACCAATGATATAAAAATACAAACTGACAGGTTCACACTCAAAGACGAGTCCCTTGGAGTTTCCTCGGGGTGCCGTGAATCGGATATACATGCCTGATATGCCTTGCATGAGATAGAGAGCGTCCCTTATCAGGAGAGATTCGTCGATGCGAGATATGTCTACAACTGCTGGATTGAAACATTTTCTGATGCCACCATCAAAGTATCCTACCTTTATGCTGAAGAAAATCTTTCAATGACTGGGCCTTAGAGATAGATTTAACCTGTCTATCAGGTGGTAGATGTCCGCTCTGGGTTGGCTTCACATCTGCTCTAGCTTTGGTGCCAGTTGTTAGGGGGGAATGTAGTTGAGGGAGGCTTGCGTGTGGCAGATCCAGTGAGGATAGTGTGAAGAGGAAGAGGATGGCCTCTTGCTTTCTTGAGAGTACGGGCTAAAGCGTTTGTTACATGGGATGGTAAGCATATATCATCACAAGACATGCTATACCTGTGATTGTAAACGAGATAGAAGATTAGAGAACCGAGAAACGGTGGTGGCATCTGAGGATAAGTGCAAAACTGGACATGCGTCAATCGATAATGACTCTTTAACAAGGGATTGTGGACACACTTCGCCGTTTCACAAGATCGACAAGTTGCGAGAAACTTCCGTCGTTTCTGTGTCCTATACGACTTTATCGTTGGTTCAGATATGTTGACTTTTGTTATGGATTTGCAATTTGACCACAAACCTATTCAAAATGTCGCGACAATGAGTTGCCAGTTCGAGTCGCAGCGATTCATCGATTCTAGCAGTAGGTACGTATGCATTTATGAGGGGATCCAAGAGTGCCATTATGTTTGAAGACATAACTGTGAGCAATTAAAGCCTAGACTCCCAAGTAGTTGCAGATTATATGGAAAAAATTTACGATGCCCTCAGCACAGAGCTCTATAGCTCTGTTCAGGTTCAAGTTCAAGTTGGTGGTCAACATTCTTCTTGGACGTAGTCCGACCGCATTAGGAAATAATTTCGAAATTCAATCTTTGAGGACACTTTTTATACATTATAACATTTACACATGAAATGCACGCCTAAGGAATCAGAAAAAGTACATTATGATGGAAAGTATATCGCGGTGTCAGAACTGCCAAATCAAGGGCAATCTACAGCTTAACGACCTTCAAGCCATGCTTCCAGAAAGTGAAATAGGCTAGTGGCTGTGTCAATAAAACGCAATCATTCATCCCAATCATTATATAACTCACGGGTAACACCATCCTCCTATGACATTGAAGAATATGAGTATAGATACAGTAGCTTCGGTAAGAGGCAAAACTTACGCGATAGTTCAACAGGGCAACCATTCCTTCAGGATTCATGCCCTCTCCAGTGTACTACAAAATTGTCAAATCCTTAATGGATTCATCGCAAAATAAAAATAAAAAACTTACAAATTCGAAATCCTTGAAATTAGCAATGATCTTCTTTGCGTATGCTGCAGCAGCTTTTTCGAATTCGGGCTGTTGTTCCGGCTCAAGTTTGCCCTTGACTGCCTTCATGTAGCCCTTGAAATAGAGCATTCAGATAAGTATAAACTACATATGTGAAACCATGTTTACCTTAAGGTAGCCCAAATAGGTCTTCTTGTCGAATGTAGTGGGCTGGAGTCGGAAGGAGTGCACAACATTGTTCACGGTTACGGCGCCCTCCTCAAGAGCCTCCTCCTGCTCCTCAGCGGAAGGGTTGCCACCTAATGGAATGTAAACAATAATAACGATGTGTAGCACTTGTTCCCTCACCGATATCGATATCTCCTTGCTTGTGGACAATCATAGCACAGTCGACCTCGAAGACAACATCATCCACAGTTTTGCTGATTGTATGTAATTTAGATAGGGGATCATTATGTTAAAACTAAGTCAGGGACGAACACAGGGAAGGCATCAGAGAACATCTCATCGCCAGAAATGATATCCTCGTAGAGCAACATATTTAGAGAGTTAAGAGGGGTAGATGAGGAGGATTTTTTAAGGATGAAGGATGAAGTTCAAGTGATATCGATGCAGCGATCTTATCTTAAAATTTATTTTTTTGAAGATTTGTTGCTTACATAAGAGTCAGATACAAACAAGAATTGATCTTGGATTGGTAAAGTCATCATCATGGATTTTCAATCAACAGTCTTAAAAACTCATAAAAGGCGTTCAACAGCTAAACATTCAGAAGAATCTCGTTATTGGCGCCAATTCAAGCATCCTGTCTTCGTAAAGGAGTATGCTCCTATAACTTCTATCCATTTCTCTCCAGCAAAACCCCATAGATATGCTGTAACAGCTGCTACAAGAGTCCAGATTTATGCTCCTCGTACTCAAAAAGTAACAAAAACTATATCACGCTTTAAAGACATTGCAAGGAGTGGTTGTATACGTGAAGATGGAAAACTCGTCGTAGCTGGCGATGATAGTGGTCTCATTCAGGTCCGTCTTTATTATTTTCACAGCGCTCAACACTCTAAAGCTGTCTTTGTACAGGTTTTCGATGTTAACTCGCGCGCCATCCTTCGTACATTGGATTCACACAAACAACCTGTTCACGTTACAAAATTTTCAACGCTATCTCCTACACAAATCCTATCATGCTCAGATGACACAACAGTCAAGCTATGGGATGTACCTTCTCAATCCGCAATTACCACTTTCCACGACCATACAGATTACGTTCGTACTGGTCAGGTCGCTCCCCACAATCCCAACCTCATTGTCACTGGATCTTACGATTCCACTGTTCGTTTCTTTGACGCCAGGTCTGGCAACTGTGAAATTGTCATGGGTTTAGACAACCATTCACAAGAAAAGGTCCCAGTAGAACAGGTTCTTATGTTTCCCTCAGGATCAGCCTTGCTATCCTCTGCTGGTCCCATCCTTCGGTTATGGGATATTGTCGCCGGCGGTCGTTGCTCCAGAGCTATGTCCAATCATCAAAAAACCATCACTTCACTCGTCTTCAACCCTACAGGTAATCGACTACTTACAGGAGGGCTCGACCAAATGGTCAAAGTTTATGACATCAGCACCTATCGTGTTGTACACACAATGCGTTATCCTGCCCCGATTCTTTGTTTGGGACTCTCGGTAATGTGGCATATATTATGGATTTATTCCAAACTCTAATCTGCCCATAGCCCGATGAAACACATATTGTGGGAGGCATGTCAGACGGGACTTTGTCTATCCGACGCCGAGATTCAAAATTTAACGAAGCCGAGGGTTCGTCAATAACACCTCTACTCAGCGGCTCGACAGGTTCTGGTCCTACGCGTAGCTTGGATGAAATCAGAATATCTCATCTTCCCTCACGAAAATTGAAGGAACACGATAAACTTCTTAAGAACTTCAAGTATGGTGCTGCGCTCGACTCTGTTCTTCGCAAAGTAGGTTGCTCTCCATCAACTTTTCCGCTCAGCTTTTGACGTGTTTCAGAATACCAGGCCGAATGTGACATTCTCGCTCATTCAAGAACTTATCCATCGTGATGGCCTACGAGTGGCGCTTGCAGGTCGCGATGATGTTCTTTTAGAACCAGTTCTACGACTGCTGATCAAGCACGTTACTGATCCACGGTTCGGCGAGTTAGTCGTCGATCTGGCTACTGTTCTCATAGGCATGCTTGCTACACGATCTTCTTGAAGGCGATTCTAACAACAAGCGTTTCAGACATGTACAACACCGTTCTGGGACAAGCCCCACTTATAGATGCGCTTTTTCGGAAACTACGCAAAAAGATCGATATGGAGCTGAAGTTTCAGGCGCAGGTCGCTAAAGCCATGGGCGCACTCACCATGCTTTTAGCCACGAATGCATCATCGTTATATCCAGGACATGGGACTGCTCTATCTCTATGATTACTGTTTAGCCGGGTCAGGGCTCAATGCAGTTATGAGACCTGCTAGAATCTCCTTTTGAGAAGTGCTGCTTTCCTGCTCTGTTTGTTCATCGTCAATATGGTCGTGATAATATACGAGCGTCTCTTTAATGTCTTCGATTGACTTGTTTTTTCGGCCGAGTATTCTCGTTATATGGGCTTGAATCTGAAATTGCTCAGATTACGGTGAAGGAAGACTGCTTGGTCATTCACTCACCCCATCGTCTTCGACTATCAACCAAGCAAGTATATAGTCCACTGTCTGCAGCGTGAATAAGCCACCATCCAATCTTCGAAGATACGTCATTTCCTCCAGATCGGGCATTCCCTCTTCCTCTTCCACGTCAAGTGCTTCCTAGTTCACAAATATATTAACACACATTGAGGGGGACAAGCGAAAGAACATACCTGTTTTCCACCCGCTATTTCGGCATCTGTTAATGCGAGCCGCTTGGAGGCCGAATCACGAATGTCAAGCACTTTGTCAACCTTCTCGTAATCGTTTTCCACGAATTTGGCCAGGAGTCGAACACGGCTGCTTGACTCTGGCTAAAGGTGCCGAAATAGAGATGATATAACGCTGAGTATATGAGACACATCTTGGGGGGTAATACCTTCAGACCCAGATTTGTGTTTTTTGGATGTCTAATAAATGATCACATGAGAATATTAACAGTGAATATGAGAAGCAGCCAACCTTTCCGAGAAAAGTGGGAAAGAGTGTTTTCAACCCCGACGCTTCTACAAAAGCATTACTGATATCCTCCCCGGAAGGCCCTGATAACGCATGGTCCAAGACTTTGATAGCTCTAATCTGCGCCATCTTTTTCTCTCTGAAGGCCCCATGAGCTCCCTGCAACCAAGGTATCATACAGCTCGCTTACTTCATCATGAGAACCATGAGATCTGTGCCCTCAGTGTCCAGAAAAGACTTTTTGATCTTGGATTCATGCAATGCGGAGCAAAGGGAATCGAATAGGTTATCCATAAACTCAGTCTCGTCAGCATCCACCGGGTCTCTGCGACGAAATTGCTACGCATGCTGAGATCAAGAAAGCAGACCACTTCAAATTTGGATGACTCACAGACAAGACTTGAAGGACTATTTCGACGCCTTCAACAGCACCAAAGTGTATTCTGTTTTCAGGACTTGTCTGCAAAAAAATTGACAACAGCTCTGCAGCATAACCACGGTTTTCTTCGTGCTGCTTGGCCTGTATACGCTTGAGCAGCCAATCCAATATTTTGGTCTTCGACACCAAGTTTGTTACTAGGCTTGGATCAAACGCCACGACGTTCTCGAAGATACCTGCCTCAAAGATTTTAGAGTATGTTATGCTCAAAAGAATGCAGACTTACCGAGTGTTCGAAATACACCTTGACGGTCTGACTCATCTGATTCGTTAAAGCGAGGTAAGTTATCCACAAACAATTCAAGAGCCGAATTGTCAATCTGAGGACATGATGAGCGGATAACTTTAGTCAAATGAGATACACATACAAGCCCATCGATCAAAAGCTTCATAGTTCCATGAAGTTGCTCGTCTTCGTCTTCCTCCAAATCATTTTCGGCGTCTTCATCCGTAAATTCATAGACAAGGTCTATCACATCAATCACGATGTCGACGTTTTCGTGGGTCAAGAGTCCGACCAGGAGTCCAACCGTGCCAGAGCGGACCAGCTCAGCGTACGCCAATGTCGGTGTCTGAGAAAGGGGCATTAATGCCTTGATAGCGCTGTCCAAATCTGCTTCAGAGTCAATAAACCTTATGAGGGTTTAGTCGCCGGGTACCATGCAAAGATAGAGACACTCACTCACTTCGATGGGTTATTGGGATATTTGGAGCGCTGATCCTGATTCTTATTTACAGCTCTTTCGAAATTCAGCAATAGCTTTCGAATTCGAGATATTGAAAAGTCTCCGAGCTGAACAATGTTGAATGAGTTAATATTGGGGGTGGACAATGTTCAGGCATACTTCGGTGTCATCGGTTGTTGCATTGTCAAATATATTCAAAATTTCCTTCTGTTCTGTAGTCAAGCCTCCTCCAAAAAAGCGACCTTCGTCGTCCTCCTCTACGAAGTAGTCTGCATCGCCCCCCGGCGCGAAATTGCGACCGTCTTCGTCTTCGACTTCCTCCATCTCTACGCTTCTTGTTCGTGAAGACCCTGCTGCCTGCTGAGAGGTATCATTTCTCCCTAAGTCTTCATTCATTGACTCGGCGTCCAGCCTCATTTTTTTGAGGAGCTCTGGAGATGGATTATCAGGTAGCTTCCGTTTAGCGGTGGAGCCTACAGGAAGCTTTGGTACCTTAAATTGGTATTAGAAATGTCAACAATCTTGGGAACACATATAGCAGAAGGGCACCTTGAAAATAGAGTCAATATCCATGTTATAATGTTCAGATAAGGAATCCGAGTTTGGAACAATAGTTGGTAGAATGTTACTCAGGAGAATGTCAGTGCTATAGATTTATTGGGCGTTATTGATTGTTGTTTGATTGACGCGCTCAAGAGGCTTAGGTCTGCGGTCACGAGATCAATACTAACTCTCACCGCATCCCCCATTCCTCTCAAAGGTTGGCCGTCGTCTTTTGCCAGAAAGCTGCCTCATGTGTAGCGAATAATGGCCGCAACCTCACCTATGGATGTTGCAACAAATTCTACCGCTACTACTGATTTAGAGATACGCATTGCACGCATTGCCGATCCCAATACTGGTAAGCAGGTATTAGTACTTCTATTGACATAGCTGAACATTCACAACTGTAATTTCAGAACTCCGCGTCAAACATGCCGTCGCTTGTGAAATACGAGAGATGCTTGAAACAGTTCGAGACTCTGAATCTGCTCGAGCTCTACCCTACCTCGTACCAGCAATAATCGAACTTCTACGATCTGGAGAACCTGTCTTCTTGAAAGATTCTCCCGAGTACCTTTTCAGAAGAGTTCTTTTCGAAATTCTCCATCGTCTACCAGTTAACGAGACTGTGCGAAACAACTTCAACTCTATATTCACCTGCATGCTTCATGTCATTCGGACCAACAATGAAGAGGATGGAACTACAGCCTGCAAGATCTTGGTCGACATCATTCGAAACTATCGTGCCCTGACGGAAGAAGGGGTCAAGGAATTTGTAGATGTGTTTCAGGCAGCGTTGGGAAATATGTCAGGCCTTGTCGAACAATTTCTTTCAGAAAACTCAGACTCCCTTGATACCAACACATCTCTTCCAGCCATTAGAAGCTGCAAAGTTATCGGGGAAATGGGCATGGTAATGGTGATCATGTCCCAAATGCACAAACCACTAGTATCCGCGACCTTACAAAGTACCACTACTCCTGCATTTGAAATGCTCGCTTTGGAATCTCCCATTCAACACAAAACTCGTGCTGACTACGAAGCCATGGGGAACATATGGTCGGGGTCATCGCCATCCATTAAGAACACTGCAGTATATACTGAGTTTATTCACTCGCAAATTAAGGTTCGTTCTACCTCTTGTTTCTTTTTCTAAGGTCTTATACGTTTGTAGATGTTGTCATACCTGGCCTATGTGATGCGCTTCTCGGGCGAAGTTTCTGATGCATACGGCGAGACACTTGTGTTGGCTGCCCTGCGACTCTTGCAGGACTGCCCTGCCAATGGAATATCCCTTCGCAAGGTGCGTTGAACAATTTAATACTGTTGAAAAAGCGCCATAACGTACCCATGTAGGAACTGATGGTCGTATTCCGCCATTTAATGGGTACCCCACACCGAAAAGCCTTGTTTGATCAGCTGGATAAACTTTTCGACGAGAACGTACTCTTGGGTTCAGGAGTTGCCAGCAAGGAGATGCTTCGGTGAGTTCGTGCATTGGGTTACACCTCATGTTATTTATCGTCATCAGACCCGTCATCTATTCCGCTATTGCAGATTTGGTTCACCACGTCAAAGCAGAGCTGAGCTCGAATCAGTTGCAACGCGTCCTGCAAGTTTACTCGTCTTTGGTGCACAATCCCTCTCTTCCGATCAACCTCAATACAACATTTCTTAAGATGATGTTTGGTCTGACGGAAGTCATACACTCGAAAATGCCTGAGCAGGACGCGAAGCGCCTATTACTTGCACTATTCGATACATGTTTGGAGAAGTTGGAGGGACTTTGTGTCATCCATGCAGATGTCTGCGCAGCCGTAGAACGCAACAAAACTCAGTCAGGGGACGAAGTGCCGAATGCAAGCTGGATTGAGAAAAATAGACCTGTTGGCGGCTCAACAGGGTTGATGGAAAAACCAGAGGAAGTCATTCACGGTATGTCAAAAGCACTTCGTTCAACGACGAGAAAGACTGACCTCGCACAGAATCCCGCCTTGTTTTCAGAGCACTGTTGCACGGTTTTCGCGTGTGCCTCTCCTCTTTGAAAAAATGGAAGAATCAAGAAGTTCCGGATGGTGTCTCAATTTCGCGCCTTTTCGAAGGGTGCATCCGATGCATGTCCCTCTTCGATTTGGATCCCCGTTTACCGGAGCAGAATGAATCGCTCGAGTGGCTCGGCCTCGTCCTCCTCGAAGTCAACCTTCACGTTTTCCAAGAAGTCTGGACGAGAGAAATGGAGTTCTTTTTTGAATGCGCCCAAAAACGTTTGGTTCTTCTCGGCCTTTGCCAAGTGCTCTTCACTCGTGAATCAACATCGCCTACACTATTGGCCATCGTACTCCAGTTCCTCATGGATCGGCTCCCTTCTCTTGGGGACTGTGATGATATGACGGCAGTAGCCACAATCCGTTTATACAAAATGGCATTTGGAGCTGTAAGCACCCATCCAGCCACAAACGAGGCGATTTTGGCTGCTCATGTTGGGAAGTTGTTGATGGATTGTTTCCCACTTGCGGCCAAAGCAACCAAAGCAACCAACTATTTTCACCTTCTTCGGGCACTCTTCCGTGCAATCGGAGTAGGAGGGGGGCGGTATGAGCTGCTCTACAATGCTGTTCTTCCGCTTTTGCCTGACATGTTAGAGAGCCTAAATTCACAGCTCCTCGCTACCGACGGCCAGACTCGTGACATGATTGTTGAGCTTTGCCTCACAGTCCCTTTGCGTTTAACCCATCTCTTGCCTCATCTCACATACTTGATGCAACCCCTTGCCCTTGCACTTAAAGGCAACTCGGAGTTGGTTTCCCAAGGGTTGCGAACTCTGGAGTTATGTATCGATAATCTGACTCCCGACTTTCTGGACCCAACCCTCAGCACAGTTCTTCGCGATCTTATGGAGGCCTTATTCAACCATCTCAAACCCTTACCAGCAGCCCATCATCCTGCCCATACCACAATAAGAATATTAGGGAAGTTAGGAGGGCGAAATCGCAGACTATTAACCAAAGAGCCAGCCCTCACATACCGACATCACTCTGATCCGGCCAAATTGCCCATTTCGTTCAATGGACGGGCAAACTTCATAGAAATGGGACCAGTTGCTGTCTTAGCTTCACATAGTATTGCAAAAATGGCGCAAGCGGATCGTATTCATGCTTACAATTACCTGGAAAGCACCGCTTCTGTTTTACTTCATGAGGTGCATTCCTCTCTATTCTGCGAGGAGAATAATTATTGACGATAGGTTTATGCAGGGTATTCAAGGCCGTAACGTGGAAGAGACCTTTGTTAGCATAGTGGAAGGTCTTTTTGACGCGATACACATACCAGAGACACAGGAAAAGGCTGAAGCATACATTTATAAACTTGGACATTCGATATTCGAAACCGAAATTGCGCGTAGTCAGGCCCGAGAACCCGGGACCCGCCTTGTTCCAGGGGCTCATCTTTCATGTTTTCTTGACGCCATCCCGCATGCACTCTCGCGCGATCAGGCAGACGATGCAGCAAAAGCACAGACCGTCATCAGCAACATCGTTAGCGACGTTATATCTCTCAATTCGCGTCCAAACGTCCAACTACACGATGTCATGATGATTTTGCATCAAATGGCGAACAGGTTCGCGGCACTATGTCTAGACGAATCATGGGTCCGCAAAAGTGCTGGTTATAATGGTATCAAACTCATGACACAAACACCAGACCTCGGTACTCGTTGGGTGACAGATCGGGAGCTCGAGCTTTTCCGCACTCTCCTTCACATCCTAAAGGATTTACCATCCGACTTGCCTAGAAATGTGGAGGAGGTTACAGATGTTTTGATGACTGTGTTGCGTATCAGCACAGGAAACCTGGACTTCCACAATGAAGGAGCACAACAAGCCCGAACGAAGGTGGTGCACATTATAGGCGTATTTTTCCCTGAATTACAAAGTCCTAACGTGCTCGTCCGGGAGGCCGCGCAGAAGTGCATAAACCTTTTGGTATCGTTAAGCGGTCGACCAGCAGTCGAGCTCTTGATGCCTCATCGCGATAGAACCCTCGTCGGTATTTTCACCAAACCGTTGAGGGCTTTACCATTCTCTAAGCAAATCGGCATGATCGAAGCCATTCGGTATTGTGTTAGCCTCGACCCACCACTGGTTGAACTCAATGACGAACTGCTGCGCCTTCTCCACGAAACATTAGCTCTTGCCGATGCCGAAGATGTTCAGCTCGTTGGTCCAAGAAATGCCCGACAAGGAACACTGGAAGTTATCAAGCTCAGAGTGGCATGCATCAAACTTCTGACAGCCTCTATGCCACTAACCGACTTCTTCTCTCGTCAACACCAAACGAGGCAACGGTGAGTTAAGCTCTTCTGACTGTGACATTCATTCTCATTCATTTCAGGGTTACGAGTGTCTATTTCAAATCTCTGTACTCCCCTTCGTCGGAAGTCAAGGATGTTGCGCATGAGGGCTTACGCATGGTCCTCATTCATCAACAACGCTTACCAAAGGAGCTGTTGCAAACAGGTCTTCGACCCATCCTAATGAACCTTGCTGATCCCAAGAGGTTGTCTGTGCCTGGCCTGGAAGGCCTGGCCCGTTTGCTCGAGTTGTTGACTAATTACTTTAAAGTGGAAATCGGGCACAAGCTTCTGGACCACTATCGCATCGTCGCGGACCCCGCCCAATTGACCGAAGCAGCTAAACACTCCTTGAAGGACGACGAGGCTGTTACTAAACTTGTACGCTTGGCCAACATATTCCATCTTCTTCCATCCGCAGCCAATATATTCCTGGAGCAACTGGTGAATGCTGTTGTCGCAACCGAAGCAACCATGCATTTCTCGAGCTGTAGCCCATTTTCAGAACCGCTCGCCCGCTATTTGGACAGATACTTCACTGAAGGGGTCGACTATTTGTTGCGTCATCTCTCTTATAATCGTGCAGTCCGCACTATCAGAAGCATTCTCCAAGCAGGGCTTGCTCCAAACCTCCTTCGTGAGCTCTCTTCTCGTACTCCATTACTCGTTAGTGCCCTACGGTCACAGCCCGATCCAAATACCGTCACTGCAATCTTGGGGATCTTGGATGACCTAAGCGCCCTGATCCCCACCTGGATTGCAGAGAATGGGTATGCTTTAGATGCTGTTCTAGAGCTTTGGAATGCCCGATTGCCATCCCAGGACAGTGCGGATCAATTCAATGCCGGTGTAACGCAGCTCTACGGTACCATGGTTTCAATTTTCAAACGAGCGCTGTCACAATCCCCTCGCATTGACTTGCTTTTCGATTTTACAAGCATATATAGTGTTCACCTTGGCATGGATCTTCTTGGACTTACAAAGTTCCTGTACCGGCATACTGCATTGAGCGAGGACACGGTTTTCAAGCGAAACATCTTGATGCGGTTCTTAACGTGGTTCACCGGCAGCGGGTATACTTGGGCACAGAAGACGTACTTCATTCGTTATATTGTCAGCCCAGTTTTGCTAGTCCATGCTAAAGAGCGGAAGCGCCCTGAAGACCTCATCAACCCCGACTTCATCAATCAACTTCATCGTATTCTTTGGCAACCAGTGAACGACACCCAATTCTTCTCGGAAGTTGACGACTTGTTCAAGATTGAAATTCTGCATCTTACCACCATCCTCGTACAGTACTACCACTCTCTACTCGATGATGTGAAGAAGGATATCATGAAGCTAACATGGTCACACATCACCTCAGGTGATGACGTTATTGTCAAGCAAACAGCATACCTTTTAGCAGCCCATTTCTTTGCTTCATTCACGACCCCACAGAAATTTATCTTGAGAGCATGGACTGGCTTATTACGCACGTCTCATACGGAAGGACGCGCCGCCCTCAGGTTTGAAGCCTTGTCCATATTGGCGCCTTCCCTCCCGAAATCCGAGGCTCCAGAGTCTGGCCAATCACCTTTCTGGGCAAAGACTACTCGCCGCTTACTCGCGGAAGAGGGCGTCGGTTCGATGATCACCATCTACCATCTTATGGTCAAGCAACCGCATATTTTCTTCCCAGTTCGATCCCTCTTTGTGCCCCATATTGCCAATTCGCTGAACAAGTTGGGAATGGCCCCTTCAGTGAACATGGAATCGCGACTTCTTTCGATCGAAATACTACAAACCATATTTAAATGGGAGGAGCAGGCCAATCAAAACCTGAAAAAAGGTTCGGCGCAAATTCATGCGTCGGACGACTCGACATGGGTTACTCCTCTCGGTCTCCGAGAGAACATGGTGAGCTATCTTGTCCGGCTCGCTACAGTCCCACACGATCAAATCACAAGAACAACACTCGTACCAAAAGCGCTGGCCTTACTCCAGCTCATTGTTGGCCCCAATGGTTGGACAGACGTCACTGTTGGCTTGCGTTTCTTTTCACGGGCACTTGAGTTGGTGAGTGAATTACATCCACCATATTGATGCAGGTCACTGATACAATTTATTAGAATGAAATACCTGGAGATAATCCAGGTACTTTAGCGCAGGCTCTTTCCGCAGCCAAAGTACTACAAGTCATTGCGGCTGAGCAGCCCGACTCTTGGTACACCACAAACGCCCAGATACTCAATAAGCTGGTGCGGAAAGGCCTCCTTGCAGAAGATGCCACTTTCCACGACACATTACTCCCCATATTCGACCAACTCATCCGACTCTATCCTCTGCCCAAAGAAGAGGAGGAACAGGCGACGGAAATGTCAGATTTCCATGCATTCATCTATTCCTCTGTTGGGGAAGGCTTGCGAAATTCCACTTCTTTGAGTGGCATCCTGGGAATGCTCAAATCCATCGTCCAGCTAACCCCAGAGCGCATCGAGCCCTTCAGCCAAAGCTTGATGAAACTTCTCAGCAAATTTACCAAAGAACACATCCATTCATCGCCATCCACGCAGGGTTACGAAGCTGGTGTGCGCCTGATAATGACTATCTTGGATATTTGCCAAATATCCGTCGCCTTTTTGGGTGACCAGCGAAGATGGCTTTTAAGCACACTATGTGTTGTTGTGGACAAATCCAAAAGCCCTGTTCTGTGTCGCTATACCTTAGACCTTGCCCGGAATTGGGCACTGCACCGACAAGAAGCGTATCCGACAATGAAGGAGAAGGCGACCTTGCTTCAGAAGATGACGCTGTTCGAAAGCCGAGGAGAATCGATATTTACGCCATACCTGGAGCTCATCTACGAAATATACACCGAACCCACCTTGCGTCGCAGTGACTTGACCAACCGTCTTGAGCAATCCTTCCTTCTTGGCTGCCGGGCCAAAGACTCCGCTCTTAGGGAGAGATTTATGGATCTCCTGGACGTCAGCGTTCCACGCTCGCTCTTCGGACGCTTGACCTACGTTCTGGGTGTCCAGAATTGGGAGGCATTAGCAGATCACAATTGGATCTACCTAGCACTTTACCTTCTTCTTGGTGCTGCTGATGTCGACCCTTTTGATCGTCGTCAGTTGACCTCCAAAGCCCAAGAAATTGGAAGGCCTCCAATTCAAAGTGTCCTTCGTCCAATGCAACGACTTCTTTTCCTGGATCCCCAGGTCGCGCATGACACTTGGGTTTCTGTTTTTCCGGCCCTATGGTCGTGCTTGTCAAGACGCGAGCAAGCGGACACCACTGACCGCATGGTAAACCTTCTAAGCAAAGATTTTCATGTCAAGCAAGCGCATCTGCGCCCAAACATCGTCCAAACTCTCCTAACTGGTATTCACGCATGTTCTCCTCCTATGACCCTTCCTCCTCATCTCGTCAAATACCTGGCCAAAACCTTTTGTGCATGGCACATTGGTTTGGAGATATTAGAAGCATCATCGGAGAACATAAAGGAGGATGAGTTGACTATCTCTGACTACATCCATGACTCTCTCGCAGACGTGTATGCTGAACTCGCAGAAGAGGACTTATTCTACGGGCTCTGGCGCCGTCGTTCCATCCGTGCAGAGACCAACATTGGCCTCGCCTTTGAACAGGCCGGGATGTGGGAACAAGCCTTGAACTCTTACGAAACGGCTATGAATCGCGTTAGGACAGGTACAATTCCCTTCTCCGAGACCGAATTCTGCCTTTGGGAAGACCACTGGATCAATGCTGCCGAAAAACTTCAACATTGGGATATTCTGTATGAATTTGCCAAAAGTGAAGACAGCCATGAACTCGTTCTGGAGTGCACCTGGCGTACAAAGGATTGGAACGAGTGTAGAGAGAATGTGGAAGAAGAGATCAACCACTTGTCAGAATTCCCAACACCTCGTCGACGCGTTTTTGAAGCCTATCTCTCGCTTCTCAAAAATCCCGCAGCGCTAGACAAGAACGTCGAGTTTACGCGATTCTTAGAAGACGCTATGCAGCTATCGCTGAGAAAGTGGATTGGACTTCCTCAACATCTCTCCGCCGCCCATATTCCCCTTTTGCAACATTTCCAACAATTTGTTGAACTGCAGGAAGCTGTCCAAATCTTTGGGTCATTGTCACAAACAAATGCGCAAAACCTAGAGAAAAAATCCTCGGAGCTCAAAATGGTGCTTCAGGCATGGCGGGAACGACTTCCAAACGTGTACGACGATATAAACATTTGGAGCGACCTCGTTGCTTGGCGACAAAATGTCTTTGGGTCAATCAATGCTGCTTATATGCCCCTCATAACCAACCCCAATAACCCCGGGACAAACAACACCAACACTTTTGGGTACCGTGGCTATCATGAGACAGCCTGGATTATCAACCGCTTTGCGCATGTTGCCCGGAAGCATGAACTTCTTGACGTTTGCTTTAATGCGCTCACCAGAATTTACACTCTCCCCAATATCGAGATCTCAGAAGCTTTCCTCAAGCTTCGTGAGCAAGCGCGTGCACATTACCAGAAGCCGAATGATCTGCAAGCTGGCTTAGAGGTGATCAACAACACCAACCTCATGTTTTTCTCCACCGCCCAAAAAGCAGAATTCTACACGCTCAAGGGCATGTTCCACTCTCGACTGGGTCGAAATGATGACGCGACACTATCATTCGGTCAGGCTGTGCAACTTGACATGTCGCAACCCAAGGCATGGGCAGAGTGGGGTCGGTTTAGTGACAGGACGTTTAAAGAAAACCCGACAGACTTGGCACAAGCGGCCAATGCTGTTAGCTGTTATCTTCAGGCAGCGGGGCTTTATAAAAATGGGAAGAGCCGTCCATTATTGGCTCGAATCCTTTGGTTACTCAGCCTTGACGATAACGCTTCGACGATCTCTCGAGCTTTTGACACCTACAAGGGCGACGCGGCTTTCTGGTTCTGGATCACCTTCATTCCACAACTCACTCTATCGTTATCACAAAGAGAATGGAAACAAGCACGTTACCTTTTGCTAAACCTTGCACGACACTATCCTCAGGTTTGTCTTGTACGCCATAGCCCTAGGCATCCTTCTCACCATTTCTCCACAGGCAATATTCTATCATTTACGCACATCTCGTGAGGAAATCGTTCTAGTTCGGAAGGCCCTCGCGGCTCGAGCAGCAGCAGCAGCAGACAACAGCCGTCGAACAAATTCAGACCAGCCAATGAAAGACGCCAACGACGGTCCTCAGTCTGTGGATGGGATAAACGGAGTAGCTCCTTCCCCTGTTACTCCTGAGAATGGCAATCCAGCAGCACCAAATCCCGCTGTACCTAACATTGACCCAGCTACATACCGGCCAGGAGAATACGTCGACGAGATCCTCCAGACACTCAAAACGACATTCCCTTTGTTGATTCTGAGTTTGGAGACCATGGTAGACCAGATTCAGCACAAGTTCAAGCCATCTGCCGATGAAGACATATATCGCACCCTTTTCGTGCTGCTTTCAGATGCTATTCAAGTATGTATACGCATTATGAAACGACCCACACCCTTTTATAACGTCCTAATTCCAGAATTACGTCATTCGAATTAATTCACCTGAAGACGACGGAAAGCTCACCCCGGCTACCATCCATCATTTGATGCGAATGAGTCAAAATATACCACCAGTATTCAAGGTAGGATATTCTGCTTATGATACCTTCCCTTGCTTATGGGCGAACAGAAAGAGTTTGAAGTCGACTTCATTACAAGTCTCCCCAATCACAACGATTACATCAAGCGCCTCCAAAAATGGAGGGCCAAATTCGAAACAATTCTAGATGCTAGACCACGTCTTCAACCACTTGCCCTGCTCAGCAACTATCTCACTGAGTTCCAATACAGTAAGATCGACGAAATTGAAGTCCCTGGACAGTATACCGAAGTCAGTCTGCTCACTGCTTTTTCACCTTGCAAATTCTGACGCTTTTCGTCGAATGCAGGATAAAGACTCCAACCAGACTTTCGTTAGAATCTTGAAGTTTGCTCCCAAGTTTGAGAACTGCCGATCCAATGGATCATCTTCAAAACGGTTCACGCTTTATGGGCATGACAACACTAAGACCTCATTCACCGTCCAACTGCCATGTTCACGGCAGTATAGACGCGAAGAGCGCTTCTGCCAGATTTTCAGGACATTTAACGGGTAGGTCACCATCTATGTAGTGTAAAATGTGTGCTCAACATTCATGCAGGGCTTTGACTCGGTACAAAGAAAGTCGGAAACGAAACCTTTTATTCCACCTACCTCCAGCCGTGACATGCAGCCCGAATGTCCGTCTGTACCAGACGGACTCATCATACGTCAGTATGGCGGACATCTACGACATTTTCTGCGATCAAAAGAAAATGGAACGAGAGGAACCCATCATGTTTGCGGGAGAAAATTTACGCAAACTTCTTCGCGAGTACCGATTATCGCAGAAGAAGACTGTACGTGTATACAGTCACCACGGATTAACCGCATCACGCTAACTCTTCGAAATAGGTCACTAAAATCGAGTATGTTACGCTCAAGAAGGACCTGTATGATGATGTCTCCTTGAAGATGGTTCCGGACACCGTTCTGTCAAGAGTAAGCCGATTTCCAAGTGAAATGCTTGTTGTCCGCTGAACGGTCATGATTCAGTATATGGCATTAACGATGAACCAGCCTGAAGAGCTGTGGCGCATGCGGAAACAGTTTGCGTTGCAAATTGCAACCACGAGTTTCATGACGTACTTATTCTCAATTGCAAACCGATGGCCTGCTCGATTCCTAATTTCACGGTCCACTGGAGTGGTTGCCATGACCGATCTCCTTCCGGGTTTGCCTTTTTCATTTCATTTTACGATTTCCTTTATTCATAGAACAACTTGTTCAGGTTTTGCAAGTGCCCAACCTGTATTCGCAACGAGTGATGTTGTTCCATTCCGCCTTACGCCAAACATGCAGCAATTTTTGGGCAAGATTTTCACAGAGGGAATTCTTGCGCCCGGAATTATGGCAATTGGGCGCGCTTTGACTGAACCTGAGGTATGTGCTGTTGACATTCTTTCCTCTCTACATGAAATCTAAAACCGAACCGCAGTTTGATCTCGAACAACAACTCTGCCTTCTGAGTCGTGACGAAGTCACAGCATGGATTTCAACTCGCAAGGGCTTCACTTTGGAGAATGCACTGCGGGCGTCCGTCACCGTTCATATCGAAAATATTGTCAAACGCGCGGAGACCATGGCCTGTAAACAAGAAAGAGATAATGTGAGCTTGTGTTTCCATTTAACGATATGGCAAATGCTGAGATATCCATATCCTGCAGGCTGCCACATTGGGCAGTGGAGCCATTCCATTGCAACCTGTCATCCAAACTGTCACCAGTCTCATATCTACTGCCACCAACCCTATTCAACTTGCAAAAATGGGCGAGGTGTTCCAGCCCTGGTTATAAGTTTCCTTCTCTTACCTTTAGGGTCTTGTTTTTTTTTTGTTTTTTGTTTTTGTTCAAGTGTAACTCTAGTGTATAATGTCTTGATATCCAGTTTCCTTAATGTAATCCGGCGATAGACTACAACCGACGATATATTGTCAAGAAGCGAACAAAATACTACAGCGTATGAAACGTAAAGACAGCAAAAGAAGAAAAAACAAGGAATCAAGGACGTTGGCGCTTTGCAAGCCCTTCAGTCTGTCGAAAAGTATGAACTTGAGCTTCGCTTTCGATCATCATCTAGAGTTCGTTCATGAGTACAGCAAGAAGCAGATGACACCGCAAACTTACATCCTCAGCCATAGCGTGCACATCTGATCCTGGTCTGTTGTACATCATAGCATTCGCAAACATGAGATAGATATCACGTTGATATTCCAGAGAGTTTGCAATGACTCCGTCCTTCACTCTCGTCTTGATTGTTTTGAGATCCATGGGACGCTTGACAATATCATGATAATCAGGTGCCTCTGAATTTTTGATGGGATTGTGAAAGATGTTGCCGTTTCGATGTTGGGAAATCTGCTGGTGCAGCATCGCAATGACACTCTGGAAGCGTTTGAGAGCGGCTTTTTGTTCCTCTGTTCGCGTCGCACCACGGGTAATACGACCGCGAGTGTTGTGTGACGCTGAACCTACAACAAGGCTGTCAACATCGCCAGGAGTAAAAAAAACCTGGAAAACCAACCTTGCTCTTCATCATCTAAAGCTTCTGAATCTTCGCGCATACGTTTCTTGTCCGGACTGTCGAGTAACTCGTTTGTAGAGGCTTTCCGTTTACCTAACATCCAATATGAAAAGTGAATCAACGTAATGGGAATATTGAACCAACCTTCTCTGCGGCGAGCAGACGCCACTTCGTTGTCGTCTTCCGCTTGAGAAGTAGAGCCATCTTTGGCCTCCCCCTCCCCCTCTGAATCAGCTGCCGGTTGGGGCTCATTGTCAGAAGGTCGCCCCCTTCTCTGACGAGTTCTCGGAGCTGGTGGAGGTGGAGGAACAGCTGACGCAGCTGAAGACTTTCTGTGACGCGTCGAGCCTACAAAGTACAATGTAAGTACCGACGTATAAGTCAAGAGATGAGAAAAAAACGAACGTCGGGTAGCCATGACTGGTTCCTCTTCAGTTGATGACTCGTCAGCTTTATCCTCCTCTGCGGGCAGGTCCTTTTTAGGAGGGGGAGATGATTCTGGTGAATCTTTTTCTTCGGGTTCACCTGCAGCTTCTGAAGTCTCAGTGGGCGAATCGGAAGCATGTACCTCGTTTGTGTTATCCTGATCTAGTTCCATGTCATCCTGATGTCCTTGGGATGCCTCTTCTTCTTCTTGTTTGCCGTCGTCCTCCCTAGTAATCTCCTCTTCCTCTTCTTCCTCGCGACGGTCAGACTGCGGCGTCTGAGTATCGGGATTGGGTTCGTTGCTCTCTTCAGCTTGTTCGAGCGCAGGCTCGGGAGTAGCCTCTTTGTCAGCATCAACGGAAGGTAGAGGAGAAGAGCTTGCGCGACTAATTGAGTCTACAGGTCTGGGGGATGCCGCGCTATCTTCTTTGCTGGTATTAGGAACATGGAGAGTGGTTGACTCGACTTCCTCGGAAGCCTCGAGATGTTTAGCCTCGTTGTCATGCTGTACCACACTTGTTTCTGCACTAATGTTCCCTGTAACAGATGAATCGGCGCCGGGAAGGCGCGCGTCAGCCTGAGCGAAATCAGGTAAAGCGGAATTAGGAAAACGGCAGACAACTCGATCATAACTTGAATTTACCTCAACGTTGGCGTTGTCTGGTGGTAGTTCCTAGAAATAGGGTTTCTCAGCACAAGAGGTGACACACGGGGAAATTTGTGTAGTACATTGAGAGGGGGTTGAGGAGACTTTGCTTCTTTGCTCCAGTTACCAGAACGAATATCTTCGATTTCCTTTAGTACTGTCCTGGGATGGGTGAGTCAGCGAGACGAACAAATCATATATAACAAACGCACTTGAATTTCGTTTCTTCTGCTAGGATAAGGTCTTTGAGCTGGGAAAACCTGCCACGGTAATGCTTTTGTGCAAGGACAAGGTTGATTTGTGCTAATGAACGCAGTCAACACAAGAATAAGACGCGTCAAAAGAGTTGTCAAAAAAACCATTTGGGGTTTCTGTTGATTCATCACTGGAACACTCTCAACGACAGTTAAGAATTAAAACGAGCTTTTAATGCGTACATTTCTAGTTCTGCATCCTTCATGATTGCCTCGTACATAGCGTGGCATGACTAGAAAGTGGCGGATGAGTGGAAGTGCAATGAATTGACATTGTTGAGACTAACTTGAGGGGTGAAGAAGGATTTTGGACGAGAGACAAGAGGGTGCTTTGACAGAAGTTTTGCGACATGTTGCCAACTATTAGAATTAGCGCCCAACTCCCAAACAGCTTGAGCTAGTAAGAGAGACTCTAAATTACTGGGATTTCGTTTACTAGTAGGAGGCATTGGTTTAAGTTGTTAATTAATCTTATTTAAAAGAGAATAAAATATTATAAATATAATAATTAATAAATAAGCTAAATTGAAAGTCCGATTTAAATTATGATGACGTTAGTTAGCGGTACCCCACCCGAAGCAATCAAACAACCAACCAACCAACCAGTCTTTCTCTCTCTCTCTTCCTTACCACCACCATGATCCTTTCTCCGGTCATCCTTGCTCTTCTCCCTCTTGTCACTGCTAAAGTGCACAAGCTCAAGTTGCAAAAGATACCTCCAACAGCCAGCAATCCTGACCTTGAAACTGCCTACCTTGCAGAGAAGTATGGCGCCCCTGCCCAAGTCCAATTTCCTCTTATGGGTGCAGGTGGTTCTGGTCGCCGCGTAGAGCGTCCATCCACAGACAATCTAGGCGAGCCTCTGTTTTGGACTCAAGAACAACTCAAGGGTGGTCATGGTGTTCCTCTCACCAGTATGTCTTTATTTCATTCATTTCGTCCAAAGAAGATATGGTCTCTTAACAACACCTTAAAGACTTCATGAATGCGCAGTATTTCACTGAGATCTCGTTGGGTAGTCCTCCTCAGACAGTAAGTCGGTGTCATTCGGGTGTTAATGTCCTTCTCACGCCCTTTCTAGTTCAAGGTCATTCTGGACACTGGGTTCGTTGATCCGCTTTTGTCCCATGCTCAAATCTCACACGCGTTTACAGTTCAAGCAACCTTTGGGTTCCCAGCACAAAGTGCACCTCCATTGCTTGCTTCTTGCACACCAAGTATGATTCGAGTGCGTCATCTACTTACAGGGAGAATGGAACCGAATTTGCCATTCGTTATGGTTCCGGCTCCATGGAGGGCTTCGTTTCCAATGATCAGTTGACTATTGGCGACCTTGTCATCAAGAAGCAGGATTTTGCTGAAGCCACCAAGGAGCCAGGCCTCGCCTTCGCCTTCGGAAAGTAAGTATCATATTCCGCTCTCCATTCACGCAGTCTCCCTAATATATTATTTAGGTTTGACGGAATTCTCGGTCTTGCCTATGATACCATTTCGGTCAACCACATCACTCCTCCCTTTTACAACATGATTAATCAACATCTCATTGACTCTCCTGTATTCTCTTTCCGTATTGGGTCATCTGAGCAAGATGGAGGAGAAGCCATCTTTGGTGGAATCGACCACTCCGCCTATACTGGTCCCCTCCGTTACGTTCCTGTTCGCCGCAAGGCATATTGGGAAGTTGAACTCCCAAAGATCTCCTTTGGTGGTGATGAGCTTGAATTGGAGAACACTGGCGCTGCTATCGATACTGGTAATTCACAAGTTCAACTCGACTTATTCACAATGTTTAACTGCTTACAGGAACATCTCTCATCGCACTTCCCACTGACATCGCTGAGATGCTCAACACTCAAATTGGTGCCAAGAAGTCCTGGAACGGCCAGTATCAGGTGGACTGCTCTAAGGTCCCCAACCTTCCTGAGCTCTCGTTCTTCTTCGGAGGTGTTGCTTATCCTCTCAAAGGAAGTGACTATGTTCTAGAGGTTCAAGGTACATGCATTTCTGCCTTCACTGGAATGGATATCAACCTTCCAGGCGGTGCTTTGTGGATTGTTGGTGAGTCGCTTTTACCTTGATCCTTGTCACCTCACTAACTCTCCTTTCAAGGTGATGTCTTCCTTCGCAGATATTACACTGTTTATGATTTGGGAAGGAATGCTGTTGGTTTTGCAGCTGCCGCCTAAGGCAATTTATACCTTCCATTATGTTATCATCCATTCGTGTGTACATTACAATAGTTGCCTTCGAACAATTGCTTTCGGACAATTTATGAAATGCTTGAAAGTGACACTAAGCACCCGCATCGTCCTCACGATTACATGCACGCAAGTGAGTCAGTTGGTAGTCATAGTAGGGCGGTGCCGGTCACCTGGCCGTGTCAATATCGAATTGAGCTGGAGAACTTGCACTGTATCTATCTTGTTTGAAGACCGTATTTCACAACACGCTTATCGATTCTCTTCAGCCTGCCATGTCTGCCCCAGGCTCTCCTATTCCTACTTTACCTGCTGTATCCCCATCTGTGTCTGTGGATGCCCTGGCAGCAGCTGCAGAGCGACGTCTGCGACAGGATGAACAATCGAGAGGACTAACCGCAGCCCAGATGGCCGCTCAACATGACAAAAGACAGCTTTTCAGAAGGCTCATCGACCCGGGTATTGTGCGTCCGAATCCTAAGGAGCAGGCTTCAAGATCATTGAAAGTGAATTATCTCGGTTTTTATTGTCATTCGAGGCAGTATTGTTGAAGGTTGAACGAGCGCGCAGATCCTGTTGACGATATCTGAGAATTTGATCAAAGAGCCAGGTAACCCTAAGTATCAGAAATTTAAACCGACAAATTCTATTATCAAGAGGGATCTGGTTGAGCCAAAAGGCGCTCTGGAGTACGCTATCGAGGTTTGTCAACGCCGCATACAGAAAGGCTACAATTGTACAATTGCTGATGCTCTTACTGTATTCCCAGATGGGCTTTAGACCAGAGGTACAATTTCTGCCGATGTTCCTTGCTCTTAGCATATTCTCATTCATCGAATTGATAAAGGTCGAGAACTTTCAACCCTTCTATGTGTTCAATCCGAGACGCATCGAAGACCTGAAAATCGGTGCAGCCATGTTGAAAGAATATGTTGATTTAGAGACTGAAAAGGAAGAGCGTAGAGCGTTGGCAAAGAAGAATGAAAAGGCCGCCAAAGAAGCTGCAGCGGAACGCGTGAGTGACACCTTTTAACCGTCAGGGGCCCTATTTATCAGTCCATTTCGTGGTTATGCAGGTCAAACTTGCATTTATGGATGACCGTCAAACGAAACAGATGCGCGATGAAATGGAGAAGGTAACCCGTGACGCTAGAATCGCGCGAGCGCAGGCTGCAGCAGCTTCCAGTAGTCGTGCGTCCATGTCCCCTGTCCCAGACGAGTTGATGCCTGGCTCAGGGCACTTGTTGGGTGCGCCTGCGACAGAGGATTCTCAAGATGCACCGCCAGAGTACGAGAAAATACCAGAGGTTGCTCAATAATACGCTAGAGTCTAAACAGAGTAATAGCGAACGCAGTGGATGGCACTCTGTATATGCCAGCATTTATGTAGAACAATGGTGTCCATGCCTTTATGGGATCCGCAAATGAGCAACTGGATTATGTGTAGCAAATATAGAGAAATCAAATAAATATACAAGAAACAAGATCATAAATCGATGATTATCTATCAGCTGGAACGCGAGGTAGTGGCGGGAAACCCCTAGAAGGTGGTGTAGGTGGCATAGGGAACCTACTAACAGTCTCCCTGAAGGTTACCGAGTCCACTTAAATAGATGAAATGTCAGTTGTTTAAAATTTCCCGTCGCTGCGGCGTGGGCCTTAAGATGGGAACCTCTGAGACCAAGCGAGGCGATTCGCGATGCTTCAAACTTAATGACTTCCTCAGGGGAGGTGTCGTTTGTTCGACTGGGCTCAGAGCATCGTTGGCCAAACTTGAGCTGCCGCTGAAAGCCATTGAAGGCCCACGGAGCTCGCGAGGGTTGTTTGGCAAATGTGAAACCCTCGACGACCGAAGACCAGATGGACTGCGGTTGGGATGAGGTGATATAGGAGACGTACGTCCCTCGTCTAACGATAGCTGTGGCGCACGGAACCCCCTTGACGAGCCAACTCGTTCCATCATAACTATAGCGTGTAGCTCAGAGTGAGTCAGACGACTTGTGGCACGAGTTGTGCATATCCCCTGTGCATGCTTTACTTCATCTACGCGGGTAGGCTTTTCAGGAGGAGGACAAGACCCAGGGAGAGAAAAGTACAGATCTAGATGAGGATACACCGCTGGATCTATGTGCAACCAGCTGTGAGTGGTAGGATGTCAAATTGAAGGGTAAGTACGTACAGAGGTTGAAGATGGGATAAATGGCCTGAGGATGCGGCGACACCGTGTTAGTCTGCACTTTATAAAAGTCCTTGGAAGTCGCCGTGCTGGTCGAAGGATACAAGTTGAAATGTGGATAGACAGCAGGATCTTTAATCGTGTCAGACACCAAACCAGTTTTGCTGATGCCCGCAACTCACAAAGATCGAAATGCGGATACACAGGTTGACTAGTCGCAGCCTTAGTCGCAACGAGATTGCCTGTATACGTGGATGAATTCATATTGGCCGCAATCGCAGGATATATGTTGAAGTGGGGGTAGACAGATGAGTCTAGATTGAATCAGAATAGAGCCTCCAGGTATGAAACGGTGATGCAGCTTACATAGGTTAAAATAAGGGTAGACATGGCGAGCTGGTTGTGCGTCTAACATCTGAGATTCCTCTGATATCGTTAAAGCAATGTCAAGGCCAAAATGATGGTGCATATGCTTATAATATTGCCTACCAGTGAGCCAGAAGGGCGCCATCATCGCCGGATAAAGGTCGAAATCAGGATATACGGCTTGGCGCACAGGATGATCTGGAGAGTGGAATGTGTGAGACCAGTAGGCATAGCAAGATAAATAGTGAGCATACAGATATGCAGGCCGATTTTCTTGACAGTGGGTTTCGTTGTCATAGCACGACTGACACCCCGCTCGTATCCTGGGTTGACGGAAGGATATAAATCGAAGTATGGATAGACCGAAGGGTCTGAAAAAAGGTCAAGATATGACCTTAATAATGGAGAGAATGTCCATACATAGATTAATCACAGGGTAATTGGCAGGTAGTTGCGTGGAGAGAGACTGGGACAAGGAAACATGCTTCTTCAGTAGTTCTCCCCGAACTGAGGGATCTAAGGCATGTAAGCACGACAATGCCCAGCAGTCCTTTATCAACTGAGCTTACAGATCTCCAACTCTGGATACGTTGCGCAGGGTGTCCGAATGACGGAGCAGAGATACGCGTAGCGTGGACCAGTTTTAGTAGGGTCTGTCCTCCACATCAGCACATAGTGGCGCGCTGCAAGCCAAATGAACTCACATAAATTGAAGTAAGGGTAGTCCACAGGCTCCGGTTTTATTGGTTGGCGGTGTAACTTCACAGAAGGATAGACATTCTCCAGGTTGTAGGGATATCCAGGTTTATCTGTTGCATCGTTAAACTCAATGGCAGATTAATCAGTCGAGATTACGAACAAATCTCCAAGTTGGGATAACAGGAAGGAAGGTCAACCGGAAGGGTGAAGCAGTCCTTTATCACACTTTCTATTACTTTCACCTTTGGTGGGTATATCTCTAGATCAGGATAGGCCGGAGGGTCTGGAAACATGTTGATTAGCTCACAGCGTTCCAGATGATACACTAAACTCACATATTCTCATGTAGGGATATCCAAATGTCAATGATGAAGAAACTTTCGTCTCGTGCGAGCCTGTCCTTGAGGGAAATGTTTTGTAAGGCCAGGAGTGTCCCCAGGGTCGAACCTTCTCAGGTTTCGCGCGAGACAGAGCTAGGTGTTCATGCTGATCGCGCTGTACCACTGATGTTTTGTTGTACGGCCAGGCATGCCCCCAAGGAACACCGCGCTGCTGAGTCTGTGCGGGCAATGGAGCATGGTCATCTTCGAGTTGTGGAGCAGCGTTATATGGCCACGCGTGACCCCAAGGTTGTACAGGGGAGTCAACCTCCCTTGCAGCAAGATCAGAAGATTCTTTCACTGAAGGTGCATCTTCTTCATGAACAGGTGAAGGTGTTCGTACGGCAGTATATGGCCACGCATAGCGCCAGACGCCGACGTGATGCTCGGAGCGAGACATTGGCTCTTCTGAATAGGGTAGTTCCAAAGAGCCTTGGTTCCAATCTTCGTTCACTGCCCTGGGGAAACGGTCCGTGAATGGCCAGGGGTTAAAGAGCTTAATTTCGCCTTCACCCTCCTCCTCATCCGCTCGGGAATAGCGCTCTAATACATGTCCCTCGACAAAGACCCTTTCGGTAAGGCCAACAGAGGAGGTCGGCGAGAAGCAAGCCGGAGAAGGGGGATATGAAGAGGGTGCGCCCCAGCTTGTAGCGGTGAATGGAGTTGGAGGGGCGGACTCAAAAAGTCGATGCGCAATGTCTGGTGATAGGATACGGCTGGATGATTGAAGTGGAGAAAGAGGACCATAATCCAATGGACCGAATGAGGTACATATCGAGGGCGTGGTAGCTACTGATCCTGCTAGACGATCTCCCAAACGTACTGAGGACACCCTTCCCCATGATATAGGTGACGCCAACGTCTCGTAATCAGCAGGTCCAAACGAGGTGCACACTGAAGGTGTGCTGCAGACAGAGCCAACTAGCCGGTGAGCGATGTCCACGGATGAAACGCGACCCCATGAAAGTGGAGAAAGCTCTCCGCATGAAGCTGGGCCGCGGGAGGAGATGGACCACGCATAATCAGCTAGATTCAATTCAACCTCCTCCCCCTCCTCCACGGGTAAAGATGGTGATTGGATGGGAATGTCATTCGGGAGGTTGGGAGGATCTAGAACAGGTTGCCCTTTCGCTGATAATTTATGGGTTGAGCTGAGGGCGGAAGCCCTCCACGAGTTAACACGATGGTCCAAATCATTTCTTGCGGATTGTGGTTCGTCTTCCTGGACAATGGGGGACAGCACCTGCACATTCGACGACTCCACAGGTGGAGGCTGAAGCTTGCTTTCTGACTTTGTTGAATCGAACCTTTCTACAAGTGACAGTTTTTTGGGAACATGACGGCTAATAGAAGCGTTGGGCAAAGGGCGAGGAGAGCTGGTCTCTGGGATATCGTCGTCAAGGTGCCGACCTTCTGTGAACGTGGTCTTGCTTTCCCCCCGAAAGTGTGCTAACGACGGGGCAGCAGACGCTAAGTGGTGAGATAGTGGGTCTGGGACTTCACGGAGGACATTGGAAATCCAGGCTGTGTACCATCGCGCGTGCCGGAGGTCAATATCAAACTCTATTTTTCCGGCGACAAGAGCTTTGCGTTCGTGGGGAAGAAGCGCCGGCTCGGAGAGGTGTGCCCATAGGCTATGCCACGACTCTTCAGATATCCGTGGGGTTATGGCAATCCCATTCTCCACATAATGCATGTAAAGGCATAGACCTGTTGTAGAGGGGAAATTAAACTCTTTCGCGATGGCCGTTAACTGAGCAAACATCTGCAATGATATGGGTAAGTCGGATGTCAAGAATGGATGCTACAAGTCTCCTTACCGAAGGGAGAAGGGGCATAATGGTGCCTTGGAGTACTCTGTTAGGTGGACCCAGAGAAATCGCAGCTGATGCCTGTGCATAATTCGGAATCAAGCTAGGAGGGGGGATGACGATTACCAAGGGTTTTACGGGGCGCTGGGCAGACCGGTCTTTGGTTTCCCGTAAACTGGATGTGTTGTAGGCAATGGAAGACTTTCTAATCCTAGATCCTTGATCGGGACTAGATATTCCTAAGACAGATTCGTTTATTCCGTGATCGTGCAAGACAGATGTAGCTGAGGGATACGCTGCCGCCATAGTCATTGACTCTGCTTGTGTTTCTGGTGGACTTGGAAGTGCATGGGGGAATTGGAAGGGTGAGGGTTTATGAAATGGAGAGCTTGTAAATCTCGACATTGTCACAGGTACCTGAGAGTACATAAAGTCAGTTAACGAGGCAGTGTCGAGAGACGAGAAGTGCAAGATAGAATTACCAGACAGTGAAAAAGTCAATAATTATAGGTTTGAACGAACGACGGTGAAGATTTATTTAAATAAACGAAAAAAAATAAAAGGAATGAATAGAGACACCAGCTCTACCACCGAGTTGTTAGAAAACCAATTCTTGAGTTGTGTGAGTTGTCAGAGGTCAAGACTCGAGAGCCAATAATTTCTTACCGAGGTTGCCATCCCCACTCATCACACGTGATCTTTTGATGTTTGATGGCGGGAATACCCCTGAATCTCATTACTGTCAAACTCAAACTCAAACTCGTTGATCATCAACCAGTATCATCTGTTCACCACTTTTATCATACTTACACAGGTTATTGCTGGTTCAATCAGCATCATTCAATCATGGAGGCAAAGTTGGCTCAATATGCCACTCTTAGCCAAAAAGACAAGGGTCTAGCCTTTGTGACTCTTATCCCAGAAATATTTTCGCAGCCCGAGCCAGCAATCCCAGCAAGTCTTCGGCTCCTAGTTGATACCGTCGTAAATCAAGATAGCGTCGGTCTTGTTGTGGGGAGACAAGTTCTTTCTGAAGTCGTGAAATCACTCGGTGAAGGCATTGTAAAAGATTATGATTTGCGAAAGCAACTCGTAGAGAGCACACTTACTATTGTGCAACCTCGAATTGTCAGTTATGAGGAACAGGTACATCAGCGATCAGTTATTATGCACTGTGCGGGTCTCATGATATACGATAGGTGAATAGCCTTCGATTCCAGCTTGCCGATCTGCTTGAAGAGGAGGAGTCATGGAGTGAAGCTGCGAGAGTCTTGATGGGCATTTCACTTGACTCTGGACAAAGGTAAATATTATCGCGTCTGTACACTGCTATTAGCTCTCACAAGACGTTACGTAGATCCATAGGAGACTCAGACAAGTTAAAAATCTATGTTCGCATCGTTCGATTACTTTTGGAGGAGGAGGACTCCGTGCAAGCAGAGACTTACTATAATCGTGCCGCCCTTCTCCTCCATTCGACTACTGATCAAGAGATCATCCTCCAATTCAAGCTCTGTCAGGCCAGGATAAGCGACTACAGTCGTAAGTTCTTAGAGGCGGCCAGCAGATACCACGAACTTAGTTATATTGGAGAGATTGATGAGGAAGAACGTCGACACATGCTGTAAGTCACGCCTCTATCTCATGAATCAAATCGAGTTTAACTAGACTTTTTGCAGACTTGCTGCTGTGACCTGCGCTGTCCTGGCACCTGCAGGTCCCAACCGGTCTCGCGTTTTGGCCTCATTGTACCGGGATGAAAGAACCGCAGACTTGCCAACTTACAATATCCTTTCTAAGATGTTCTTGGACCATATTCTGCGACCTGCAGAAGTGAAAGAATTCGAAAAGACTCTCAAGCCCCATCAACTCGCACAAATAGCAATATCCTCAAATGATCGACTTGCATCTGCGGGTACCGCTGTCGATGACGACACAGACCCAGGTGCCAGTACGCGTACAGGTCCATCGACAGTGCTAGATCGCGCTGTTATGGAGCACAATCTGCTAGCCAGCTCCAATATTTACAATAACATCACGTTCCGTGGTCTTGGTGCCCTCCTTGATCTAACTCCAGGCGCCGCTGAGACGATAGCACGCAAAATGATTGAACAGGGACGACTGAGAGCAAGCATTGATCAAGTAGACAAACTGATCTGGTTTGAGAAAAACCGTGAAGAGGACGATGCCCAGGGCAAAGCCGGTGGGTTGGGAGATGTCGAGGAGGCAGAAGACACAGGGGCCCCTTTCACAAAACGGTGGGATAACCATATTCGCCTCAGTGCTGCACACGTAGGTGTACACATCTATCACTTATGTTCGCCTTGCTGATGTTTTTAGGTTGAGTCCATTGTCCAACACCTCTCTACCAAAGGTCTTGTCAACCATGACATCGAAGTTAGCTAGACGACTCAAAGTTGTAACTGAAAGATGATGCATGATTCAAAAATTGTTGCTGTACAGTCGACCTTCTCACAATGCATACGGTCGTCATGCATAAATGCGGTCCTGCATAGGATTTTGGCTATGCGCAACGTGTGACATAAGAAAACCTCTTGCATAATGCATAAGCTTCGGGACCGATTTATGCAAGATGACATCATGGGTTGTCAGGGGCTAAATGAATATTTGATGAGATTTAGTGATATTTCCGAGAGTTTTTAGTCGTATCTCGCTGCAGAACATCCTCGAAATTCCTGGAAATAATATTGATACATAAATTAAGGGGTTTATTCACATTTTGAGTCAAAAAATATGCCCCCTGAGCCAACCCGTAAACCACATCCCAAACCTACTAAGCCATACAGCCGGAAGCCGAAGGATCCATCAAAACAGTCTTCATCGACTAATCAACCACGCACATCTGCCAAACCTCCAGCTGGTGTTGCGAACATCAAGGAGAACCTCACTCTTGGTGACTGGTTGGTTGTCTTCAGATGGATTGATGCTGAGACGAAGAGGAGAGGGGGAGGGAAAGTTATGCAGAGGGAGATTGTAGAATATTTCAAGACCGAATCTTTGGACAGCCCTTAACGATTGATGAAATTGTGGAGCCCATTTCGGAGTACATTGACCCCGAATTGGATGCTCAGGATGTGGCCCCTGGAATGAATGATGAAGACTTGCTGAAGATAATTGTTGACCGGGTTGAGGGTAAAGTAGAGGTCATTGAGGTGGAGGAGGAGGAATCAGACGAGGATGAAGAGGATCATATCACGCGTACTGAGGCGATTGATCTGGTGGCGAAAGTGGAAAAAGTGTTGGTCAATTTTGGAGGGGATCTGAAGGTGGCAAGCTCCCTCCGGGCATTCCGCAGGGATTTGGTCACGGAGATGACCAAAAATGCTTCTCAATCGCACATAGATACTTTTTTTAAGCCTTCCACAACTCGTAAATAGTGTTTAGAAATTTTATTGACTCTCATTATCCGAATACCATGCAACTTGAGAGTGAAAGTATAGGGTTCTCTAAATATGGTATATGAGTCCCACCCTGCGTCAAGTGTCAACATGCATAAACTTCGTCCTGCATAAGAAAATCCCTTGCGGAATCGTATGCATTATGAGAAGTTCGACTGTACTACCACCTAATATTCATGATGATAATATATCCGATTACTAGTAGACATTACAAGTATGCAGGGAAAACAGTGTTCATAACGAAAGCAAGATAAATAAATCAAGTCGGGTCTTTTCTCTCTTTCTTTCTCGCCCGTTCTTTTTTTGTTTCCAGTTCGTGCCACTCCCCTTCCAAAGTGGACAATCTGATAGAGAAAAAAAGTTAGCATGGTCTGATTGCGATCAAAGTCAGAGAACTAACCCTTCTGGAAGAAGGGCGGGAGGATCTTCCGTTGTAAAGTATGGATGCAACATGGCATCTGCCGCAGTGACTCTTTGGCTGGGGTCATATGTGAGAAGTCGCTCGGCGAGATCAAGTGCTTCAGGGGACATCCACCTGCAGTAAATGAGAAAAATGCGACAAAAGGTGGATGGAGGGTATATGACTCACCCCTGGAAACCTTGCCGGAATTTATTGGGCAAGGGTTGTCGTGGTCTAACCAGCTCAAACCAAGGAAGATGTACAACTTCGGGCCAACGTCCAACAGTTGGCGTACCAAGGATGTTAAAGATAACTTCCAGTTGGTGGATCTCGTCGTTACCCTGGAAAATAGGCTTTTTGGTAAAGAGCTCCAGCATGATACACCTACGAAAAGGCATTAGAAATATAATGATGTCCTTCTAATGCAGTCTGGCTTACCCAGCACTCCACATGTCCACTTCAGGACCGTAGACCGTGGCTCCAAATAGCAACTCAGGTGGTCGATACCACAGAGTAATAACCCGATTGGTATAGTCTGCACGACGTCGCTTTTGGTAGAAACGCGCTAAACCAAAGTCCGCAAGCTTCAGTTCTCCTCTGTTATTGACCAGAATATTTGAGCCCTTGATATCGCGATGAATGACTCCTTTATGATGAAGGTAAGATAACCCTGCCAGCATCTGATGGCAGAGGGATTTTAGGTGACCTGGTTCGAACTTGAACTGGGTTTGTGACAAGATTCCAGTGAGGTCATGATCCATGTATTCGAAAACCATGTACACAGCGCCTAAGAAAAGTGTTGGCATAAACCTCAAGGAATAGTTATTTTTCGACTTACCTTTGGAAACCATCATTTCAAAAAGCTGCACCACATTGTTATGTCGCAGTGATTGGAGCAGTTTGATTTCGCGCATAGCAGTGACCGGGAACCCATCACGTTCAGCCTCCATTCGAATGCGTTTCAGGGCGACATGCAAGCCTGTGACAGTGTTGCGTGCCTTATACACCTGACCAAATGTCCCTTCTCCAACTTGGTTTATGATCTTGTACAACTCTTTGTGAGAGTCCTCTTGCGCATCCACAGCTTCGTGTTCGTGGGGTTGAGCTTGAACAGGAGGTAGCGGAGTGATGGCGAGCTGGTTGTCTTCTTGAGATTCGATAGCCATGGATTCGTAATCAGAACTTTTCTTCCAGCCATCCTGTCTAGGGAGTATGTGCTCTAAAGGATGCTTCGGCGATTCTTCCTCGTGATGCAGGTTGACAGGATGATGAGGTGGTGGTGAACGTTCTCGTTTGTGCATATCAGGAACATCTTCCTGAGAATGGTAGTATGCATCCCGGCTGGCACGAGATGGATAACTAATTGCACTTGAAGTGGGTTGTTCCATCTGAGGCTCCGAGCGCTGGCCATCGTTTTGTCGTTCTCCATACTTGGCGCCAGGTGCCACGTCCGAATACAACTCATGGTCATCTTCATCTCCTGGGAAAAACTTCTTCAGTGCAGAACTCCCGCTCGCAACTGGTTTAAACCCGGAGGACCGAGGGGGAAAGTGTGTACTGATTTTTGAGGCTATAGATCCTTCTTGTGAGTGCCTTGTGGCAGGATACCGAGTGGGTGACTTGAGTACTGGTGGGTCCTCCTGAAGGTGATGAGGAGAGGGTGGTGGTGGCATAGATCGATTAGAGGCTTCTTTTACTGGACGAGACAAGTGGGAAGATTTGCGATCCGAGCGCTCAGATCGAGTGGACTCGGTAGATTGCTTGTTCCATGTCTGCTTCCCATGTTTGTTGTACGTTTTACCATTTCGACTCTCCTCTCGAGGACGGTGCTCACTTGATCCCGTTGTTGGTGCCACGGATGGCTGGTTCATTGCTGGAAGCCTATGGACCGGTCGAGTATAATCGAGCGGGCTGCGGCTAGGGCTTCGTTCAGAGCTTCTGCTAGATCCGTATGAAGGACTCCGTCGGGCATTTGGAATGGGGTTTGGAGACCTGGAATAACGACCTCGTGGTTCGGCATAGGAGGCGGGGACACCTCGTTCACTGGGGCTGCGACTCCGCAGTGTGATAGGACTGGAATCTCGTCTTCTTCTCTTTGGGATAGGAGAAAAGGAACGTGACCGTGATCGACCTCCGCGCGAGGAACGATGCGACCGATAAGAGTCCGCCGGAGACCGACTCCGAGAGCGAGAATAAGATGGAGAGCGAGGATGTTTTAGTCGAGACGACCTTTGATTAGTAGCAGCAGATTTATTTGAGGAATGTGAGGCTTGGGCAGAATCACGCCGCGTCCAACTTTTGTGAGAGTAAGCACAGCCAACCCATAACAAAAGTCGAGGAACTCACTTATTCAAGTCATTATCATCTCCTCGCCTTTCTCTTCGCTTGCTCTGGCCATTTTGCCTTTTATTTCGTGAGTTGCCAGAACGTTGGTTACTTTGAGACCGGTGAGTATAGCTCTGGTGTGACGCTGTGGTCTGCCAGGAGGCCGACGGCTCCCAAGAACGGTCTTCAGAAGCATGGCTAGCCTCTATTATTGGTCGTTCTTGCCTCCGAGTAGTTACATCTCGACCCCAGTTTCTTTCTCGGCGGCTCTCCCATCCAGAATCACTTTGGAATCGTGGTGCAGTTTCACCACGGCCTTCCTGCCGCCAATCCTGCCGCCTCCGTTCACTCCTTGGCTCAACAACGCTCGGTTCCTGAGACCATTGCTCACTTGGCTGACTTCTCTCAGCTCGGGGCTGCCATTGGTCTCTATAATTGCTGGACTGGTTCCCATATGACGATCCTTGGTTTCCACCCCATGTTGAGGGCTCTCCATAACCCGACACACCCTGATCATATCTTTGAGACCAGCTGCTCCGGGACTCGGAGTACTGAGACTCTACATGGCCCCACCCTTGCGTGCGCGCATGAACGTCGTCGTATTCCTCTCTGTCGTCGTGCGTATAGCCCTCGTTGTAGGAATAACGACCCTGATCGAGTTCTGCTTGACGCCAGCCGTCGCTGCGATGTAGGTGAGTCGTAGAGTCCCTGTAAGGCGCTCGGTTCGAAGAGGCCATTGACCTGTAACCCTCTACGGTGTGCGACTGAGAACGAGAGTATCCTTCCACGCGGTGGTCATCGTCATGAATGCCCATATAGCTGTCATCGTGGTCCTTGTTTACTCTTTGTCGCTTATGTCGCATTGATGTCGAGAACGGCGTAGAGTAGAGCGGCTATGTAGATATGTTGATTCGTAGACGTTGGTGTCGCGGTAGAAACGAAGAGATGATAAGTGTGTCACCTTTCCTTCAAGCAAGGATCAAGCTAGCCCGTCAATGAATGATCAGCAGGTTGAATATAAAAGAAGAAAAATAAAATAAAATAAAGATAAGAACATTAGGATGTCAGGCTAATGTTCAACGATAAACATAGCAGAAGTATGGTTGTTGTAACTTACCAAATGTCAAGTAGAGAGTGTGGTTTCAACGAAATATTTGTCACTGACCGGCTGGATGGTCACAAAACACCTATTACGATAAAACCATTCTTGAACTGGAACGTGTTCCTTTTATTTCTGTACTCACTATAGTTTGGATGCTAGACCGCACAACGTTCAACCTTGAAGGTTAATACATGTTCCCAGTGAGTTATGCCTCTTGACTCCAGTGGATCAGTTATCCCACGTGACGTCGCCTTTAAATACAAAATTCAAATTATTATGGTGAATTATGTTGGGAATGTCAAGTACGTATTAATCATACGCTCAAATTCGTTGTTCTTGAGCCCAAAGTCCTATTGAGTATACACCGAGCTTGTCTTGTTTATGACATGAATATATATAAAAGAGAAAAATAGTGGACGGCAATCGATATTACATTTCATCTTCGACCTATTTATGTTCAACGAATACAGGTACCTGAACTGTTTGATTCATTGTCCAATGCATTGCTCGGAAAGATCAGATTCGCTGCCCACCGCCGCTCTTACTTCTGATAGTAAGGTAGATAAGTCATACCGCACGATACGAGTCCCAGCAGCACGGCGATTGGTATCCATAATTTGCTCAGCATCTTCAGTACGGTCAAAGGAGCCGCGCTTCTCAGATGTATTTGAGGCAAATAGCTGACATTTTATTGGATGTTAAGTGGTTAGATGCCAGAGATCGAAATGAGACACACCTTTACGGTGTTATCAATCCCACTGACTGCAAGGAGTGGGAGATATGGATGCCCTTCCACAACGTTGACGACGCTGCTATCCCCTTCATAGATTCCTCGCAAGAGTGCATCTTTTTTGTCCCATATAAAAAAGTTGCCGTCGTCTGACCCAGATACAACCCATTCATCCCAGGGTCCAAGAAAATTAACTATGAAAGAATTCAGGAATGTTTTTAGTAAAGAGTGAAAAACCCTCACCATCCTTGATAGTCGCCACATTGCGGGCACCAGTAAAACGTTGGCGGGGTAAAGCAGTAGGTGGATTTAGCTCTCGAACAATTCGTCCAATATTTGTGTCCGAAGAATCGGATGTGTCGTCATCGTTGTCCATGTCAGGTGATGAAGAATTGGTCTTGCGATTGTCAGTCAGAGTGCGGTTCTATCAATTTACATACGAGCAATCATAGAGGCAATGTAGTACCTGCTGTCTGTATGTTTCAAGAGGCTCTTTCTTGCACTTCATATTGTCGTCATCGGTAGGGTCATCCTTGGTTGAAAAAATGTAAACTCCGTCACCGCTATATGCTGAACCCCCGTTGTATGAGTTGTCAGTACTACACCCGTTAATACAATGCACCACATACACAGAAGGACCTGTTCTCGGTTCGGTAAGCAGCCGAGAACGAAGATCGTAGGAGCTTACCTCGTGGCCATTGATTTTGGATATCCTGGAACCTGTGATATGGTCCCGAAGAAATGCGGGCGACGGGTTTGCGTCCCCGGCGTTTGCTGGGCGACTAAACTTTCGAACACATGTCGTAGCAGCTTCACCAGCATGCGGAATGGACCCCCATTCCGCTTCAATCGCTTTTCGAAGGTGTCTCCTATCGTACAGATAGCCCTAGACAATGTTAATTTGTGACAGCCTTGTACACATCTCAATAAAAAGGCGTACATGCGGAGAGTCTCCCGCGACCACAAATTGATACGGTGTTAGTGGTGACAAAGATATTGTGGACAATTCGAATCCAATATCTACGAGAGGTGCTGAGCATGCTTCAGTGTGGCAATTATGAGGGATTCTCAGGTCGTGCTGTCTGACTGTGCCATCCTATTGTGCTATTTATCAGTAATGCAGGCCTTCAAATAAAATAGGGTCGAAAGCTTCACCTCAGCAAGAGATAGAAATAGGTCTGGACTGTCCTCTGTTACGATTTTCTTTGCCCGATCGTCGTGACACTGGATAATCCGGAGGCACGATTCGTTGGTGGAGTATTCAGTTTCTAGGTTATCCGATATTGAAGCCCCACTAAGAGCAGTTCTTGCATCAAAGACGCGTATTTGCATGTCGCCAGCGGCAGTCACACTTGATGAACAATGTATTCATTCAGAACCCGGCAGCTAAGCACCAACAATGCTCACATCCGTGAAGAATGAGGTAGCATCTTCGCGCTGAAAACATTTGCACGATGCCCGGTCTCGATCACAGATCGACACACGAATGGATATTCCTGCGAAGTATTGGTGTTATCCATGCGCCATAGTCTGACTGTTTTGTCATCACCGCTGCTGATGAGTACTTCCCCGTCGTTTGCCCAGCTGAGAGTATTCACGCAGCTAATAATTCATTCATGAGTCGGTATTAATTACCACAGACGGAATGGATGTTACCCTACCCTTTGTGGCCATATTGTGCATCATCTCCTAGAACGTTAACACGGCAAAGAGGTTGCGATAAGATAGAGGCTAGATTTCGTTTCCTGAATGTTTCAATGGAAGATACTGCGGGTAAACTGGTTTTAAGCTGTTGAGACAACGACCATACCCGAGAGAAATCAATGCTGTGACCACAAGCCATGGCAAGACCGAAGAGCCAATCCCGGTAGATGATTTGTAACCTGAAGTTCTTAGAATATACGTGAATAGCTTCGGCGCTTGATTAAAAGAGTAGAGAAGACCACAGATAATGGTGCAATATTCCAAGAAGAGAGAAGAGCAGAACTAGTAACGTTGATGGTACAAAGTTCAAACTGAGCTTGGAAGAATCAGGGCTACACACAAGAACATGTGACGTCATTATTGTCGCTGTCAGTGTCTTCATTCAAATAACAATGAGTAAGGTTTAAATTACGGTGATTTTACATATAATCCGTCCAAAAGTTGGCTACATATTAAAAATACGATGAAAATGAGAAATATAACTTGATCTTATCAAAGGCACATGGACCCGTCTCAATCTTCTTCTGCAAAATCGTCCTCTGTCGAACTCTCACTACTCCACACTACCGAAGAACGACTATCAAAGACAGGTGATTTAGTTCCTTTGTCCGAGTAGGACAGTGACATCGATATTTTCGACAGAGAATTATTCCTGAGTCGCTGAAAGAATGACGGGGACTGAGCTGGTTCAGGGTTTTCTCCAGTAGACCGACTGAGGGATGAAGGATCCAGTTCAGCAGGAGCACGACGTCTCATTGAAGATATATGTCGTTCTCGTCCAGGGGATGAGTTTTGCGAAGTACGACCACGCTTGAAGGAACGATTTCCGCGAATGAACGAGGTCTCCGCATCGGTATCAACAGACAGGGGAATGTCAGAAGACGGTGATGGAGAACCTGTGCGCACTGTGCTGTTGCCTTGATTAGCATCACCAGCTGTCTTGAAAAGGATATTCCGTGGTTCTTGCGACGCATTAAATGGCTTGTTTTTGTAAGCCTTGTGAACGGCCTGGCGGCCCAGCAGTATCTGCTTCTCAAGCCTGAATCGATTTTCGATCATGTGAAGCTTGGAGCAATGCAATTAAGTTAGCCAATGAAGGACAGATGTTGCTAGATTGCAAGCCTACCTTAGGCCAAGTGACACTTTGACCAACTTGTAGCATTCTTTCAAGCTCAGGAGGGTCGGGATCCGTTAGGATACGGAGCCAATCCTACATCGCAAATTGGGGTCAGAGGTTTATTGCTGGAATGTGTTATAAGTCCATGCAACTCACCATGATTCGTGTTCTGGGCCAAATACTGAGGTGATAAAATATGTTAGACGACGTAGAAATGGTGTGTTGGGTCAACGAGTTCTTACGTTACTGCTCCGTCAAATCGTTGCAGAAAAACACTGGACCAATCCTGGCCTAACAGCGGGGGCAGAAGCTCGAGATCACGAATGACTTTGAAATTCTTCGTAAGCTCGTGTTTGAGCCATTGCTCAGCAGCAGACAAAAGAAAGTTTCCCCTCCAGCCTTGTCTAAATTAGTACATGAATGACTCTTCTTTGGAATGAAACTTACCTTTCCCTTTACGATGAGCAACGGGTTTTCCGGCTGACCCTCGAGGAGCGAAAAAGAATAGATGGACATGCGGATTTACTTGAGATACAACTGGATGCGTGACTGAGTGAAAGTAAGACGATTGTCGCACAGATATGTAAAACATCCCGCACCATTAAAATAAAGGTTCAGCGACTGGAGGGGAATGTCGACGCTATATATTCGTTCAGTGCTCAATTTAATGCAGTGATAAGGTGTGGTACCTACCGCAGGGATCCGTCCTTGAAACGACTTCCCCAGCTCCAAGGGATCAGACTGCCGTCCTTGACCTTTTGCATCAAAACCACTGGATTAAGGATGCCAGGTACAGCCGCTGAAGCTAAGAGTGCAGACCAAATGACGGTATCAGGTGCTGTAATATAGTTAAGCAATTTCGTTGGCCTGTATACGGGTTAACCCTTGCAATAGCGAATCTTACTTTATCACTTACGAGTGTCGATCTGCAGGTATCACAGAAATGTTGAGAATTCTCCCTGTTCTTTCGTAGGCTTCTCGGAACGTCATCGAACCCCGGGTAAAGAACGTGCACTAAGAAAGATATGATCAATGCTGTGTATGGCGCCTCTGGAGAGTAGAAACACACCTTTCGGGCCCACCTAGAGGGTGTTGGCAGCTGATGAGGACAAGGAATTACAACAACAAAAAAAGCTTGCAGCTTACGTGACCGAGTCAAATCGTGCTCCAGTTTTAAGGACTCTCTGTATCCATGTGCTAAAGGGCTCCTCGCAAGCTGTGATTCTATTCGCCAGCTCAGGGACGAGCAAAACTTTGAGTTCCTCATCGGTATGGGTGCAGGTTAAAGCAGCAATGAGACCGCCGGCACTCGTGCCAGTGATTACTCTGGGGAGCAGTCCAGCATCCAGAAAAGCCCTCACGACACCACAGTGGTCTAACAGAGTGAGTATACAACGGCATGTTGAAAAGCGGAGGTCCTTACAATAACCGAATGATGCTCCACCCGAAAGACATAACGCAGAAATACCTGGAATGATAACGAATGGGAATGATCACTTCAGATCGTTTACGAAGGTTACTACGCGACTAACCGAGATTAGTGTTCGCCCTTTTAAAGAATCGTTTCTTCTCATCGACGGTAATCTCGGTAGTGTCGCGAATTAATCGTATTGATTTTTCTAGCTCATCGAAGTAGCCTAGTATGACGGTTGGTCGACTTGAAGATGTAAGGGTGGTTTGTGACTTGCCTTCTATTAGGTCTTTGGTCCCAAAAAATGTCTACTGGATTGAGCATAACAATCCTTATCCAAAAAGATAAGGAAATTACCTCGCTATATAATCTATAAAGGACAGAGATTAGAGGGGTTAAAAGTGTAAGTCATTAAACCCACCTTGATGATTCTATCCCAGCGAAATTGGCCCTTATACATGTTTCTAGGACACCAAGGCATCCACGGACGTCATTCTTCTCCCTGAAATTCTTGAGCGACCGCTTGACCTGTAGTCCATCAAGTAAATTGTTCATACTGAGCCATCGAATCGCTTACCTTTCGAACCAACATCCAATCGTAATAGGGATCTTCGTCAATTCGTTTCCACTGTTGAAAGTCTAGGAAATCATCCAGATCGCTTGCTGCTTTTTTCCATTCCTTGATTAATTCGGGTGTGCGTGTAAGCCAAATAACCAGTCACGAATTGAATTTGCCTTACCTCGTAATTTGTAGCGCTTCTCAGCTTTTTCCTGAGTACTCCTTTCTGGCCCCTCCCTACAAGTGCCCTTTAAGTGCCAAGTACAATAACGGGGTAATGGAAACCCACATGCGGTAATCCATTCTTTTGCATTGACCAGTTGGCGGATGATAACATAGAGACTAAACTCGGCCATGATGAAGATGAAAATGAAGCACTGGCCGCTCGTTAGTTAAATATCGTCCGCAGTTGCTCAGAGTGATATACACACCAGCAATGGCCATCGGAGCAGCAGAAATAGATAGTCGTTCCGTTTATCCTGTTTAGTCCTCTTCTTCCGACTAGATGGATCGTTAGTATTTTCAACAAAGCACGTACAAAAGCGCCGACCGTTTGACTCTTAGGTTAATGGGCGCAAAGTCTGAAAGAGCTGAAATCTTTCTGATGCGCGTATAGGAGTTGGGCGTGCCAGGAATAATGGGTGAAGACGGGTCGATATGGTGGTCAAAGTAAGATTCATCTAGCTCCAGTGCATGAGCAAATGCTTCTATGTGCCTAGAAGGTTGTCAACGATGTTGGAACCGGACCATAGAAATAATACGATACTTACGATTCATCGACATAATCTGCTTCGAGCAATTCCTGGAGAGTCTTTGTAGGTTCTTTGTTGTTACGATATGGCATAAGAAGGAGTTTTGTGGACAGAATTGATTTTCTGGCGATCCGTTGGGGTAATGAAACGGAATAGGGGGAGATGTGTGGCAAATAAGGCTGTAAAATAAAGATTAAGAGTATTTACTGTGTATGTGTGTGTGGTGAGGGTTATACAGACATCGATGTCCTGTGGTAGATGTACTCGAGGCTCAACTTGGTCTATTGAGCGTAGTTGGACTGATTTCAACGGGCAAATCGAAAGAGCGGAGTACAGACTACGTATGAACACGTGACTTTACATGGGGTTGCCACACCGGACACCCGCACCAATTAACTTTAGCCCCTATCCTATTTAACCCCGAAAATTAGTCGGAGTCGCTTTGCAAACGAACAAGTTAACGGATACCAGCAACTCCCAAGTTCATGTAAGATTTGCACTTTGCGTCTTGTAATCATTATTTGAAACCAATCACCGGGCGTTTCAATTCACATCATCAGAAATTAAATTATTAGAATCAAGATGCGCTGGGTGACTGAGGTGGAATCTTGCCTCATATAAATACACCAGTTTTATATCATCTGTGGTGCAATGGCAACCATCTCATGAGCTTGTAAGAGTACACACCGAAGCCGATAGCAACTTGGTGATGTTCTCAGCACGTTTCCTTGTCTGCATGAACATAGCCATCGGAAAATATACACCTCCGTGGACATTATCACAACGAGATTAGCACATCTTGTTGAATCTCTGGGCTCACATCAATATAGACATGCTCCATTCTCGCCAGGCCAATATAGAATGCTTCTTTTCTGTTCGAATTTATCTTAGGTGGCTCTCCAGGTTCTATAAAGGGAGATGCACTTTCTCACTGGCTGTATCGTCAGCCAATTCGAGGTTTTTTATTCTTAGATACTGTGGCATGGAACCTGCCTATTTTTAGAGACTTCTACTTTACTATCAGCTATCCATCCTGAACCATTTGGCATTGCCCGCGATCGTCTCACCCTTAGGGGTATATAAGGGGTGCCAGTTATCTCCTCGACTCTATCACCTTCAGTTTCAATCCTCTTTACTATCTAAACACTACAATGGGCTGGTTCAGCGACGACTCCGATCAAGCACAAGCTTACGACCAGGTAAGCCTCCTTCAGTCCATGTAGCACCTTTAACTTAAACTCATATGTATAGGTGGTGAATGCACCCCACAAAGCAGCTCTCTCCCATGAGCTGATCGCTGCTGCTGCATCGTACGAGGCAGCGAAGGCCTACGAGAACCATTGCGCAGAGAACGGACAACCACCGACTCACGCCAAAGCCAAAGAATTATTGTAAGGACTAGTACCTCTGCTGACATGTACTCCCTGTGCTAACGAAATAATCAGGGCAGCATTCAGCGGTGCCTTCGTCGACCGTATGGTTGAGACTAAGGGTGTAAGTATACATGTTCCACCTATATGGATTCAGCAAGTTGACGCATATGACAGCTCGACTACATTGATAATGAGAAGGCTAAGCATCATGGTTAGTGTCTATCAAAGTTATATTTACAAACTATGTACTTACTGAATGGTTCCTATAGCCAGGAGGCAGGCTGAAGAGGCTTTGGCGGACAGTGGCGATTATTGAAAGGGGTTAGAATGACGTCACTTACAAATCAATTTGAAAATATAATGCCTTGACTCAATCAGCACAATCATCTTGAAGTATGCCTCTTATTACACCACCACCTGACGTCGTTAACAATACCGAGATTCAACAATCACCTGCAAGTCCTTATACCCTGGTCTTGATTACATGTCTCCCGTTTCTAGGTCTCCTATTTGCTTTGAAATGGATCTTTGTTACATGGCGACAATATAAGGTCTCTAAGCTGGCAGTAGGCGATGTTGAACAAATTACACCTCTTCAGATTTCCAAACTTGGTGCTCTGCATCTTGAATCCCCTGTACCTTCACTTTCTGCCAGCTCGGATAAACACAGCACCCTTGTCTCGTTGGACAACCAAAACAGTAAATGGCGATTCAACAAAAAGTCTGCATTCTGGGTTGGATTTCTTGGTTCTCCCACACGCGAATCGTCCCAGCAGATGGCGGTTTGGACAAAGCTCGAAAGCGTGCTACATCATGGAAGCTCAATCTCGGGAAAGGGACTGCAATTAACAAGTCCTCCTTGCAACGAGCTCGGTGTACTCAATAGACAGAAACACCCCCCCGATGCACCTACTACGGCACCATATGAGCATTTCCATTCCTATCTCACGGGAGGTATTTGTCAATTCGAAACGTCTGTCACTAATCCTGGAAAGCTCCACGACACTGCAAAGGTGGCTCCGCATGCGTCTAATAATCTGCGCGAAAAAGCGCATATATCGACCTTGGATGTTGCTCCACCCTTGCCAGTATACAGGTGCAGCAACGCAGGTCCCAGTCTTGATGTAGTAACACGCATATCGGCGATATCGTCTCCACTTGATGCTCTGCCTGCAACCTTGCGTCAATCAGAACTGACATCTTCTTGGACATCACGAGCACTGCCTGTGAAGGGCCCTCTTTCTGAAACCCGCATTCCTGTCACCTCACCAATTCAACTTCAAATGGGCTTCGTGGAGGACGACAAATTACATTGCACCCCCATTGATGCTGCACTCAATCAACTAACACAGCCCTTGAAGCCCGTATTTAGGCAGACGTACCCTCCAGTGGGGATTGGAGGCCCTCGTCAATCACGTCGACGGACATACGGACACACTTTGAGGCCGTCGCCACTTAGAAACATCGCCACTTACTGTGACGAGTCGAAGCGCCACAGAGACTCAGATGGGCTTTCCAACATAATTCAGGAGCTTATTGATGAGGCCAGTGCTTGGGACGCAGACCTGTTCCACGATGAAAAGTTCAAGGCCATGTTCGATCAGTCACTTAAATACACCACATTGCGTCCCGAACGAAGTGTGGTAAGAGCTGACCAAAGATTTTCAGGTGAGCACTCATTAGCTAGTGTCACGGCTTGGAGCTGATGCGGACACCAAAAGGACAGCAATGCGTAACAATATTGGAAGAGCAAGAACCGTCATCGCCAGAAATACATACAGATATTTGATACACAATCTACGACGCCGTTTTCCGTGGTTGCGTGCCAGCACGAATCCATCCGAATAATGATACATACACAATGTACAGATAGCTATCGACAACATGAGCGAAAGAACAAATATAATTTACGACTTCGTTAGCCATTTCTTGAGATTCGTTTGTCCCGAGTTTTCAATGGCTTTCTTGATATCATCTCTCTCTACAACGCATCTGTGTTTCGTAAACGCTTTCGGCGTGGATGCCGTCGTAGCATTTACGCTGAGGAGAAATCTGGCTGCAATAAGGCCTTCGAAGGCCTGTTGAAAAGAAAATCGGTCATTTTTACGAATCGCGAACAGTGTTAGCATCAAACTAACCGACATCAGGATTTCTCGGCTGCAGCGCATCATTCCGATACTCCCTCCGTTCAGTTGCACCGGGGCAGAGGATGATGCGCGAACTTGGTCCTGAAATTTCTCCAGTAGCATCTCAAACGTAAATGTCGAATGTCCCGAGGTTTCAACATGTGTGATAGCCACCAGAAGACACAGTGCCGGATACGAAAGCACTAAAACGGTGCATAAGTCGCGGAATTGAGATCAAGTTACGCATTGGACATACAATGCAAGCTGGGATGTGATGGCCGCCGCCGCTGTTGTTTCATCGCCGTTTGCAGGGTTTCAAGATCTAGAAAAGGGCGAGTCTTGCTGAGCTGAGTTACTGAATGCAACTGTCAAGAAGCCGTCAGCTGAGCAGCCCAAGTCCAAGTCCAAGCAGACATACCAGGATACGGCGAAGAATCGAAAGATCCCGTGTGATACTATACGCCTCCTGAAACGCAGTTCGAACACTTTCGTCGTTCAGAAACCTTTCCACTGATGTCGTCCACTGATCTTGCCATTCGGGCACGACGGAGGCTTCATCTAGCGATGGCAGCAGAACATGACGCGAAAAGGTGTACCATTGATCCAAAGTTGTCGGTGGACTAGTCCTTAATGTCCGTCCTGAAAAGCGGCTCTTCACGCGCTTTTCCAGAAGTTGGATTGTATCGATTCTGCTTGACATTCCGATCACTGCCATCCCCTTATTTTCTGGACTAGCTCTGCAATTTTGCACAGCGTCTAGAAGACAGTATAGCAGGGACTGTCGAGGATGGAGAGCAAACAAATCGAAGCCATCCAGTATGATGATGACAGGTCGGTTCAGGCTGGACAAAACAGGAATGAGACTATGCAGTTGCGAGGATGGTGGCAAATTGACGCCTGTTATGCCTGGGTCGTTTCCTACGGTCGGTTCTCCCGTTGTCTCCTCTTGTGGGACGTTGTCGGCGTCCTGCATCCCGGAAAGCAAAGATGTGCCAGTTTGGTGTAACAACTGGACAGCGAGTTCTCGCAAGGCGTGCCTATCCGTAGACTGAAGCCAGCCACATAGACGAATTACAATGGATTGGTTTTGGAAGTTAGTGCTTAAACATTCGTCGAGAATCTAAACAGCGTTAGAACAGGACGAAAATAGTTTGATTGAGGGGACATACTGCTGATTTTCCACTTCCACGCGGACCTAATATAAGGCAACTGTTTCCCTCTGCTCTTTCGACGGTTCCCCGAAGTAGATCTACCAGTTGCTTCGATGCGATATCATTTGCAGTTTGTGGAGATCCTTCTGCAGTTGGGAGCACCGATGTAGCATGTAGATTGTGGAGCACAGCCTTCTTCTGAGCCGCTAAACAGTTTGCCAGTTCGAGACATGTTAAAGGACTAGCAGGCGAAGTATTCGTGGCATCCTCGTCGACTCCGCTTGGTTTATCCGCCGAGGCAGGTTTGGAAGCTGTTGTCTTCTTTCCTCGCTTTCCGGTGGATTTCTGATTTCGCGCTGTTGTTGTTGGGGGGCAAGGTTCATCTGGAACGTCTGTTAGAGTGGTAGACTTGCAATTAGATCAAGCCTTCGAGAACAATAATATAAGATATAAAACTTGCTTGTTTTTGAGTCCAGAACTACTTTCTTGGCCCCCGGGCGACGAGCTTTTACTTGGGTCATGGGTACCTCTGTTACAGCTTCTGTTGCTCCTACTTTCTCAATTGATACATCCAGGCCATCAGAGTCGCCTACGCATGCGGCTTTTGAAGCGGCTACGACAGGTTTCTTCGCTGCGGGTCGGGTGCGGGTGCGGGTGGGTTTGGGGGGTTGAGGGGTAGAGACCTGTGGTGTTCTGCTGGACCGAAGAGTTCTCTTGGGTTCTGGCTCCTCTACTGGAGTATCGTTAACATGTTTTCGCTTAGGAGGCATTAAGATAGATGTGAAGTTTGAACAACAGGGACAAGGAAGCTTGCAATGACCTGCGCGTGACGGTTTACGCGCTTTGTAACACATCGTGACCTCATTTAACTTTGTGACACTGACAAGTTTGAAGTCACAGGATAGTCATCAAGTGTTCGCGATGATCGTAGGTTGTTTAACATACGCAAATATGATTGCTATTAGTGAGTCCCAACGATCTAGTAGCTATTAATTAATACCAACAACTGAGTCCTCAAGTCTAAGAGCATATTCAACATGTAGATGTTATATGTAGCACGATATAACCTCATATTACTGCCACATACACCGCAAACAACCACAGACGTTTGGAGCGGTCCGAATGTGCGGTCCTCACTCAGAGCCAGGCACAGACAGGTGATGGTCATGTCCACCGCACAGTATGCCGGCTTGAGGCTGTGAATAATGGCGCACAGATGCTGGATATGCGGCGGTCATGGGACAACATTCCTAGGTCTGGTCTAATAAATTACAGAAAATACCAGAAACTCAGGAAAAGGGGCAATTTGATCAAATGAACAATTGGAAATGTCGCGATTTCAGGTTCTACCCAGATGGGTAGGAATACCACTGCGGGTTATTGTGTGATTGAGCCATGAGGGGGGCACCGGCATTCATCGCTCCTGGCTGACCAGACCAAGAGTTTTGATTGCTATTGTATTGAGGCTGGAAGTTCTGAGTGGCAGCCATATTCGTATTCGGCCAGTACGTCGAAGTCCGCTGCGAGAATGCTGAAGGGTTCTGGGAAGCTGTACTCCCTTGTATGCTTTGAGCAGAATACGGGTTGTAAGTATCGTTTAAAGTTGAGGGCCCCAAAGTTGGTTGTTGAGGTGTAGTACCTCCCATTGACGTCGATGTGCTAGTAATGTTCAAATAAGCTAAGAATCTTGTCTTCTACAGGTGATGATACTGACATTTGAGAAGATGATGAAGTTCGGGGTGAAAAATTGGTCAGATGGGAAGAGATCGCATTGCTATTGGAATCTGTCAGTCAGTTATGTGGCGGAGTAATCAAGGCTCAACCTACTTATAGAGCTCATGAGGGTTGTATTGTATGTTCGAAACCGCATTGCGCGTGGGTTCAGGCCTCTGAGTAAACATCGTCGACGCAGGTCTTACAGCACTTTGGGAAAAGGTATTGCCATAAGCTAAGGAAGGATTGAATGGCAGTCGAGAAGCAGGTGCGGGTGCGTGGTGAACCTGAGCCACGTTCGTGTTATGCAGGGACTGAGGTGGCACAGATGGTTGGGGACGAGGTGGCGTTGGAAGTGAGAGACGAGTGGGTTGCGGAGTGGAAATGTTCATGTCGTTGTTTGTTGGATATAGGGCTGATTGGCGGTGCATATTCGAGCTGGGTAGATTCGGATGGAGGGAAACCGAGTTTCTAAACCCTTGTGGAGAACTCAACTGGCTTGGTGGAGAAGATGATGTAGTGAGTGTAGGCCGAACACGGGGGCTTCCTGAAAATGAAGGCTGAGCGTAACTTGTGTAAGCAGGTTGGTGACCTGGGATGTGAGGCATAGAAGGACGCTGATAGCCAGAGTGGGTTGGTGGAGTGGGTTGTTGATAAGTAGGTTGTGGGCTGGGGTTGGAAAACTGAGAGGGTTGTTGGTAGATAGGTTGGACAGTTTGATTGGTAGTGGGTGGGAGAGGTCGCGAAACAGGTTGTTGATAAGTAGGTTGAGGACTGACGTTGTGTGGAAGTGGAGCGTATTCATAGTTGGGTTGAAGATTACTAGGTTGTGGGTAGACGCTTGAATGTTGCTGAGCGGCTGTTTGCAAAGGTCCACCCGGTTGATGATTGGATTGATTGTTCCCTTGACTAGAAACAGCTGACTGTTCTTGGTACGTTGGTTGGGTTACATTTACGGGCTCAGGTTGCCCGTGGTTGGATTGTGAGCTCAGATCGTGAGATAACAAGGGCGCAGGCTGAGCAACTGAGAATAACTGCGAGTCGATCGGCGATAAAGCAGAGCTCGATGCACTCGAAGGTCTTGACCAGTTTACTTCGGATTCGTCCGGACCAGGCTCAGCGGTAAAAGCAGGCGGGGGCTCTGGCTCATTCCTGATCGCTTTTGATGGTCCTCCATGGCTGACAGAACTCGAACCTTGGAAGGATTGACCATAGCTTGGAGCTCCTTTCTTTTCAATCCGTAACGGATTGACAGCTGCAAGACCAGATTCCGACAATGACACTTTCTCTGTGCTCTTACGCTTAGCGTGCGATGTGGATGTGCTAAGCACGGGAAGTTGGGATGAGCTACTGCTGCTGCTTTGTCCATAATTCTGTCGCAACTCCATCGAGGCTAGTTTGCTGGAAATCGCTTCAAAAGCAGCTTCGTCGTAGGTTTCCCAGCCATCTTCGTCCGTCTGGAGGTTTGCTGCATCCAGGGCAGATTGGAGGGACAAATCTGTTGCTCTTGATGTCTTCTGCTCGAACTCCTGCTCGCTGTATGCTGGCGGCGGGGGTGGAAGGTTATCGGGGAGGTCGTGCTCTTGATGCATTGAGTATCACAGACTGAAGGCAATGTGGGTGGTTGAAGGGAAAAATCTCTTGCCTTATTATCTCAACACCCTTTAAGATCACAACTTGACAGCAGGCTTAGCCCGGACTGCCCATTGCGGCCGAATGAATGTGAGGCAGTGTGTACCTTTTCGCGATGACATGCGTCCAAGTTATCCCTTGAAATTTAATTTAAAAAAAGAATATAAAAAATCATAAGCTGATTATAACAAGTGTTTTCTTCATATACAACCAATGGACATGTACATAAATAATAGATTCAAGAATCACACGAAGGCATTATAAGTACAATCGTGAACCATCTCTGACTGTGAGAAAGTACTGGGGAACTTGGAGGGAGTTAGGTAGATTTACTATCATTTAGGTAATCTCCGTCTCCAAAGGATTTTTGTTGGTCTAACGCACACCCTCACAGCCGTGCTGTCGCTAATGGGCAGTAACTTCCGTCTTTGGTGCGGACGTAGAAGATGAAAATTATCGTGCAGACCTCACGATTGCTTACAGGTGACCCTTTCTATGTGATGACAACTTGCGCCCCAACCACGATGTGCTCCAATATGGCTCAAAGTTTCAAACTTCAATTCCTTCCAAGTTTGTACCCTGTTATTGCGTCATCTGTCAAGCAAGGATCTGTTGTATTCACACTAAAAATACTCACAAGTTTTGGGAGTCGGACGTAGGCATCCGTTCCTATAACACAGTCAACACACTGTCGACCAAAATAGGTTAGAATCTTACCCCAACCGTCCAACGACACCAGGTCTAGCGATCCCCCGAAGTACCTGAAAAATAAAGAATTAACAGGAGTGTGCATGACGGAAATGGTTGAACAGACGTTGCGTAGATATGGCTCATCGGTAGACCGATGCCAATGCTCTTTCTTGACAAGGCCTCGTGGTTGCCCGACTTTTTGTCGTCGATTTGTTCATCGATCGTTGCTCGTAAACCCTTGTCACTCGAGCTTGCATTACGAAGAGCATCGATGCGCTCATATCCAAGCCTTTCCGCATTCCTGACATGTGAAAATGAGAATAGGTCGGAGGGACGCATGGCTTCATTCTGAGCATTTCGGAGTCCTCCACCTAGGTGCCAATGAGCATTCCTTGCCTGAAAACGTCCACAATGTATCCTACCTTGGTCTGATATCCGAATTCCAACGTCATGTTCACCTGCAACTATCGTAACTTGGATTGGTGGAACTGTATCGCGGTTTCGGTGGTTAACATGTACAGCTCGCATGGACTAGTGAATCCATCGTGAATCAAGGGAATTATATGAGATTGAAGAAAAAACGTACGTTTTTTAGAAGTTCGAATATAATATAGCTATATTAGAGAGTCAGTGACTGAGGATGACCACTTCGTAGACAACTCACTCCAGATGTTCTCGGATGTACGCAAACTGAGTATCCAAATGACCCTCAATCTGAATCGCCGGTGGTTTGTTGTTAGAGTCACTCAAGAGATTCGTAGACAGTGTCTTGTTCTTGTAGAGAATATCCACACAACGTTCGACGCTCCGCCGAACATTAAGGCCTGTAAAGATTATACCAACATGTGGTTCACTTTGTGATTCCATTCCATGCCCAGAAAATCCCTTCGAAAGCGCAATATGATGTTCAGCCAAGACTCGACGTGAAATTCGAGATACGAGCATCCTTCGCATGAAGGAGTCTAGCTTGTCGGGGGACAAATAGGGGGAAGACAGGGATAATCCTAAGGATAGGTTAGGGATTACTGGAGCGCTGATTATGCTGATGAGTCTTCGAGGTGATACATAGGGCATAAATGAAACACGAACTGCTCATTGAGGAGTTCAGCAACAAAGTCGCAGAATTTGTTGTTCTCCTCGATAGTAGTGATTGGGGGATAACGACGGAACCTGTCAAACATAAATCGGACTTGGTTTGTAGCATTGCGCTGAAGCGTACTTTTCGAACGCCGACCAATACAGCTATGTTCTTCGTCTTAAAATATGAAAAGATAACAAAAGGACATCAACTAACCTCATAAACCTTTGCAACACCCTCCTGTGTTACAACAATGTATGGTAATGCCTGTAAATCGCGCAAGCGATGGGCTATCCTGACAGGTAGTTCGGTCCTGACATAGTTTGCACTCTGCTATATTGTCAGGCAGTTACGGATAGCACATGATTGTAAAAGGCGAACTTTGATCAACCGTTCGTCAGTCATGGAGCGACCGAAGTATACCTGGCAGAGTTTCGGTCAAGATGCGGTTACGACGAGCAGGCAAGAATGAACTTACAAGCTGACGAAGGGTGAGTCTTTTCGCTTCTTTAGAGGCATAAAGCTCTAGTTGACGATTTTGATAGAAATGTAACGCTGTGTTTTCTGGTGCTCGAGAAGACAGACATCGAAGAAATCCAAACGACAACGGCCGAATTCTAGGTGGAGCCTGTTTAACGTGGTGAAGCATCCTCCTGTGAGCTGTATGTATGACCAACAAACACCATAGATATTTGTGAGCACGAAGCGGAAGGAGTTGAAACTATGAGAGTTGTAAAGATAGTTGAAAGATGTTTGAAATGCAATGTGCATGTCGGTCAATTGTTCAATTGCTGTTGACTCTCATGAAGGCTGGACCCCGAATCAGAGTGGACACAAGCCTCCGAAGAGCCGATGATGACTTTGAATACTTTATGGAGATAATTATTTCGATCTTGTTACAATATAAATCTCATTCTAAAGTCTTATTTTTTCTTCATTTTTCTTTCATTTTTTATAGAATTTATTTTGAACAATAAAGACTGAAACCATCTGAATTTAAGAAGAAAATAAAATAGTCTTGAAATGGTTAAGACTGTCAACATGTTGTTTGAACGTTCAACTTACATAAGAGGCCTGTCTTCTCAATGTTCATCTCCTCCAGTCATGACTGAATCCAAAAGAGTTGAAACTGATGAGCTTCGTCGTGAGCTTGACTCTTCAGACCGTTTCTCTCTTTCAACTGGGTAATATTTTCACTATTATCAAACATATCTCCTTCTAACCGGTTTATGGTTCTTTCATCAACATTCATAGAATAGACGATGATCTTACTCAACGTTTGAGAAGTGTAGGTGCCCGTGTCAGAAAGAGTAAGCATTTCGACTTGATTGTTATCTACTCTCTTTTGATTATCATATCGTTAGATGTGACGGAGGGCTATCGCACCACACCATCTTCCTTCAGTCGTGCTCAGACCACTGGCGCCATCTTTACTTCCATGAGGGATGCCATGATCGATGCGTACGGGAATACATCTACCACCAGAGATGACCAGAACACGGATCCACGCGTACTTAAACGTTCTCGTTCATTCGAAGCAAGCAACGAAGCTCAGAGTAATGACTCAGAGTCAACTACTACTCAGCTGAATGAAGCAAGGGTGCCCCGACCAATCAGACCTCTACGCACCCCGTCTCGACCCTTCTTGAGTACTCAGTCCATGCCCGTCGGGGCTTTCAGCATGGGCATAAGGAGGGAACAAGATGGTCCAAGTGCCAATAAAAGGGAAACAACAACTATTGAAGAGGATGACTGGAGTGGGGAATCCCTTTCTCAACCGTTCCAGCCCATGGTCCTAGAATAGACACGGGTAATTGACTCGTACTTTGCTTTGATATCTCCACTGATTCATTTTGTGTAGTAATCTTGGTTGTATCTCTTTATGGTATCAGCGGAAACGAAATATATGTCATCGTGCGCCTACAAACTCCTTTCTGCAGGCAGGCTCATACTTTCTCCCGAACCGAGTAAAACAACCTCAGTCATATGTCTTCCTTAGCAAACCGATTCTCATCCTTCCCCCACGAGTAACTTGATCTAAATTGGGTTAACTTTAATTCTGTATAACACCCAGAATTCGAAAGCAACAGCTGAGCAGGGACATGAATTCTGAGGACATCCACAAAAACCCACAGACGCAAGATTGCAGTTTTGTTTTTTTCCTTCAAGGGCTTCGAAAGGGTCTACACTTACCACCGTTGTATGCAACGTAGTTCTGGCCCCTTGAGCCACCCACGATGAGCTCATTTTCCGGTTTTATATTCTCAATGACCCAGGGAAACACAAGACAGCTATGTATAAAATGACTATCGGTTTGGCTCGTACTTGAACAGCATCCACAGTCCTCGTAAATTTTTCCAGTAATGCATGTTACTCAACGCACATACTTCACAGTCCAGACTTCGGACTATCAGTATATGAGGTCAGTGTCCGGCACGACATTTCCCAAAACTTTTGCTTAATTGTTCATGCATTGTAGAGGTGACCTATGTGCGCTCGTCAAACAATCCTTTCGTACCTTGCGGGTCAGTATTACACCACAACCTGACTTGAAGAGAAGGTTGCCCAGCTTGCGAGAACTATTTCCTCCCGCGCTATTGAACTGTTCCAGGTACGTGCCGATGACATTGGCACCTGCATTTGCTAGACTCGTGTTCCAAAAATGGCTGGGGTGCACTTCGACTTTCCACCAACGTCCGATATTGATTGGTAACTCTCCGGTTCTATAACAGTATATGCATATTGCTTACTCAAAAAAACTTGAAAGCCACCTACCACCTATAACTTCGATCAGTGAATGGACTGAAGACTCAAAGCGTCCCAGGAAAAGGCAGAAGGAAGAATTTTATTCGCAATCTCACGTTCTTGGTCGACAAGCCCAATCCTCGTGCGAGGAAGAACTAAGACATTTGGTAAAGCGAGCAATCCCTGGCGAGACTGAAGGTCTGCCGCTGCGCATTTGGTTCAAGTGCACTGCAACGGTAGAAACGTCCGAAAAAACGTCGTAGACATGCGGATACGTCGGTGAAAGCAAACTGTTCGGCGACACATTCGTACAGCTCACCTGAAATGAAGTACGTGCGTTTTTTACTTGCAAACTGCTTATGCCAATTTTGCCGATTTGCATAGACCTTGGGTATGCTCGTGTGGCCGCGAGTTCAGTCAGGCATTAAAATAATTACTGCTTGTACACAATCGCCTGAAGGAAGTCCGATTGACTAGAGATGCTCAGCATTACGCATCCTAACACATTGCGAGTCAATTTTACAATTTTGAATTTCTATCAGTCCTTGATTTAGGAGCATATCGTAGCAACAGAGTCAAGAATCTTCCCTGTCTTGCCAAGGGCTGCCGTGAGATGTTCTCTGACGCCGCCATGAGGAATTTAGCAAACCTAATAATAAACTTTTGTGCTAAAAGTAGTATCGTAACTCGAGTTATTCGGGTAGGTGTGTATCGATTGCCTACTAGTAGAGTGGTTTGTATGTCGGGGCGCAGCCTGCGTAATCTCAAGGTCGCGTTCAAATCTAATACACCCAGCTGCCAATAGACGCTCGTGCATTTTCCGACGGTTATTCAACGCAATAGGAACTGCTGGGTGCTGGTAGATACTAGTATAATCCGAGGCTTTAAGCAAGAACAACAAAATTGGTTAGTAGCAGCACCGCATCTCGGCTGGCTATTAGATGGCGGAAAACGTCTATGTCACCTGTTTATGCTGTGTATGTTTCCACACTAAAGTGGGCTAACACGACATATTGGTACATACGGTAAATGCCTTGTCGCGGCAATCATTTCGAAGTAGTGAAATTACAAAGTGGGAGGAGCGGTGTGATACTAGATACACATATTGAATTATAGGCGCTTGAAAAGGCGTAAAGTTACATGGGGGGAAGAAGGTGATGGTCGAAACCGAGGTGCGTGTATGTAGGTTGTAGCAAAAGGGAGAAGTGGCGGAAGTGCGTCATAGTGCCTAGTGATAGCCCAGGGACTGATGAGCACCCACAGCAACCATTCCTTCGAGGGTGAGTCGCTCGTGATGCATGAGACTCTTTTGGAGGGTATCAGGGTAAGTGTAGTGCCACCGGCGGTGATGATCTCTAGCACGGTAAATCATGAAAAGTGAATGCCAACTTCATGAAACGCAGAGAGGAGTCTGGAAAAGGGTATCAGTACGCTGGGATGCGATATAAACTGCGCCCTGCTGATAGGGTGCGCGAGCCGGATGTGGGTTGGGATTTTCGGCTTACTTTAGCAGGTCGTCAACGTCCATCTTAGCAGCACGACTCTCGGTATGACCAAGTTCTTCCAGAACATCGTCAACGAGTGTGGAGATATTTCTGTCATCGTCCACCGGCTATACAACAAACATATAAGTGTTTAGCCCGAGCCACCGCCAAAACGGGCAGATTGCGTACCATCTCTTGCAAAGCCAGCCATGTCTTACGATTCTGTTCTAACATCTTCATTACCCCCTTTGCCTGGAAATTCCCTCGCAGCGTTTTGTTTGGTCTTGAAAAAATGATCCGGTTCATGCCATCGAACTCTTCGAATTTTACGGGCGGTGGGGGATCTAGAGGAACAAGTCTAATAACAGAAGACTCGACTTGTGGGGGAGGCCGGAAATCATTTCTTGAAACGTTAATGATGTTATCTACTTTGGCATACAGCTACCGACCAGGTTTATTCAGAGCTTCTCGTTACGAATAACGGAAACTTACCTGTACATTTGCGGATAATCGTGACCACAATGCTGTCCCTGGCCGAGCCACGAGACGAAGGGCAAATTCTCTCTGAAACATCAGAATCGCTACTCGAAATAGCGGGCGATGGGATAGAAGCCGAAAGACTAATGGTGACGAAATTTGGTACGGTGTATTGGAGATGCACACTTCAAAGTATGGCAGGTCGGCTTTGACAAAATCTCCGATGTGGACATTCAATTTTCGTTGTTCTGGCCTATTAGCACGACCAGCCAATGTCAAAAACCATACCAATACATGAGCAAGCTTTCTACTCACGTTCCTTGAACCCTTTTGATAACCTCCGCCGCCATACGTGGGTCCATTTCAATAGCATGTACCATCTTGGCTTGCTCAAGGATTTTGACCGTCAAATTACCAGTACCAGGGCCAACTTCCATCACTGTATCTGTAGGCTTTAAATTTGCCTACATCATGGTTTTCTCAGATAAACTATTCAGACAAGGCGAAGAGCTAAGGACCAACCGCATCTACAATCCTTGGATGGGATGAGTGCTCGCCATCTTTACGGGTGTAAGAGATTCACAAACTTTTGTGCTGTTGCAGGATTTTTCAAAATATGCTGACCGAACCGTGCGGTATTGAAGATGGGGTTTGTCATTTGAGAAGACCCTGCATCCTTTTTCTTAGGAGCTGGTTGGTGTGCCCTAGAAAATTTTTCTGTTGTTGCTCGAGGCATTTTGGAGAGGTTTGGTTGTAGAGATTAGCAGCAATCACAGACAAATGAGCTTGACCCCACGATCAAACAGTGTTAACGGTAGATGCCGAGAGCCGGTGTTACACACCAGCTCGTCCATCTCCGAAAACAATTTGTTGAATATCCAACAGACTTCAAACTCCACAACAATGCCCACAAATCAACCTCAACTAGGGAGTGTTGCTATTTACACCCCCAAGTCAACTAGAACCATACAAGTGTCTGCTGATACTTGTCATGATTTATCTCTATTCAAGGGTATATAACTCTTTCAAAAGTATATCTCATTCCAAACAAGACTCTAACTTGTTTACCAGAAATACTGAAAGAGTACAGAAAACTCGATGATACAATCGTCGTGAGGTTGAACAGAGCCAACGCTGCAATGCGCGACCAAGACCGTATGCATTCGAGTTCATCAACAGAGAACTTCCAGGACCAGGCTTGTGCTTACCTATGGAGAGAATTGGTCGGTGAGTTTAATCCGCATTTCATTCGACTTTTCTAATGACTTTTGATTTAGACAACTGGAAGCGGCGTACTCAGTTAGTCCAGTTCTGTTCGTCGGTGGTGGATCAATCATTGGCCGAAAAGCGCGCTAGTCTAGCGGATAGCACAGATGCAGCAACGCAGAGGAAAACCCAAGCTAGCATCTTTGAGGAACAAGTGAAGGTACGTTTCATGCATTTGCCTAGGAATCGACGTGTTCATAAAACTGTCAACAGAGGAACCATGTCCACAACGAACTTACAGTTGAAACTATTGTACGGAAGCGGGCAGTGGAAGGTCAGCTCAAGTCATGTTACAAATAAATTGGAGTGTTGAACTGACCGAGTAGTATCATACAGCCTTTAGGTCTCGTTGCCAGTACTTTGTACCTCCACGTACCGACGAAGAAGCCCGTCAATTGTGGGATCAGGCTCAAAGGTAGCCTATGTTAAAGTATACATCGACATCCCAGGTTCCAAAGCCCTCCACACCCAAACCAGACAAGATAAGAGTTATTATCTGCTGCTGGAATTGATCAGAGAAGGTCGCAACATAGGCCACCTAAGAAGGCTCAGGGATTTCGTGCTTTTAACAGAGGTCATAGAAAGTAATTTAGTTATATGATATTGGACTTTCTTTGTACGCCACATTCAAGGTTCTGTCCAATTCTAATAGATTTTAATGCAATTTGCTAAAGATGTTGTGTTATGGATAATTTATGAATATGATTATTATAATGAGACATTCATCACTGGTATGTAGCAGTGGGAAGATATGACGCAATGATGGCTGGGATTCTTCTGTAGTGGCAGATTAAGCATCGATGCATTTCATTGAACCTCTCTCTTCAACCTCTACGTTCAACCCTTACATAGATCACAATGCGTACCAGTGCATCTCTCGCCTCGCTTTTTACTACGAGCCTATTTCTCCTGGCGAGGTCTGCAAGCGTGCCCGATTTTATTCTGCAGTCTCCGTTAAGCACAACCTTCGACAACAAGGTCCCGGTCCAGCTCGGGGTTATGAGTCGCTGTCCAGACGCGCTGTTGTGTGAAACGACCTTTAACAGGGTCTTGGAACGCGTACAAGATAAAGTTGATCTTTCTTTGGTTTACGTGGGGAGGTATATATTTGACAGCATCTGTCCCAAATGCTCACGCGCTGACTACTTATTCTCATACCGTAGGATTGATTCTACTCAACCTGACTTCGGAGTGTGGTGTATGCACGGTCCAGAAGAATGTGCAGGAAATGTTCAACAACTTTGTGTGCACAAACATACGCCTTTCAAGAAATGGTGGGAGTTTGTTCAATGCCAGAATTATGAAGGTCGTTATAAGGTTGGGGAGCCGGATGTCGCGTTCAAGTGTGCCAAAGTCGCAGGTATAGACTGGGAACATAGTGGCGCTGGTGAATGTGCAGGATTCGATGCTAGCGGTAAGGCGGAAGAAGGTATCACTCTCCTACAGGAAAGTGTAATCCTAGGCAAGAAGCTGGGAATAAAGTGAGTCGCCCATACCATGCATGTAGTGTATGATCCTTGTGTTGAAGTGCCATGCAGGAACAGTTGCACTGTTCTCATCAACGAGAAGGCTGTCTGTGTACACGACGGAACTTGGAGGTCTTGCGAGGTCGGTAGTATTAACACTCTGCGATTGCTTTTTTCCACGTTGCTCATTTTTCTGTTGTTAGAATGGCCATGAGATCAGTGACTTCGTCCGACAAATTGAAGAAGAATATGAGAGACTGAATCAATAGCTAATCAATTAAGCGGATAGTGGTCCATTTGTAGGGTCATCTCCATTGTACGATATCTTTTGCATGCGTAACAAGCATGTGTTCATTACGGGTGTGGGTGTGGTGGGCGGGAATATAAATCTAAGGACTGAGTCTGCGGAATGACGATATACAGTGGGGTCAACCCCACACTAATGCATACATAATGACCAAAGTGTTGACGGCTATTAGTGGTACTGTATTTGGGGAGTATTGGTCAATAGGATATTTGCGAAATAAAGGAGCTGAGTTGACGGACTTCTCATCAATGTGCGCACGGCGCTAATAAGGTCAATGAGACGGGCTTTCACGCCAACTTCTTGTGGACCAGCGAAACCATTCTGGTCGTATGTCTGCTGATATCCGGCGTTTGGGTCACGTACTTGACGAGATGTTGATACCCAACCGACTGATAAAGATACTTTAGCAAAGACATGCTATAGAAATGACCGAGATACACGTACTTCTAGCCAGAAAACGCTCCTCATTCAAAATAGCAATGGCGTTAATAATTAGCAGGGAGACATAGAAAATAGTTCCGAACAAAGCCATGAGTAAGAAGAAAGAAAACGAATTAAAGGACGCTGAGAGTGGGACTGATGATGATTAAGAGCAACGACATTCACTCTAAACTTAGGCTACACTCACACTCATTCGTGTCAACAACGGTGCATCACGCTCATGTAACGCGTCACGCGTCAACCTTTCTCTTCCATCTTCGCTAAACTTTTATAGTTGCTTTAGCAATGCAGGTCTACCAGAGACAGGGTATGTTTTCAATTTCTTGCCAATTTTTATTATAATTTGAACTTTTTTTAGTTTTACGCGTACTTCAGCGTCCTTCACTGTCTGCTGGTCTGTTCACCTCTACTCGGCGAAAGTAGGTATTCGCCTAGTAAACACCCGGGCAGTAAACTTATCACATACCACATAGTGTCGGCTTTTTGAAACCTTTGGACTGGGTGAAGGAGCGACTTGGACCTGGTGTCAAAGAGCTACAATCGGAGGAAGAAATTCAGGCGGCAAAGGAGAAAGCCAAGGAGCAGGGAACCGGCGGTCTTTTCGATGAGGTGGAAATTGTTGAACCTGCACTTCCCAAACCCTCCAAAGAGCACAAAATCTTTGATAAACGAGAACCACCAAAGAAAAAACCCGACTCCGTAAGGCACACAACACAAATCTCGCCATTTCTCTCATTAACACTCCCCTACAGCACAAATACTCTACCGCCAACTTCAAAATCTCGCACCGCAAGCTGAACATGTTAGGACGACAACTTTCTGGCAAACCTATTGATTATGCCATTTTGCAGATGCAGTTCAGTGAAAAACGAGCAAGCAAGCGCATTATGAACATGTTGGCGACAGCGAGGGACCATGCGGCTAGATATAAGAGGCTAGAGGAGTCAAAACTGGTTGTTGGTATGTATCAGAACAATTACTGTGCATCTCTACAGCTTGTTTATACTGTTTAATAGCGGAAGCATGGGTTACTAAAGGCCCACGACCACCGACGAGGATTGAACCCAGAGGACGAGGACACTACGGTACCCGTACACATCCTGCTTCCAAACTCACCGTAGTTCTTAAAGAGGGTAAAACGCTGGAGCAACAGAAAGCAGATGCACGAAAGCGCAAGCTTAAGAAAATCGTGTCTGCTGCATTGGTTCGCGAAGACCGTCCAATCCGCAACCCGTCACCAACATGGGGCTGGTAGTTTAGCCAATGTATAGACTCTATTATAGTATTTAATAATGAATGAATGCAATGCTTAATACTCCATTGAGATTGTTATTACTGTTAGAAAAGAGATTTTTGGACGTGTATGTCTAAAAATAGTCATAATTTCTGGATTAGGACACGTTGACAAGTGAAAGTCTGTTGCAACTGATATTGTTTCTCTTTACACCTGGTCCACCATGCCAAAATCCTGGCATTCACTCCCTTTCGTTTTACTCGCCTCTCTGGTTTCTGTACTTGCTGCTAGTCAATCCTTTGAAAATGAGGCTATCGTCCGAAGCGTAGAACTTGGTGGTTCCATCGTACACGTCACAACTACCTACGCGGTCAAGGCACTCGACGGTGGTTCAAAAACATATACCATCGCTCTAGGACGCGATGAAAAGGAACACAGCAGCTGGCTTGAGGCAAAAGTAAAGGGCTCTACTGTCCCTCTACCCCTCAAAGAGCGCACCAACCAGCCTAACAGGTGCGCTACTCGTCGTGGTAGAATCCCACAACGCTCCTGACATTCACCTATAGCAACTATGCTCTCTTTGATGTTACCCTTCCGAAAGCACTCCCTGCAGGACAAACCATAAATCTCGTTCTTGAGGCTATTCAGTCTCATGTCACTCATCCCTGGCCAGAGACAGCCAGACAGAACGATGACCAAGCTTTGAAGTACACCTCCAACCTCTTCGTATTGAGCCCGTATACAACCACCGTACAGCGCACCAAAATCAAGTAAGTACAACACTCTTGTGTGAAATACAAATCAACTTATCATATTCTCTTAGGGCGCGAAACCCTCAAATCATCTCATTCACAACACCCGAACGTGTTGGTAAATTTGTGGCCGATGGCGAGGCTGCCAGCAAGTCTGGCGCAACAGTTACATACGGTCCCTTCAACGATATTCCTCCAAGCACTTCTTCAACATTCCTCGGCAAGTATCAGCAACCAGTTATTGTTCACTACGGCCACGACCAGCCCGTCTTGGAGATCCTCAGTCTTAACCGCGCCGTCGAAATCAGTCATTGGGGAGCCAATCTCAACACACAAGATGACATGGTTCTGCACAATGCTGGTCCCAAGTATGTGTTCAAGGCTTCTCCTTCAATACTCTTTCGATAGTTAACGGTGGTCTTTGCGCAGACTCAAGGGTCATTTCTCACGTTTGGACCACCAGACACAGGCCTTCTATAAGCGACAGGCTCCCCACGTCCTCCCCGCTCTCACCCTTCATCTCCCGGCGGGTGTGCGCAACACGTATTACTATGACCTGATTGGCAATGTCTCGACGTCGCGTTTGCGCGTCGCTCCTTCCGTGCCTAAGAACAAACAAGGCACTTCCTTCAGCGTTTTGGAGATGAAGCCACGATACCCGCTTCTTGGCGGATGGAACTATACGTTTACGCTTGGGTGGGATTCTCCTTTGGCCGATTTGGCTAGCTACGACAAGTCGACTGGACGCTATTATGTTGAAGTTCCTATCATGACACCAATCTTGGGCGCTGTTGTCAACAACGAGGAGCTGAAAATCGTGCTCCCAGAAGGCGCCACGTAGGAGTTTTGCTTTCTAGTTTGATTCGCATTATGCTAAACGCCTTGGTAGTGATGTTGAATTCAGCACTCCGTTCACCCCGGTTTCCTCGACATTGGGTACCCATACAACATACTTGGACACAGTTGGACGACCGACTATCACATTAAATTTCAAAGACTTGACAGTCAGACATGCCGACAACGTTTATGTGAGTGCACTTTGATGATCGTTTTGGGTTGCGCGCTTATTTTATTTGGCTTGCAGATTTCTTACAAGCTGTCAACCATGGCACACTTGCAGAAACCTCTTGCGGTCGCGACTGCGTTCCTTGGTCTGTTTGCTCTGGGCTTCATTGCGCGACGGGTGGACTTGACGTTGCACCAAAAGCCAAAGAAGAACTAGATAGCTATGTATTGTTATTGACTAAACTACAGTGGGTGGTACAAATGCATGTGAGAGTCGTTAATTATGGTAGGATATCTTTTCTTCGCGCGCAAAGCTGTGAAGGGTCATTATTTGGCAACCAGGGGGTCTTGGTCCTCTGGAAAACAAGGGGATATGAGGATGACAATTGTTTGAATAATGGATGAGGAGAAACTTACGGGGTTGGGGTCATGAAGATATTGAAATGGCCACTCATGGTTAGACAACGATAGTAGACGTTTATTGTCTCCTTGCTCTTTGGCAGTTCATACTGAAGCATGCTTCCCATCCATTTCCACTTTCCGTGTAAAAATCCTTCGTGTTTCCTACCGAGCATGAGCTGCATGGGGAGTTCGTGCGTTCCTGTGCTGTTGTGGATAGTGACAGGATAGACGGTTGTTTGGTTGACATGAAGAAATAGCTGATCCTGATAGATGTAAAATGAAGGAGGATTCTTGACATTTGGAAGGATTGTCATATTCCCTGGTGTTTCTACAGAGAGAGATGGTCAGAATAGAATAGATTGGATATATGATAAGACTATTATTATTACCTGTCTCCTGAGGACCCAAATGCCTTGTATGACCATCATAAGCAATAGGACCCATTGCTTCTATTATTGAAGCGCCTGCTACCGTTGAACCCATTGATCTACCGTACATACCCTCCCATGTTGGAATTGCTGCTATGAAAGGGATGCATAGGAGTAAAAGTAATGGGATGAACATGATGGGATGATAGACATTCTAAGTGCGTGTTTTGTAGATTATAAGTAGTACTTAAAAGTGCGGAAAAGCATCGCTACTGAAACTGAAATAAGTCCGACCGAGTTTGAGGCGAAGTGTGGGGTAGTTTAAATCCCGTGACCGTCAAATAAATTCTTTGATTTTTCCGAATTGTTCTGTTCTTTTAAAGCGTCCTCCTCTGATGTTCAGCTGTACTCCTAAAACAACCTTGCTCTCAATTGCTCAACGTCAAATAGCATCACCAGCTTTTAATACTTGGATTAATACACATCATTCTGCTAATTCTATTTCAACTAATGCTTCAAATAATCAACAGAATGAATTGCCTCGCTTCCTTCGAAGAAAGGCTCTACAAGATCATTCTACCGAGAAACAAGCTGAATCACAACGTCGTCCTTCCACGTCAACATCTACAAAAATATTTCGATCCCGTCATTACGACCCGGAGAAGCAACCAGACCCAAAGTCTGAGATCCGGTTGTTGGAACCACATGTACTCTCGGCCCGTCTAAAGAAGCTATGCGACGCTGGTAAAATAGACGATGCTGTCAGTATGCTTAAAAACGCACCTCTCGACGCCCAAAACACACCCGTGTGGAATACTCTAATATGGGAAACCCTAAAGGCCCAACGCTACCAGCTGAGTTACCAACTATATGTCGATGTACGCCTTCGCTATTCATTCCTTTTTAACTCGAATTAACACTTTCGAATAGATGAAGAGGAAAGGATTTAGTCCAACCATTCGTACCTTCCAAACCTTCTTCAGTGGTCTCGCACGAATAGAAAATTGGCCCGTCCATACGAAACAGCTCAACAATGCGCGATCGTTTTATGACCAATATCGTCAACATGTCGCGTCAATGAAACGCGCCGACCCAAATGACCCCACACTTTCCATAGACCCTCTCGCTGGTTACATTCGCATTCTCGGAAACGCAGGTCATTATCAAGAAATATTCGACGTCTATTACGCTATGGACAAAGACGGCCCGCTCGCACCCAATCAATTCATTTATACCGCCATGTTTCAAGCCATAGTCGCAGCGAGAGGTGATACCCCAGAGGGCGGCGCAAAGGTTGGCTCCGATGCCAAACTTCTTTGGAATCAAATGATCAAGGCCTCCAAGAAGGGCGAGGGTTTTACTCCTGATTCCCATACCGTTGTAGCAGCTATTACTGCCATGTCAGGCGCTCCTGAACCTTACCATGCCTTCGCTCTCGACATCATCTCCGAATATTATGGTCTTCAACTTAACCAGCCCATTTCAAAACCTGGAGAGCTCGCCCTACAACCCGAATCTCTGTACGCCATCCTCAAATTCTGTAACGCGACCAAAAACTATAATTATACCACCCAATTCTGGCAACAAGTAAAACGGAGACCAGACGAGATTGGAGGCATTAGTATTCTGGACAGAGGACATGCAGAAGAAGTCATAAAGGCTACTCTAGCATTAAAGGAGCCTGGGGTGGGTTACCATTCACTTGACATTCTCGAATGGATGCTCCGCATGGAGATCACATCTGCGAATGGTCCCAAAATCCGACCTGCTCTATCCACATACAGCTTGGTGATGCAGGCATGCTGGCGAGGAGGCGAATGGTCTTCTGCTCTCCGCACGTTCGAGCTTATGACAGGATACCACTCGCATGATTTCATGGACGGGTCTGTAGCTGCTGTCCCCAGGCTCGACAATCGCGGCCAAGGTCGTAGTCTTCCTGCTAATGCCGAGTTAGTCTCATCTATGGTGCGTACCGCATTGGCAAGAAGGAACCGCGCGGATGTCAGGCAGGCTTTACGTATTACAGATTACCTTGGCTTCAGACAGCTTGTCTCCACCAGAGATGCCCCAAGCAGGGGCGAAAACATAAACAAGCTTGTAAAGAATAGGACCTTTTTCGCTGGAAAGCTTGCGGCTGCAATCGTCGATGCCTTCGATTTTATAATGCAGGATAACAGCAAGTATGCACAGCCAGAGGAGGCGGCCAAGTGGAGAGCACTTGCAGCCCAGGCCCGAGAGTACGTGACAAACGCTGAGCGACCAAGTAGCAAGCCCAGAGCCCAGCGTTCGAACTCATTGGCTCAACGCTCCTAGGCACTATTTATCCTATCTATCTTGGTATTTGGTCCCCCTGTTTTTTCAATCGCAATACTTTTCCCCTCCCCCCTGATCATCCAAAACCATATAATAATTAGGTGATAGCAAAGTCAACATATAGATACCAGAATATAGTCCATCCCCTATTACACTAAAATAAGCCCATGTACGGCACACATCCTACTGTGTTGTGAACTTGAAGGTGGTAACTGGGGTAATTACTAGTCATGTCCATGAAATCAAAACAACAACACAAGAACAACTATACTACGCAATGGATTTCGGCCGGTCACCGGGATTCAGTTTGCTACCTTCCCGACCCAAGAACGCTGGCGAAGGTGGTACAAAGGTATCTTCGGTGAGTGCCATAGACACAGGTTCGTAAACGTGAGGTTGTGGGGATCCAGCAATGTAGCTGTTCCTTGGATCCATAGGCATGGGGCTCATTCGGCTTCGAGGAGTACGGGCGTTGACTGTTGGTGTCCGTGCGATGGCGCGGATTCGGCGCTTGCGGCAGAAGCTGACAAGCCAGACAACACAGCATACGATGACAATAAGGGCATTGAGTGCAACGATGCCCAGCATAGCAGGGATGAGTTTGCCGATTCTCTCCAATGATTCCGAAATGTCGTTTGAGATGAAGAAAATGGGTTCGACTGCTGCTCCGTCAAGTCCAACAAAGGTGATATTTGTTCGCGGTGTTCCACCACGAAGCTCGTGGAAATCGACAGATGCGTCGTCAGGTTTTACGATGGAGAGGAGCTTCATGTAAGGGTCGCCCATTTTGCCAGTGTCGTCGAAATCACCAAAGTCGTAGACGGAGTAAGTAGATCTCAGGAAGTTGTCGCCAACAAGCCAGTCGCTTAAAATATACCCATGAGTAATGGAACAAGCACAGCCAAGGGAAGAACATACAAATCTTTGGATATTGGGCCTGATGGAACGAATGATCCAATGCAAAACGAATCGTCCTTGGCCACCGATGGGACAACATCAAGAGGGTGGATAGGGATGACTTGACCTCCGATTTGGAGCGCCATGTTGACCTCAACTGAACAAGGGACGACCCAGTAATTGATGGATGCGTTGTATACGGCGCCAGGGATAGAAGCATATATCGCGTCACAAATTTCTTTGGGCGCGTATCTGTCAAAAAGGTTTAGTCATGTCGGCCAATTATCAAGACCATGGGAACATACGTATATGAAGAACCACTATCCATCAAGGCGACGGCCTTGTTGGAAGGAGCGCCGACGACATTGGTTGTTGGTACTGTGATGGTGTCGTTCACAATGAGGGCATCCACAAGGACATTCCATCGATTGGGGTCATGAAGTGGCCATGTGGGAATACGAGAGCTCCCTACTACCGCTGAGAATTGAGGGTCAAATTCACCTATGAAAGCATGTCAAGAAGAAGGTCGCATCAGGGAAGGGACGAAACTTACCGATGGAGAAGGTACCTTCTACATCGTCGTCAGGTTGCTTGCTGCGCTGAAGAGCAAAGGCAATGAAGTTTGGCTCGGATGGGTTGGCAGCGAATAGGTTGTAAAGCAGACTACGTCCCGAGCTCTGGGCGGTATTATTGAGAGTGAAGTCGACAGCTGACAATCTGGTGAAACCTAGGCCGACAATGCCTTGGGAAACTTCGAGAGCAGGATTCTTCGCAGCAGTTGAATCGATGAAAGCTTGGGAGGGAACAGAAATTCTGAAACACAAAATAATTTAATACTGTAAACAAACATCAAACCGTTAAGAAGTTCACATACCCAACAAATTCCACGGGTGCAAATGAAATGTTTCCATAGGCCCATCCTATGGCATACTTGAAAGACAATTAGAGAACCCGTTGCTATAATAATACATGGAGGCTTACAGTCAAGTTGTATGTCATATCCTTAGAAAGATGTCAATCCCTTTAAATGCTATAATTTAAAATAGGACATACTGTTGGCGAGGTTCCTGGAATAGGAAACGAGTCTCCCTTGATGAACAAATCTGAGGAACCGGTATCGAGCTGAACAGAGTAATCTAACGCCAGTCGTTAATGAAAACGTCTCCAACAGAACCTGTTTGAGGTATTACGTACTCTGACCGCCGACGGTAATCTACAAGATTGTCAACAAGAGGATGAAATTCAGTATCAATGCCAACTCACATCGGCCAAATAAATCAGGTCATGAACAGAGCTATTGGTGGATATAAGTGCCTGGATGACAACGGCGAATAAAACATAACAGACTCTAAACTGAAGGTGTTTGGAGCTTCTTGATCGATAAGGAGCTGAGAGTCGGACAACTGGAGCTCTCGTCGTTGGAGAGGATCTGAAATTGGGACCTTTTTCACCCGAAACTTGTATGCTTGGGATAGGGTCATAGCCATAAAGACTACAGGAAGAGAGAAGAGGAGTTTCATGAGGAAGGCAATAATTATCTGACAATAAAAAGAAGGTGGTAGAATGAACGGCAGTACGAAGAGAAGGGGGAGGGGGGGAGTAGGTATTTAGACGACGCTGCTGGAGAACGCAGTGGTCGTCCGTTGAGCTGGTCAAAATGATCAATCCACTGCCCTTGTTTGTGCTTTTTGATATTCCCCCACGCTCTCTATTCATACGTAACAATTAAATAAATTTAGAAACTACTCGTCCTTTGTTCTTTTTATTATAATCAACTTTTTATTTTTATTTTATTTCTTTTTAAATTTAAACTACTTCTGAACGGTTTTAAAAGTTTTGATAATACGTCGTCGGTAGCAGACTTAAAAGAGGCGCTTGATCTGGAGAGTCAAGTCTAAACCGAGCACGTGGTCCCTTTTCCCCAGGTTTGAATGAACCTAAGTTGCCGAAAGCCCGGACCTTGAATTGTTATAAGGTGCTGTAAACCATTCCCAAGCTCTAGTCTTCGCTCTGTTCCTCTCTCAACTTCACAAGCTTGTGAAATGGCTGCTGCGTCCAGAAATTCAATCCTGCGTCTTATAAATGCCTCTCAACATTCTGCTTGTCCTTGCCATGGATGCCGACCACAAGTATCAACCCCTAATCAACTCCAAAGTATTAACCAGTTGAGAAACTTTGCCACACCTATTCATAAAGTTGAGAAGGAATATGCTTTCGAGGTTTGCATTTAAAACCATATACTGCAACTGCACTTGTTCTGAGTTATATCCTCAGGTTGCTGCTTCCAACTTGCGTTTTGGAGACGGCGTGACTGCTGAAGTCGGCATGGATCTTAAGAACATGAAGGCCCGAAAGGTCTCTCCATGCCGTCTCTTTACGTTTTCTGCATCATGCTAATCCTTCCAAGGTTGGAGTCTTCACAGACCCAAACGTGGCAAAACTCAAGCCTATGAAAACGGTGCGGCGTTGAACGCGTCCATGCACACCGCCCAGACGCCCCTATTAATACGTCCTTCCAGGCAATTGCCGCTCTTGAGGCAGAAACTGATCTTCCCTTTGAAGTTTACGACCAAGTTGTCGCTGAGCCCACTGAGGACAGCTGGCGGAACGCTATTGCTTGGGCAAGAGAGCATGACTTTAGTCACTTCCTCGCGTTAGTCTCGCCAATGCTTCCAACGTTCCCCTTTACTGATCACGACGTGTAGTGTGGGTGGAGGAAGTGTCATTGATACAGCGAAGGCGGCCAACTTGTAAGTAATCGCGTTTAAAATCTGCTTCTCCGTTCATCTATCTACATTCGCTTCTTAGGTTCTCCGTATACAAGGATGCGGACTTAATGGACTTCATTAATGCTCCTGTTGGAAAGGGATTGCCCATAGCTCAAGCTTTGAGGCCACTCATTGCCATTCCTACGACTGCAGGTACCGGTTCCGAAACCACAGGAACCGCAATCCTCGATATTACTTCCAAGTCCTTCAAGACTGGCATCGCCAACCGAGCCATGAAGCCTGTTCTAGGTATCGTGGTACGTACTATGCGTTTACTCTGATGTCCTGTGAGACATAAGCTGACGAGTATTCGTGACTAGGACACTCAAAATACGGAATCGTGCTCCAAGGAAATCCATATTAGCGCGGGACTTGATGTCTTGTTCCATAGTATGGAAAGTTACACTGCAATCCCGTTCGTCATTTGAGAATACGTCAGTGATGAGCTGCATATTGACATACTCACTAGCTACACGGAGCGTACTCCCCGACCCGCTAACCCCATCCTACGCCCTGCATACCAAGGAAGCAACCCTGTTGCTGATATCTTCTCCTTGTGGGCCTTGCAGACCACTGTTGCTAATCTTCCTAAGCTCGCCAAAAACCCTGATGATTATGAGGCTCGTAAGCAGATGTTGTAAGTCTCATGTTTGTCAATACAGGCGCACAAGTCTGAATCGCCTGCAAGGCTCGCGTCTTCCTTCGCCGGCATCGGGTTTGGCAATGCAGGCGTGCATCTTTGCCACGGAATGAGTTATCCTGTAAGAGTTGCCGCGTCTTACGCCTTTGCTTCCATATCTCAACAGCTTTTTGCACAGATTTCTGGTTTGAACAAGAAAGGACCCAAGTACAAGCATGCTGGATACAAGACTGAAGGTCCCATCATCCCTCATGGTGTCAGGTAAGTAGAGCCGCCAATGCGATACACCAATTGCTGACGACCTACTTCAGCGTCGCACTGACTGGCCCTGCCGGTAAGTTCCCTTGCATGAGCACCTTTTAGCACTGCTTGACAAAAATAAAATTAGTGTTCCAATTTACCGCACCCTCTTCGCCTGATCGACATCGACAAGCTCTGGCCATTTTCACTGGTACCACCATTTCAGATCCAGCCATCGCACGAATTCCAGACGCCGAGCTTGGTGCACACCTCTACGAAGCCATTGCACGATTCCTGGACAATCTTGGTGTCCCCCGTGGGTTGAAAGCAATCGGGTAAGTCATCTCGAAATTGTAAAGGAATAGAATCTCCTCAACAGGTTTCTCTTTAGTTACAAGAAGAGTGACATAGACATGCTCGTGCAAGGTACTTTGCCTCAACGACGCGTTCTTGATTTGGCACCTGGTATCGGAGACGTCATCGGTTCAGACGGGCGCGAACACCTCCAAAAGATCATGGAAAACTCTTTCGAGTACTGACCTACATTACTGCCCTCTCATCCTTGTACATATAAGTATATTCGTTACAATTGAACACTTTTGAAATTGTTAACTCGAGTGGTTTGACGAACTCTTGTTTTTCGCCTGCCGCTTTGCATTTTCTTGGACCAGTTCGTAGAACTTGACTTGTGCACCGCCGAAAATATCGAGCGCACTGGTCATTATTTCAATATGCTGTCAATCTAAGTGCAACAAAGACTGCACCTTCCATATGTTAGGTCAACCTTTCCATTTGATAATCTGTCAACAAGATCAAGGTCGGAGATGTCTGGAAGCATAAGCTAGGGATAGGAAATTAGGAAGTAACCAAAGCACACCTCTGGCACCCCCCGCATACGTGGTAGGAATTGTTACCCATTCGCCCAGGTCTGTCAGGTCATTAATACACTGTAACCATACGAAAAGTGATGCACAAACGGCGAACGAGATCTTCGTCAATTCCTTGACATAGGCCCTCCACATCGGCAGCATGGATGAGGAATTCGCTGGAAAGAATCGATTAGTGTTTCTGATACTGACATATACGTCAAAAAGCATTACCTGCAGTATTCAGACAACATATCCAAGGATTCTAGATGATCATTGCATCAGCAGATGTTGTGACATTTGCTGTGAAGACATGCCTTTAGATACTTCCATGTCTGTAATGTCTTGCCATTTATTCATAGCCACAAACCAGCGGTCCCCTCGTCGTCGAGAGCTATAAAGGCATGAGAAAAAAGTTGTTGTTTGGAAAGTATAATCCTTGCCTTACATCGACGACGAGTTTGTCCTTTCCGACTAAAGTTGAGAGAGCTTGCAGCCTCTCGAGCGAGAATTTTGCATTCGGGAAGAGGTACGAAGTGACGATTACCTGTTTGTATTGTCAGCTCAAGGTTCCAGATATACACGAAACCCGAACTAGACTTTGCTGGCATGTTTGTCAATCCAATATTGCGCATTCTTGTCGGTGATTCCACCTCCGATTTGTAACGCGTCTGTGCAACAATTTACGAAATGATAACGATGATTTCACACTGAATCCAACCTGGCCAAGCAGATAGGGCTTCTAATGCTGCATCGTCGTTGCCTGGACCAAGCTTAATTACATGTGCCCCTTCCAAGTTGTGCTCCTTGTAAATGCGAGCAAACTCTCCGGCACTTTGACTGGCAGTAATGGTGATATTAGATTAGACAAACTTGCATGGTCTTCCAGAGAGCTCATGAACCTAGCAACAAAGTTGGTCTTCAACATGTCTGGAGTGGTATCCGAGAGTGTCCCTCCAACAATTTGCTTGACTTGTCCATTATGTAGATCAATGCAGGGTCTAAATAAACTTGAGCGAGAAGTGGGCATAGGAGCAAGATCAGGAGGTGATGGGTGGACAGGCCACGAGATAAGATAAGATGCAATATGCGTGGCGTGGGACTAACTGCATAGTTCACAAAAATAAGGTTTGAGAGACCGAATCTGGCGTCCCTGTTTGGACATCGTAAAGCACGACGCTCCTCAAGGTGAGTAAACTATTGCGGTCGCTGTTGGAGGCTGTTTCCTTGCTAGAGGGAGAAGCCTTGATACAATGGCGCCCGATTTACCATGTTAATAAAGTGTTGCTCACGATAAAATCTGCAGACACCACCAAAATGCCCAAAGTCAAGGCCTACGAGCTCCAATCCAAGTGTGTTTATTCCGATATCGATTAAGAGGTGGAATTTTGAACGCGTTGTCTAGGTCCAAGAATGACTTGTCGAAACAACTGTCGGAGTTGAAAACTGAGCTCCTCACTCTGCGAGTGCAGAAAATCGCCGGTGGCTCAGCATCCAAACTCACAAAGATGTGAATACATTGGATTTTCGGATCAGGAAGAGTCTTATGCTGACGATGGATTTCTTATTTGATAGCTCTGCTGTCCGCAAGTCTATTGCCAGGGTCTTGACTGTCATGAACCAGAAGCAGCGCCAAAATCTCCGGGAGTACTACAAGAACAAGAAGTACATTCCCCTTGACCTGCGACCGAAGAAGACAAGGGCTATCAGACGGAGGTTGACCAAGGTACGTCTTGAGTCTAAATGTATTGAATTTTGAAACTAATACTTGATGTTGTTTTTCATTAGCACGAATCCTCCTTGAAGACCTTGAAGCAGACCAAGAAGGACAAAAACTTCCCCGTCAGGAAATACGCCGTCAAGGCTGTTTAAGGATGGAGACTTTAGTGGGGATGAATGGAGTTGGGCAGGAGGTTGTGTGGTGTTCGGGATATGCTATTGTACTTGTGTTCACCATCCATGATATTCTTTTTTACCTACCACACATTATGATGCAAGCAATAAGACTTTATGCCCGTTGAGATTACCTAATCCGTTGAGACCTGATCGGTTGTAGCCCAAGTTGCAAATCTCTGTTACAAGTGCTTGTCCTCCATTACAACACATCGTCTCTCTTTCTTTCCTTGTTCTTACCTGACTAACATCTCCTTTTTTTAAATTTTATTTCTCAGGTTTTTATTATTTATCGACATAATGGATGCAGTGAGTTCCAGTTTTTGTCCTATTCTTTCTTTATTTGCTCCATAAATATCTCAAATTCTGATTGCACGTGGGAGCAGTTATCTGCGGTCATTCCTTCATCCATGAGGTCAGAGCCTGCCTTTTGATACCAGGCCGCGCTCCAACGTCCTTTTTTTCCATCTCCCTCCTCTTCCCTTTGCTTGTAACATGATGAGGCGGCAGTCACATTCTAATGATTCTTCTGATCAGCTTAAGGCTAGATCACCACCCCCATCTCCCAAAGCAGAGCAGAGAACAAGATCAAGAGACCCATACCCCATTCCTAGTAGCAACCCAGCAAGTCAGTATACCCTACTCGAGAAGCTCGGAACTGGTAGTTTTGGTACCGTTTACAAGGCCATTCACAATGATACCAAGCAGATCGTTGCTGTGAAGCAAATAGGTTCGTCTTTTTGTTTTTTTATGCTCCATACTACTTAGCCTGTGTTCATGCGTGACGTTCAGACTTGGAAGATTCCGACGACGACATCTCAGAAATCCAACAAGAAATAGCTAGCCTTGCTCAATGCGACTCTGAATATGTCACCAAATACTATGGATCATTTGTCGTCAACTACAAATTATGGATCATCATGGAGTACCTCGCCGGTGGCTCATGTCTTGACCTTCTCAAGCCTGGAGTCTTCTCCGAGGCTCACATTGCCGTCGTTTGTCGGGAGCTCCTTCTGGGTCTAGACTATCTTCACAGCGAAGGTACTATCCATCGCGATATCAAAGCGGCCAACATCCTGCTTTCATCATCTGGGAAAGTCAAACTCGCCGACTTCGGGGTTGCAGCACAGCTTACCAACACCCTGCGACACACCTTTGTGGGAACACCTTTCTGGATGGCACCTGAAGTTATTCGGCAGGCGGGGTATGATGCAAAAGCAGATATGTGGAGTCTGGGAATCACCGCCATTGAAATGGCCAAAGGGGAGCCACCGTTGGCCGAATATCACCCTATGAGGGTGCTCTTTTTGATTCCAAAAGCCAAACCACCCACCCTTGAAGGACCATTTTCCCCTGCGTTCAAAGACTTCGTCACCCAATGCCTCACAAAGGATCCCAAACTAGTGAGCACCTGACAGTGTCGTTATGTGTCCAGAGTTATTGACAGATTTTTAAAGCGACCGACGGCCAATGAATTACTCCAGCACCGTTTCATTCGCTCTGCCAAAAAGACTTCTTATCTTACGGAACTTATCGAACGATACCAAGATTATCGCTCGCGCTCCCCGCCCAAGGTTCAACACCCCACAGTCAAGGCTCACGGAACATGGGACCTGAATAACACGATGCGAAGCGAGTGGAACTTTGACACCCTTAAAAGTGTCTCTGCCCTAGGGACCTTTCGAGGCACCATCAACGATCTTTCTCAAGTACACAGCGTCTCAGAGGAAGATGAGTACAGTGATAACGATGACAGGCGGGATTCTATGGACAGCGGCGCTGCAACCAAGGGTAGCGACCCTATCCTCAGAAATGGACTTGGGACAAATTCAGGAGCAGACCATTCCACTGTCCTGATCAAATCGCCTCATTCTGTTGATGAAGCAGGGTCCCCTGATGAAACGCCTACGGGTATGTGAAATATTCCTAACATGGTCTAATTTAAATGAGTAACTGATAGTCACTTCTAGGGGCACCTCCTGCCTATTCTGGGTCAGTACGCTCGGCGCGTCGAGCATCCTATGCAGCTCGAACTTCTATGGAGGGCAAAGGCACTGTCCTGAACGCTGCAGACCTTGGGTCAGGTGTCGACACTATCCGCCCCGTCAAGAAAGTCGATCCTGTTGGGTCTCTCAGACTATCTTCGGAGTTTGTTGGAAATGTGCGTAAAGAAGGCAGCGTCTCTTCCCCACCCAGTTCACCCGCCACACACAAGCGTTCTGGAAGCGAAATAGGTCGCGCAGGACAAGTCTTAGTTGACGAAGTAATACTACCAATCCTTGGAAAAGTAGGCGTGCATCTAGTCATTACACTTTACATGATTCTTACTCCTTCCATTACAGCAAATCTACGACGATATGGATGCTAGGGAGATTGAATCCCTCAGCATGCTCCAACGAGGGTTCGCTGAATTGAAAGACGCAAACCCAGAGATGGCCTACAATGTCATATTAGACATCCTGGAGGGAATCAACGAGTAAGCGTGATCACAGTGCCATATTCACTTAGTCTTCTCACACATCCCGTTTAGCAATCCTGCTGTCAAACAGCATGTTCAGACGTCGCGTGGTCTATTCCCTCACAAGAGAATCGTCAGGAAGAGCGAGATGACTTCAAGAGGCCTCGTCGTGACGGAAGAAACGGAGGAAATATCGGGCTTACCCTCCACATCAAGTCCGCAGGGTTCGATTATCTCTGCCAGTGCACCCATTCCCGAAGAGCCAATTCGTCGATCACCAATTGCAGAACTTCTTTACATGCGTTGGTTAGAGGGTTTGAAACTCAAGTGGCCTAGTATAATGTCCTAGGTTCTCTCCTTTTGCTCGCCATCCCCACATTGACTCCCAGTTCTTCCTTAAACCCTTACCCTTTGATCACCACCGATGTCCGTATTTATTTTTTGGTGATTCAGATCTTGGACCCACTAACGATTTGTACTTACTGTACCATGTAAAACTCACGACATCACGACCAGTCCCACCTTATGACTAGCAATGCAATGAAAAATGTCCTTAATGTTCCATGCACTTTTGGATCGATCAAACGAACAATATTCATCAATTTGTATAATATAACTTCAAGTGTCCGAAGTACATTTTGCCTACGGTAAATGTATGTATAAACATGTCGACAAATAAGGGGCGTGAAGGTCGTGAGGTGACGCGAAAATTAAGATTAAGTCCGCTTTTCAGAGGAGGGTGAAGAGTACGTAATGACAATGAAAAGAATGCAAGAGGTGTCCGCAAATTAGATGGTAAACAAAAAATAGCACAGGAAAGGGTAAAAGTCCGTCCGCGAATACCGACGTAATGTCATACTATGCAGATAAGAAAAATCCGGGTCTAGAATGCGATAGTAATGTAAAGTCCACAAAAGTCCGTCATAGCAGAGTTCGTTGTGAAGGTTATGATAAGATACAAGTGGTGATGAAAATTGCCAATGCAGACAGCAGATAGACGCGTTCTCTCCCTGTCCATTGGCTAGACGCAGAGCTCGTAGGCGCCGGATTTGATGGAGATGATTGGTGTTGGGCAGACGAGGGGTCTACTGCCGAGTTTGGCGAGCCTGTCGCAGAACCTGAAGACGACGGAGATGTACTGGTTCTGGTTCCAGTCAACGAAGTCCCCCCTCCAGCGAGGATGTCCTTAGAAACCACGTCGTTTGAGTTCGTGCCGGCGGCATTTTGGTAGACCCGTTGGTCGCCAATAGCTCGAGCTAACGAGACAATTTTCCACCCGTTTGACACGATCGTCTGGTACGCGTTGATGAAACCGTCAACTGTAATATCCGACGTCTCGTGTTCAAGAACAATGAGACCAGGAGATTTGGGACCTGTTGACTTCGGATAAATAAGCAGGTGGGGCCATTGCCATTGATCACGCACCTGTCAACCATTGGTTCATGTGCGTTTGAATCAACGATGGAATGCCTTCCCAGTCATGCGTGCTGAGTTGCTAGTCAGCTAAAAATAGATGTACATGTGTTGCATTTCGACATACTCTGTATTCCAGATAACGGTGTCAAGTCCGAAAACCTAGATTAGAATCAAGTGGCCGTCAGTGGAATGCGAAAATACGGAATGCAGTATTGATAACGGACCTCTTTCGCGATGGCACGAACACGCTGGTCCGAATCACCATAAGGTGGTCGCCAGTATTTTGGGACTCGACCACCAGTTGAGTCATGGATAAGCTGCATTGTCCAACCGAGCTAAACAACGAGGTTTGAATACGAGGCAGGAAGAATGCATTCCGATAATCATACCTGTCCGAGGATGTCGCGATTGCTCAGGGTGGTCATATAGGGATGGGTGTATGTATGAACAGCGATATCGTTATCCGCAGCCAGTGTTGCCAGGAACTGTGAGGGATATGCCAGGATATGGACACCAATCATGAAATGGGTGGTCTTCACGTCGTGCGAGTTGAGGAAGTCGAGGAGCTTCGGAGTGTACTAGAAAAAAAAAACAAGGAAGTTAGGTGTCCATGCAGAAAACTCAAGGGGGAAAAAAAAATCCGCTCACAGGTTGTGGGCCATCATCAAACGAGGTAGCGAAAACGCCATCAGGGCCATCCCAAATGTCACCAGGAATTCTGCACTTGTATGTTGATGAACAGACAGCAGGACTGTTTGGGTTAACACCAGGAGGATAAACTGGGTTTTCGTTTGGCTTTCCGGATGTTATGGGGATGTTGGGGATTTTTCCAGCAGCCTCTACGGCCGCCAAAGCATCCAGCCACTCTTTGGGTAGCGCGTTTGGATCTGGAGTTGATCGAGGGAAACGTGCTGACCAGGCTATAGGGTTGTTAATGCCAGTAAGCGTTGACATGAGAAATATACGCACCTGGAGAGCCGACCGCAGGGTAGGCATTGCCATCGTCTGTTGCCCTTCTAAACAAGGACCTGACGGGGTGGTCCTCTCCTTGATGCCAGGAGTCAGGAAGAGCACGTCTAATTTCGTGAGTGTGTTCATGATTATTTGTAGACGTTGGAACAATAAGAGCCTGAGCTAGAGGCAGGACCAGAAGGAGAGCTGGGGTGAATAATTTGACCATGTTGAAATTGAACATAGACAAGGGTGACTCCAGGGATTGAGGGAGGTGTACAGAAAAGAGGCCAGCTATTTAAACCCCCAAGGAAGATGCAACACCAAGGAGCTCTTGGCTGGTGGGTTGCACCAAGACGGAGAGCCTAGAGACGGTAAGAGAGAGAAGAGGGAGGGAGGGAGGGTTTAAGGGTTTACGCAGATGATCCAATTAAATGGTTTGAAAACATAATCCCTTTGGGAATTATATTTGATGGATTATCGACAATGTCATTTCTTCCAAGTCAACACCGCTTTTCATGTTACATGGCTATGTTCCTTCGATAACCTCTCTCTCCCTTTTTTGACGCCCGACCTTGGCGTTTTATTTATCCTTCCCTACCTGAAACAATACTTACATTCTCGACCTTTGGAATTTTTACCACTGATCGAATAACACAACCATGTGTTCTATACTCCCTTTCCGATCTTCAACGGACCATTAGTGGTCACCATTCAGAGTGCAAGGTCGGAGAGTCCATGTGTCCAAGGCTACTGTAGTGGCGACCTGCCGCTTCCCGGCTTGATCGGCCTGAAACGCATTGTAGGTGACAAAAATCAAGGAACACTTCAGTGTTAGCTGCCACAGTAAGGCCAGAGCAATGAGCAAGCACAGCAGCGTCACACCAAACCTTGACGGAGGGATACTTACCATTGGGTCATGATGTTGGTTAATTTGCAAGTGTATCTGTGTCTAACATTTAAACGAAATACAATTCTCGTAAAAAAAAAGGGTTATGTAAGCTTTATATTACAGAATTCCCAAAGTCCTTTTGTGATGACATAAATACTTTCAAGCCAATTGGCGAACGATATCAGAGCACCCCACATGTAAAAATATTAGAAATCCGGACTATGTATTCGGCTACATACAAAAATTTACGATGTAGCAGGGGGTGATGGTGCTGCCGATCCCGCTCGGGTACCTGCGCGTAAAACTAGCACTCCGTTCTTCAGTTGCGCGTGTTTCTTGACCATTCCCGAGAACTCTGCTTTCTTCTCTGCATCCGTAAGATAAGGAGTGAAATGCTGAATGCAATCTCTAGTAGAGGCGTTCGCTGACGTCCTCACCCATTCGATCAACATGTTCTCCAACTCCTCAGATGTCACGCTCACACCTCCAGCAGCGGGAGTCTTTCGTTTCTTGTTCACAAGTGTTGGATTTCCGCCATGAGGAACATGTCCAACGGGAGTTCCAGGGGCCGAATCATCTGCTTTGCGTTTCAGATTCGCCTTGAGACCGTTACCGTTGGGAAGCTCATGCACAGGACTGGTTGCTCGACTGCCAGCCAAGTGCGTTTGTCCACCCAACGGACTGTTTCCTCGACTGATGTTACCTTTTGGTTTGGGTATCTTGGGGCTTGTTGCCCTTTTGGCAACGACGGAATGTCCGCCAAGTGATGGTGAGTGTGACGGAGATATGCCAGGTGCTGGGGCAGTCGACAGGCGGGGAGCGCTGGGTTTGGGTGTTTGTGCCCTTGACTCAATCTTGGCCTGTTGCTCCTGAATTGCCGAAGCTGCAGTAGCAATGACCGCAGGCTCTTCTTCTTCTTCTTCTTCTTCCTCCACCTATTAAAAAAGAATTTAGTACGAGTACAAAAAGAAATTAGAGTATATGAACATGCTCACAGAGCTGGCGTATGGATTTTCTTCTTCTTCTTCGGAATCGTAAACATCGTTGCCTTCTCTCTTTTTAATCAGCTTCTGCATGGCCTTCGTTTGCTTATCAGGTTTAGTCTCCTCCTCTTCCTCAGACTCGTCAACACCTGCGTCTCTTTGCTTATTCGCAGCGCGGTATTCCTTCTTGAGCCGTTCCTATTAGGACCTTTAAGTAAGTATGGGTTCACAAGAGATTCTGAAAATGTCATGACTTGCTTCAGCTTCCTTTGCCTCCTCGTCGTCCGCGTCAAGTTCCATAGGTTCCTCGTCGTCGGCAAATTCCTCCTCAAATACTTGCTCATCAATATCACCTTCCTCTCCCAGTTCTCGTGCACGACTCTTTCCACGACTGTCCTCATCATCCCCAAAAAGACCGTCCCCCCCAGAATCCACTGTTTTCAATTTACGACCTCCAGGGCCAAGGCTCCGAGCGGGGAACCCTTGGTTGTCCGGCTCTGCTTTGAGAGTAGCCAGGGTAGCAGCTGATGCTGTCTTGCCACGATTCGCTAACCAGACTGAAGCATCTCGTTTCTGGACTCTCTTGTACTGCAGAAAGACGTAAGCACAGTTAACGTGTTATGCAATATACAAACTACCATATTCTCCACGTTTGCTGTATCCGTCGGGAAATCATGCTTCAGACGTTTTTGAAACTTGTACCACCTGTGGGCCGGAACAAACTTGAAGATGTCGTTCGCCGCAGGCATGAAAAACGCATGCGTCTCCGACTTGCTTGTCTCCTCCATTTGTCCAATCCAAACTTCGTTTTGCGTCGCGGACGAATCCTCCATAACCCACGGATACCTCTCCTCCCTCCTCAACTGACGAATCTCATCTGGCACAAAAAATACCTGACGTGTCTTCTTCTGGAAACGTTTCTTCGCGTTGCTTGGACCCTTGCCCTTGTCCTTGCTTGTACCAGAACTACCAGCCGACGAATGGATGGGTTTCCCTTCAGCGTCAACTTGGACCACCCTCCCATCAGCACCAATAACAGGTTTCCCATCGGGGCCAAGCATAGGGCCCACAGCCTCAGGTGCAACATTCGTCGCAGCCTCATCCTTCCGCAAATCCTTCCTGTTCAGCCTAACAGGCTTTTCCCATTGATATAAGTCAACAGGTTTCCTCGAATCAAACTTCATGACGTCGTACTTCCAACCATTCAAGGCGGAAGAGAGCAGCCTGAATTCCTGGAATGGTCCATCAGGTAATTTAAGTCCATCATCCTCAGTCTCCTGCTTCTTGACGGGTGGTGGGCGTCGTGCAGGGTTTGGAGAACCATTGCTGGCGGCTGGTTGTCGCTGCTGCTGCTGCTGTTGTTGTTGCTGCTGCTGCTGCGTCTTTTTCTTGGGATGAAAGAGCAGCGACATTGCTGGTCTGGTAGGCGGCATTTTGGATTGTATGATGGACGAGAATGTCGGTTGGCGACGAGAAGTAAATATAAGACCAGCAAACGGATTTCACGTCAGAATAAGCAACCAGAGAAGGTAGAATGAGCTAGAAACGAGGGACAAGGGGTTGGTGACTTCGTGGTGAAGTAGAGAGTGTTAATACAATCCCGCTGCATCCTTTGTCGCCTTTGAATCCAAACAAAGTCAAACACGTGATGGGCCCCTAACATCACTTGCATTCTCAATGATCATGTCTGTGTATAACATTAATTGTATTGTGTCCGAAAGCACAAAACTGTTATACTCGCATTGTATTCTATATAATGGTTAAAAAAAGGTGGGTAAAATGAAAGCGTTCATAGCACATGTGCAGAAGAGATAAATAGTATGTTAAGTGCCTCTCAAGGCGAAGCACCATCAATCCGATGAGGTGCCGTCCCGTTCTGCGTTGGGGGATTGTGAGAGTTGGAGAACAGATTTTGGGAAGAGTTGCTCCGAGACTCTGAGTGGTTGTGCTGATTCTGGGACGTCTGCAAGGGAGGAATAATAGATGAAGGTGGTGGGAATTGTCCCATGATCCCAGACGACGAATTCCCGAAACCGTTATGAGATGCTGGCCCATTAGGAGGATATCCGGATAAACCATCTCCTCGTTGAGCATGCAATTGTGCTCGCAATACTTCAATCTCTTGAGCCATATCTTGATGGGAGCGTTTCAGTTGTGCCACAAAGTCAATTGCTGGGGATGATAATCAAAACCGGCTTCAAAAACTGAAAATAGGACGCTCATCAAAGACATACCTTTGCTCAAAATCTCCCATTTGCTCGCTTTCATACCGCGATCAGCTGGTAGTTGATCTCTGAGTTCATCAAAGAGGTCCTTCATTTCCTTCCGGCGCTTTCTTTCGGCAAGTTTATGTGAAACTCGCAACTCAGGTGAACGCGAATAAGGGGTCATTCCAGAATCCTTCCCAGACTTGCCACCACTTAGCGAAGGATTTGGTGTATCTTCTTGACTAGATTGGTTGTTGGAGTCTGTATTTTGGCGAGAAGGAGGACGAGAGCGAGAACGTAGACTTCTTGATGAGGTTGGATGTGTCAGGGTATCTGGGACAGACATGCGTCTGTCAGGGGGGTAGTTGATTGGGGGGACCAAATTCAGTTGGCCATTAGCAGAATCAAACGACCTATTATGATGGCCTGATTCATTAGAGTTGTTGGTGGTGTCTGAAGATGAGTTTGGCCATGAAAAATTAGCAATGCTTGGGGGTGCCCTCGAGGGATGGGAGTCTGAAGAGTTGAACCCTGCGTTAAATGAGCTAATTCCAGGCACGTTGTGAAAGAGTGAGGGAGCCGAATCCCGACGGTCGTTTGCTAACCACTGACTACTTCGAGAGTCAACGGAATTGCGACGGTCGTTGAGACTCAATTGAGCTATTCGTTGTGTGTCGATGGTCGAGCCTCGTCGTTTAGGAGCTGGACCCTCTGTATCAACATCCATGATGCTGGGAACACCCGGACCAACGAGTTGGGGGTCTGAGTCTTCGCCTACAGGAGCGAATATGCTACGATCATCTGACATTTTCCTCTTTGTGCCTAGGGCAGAGGAGAGATGAGGGAGAGTGATAGGATTTTGACCGACTGCAATAGAGTGGCGCCTCATACTAAAGTCAAAAGCTGGAGGGTCGCGAAAGTTACGACGAGAGGTAAGACTATGTCTGTCATGGTCTATAAGCATTGAATTTGAATCCTTTGTCAAGGAGGAAGCTAGACAAAATATAAATGATGAGCAAGTACATAAAAGATTTGTGGATGAAATATGAATAAATACCTGCATGCTTGGTACGAGAATGGTCATGGGAGTCATGGGAGAGGTTTGAGAGAGTACGATGAGAAGAATGTTCTGGCAGAGGAGAATGAAGAATCTTTCTTAGATGAGAAGGTTGTTCTGAAGATTGTTGAGGAGGAGGGTCTCCAAAAACATAAGGTGAAGATGGCCTTGGCTCTGAAAGTGAGTGTTTTGAGCGAAAGTCATTGTCGTAAGATGAATTTAGCTTTGAAGATGAAGATACTGCGTGAAGAGAGGGATCTGTTATTGAACCTCTCCGTTGATTTTGTAGATATTCAAGGGAAGCTAGTGCAGTTACAGGAGATCTTGAAGACATTTGTGTTGCTTCAAGGTGAGAGTGAGAGTAAAAGAGTTAAAAGAAACGACGACGACGACGACCAACACAATATCTCGCGTGCTACATTTCCTTTTCTAGTTAAATTATTTAATCATGTAAGCTATTTAATTCAATGCTCATTCTTGCCCTTTCACTTAAAACTACGCTCCGTTCATATCCACCACGTCGTGCACTATTCCTTGTATTTCGTCCATATCCTCCTCCATTGATCCTTTTTTCAATTTCCTTCTTTTCTTGTTCATCTTCTCCTGAAATTATTTGTCCAAGATATGTCCTATATTCAGTGTAGTGCCACCCCCTTTCACTCCACCAAACTTCCAATGGACATAATTCTTGTAACGTTGCTCGAAATTCATCGCTAATCTTATTCCGCCTCATTTCATCTTGTTTGACATCCACGCCAAACATCCCACGTGAAACCTGAATGGCACTGCGCGCTATCTCTTCCTGGCGATCGTGCAGCCCAATTTGTGCACTATTCTTGGCGTGCACATCATGCAAGATCGCATGTCCAATTTCATCATCACTGCATGGGGAGTATCCTGCCATCTCCTTGATCTAAACTTCTCGTTCAAACACACTCCGATTAAATAAACCCAAAATATACCACGTACCACTACGCTTTGAGTTCCACCCAGAATCAATTCGCTGTCGACAAACGACAAGAAATCGCTTTGCCGCGTGGACAGCCGGCGCTCTGCCCCTTTTCCCCATGATGCTTCCGGTTCATTAATCCCTCGGAGCTCTTGTTCTTGTGATTGTCTACTAGACCTAAGTTCCTTGTCATCGCTCGCTGCGCAGGTGACCTGTAGCCCATATATCGCGCGTCGGAGATCCCAAAAAGTGGAGGTGGTCAATCCATCCTCCTCTTGAGACTCTCCGGTGTACAATCGCACGATCGATTCCCTACCGATCACATAGCCTTCCGCACGGCAAAGACTTTGTAAATATGATGTAGCAGCATCCGAAGGGCATGCCTTGAATTCCAAGATTGTTTGTAGTGGAAGTTCTGTGACAGGCACAAGTGAGATATCTAGTAAAATGTCAGTACGATCCCCAACACATGATAATGGGAGTATGAAACTCACCGTTGCATGTACAAATGACCGGACGCTTGCATTCCTTGATTATACGCGTAACGGTACTCCAAAAGTTGACGTCCTCCTTGAATAGAATATCGACTTCCTCTAATAATATTAACGATTGGCGTGGTAGTTTAGGACCATCAACGACAGCAATCGGATCTCGATTGCGAGTTTTGCGCGGGGAATACATCGCACCGACGTTGGCCAAATCTTCCTGTTCACCCTCCTTCTGTGGCCTCTCTCGCAGGAAGGATTTTAATCCATCCTCTGGGTTACGCTGTGTTTGATGTACCAGATGATTTTTGCCAACTTCACCGACCAGATTATCGACGCTAGCACCGTTTCTTCGTCCGACACCTGGATACACTTCGAAGACGTCCCATCCAAGCTCTTCGGCACATGCGTATATTGACGCAGTTTTTCCGGCACCAGGCGGCCCAGTTAAAAGTATAGTGTTATGAAGTTGCCCTAAAGGGTCAACAGTTATTTCTGAAGGAGTTAGGTCCTCGACGTCGGATGACGATGGTGGGCTTGAGGCAATCTCGGGCAGTATGTCGTCGGAGAATCCATCGGAGGAATCCTGGTATGGGATGTCGTACTCATCTTCCTCGTCAGTAGGCACAATCCAACTGTCGTCCTCTTCGTCCGAATCTAATTTTGACCGCTTCCGTGCCCGGGACTTCTCTACAGTACGTATCACCCGAGGCCTTTTCAGCGCCCGTTTAGTAGGTTTAGGATTTAATGTGGAAGGCCCTGCTCCTGCAGATTGTGAATTGGTGTCTGGGCTATTTTCGAGCTGTAGTTCCAAAGCCTTTAACCAGTTACGAAGATAGATCGCGTTCTTCTCATTCCCCAGCACCTCCTGAGCACATGTAGGTCTCCATTTTTCCGACCACGGACGTTTGGAAGCGTGCGTTTCACCTGGTATCTGATCCAGAAGACGTGAAATTGCGGGGTGGGTTGACTTGTGTTCTGCCGGAATGTTCAGCCAGGTATTCTCATGGCTATCGACAATTCTCTCCGCATGGGCTAACTTTGAGCCAGGTTCTGGGGCTATGGTGTCGACTTTGAGAAAGTCATACTCTCTGGGGGAAGGCAAAGATACAGTTGGAGGTTCGGCGGTACCCGGTGACGTTCGTGGGGGAAATGGGCAGGCTGAAATGTGCATACAGCTTTGGAGCCCTCTAACATGTTGCGATGTAGCATCTGGATAGGGAACTTCATAAACCACGGGTTTCGCCAAAGGTGTTTTCGGCGTAGATTTAGCGGTGTTCGATTTTGTTAGATTTCGAGTAAAAAAAGGATGTGTGGGTTTAACTGATTTAGCATGGGGAAAAGAAGTCGCCTTTATAGGAGATGAACAAATGACGATGGGTTCCTCTGGAGATTTTCCACTGGAAGCCAAGTTTGATTGCCTTGAGATAGGTGGAGGCATATCCGAAGCACTGGCTTCACTTGACGATTCCACAATCAGTATGGAAGGACTCCTTCGACGCGTTGCAGGGTTAAGAACACCAGCGAGAGATTCAGATACAACTTCGTACACCGATGATTAATTGAATGATCTATTAATGTCAAAGACGCACCATCCGTTATATGAGAGATACTCTGCGAAATTGGCGTTGTAATGTCAATAATTTCATCAGAATCGTTTGATTGATTGAGTTGTTCGACAGACTGCGCAGGTCGTGCATTTGGGATGTCCTGATCTTGAGAAGATTGGGGTTTGGGAATGGATTTGACGGTAAATATATCCAATAGAGTCTTTTGAGTTAAACCGGCTTTTGACTAGAGCTCGAAAGTCAGAATAACTAGTCTATCGGTGACTTTGAACAGGAACCCCACCGACCTGTTGACTTCTTGTACGTTTGGATTTCTCCGGCATTGCGTTGACTTTAATGTCGTCTAAATCTGGTAGTCTGTGGAGTAATTACAAGGTATCGCCTGAAAGTTTCGGTTAGAGGAGATATAGCATATGAGATGTTGTATTTGACTCAGGCAAGGGTCAGTTGAGGATGTTGCACTGAGTGACTGGAAGGAGGTCAAGACTCAAGATGTTTGACGGCGGACGCGTCTGAACTGAGGCAAAGAATGGGTCACGGGGTCTACGCGTTACTGATCGCGACTCAAATGATTGTTATTCGTGACTTGGCTTATCAGATACAGGCAACAATCCCCACCGGCACAATCCACTCCTTGGTCAATGGAACATATCCTGAAGCTTTCAGAAGAATATCGCGGTACCTCGAACCATATTATTCCATCAAAAAGTGTCCCATTGATAGATTATTTTGCCTCATTGTCACAGATCTGAATGGGGGAGATGCTATCCAGGTTTTAGATGAACCACCAACGGCGATTGAATTTTCGAGGCTTGTTCATATATCTCGGCCGGTAGTTATAAAAGGTGCGACTTATCAACTTGTTTGCGTTACTTGCGTCTAAAGTAAATCTTTACTAGGCTTTAAACCAGCCGCGTTGAAACGATGGGACAAGCAATATCTTGTACAGAGAATGTCGGATAGGAAGGTAACTGTCGCTGTCACTCCGAACGGGTGTGTTTCCACCTCTACTCCCGCCCAACATCTCTCTTTATTCACGGTAAAGACACGCCGATGCTATCACTCGCGGTCCAGATGGAAAGCTTTATTTTGTCGAACCGCATATCGAGCAAATGACGATGGAAGGTCTGTTGAACAACCTTGGTCAGGGTAAGGATATGTCGACTGTTCTGTTCGACCAGTGTTGACCGCCTATGCACAGGCGATACTAAGACCAGCCCTGAAATCCCCTACCTCCAATCGCAGAATGGCAACCTTTACTCATCGAGCTCCAGTGAATCAGAATTTGGACCACTCTTGCCAGACGTTCCACGCAATATTGCATGGGTCACTGAAGCGCTAGGTACGAGATATAGAAATATCTAGGACAGGCGCTTGCATCAACCGTCCTCCAGGGCACGGACCAGACGCGGTGAACATATGGTGTGGCGATGAGCGGAGTGTCACCAGCATTCATAGCGGTTGGTCTTCTCGTCCATGGTGCCGTTAGTCGATACTAAACGCCCGTCAGATCCTTACGAAAACATTTACACGGTCATTCGTGGGCAAAAGCACTTTTTCCTCCTTCCTCCAACAGATTCGTGGTGCCTAAAAGGTAGGTGTTTTGAAATAACCGTAAATTATGTTTAGGCTGAACGTACACCAGAGAAAATTTACCCTCATGCTCAGTATAAACAGACATCTCCTAGCACACTTACGATTGTTCCAACACCTGACTCTCAAGTTCGTTGGTCCTCCATCGCAGAGCCGGATCGACCTTGTGCTCTACCAAGTGAAGTTGTCCCCATAAGAGTAACACTAAATGCAGGGGAGTCGCTGTATTTGCCATTCGGTTGGTGGCATTACATCAAGCAATCAGGCTTCACGATAGCCTTGAACTGGTGGTATGATGCGGAAATGAGGGGAATGTCCTGGGTTGTTTTGAATCTCCTAAGGAATGTCTCTAGTATTCAAAATGGAAACGAAATGGATGAGGAAGTAGATAAATAGTTGAATCTATGTTCAATGGAATTGCACAAGATGGAGGAGAAGCCCCTATTTAGCGTGACTTTGATCTTGTCTATGGTCACACACGGATCGTCACAAGCTTGGAAATTTCTGTTCGGGGCAACTTTCCTTCCAATCAACGACTTTCTGGCTGGATTTCGAAAACTATGCCTAAAGACAAATCAGAAAAGAAGAGGAAAGAGATCGAGGTTAAGGACGTTGAGATGCAGGACGCAAATGAGGAAGAAAGGGTATGTAGGGGACTGAGAACACCCTGGTGTGTCGTTGGAACGAGAGCTAATGTTTCTGCAGTCCCCCAAAAAGTCCAAGAAGGACAAGAAGAAGGACGACGACGAGCCTATCTCAACAGAGAATCTCTCACCTATTGCCCATCCTCTGGCTCAGAAAAAGCTTGTCAAGAAGCTACATAAAACTATCAAGAAAGGTGGGGCAACTCATTGTGGGCCATTGAAAAACTCCTAACCAATTGCATTAGCCTCCAAAGCGCGACAGGTCAAGCGTGGAGTGAAAGAGGTGGTCAAGGGTATTCGCAAGGGAGAGAAAGGGTGGGTTTTATATGTTGGTGAATATCAGAACATTCACTGAGATTTTTGCTACAGACTCCTTATCCTTGCTGCTGACATCAACCCTATTGACATTATTTCTCACCTTCCTATCATGAGTGAAGAAGCTCAAATCCCGTACATTTTCGTTGCATCCAAGGAAGAACTTGGCCATGCTAGCTCAACCAAGCGACCAACGAGTTGTGTTATGATTTGTCCCAACCAAAAGAAAAAGACGAAACGGAGGGATGGTGAAGACGACAAGGATGATGATTACACTGAGCTATACCAAGAATGCTACAAAGAGGTAGAGAAGTTGGATACTCAGGTTGTATTCTAGTATTACATGGCATTATCTGATTTTTTTCTTTCTTTTTTTCTTCTCCTGGTTCAATGTGTAGCAATATGATGTTTTTATATATAATTATTGTGTTTATTCGAATTAAAGATCAGGCCAAAAAAAATTAAGGTATTCTCACGGTCATTCCAAAGCTTGTGAGGGGGCGCGGAGTAGGTCGACCAGACTTCCAACCTTTCCGCTTTCTCCACGTATACATCTATACAGACAATTATGCCTGCTCCAAAGTCAAAATCCTCTGCCGCTTCAAACGGTAATGCCAACAAGTCTAAAGCTTCGTCAGGTACCGCTACTCCTGTTTCCTCAGTCGCTCCAAAAGACACATCGGACCAGCTGGCATCCTTCGGTGGCGGTGGAAAACCCGACAAGGCTGCATATGACGCAGAGCAGGAGAAAATAAAGAAGGAAATTGACGCCCTGCAGACTAAATTGGTTCGTAGATGTAACATCCTCCAATTGGACCCTAGAGCTGAATTCCCCAATATCTCGTAATTTGCAGAATACTGTTCGTGACAAGATTGCTCTTGCAACCCAATCTGGCACCGGCAACGATCGCCGAAATGCTCTTCGCGCTGAATTGGATTCACTTAGAGAACAGCAAGGTGCTGGCAAGAATTCACGAGCCAAACTTTTCGAGCAAATCAAGGCTTTGAGAGACTCTGTGGCCAAGAAGGTATGCGAAGCAAGTCTTCCCAAAAGCAAAATACCCCTATTAAGTAAAATACACACACCACACAGGGCAAGGATTTGCAAGCTTCAAAAGCTAAAATCCCATTCAAGTCTGTTGCCGAAATCGATGCCCATGTTCGGTGAATAACATTCCTCTTTCCGATGTCATGCCGTCTTTAATTTCAAGATAGAAACCTGGAAAAGCAGATTGAATCTGGCAATTTGAAGCTGGCCGATGAAAAGCGCGCTATCCAAGAAGTTTCCACAAGCAAGAAGAATCGCAGGCTCCTCGAGGCCGTCCAGACCGAACAGGACAGTATCGATGCCGAAAAAGCCCAAATAGCTGAACTCGAGAAACAGCGCGACGACCCCGTTGCCCAAGCGCTCTCCGATCGCTACACCGCTATCAAAGCCGAATTGGACGAACTAAAGAAGGAAGGTGACGAAGCTTATGCTGATCGCTCGAAACTTTTCCAGGAGCGTGATAGCACCCAAGACCAGCTGAGGGCTCTCTTCAACGAGAAGAGAGAGTCAGCACAGCGCTATCGCGATGCCAACGACCGCTACTGGACCAAGGTTCACGAAGACCGTGCCCGCCGCCAGGAGCGAGAAAAGGCACGTCGTGACGCTGAAATCAATGAACGCAGGAAGGAGCAGGCAGAGCGTCTCTTGGAAGAGGCCAAGATTCCCGCATTCCAAGCACAAATCGAGGATTGCCAGACCCTCATTGATTTCTTCTCTGGAAAGTCCACTGGGACCGTCACCTACAAGTCAACTTCAACACCCCTGTTCCAGAGGGCAGAGGTTACTGCTGTTCCCAAGCTCGAAATTCGCCAAGTTGAAGCTGCTCCCGAGGGTGTCATTGTTCGCAAAAAGAAGGGCGAAGATGAGGAAGCATACTTTGTCGGTGGAAAGACAAAGAACAAGAACAAGAAGGGCCCCAAGCCCAGCGCATCTCCTATCCAGGAGAGTGCACCTTCAACGCCCACTTCTACCGCTCTGCAGGTCCCCTTGCCGACTCTCGCCGCTCTTACCACGCTATCTATCCCCCCTCCTGCGTCAAATGACGATGTCCCTCGTGTCATTGAGGACCTTACAACCAAGAAGTTGTGGTTCGAGGCTAACCAGGCCCAGGTAACTGCGGAGAACATTACCAAAGCTGAAGCGGAAATACAACGTCTCGAAAAGGCGGATGGTGTCTCGACACCTGTCAGCGATGGTGCCGAGATTCCGCCTGAGCCTGTCCCCACACCTGCAAATGCTCCCGCTACTGTTGTTGGAGTTTCCAGTGAAGCTGTTGATAGTAAATTAGAAGCTGTCCAGGAGGATGTGCAAGCACCCTAGTTTATTCATTTTCAAAACAGCTCTTGCTGATCTTGCTTTCACAAAAGGATTTCGGATTTTTGGAGAGGTTTGGTTGCTTTCCACATTGTCATTGACAACTACCATATTCTTTTTTTTGTTGTAAACAACCCTTTTGTGGTTGACAAATTCTGGATGTTGAATAAAGAAAAAGAAAGGGCAATTGATTGCTAAGATATACGTAGGACTATATCAGAACGAAAGAAGGTGGGGGCGTGGTTTTTAAAAAAAGTCCACAGCTGGTACGATTTACAGTGATGAAAGCGTTCTGGAGCAGTGACTGAAACAAGAATCAGGCCAAGAATCGATACAGAGGGGTAGTTGAGTGGCACTATATAAAAACAAATGGGAGGACGCAGCGACAACAAGAAAGAAATGGAAGAGCGTACGTAGTAACAACAAATTATGATATCCCAGGTTCAAGAAATGGATAAGTGGGCGAAACGAAGACAAATAAGGCGCACGAACGAGCAAAGAATACGAAGAAAAACAAAACACAAGTCCGACCAAAAAAAAAGAAGTTTGATATCTTATACAGCTGATTGCTCAACTTTGACAGATTCTGATTCATGGTCAGACTCGCTGTTCGGTGTGACTGACGAGTTCAATGACAGGTCGGTGGGTCCAAAGCTACCAACGTCGAACGAGGCTCCTGAGCCTGAAAAGTCTGAAAAGGCAAGCCCGGCGGAATGATTGGACGATAGACCGTCATCTTGAGGAGCTGAGGGGTCAATGTAGGACATTGAACCATAAGCGTCTGGGTTGAAGGCAGACCCTGTTGGATCCAAAGAACCCGAGCCATATGTATCGTGCTGAAGGGCGGCCAGCATGCTCGACGTTGTTGGGGTGTGGGCCATCATATGCTGAGGCCGCACATCCATTGAACCAAAGTTCTCTTGTCCAGGCATGGGTGATAGCGAGAAGAATTGTTGTTGCATAACTGGCTCCACAGAAGCCGCAACGGAATTTGTTGAAAGTGCGACGTGACGCAGCACATTGACTGCAATCCAATCACTATCACAGAACGGATCAATCAACGTTTCAGTTTAAAGATAAAACTAACGTACTCGAGGAAGAGTTTAAGAATTTGGAAGGCACCAAAGGCCGGGTCGCTGCGGATTGTCTGATTAAAACGCATTAGACTCGTATCGCAAAAATAGACGAGCCAAAGGTGTTGAAATGGAAGACTTACAAGGTCCCTCATTACTTGACTTGTAACATAACCCCATCGGATTAAAACACTGCGTGAACTCATGGCGCCTCTGTCCTCTCCTGCATGGCCAGCACGGTTACCTCCCATTAGTCTATCGCAGCACTTGTCGGCCCAGCTCATCACTTCACGAACGGGTTCGCTGCTCTTTGTAAGGCTCTCCAAAAGGGAAACAAATTCAACTTCCAGAAGCTGCACCAAGTCTTCGTGGCGACAATTGCACACCAAGGCTGACTGGTTGCGAACCGATTCAAAGTCGACCTTTTGCCAGGACCTTCTCATCTCTGCCAGTTGCTTCTGATTTGTCAGAACAGTGTTCAAGGCTTGGGTAACTTGGTAAATGTCCAGATATCGCACTAGTAGCAAAACATAAGCGAAAGCGTTTCACGGAGCCAAGTACCACGCCCGAAACGTCGACAAAATACTCACGAACTAGGTGTCCGAAACGCGCGCCCAACTCCACCTTGGGTTCGACAAAAGTATTCCCATAGTTCTCCAAAGCGACCAATAAAATCTTCTCCATCTTGAGTGCCAGCTGACGCAAGCTTGAGATGGAATTTGGAGCTACTGGGGAGAGCATCTGTGACCTCAAGAACTCCAGGATTTCCTAAAATAGCAAGAAAAACCTATGAGTGGATGTTTCTAGCGTTGTTTGTTATCAGATCGCTTACATCGTATACAATAGCATCGGCTTTAGCCATGAGTCCCGCAATGGCCGGGGCATGGACAATCTCACGATGGTGTCCGTTGAGACTGGTCCAAAAAGTACGAAGATGCATTTCGAATTGGTCAAACCGCCAAGAGCGCACGCTCTCTAGGAGGTGGTCCAAGTGATCCTGGAACCAACCCCAAACCTCGCGAGCGGCAACACCATGAGCGGATGTCGAATTTGCAACGGCGTCCTCGATTGATGGGAAATGAACCAATTGGCGGACGGATAAAGGTTGGGCTGGAGAAAGATAAGACCCTGAACTGGGGGTGGCTGGAGAATGTGCTTGAAGTGTCAAATTCGGCTCTTGCTGAGGATGCCGACGAATTGAGGCATGAGGTGGGAAGGTTCCAGACGGTCGCTGGGCCGACTGCACTTGGGAAAGTAGTGTTGCAGCTGTCGGAGTCTTGTCGCTCAAATCGTCGTTAAAGGCAAGGCTCTTGATTTCCCCTGAAAGGGTGAGAGAGTTGCGCTTGGACCCAGGGACGGAGTTACCGCCCTCTGAATCGTCTTCGTCGTCGTCGTCTGAGCGGTCTTCACTCCTGGTGGCGGACTCTGACTGGTCGTGGCTGAGGCGAGCAGCGTTGACGGAAGCTTGAGCGGCGTTGTTGTTTGACTTTTGGATGTAATCCTGTAGCCACTCGGCTTCAGCAGAAGTAGCGGGCCTGATACCGCAATCTGTTCAACGAAGTGTCAGATGTCGTCCGATAAAAGAAACAAAAGAAAGATGGAGGAGACCCACAATGATATTTGCTGTTTCCCCTAACACCTAGCCTCCTTGTCTTGATAGTGGGAAAACAAAGACGAATGGCCTTGCCGAGTGTGGCGGTATTGATGTGCGGAATACCGTATTGGTCACAAACTCTGCGATATGAAAAGTAGAGACCTTGTCGAGGGACATTCCCGTCAGGGTAAGGGGCATAATTCGCTGTGAGCCTATAAAACAAAAAAAGATGTAAAAAAAAAAGTGATGATTAGTAAAGGGGTGGTCTCCTAACAAAAGAATTTTGGAGCTGTGGCAAAGGGGCTTTGTAGCTGCCAGCATTAATAGAAAGAAAGCTCACCAAGCTTGAACGAAAATCTGCTTTGCACGGTCTGATGCGCTGGTTGTGGTGGCGGCACGAACATTCGCAGCGAGTTTTTCAAGGGCATGATCCGGGCTGAGGGTCATCCTTCCGAAAGCTCCTGCGGCATGAATGGCCTCCTGACTTGGAGCCATCGTTGGACCTGGATTGTACATTGAAGAATAGTCCACAGAGGAATTTCCGAGGTACATTGAAATATCTTCAGTCTCACTAGAAGATGAGTGGACGCTGTCTGTATCGCGAGGGTAAGGTGAAGCAGCTACTCTTGCGCGAATATGACTTGGGCGCATTGGACCTTTCAGAGCTGGATTTGAGATATTATGGTTTGGAGGTTGCTGATTATGTGATAGCATGTGAGTTTAGATTTAATTAAAAAAGAGAGAGAAAGAAGAAGAAAGGATGTGGCAGATTGAAAAAAGTCGAAAGTAGTCAAGAAGGAAAAGGGGAACACGCGCGGAAAGAGAATTTTATGCTCACAGGATCATTGTGCATGATATTTTGATGACCGAGTTGATATGAAGCACGATATAAATCGTCGTAATTTGGACCAAGGTTTGTATGAACACGAGAAATGTGTCCTTGGGAAGAATGAGGACGAGAATGAGATGAATGAGTAGATGAAGACGAGACAGAGTTCGACCGAGAATGTTGGTGAGGATGATGAACTGGAAGAAAATCGAGTGGCATATTGGTTGGCATCATCTGCATATTTACCGCAGTCATCAATATTAATCGATAAAAAAAAAGATTCAAACGATGGTGGTACTCCTGAACTTGGAGAAAGGACGCGGACCAGCCGGGATAAGAGTGAGTGAGTTAAAGTAAGTAATAAGAAAGAGAAATTGTGTTCAAAATATAAGTACTAAGAACAAGAAAGACAATTAAAAGAGACAAAAAAAAGTATTTAAAAGAGAAAGAAAAAAGAGAGTCCTTTGTGCAGAGAGAGGAGGAGGAGAAGGAGGAGAAGGAAAAGTTGCACTGCACTTGATGGAAACTAGTTGAAGGCTCTCGGCGACAAAGATAATTCAGCGGAAGGTCTTTGACGAGTGTTCGGAATAATGAAAGGCTGGCAACCGCTATCCAAAAAGCCATCAATCTATTTACTTGTAGTCAAGGTAACACTATACTTCCCACACTCACACTCACAATAAATAAAATACACAATTTTAATATTATTATATTACTCTAACATAAAATAAGAAGAAAAAATCAATTAATCGTCCTCTTCAGATCCTCCTTGGAACATATATTGTCTGAACACTTTTTGTAGCTTTTTCTTGTTAGCCACTTTTCGTGCCAGTTTGACATACGATCCAATCGTTAAATCTTCCATCCCATATGGTGCATAAGCGCTCTCAGCCTCACTTCCAGGGCGACGCAGGCTCTCAGGCAAATGTCGCACTGGAACTGGATACACGAAGTCATCTGCTTCTCCATTTCCCACACCAGAACTATCACTTCCAGGATGTAGCGATTCAAGGGGATATGTCAGGTATTCCATCTCAAATCCGGGGGGATGCGTTTCGTTGGCCAGAGCCAGATTCGGTATGTAGTACTGTCATAGAAGAAACAAAAAAGAAGAAATCAGCAATCAATGTTTCCGTTTCTTTTTTGTCATTTCCTTTTTCCCTTCCAACTTCCCCCGCCTTTTTTACATGCCCTCGACCCTAGGGTCAAAAGTTTAAATCAGATCAGATGCTCACCTGTGCAAAACCGAGCGGCGTGAATCGCTGATTCTGTCTTGACGGCGAATCAGAATCAGAGAACCAGGGCCTGTTCAAGTGGCATCTCCAGGTATCCTTGTGCTCATCCAGATGACAGTGCGTATCCTTATTTTTGCGATTCCCTCGTCGATGTCCGTGCTGTCTTTTCGATCCCGTCGTCTTCATCATCGCGCTATCCGTATTGTTGTACGAAAAGATTCTGAACGTCGGCAAATACGGGTTCGGCACAACAGCAGGCCCAACGTTGACCACCGCGTAGTCGTCCAAATCAGCCTCCTTGACAGATTTTGGAAGCGCCTCAAACTCTTTCATCAGCGTTTGGAACAGCCCTTCATCACTCGACGTATCGATTTGACGCTTTTCCGACACTATCTCCAGATCAATGGCTTCCAGGAAGAAGAACTAAAAATAGATATAGTGAGCTTTTCCTGTCTTTCACCCCATGCTGTCAACGATCATATCACTTACATGATCAACATTCATATGCTGCCATAAGAAACAAACCCCCGTCAATGATATGTAGCTCGCATAGATAAAACGGATATAACTCACCCCATACACATGACCAAGGATCGTATCTTGATACCTCAAAGCAAGTTCTGCGTAACGCACGTACTAGTCAAGGAGAAAACACATTTGAGTACTGCATCCCTTCGTCAGCACAACCTCTGACTTACACATTCAGGGAAATAGTTGCCCGGAGACGGCGGTACATGTCCTGCACAGACCCAATCCAGTATCAGCCACGTTCGTGAAACTCTGTCCCATGGTTGCGCGGAGAAATGATTCTCACCGGAAATCCAAACCTGGGCAGAAGAGTGCGATGATTAGATCATATTCGTTCGTCGGGACACGAGTGCCTATTTTTGAAACTCTGAACCTACCTGCATGCCTCTACTTCGGTACATATCGAGCTGTACCTCCATCCAGTCAAGTTCCAAGTTTCCAGGATCGTTTCGGTCATTATAAGGGCAACCCGCCACCACTGAATGTGTCAGATAAAAGGCAACCGTCAGAATTTTAAAAGGGCGAGACCTTTCGAATCAAAGACTGACCCTTGTTTGAATCATAAAAGTAGAGCGTATTCAAACTGATGACTGCCAATTCGTCCGGCACGACTTCAACGGCGTAATACGCGCCCCTTTGAAAGACTTGCAAATGGGGAAAGGGAATGAATGAACTCCAGATTCTAACCGCAAATATAACGCGGGCAATGAAACGCAAGTTGACATCAGCCGACATGATAGCGGACATGAAAACAGGAGGACCGGACATACTGCGAGTATTCATTCGTGACACTGTTGGGGCCTACAGTGGAGTGGCGAACGTTGGTGCTGTGCATTTATGATGATGATGATGAATAATCATACCTGGTGCCAGAATGTTCTGTACGACATGAGAAAGACCTGATGAGCATGCGTCGATACGAGACAAACGAGAGTCGTTACTTACATGGGCTGTGTGTGTGTGGTGGGCGCGGAGATAAGATAACGCGAGCGTGAGCATCAATGAGAGCGAATCAGTTTGCTATATACGCCACTTACGCCAAATATCATTATTGCCTATAATGAATGAAGTACCAGAAAGGAAAGTGCGAAATGAATGAATGAGCTATTTGATGCAAATCGCGAAAATCGCTCGAAACTCGAACTAAACCTACCTAGACTGGGGACCACAGGAATGCCTCTGCTCGTAAAGACATTTTTCATCTTTGCTGTGACAGCTCTATTGAGCTCGTAGATCTCAGGAGGAGTGCGAGGGATTTCTCTGTCATTGTCATGTCTGAAATGATAGATAAAAAAAAAAGTTAGTTGGATGTCGTCTAATGAGTAGCCAACCAATTTTGAGCACATGCCTAGCACTATCTCCAGTCCCTACCACGGTCGAGATCAGTCTGGGAAAATAAGAAGGGATTAGGCAACGTGTGAGCACTCACAAACGACAAAGTCGATTTCGTCAGCCCAATGCTCGTCTAGGTAATCAAGCGTGAAATTGGTGAGGCGGAAAGGTGAGTCGCAGTCACTGCATGCGTTTACAACGAGGACAGGAGAGGTCGATGGGGGATTGATAACATGGGCTGGTCAGACACTCCATCTATGCATTATGTGCACACGAGCAAAACTTACGAGTAGGGTGTGCCGAAATAATGAGACTCGTCGTTGGGTCTATCTGGTTTGTTTCGATGACAAGATGTGGTAGTCGACGTTCCGGGAATGTAGTGTGGATCTGGGTGCATATCCGTGATGTGCAAAAACCTGCCATGTAGCTTCTTCGGACCTATTGGGTAGTGGTGGAATTAAGATTTATTTTTGTCAAAAAAAGGAATGAAATGTGAGCTCACGATTGGAAGGGACATTGAACGCAATTTGTGCAGGTGACGATAGAACAGTGGCCGACAGCGATAGCAGGATAGACCAAAAAAAGAAACGATAGGATAACATTGTTGAAGATGAAGAGATGAGACAAGTGAATGCCTCAAGAGACGAAGGCAAGAGTGGTTAAAGTAGGGAGAAGGAAATGAATGGCGTCGCACGTTCGTGCTATAGCTAAAAGTGATTGAGCGCGACTGAGTGCTGCAAGTTATAAGATGAATCAAATTCTACAACTGATCTTGTAACTCCATTTGGTATTTACCAGGCAGTCAGGATGAATTGTCTTGGCTAATAAATGACTTGTGAGATGGAGTCGAATGCAAGGGATATTATATTTATAACAACAGGATGGTAGAGAGAGACAAAGTGGTACATGGAAAGGGAGATAAACTAGTACAAGAAGACGTAATGGATGTATCATGCGAGATGGCTGTGAATGAATTGGCATGAGGCTGGAGAGTGGTATACTGTCATGGAGTTGTGGATATGTAGGAACTTGACAAGAGGATGACTGACGACATGCAAATGACGAAAACAGATGAATGGTGGGTGAGGGATGATAAGTGCAAGGATGAAGCGAGGTATATCGACAAAAATAGATGGGGATGACGCTTTTCGTGTGTGTGTATCAGCCGGTCAACATGGAGCGACTGATGTGGTCCGCTGTTGCTTCATGATTGGAATTTGAAGACTTGTGGTGTATCTTGAGAAGGATGTTCGCATTGTCACCGATATTGAGGACGGCACGGATAGATTTTTCCGCCAAGTGACATACCTGTATAAAGTAAATGACAAAATGAATATATTGTTTCGCCGAGAGAAAAAAAAGGCGGAATGAAGTAAATAAATAAAATACGGACTCGACTATATCCACCCGTTTGGAGAGCCGAACGGCTACTTGCGATGGCGTTGTGAATGGCATCGTGAGCATATCTTCTTCTAAAGGAGGAATGAGTACGTGTATAGACAAGTGCAAGAGGGAATGAAATGATGCTTACAGGATACTCTCAAGCTCGGCCCGTGACCGGGGCAATAAGAAAAGGTCCTGGCCACCGAGATATCTTTCGAATGCGCAGTAAGAGGCACAACCTGAAATAAGGGATTCGTCGAAGGAGGGATGGTCTGTGTGCCAATTCCAGCGATTTTCACTAGGGACAAGAAAAAAAGATACACGTCAGCAGTGAACGGAATAATATGACTCGACGGAGGGACCATCATGACACGGTGATATGATGCGTCCTGAGCCAAAAAAAGGACAGTGGAGGGGTAATAGGAGAAGAAACATACGTGATATGAGTATGAGCAGCAGCTTCTGGAGAGTGGGGAGCAAGGAGCTGGTCAATCATTTGTTGTCGGTGTAGAGTGAGAGGCTAATTGGGAGACGGGGAATGGGATGAAATGCCAAGACAAGGGTTTTTATAAGGCAGCTATATAAGCGCTCTCTGGGAAACTAAAGAATAAAAATCTAGTGTGAGAGATAGAGATAAAGGGGAAGAGGTATGGATACTAAGAGAGAGAGAGCAGAAGAAAAAATAAAAAGACGAGTAAACTGTATATTTATTAATATTTCGATGGAAATCTGAGATTAGTGGCCTTAAATCTAAATTCCCCCACATTTCAATGTTCTCATCAAACGTGCGCTCGGTCCATTTGATCCCTGTCTCCGAATCCGATGGCCCTTATCCTCTCCGTCCCTTTCGCCAATAATCTTTCTTTTTTATTTTCAGTCTTTGTCGACTTTATTCATTGCCGATCTTGAAGGAAATATGTTTATTACAAGTAGAATTGAAGAAATAAAATTCGACTCATTTACGTTGTTCCTTATCATCGTCGCTTCATTTCCGGCTTACACATTGCTTGGCGAAGAACTAAAATCCCGACGCCGCGCTGACAATTAACGGCATTATCTCTCTTCTTTATCATCACCTACATAGTCATGCCTCAAAGCTCTCAGTCTGACATTGACAACAGCCATGTTCTCCCTCTTTTTAGTCCGAATGGTTTTAAATCTTCACCCATATTTCAACTAATTGACCGCGTAAATGTCATTCATAACCTCTCTCTCAAATCGTACCATGATTTATACAAATGGTCAACAACCAACATTGACGACTTTTGGAGTCTCGTTTGGGATCTTACAAATGTCATAGGACTAAAGGGAACACACGTTGTAGATAATAATGCACTGCCTACACTCAATCCTCCTTGGTATCACTTATTTCTATTACTCCCAAGACACTAACTAATACGTTCCGACACCTCATTCATTCAGGTTTACTGATGCTGCAATTAATTGGGCCGAGAATATGCTGACTTGTCGTTCCGATCTCAAGCACGCCCTCATAGAAGCCAGTTGAGCCCGCTTCTTTGTATATCATCATCTTTACCCTGCTATATTTATTTCGTTTATTAAAGCTGAACCAACTCCGGATGAATCCAGTCCAACCATAAGAAAACTCACTTACGCTCAATTGTATACACTCGTGGCGGATATCGTATCAGCTCTTTTGCATCACGGTGTCGTGCCAGGTGATAGAGTCGCTTCCTATTCTTCCAATTGCATTGTGGGTCTTCCCGACTTCAATCAGAGCACTCATCAAACTTATAAATGTCATCTTTTACCCGTTATTCCGTTTTCTAGGAGAATGTCGCTGCCTGTTTGGCAGTTACCGCAATCGGCGGAATATGGGTTAGCGCAGCTGCAGATTTTGGTTCAACTGGTGTTATCGAAAGGTCTGCCATGTCACACCCACACCACAAATATCCTCGATTCCATACTTATATCATCCAATTTTAGATTCGAGCAAGTCCAGCCAAAGATTATCTTTTCCGTTGATGCTGTCGTGTACGTTTCCATTCGACTCTCTTCTCGATCCACGAACCTGAGCATTGAACGTACACGCGCACCCACAGTTACAACCATAAAGTCCATCAACATTTACAAAAACTTTCGGCCTTGCTCGCAGGTCTGTCAAACAAAATCCCAAAACCAAAAGTCGTCATCATAAGTCCACTATCAAAAAATCTGCCCGAACAAACATGGGAACCGGACTGGACTTCATGGGAACACTTTGTCCAACAAGGTCAATCCCGCAAGCTCGGTCGAACTGCTGATGGGGAGATAGAGTGGGTTCGTTTACCCTTCGATGCACCCCTATGGATTCTTTTCAGCAGTGGTACAACCGGTCGTCCAAAGTATGTTTCTCACATCATAAATAATCCTATCAACTCCTCTCAAATCGAGTAATCTTAGGCCGATAGTTCATAGAGCGGGTGGTATGCTTCTTCAATCCAAAAAGGAGTTTGTAATTTGTGGAGACCTTCGTCCTGACGACGTCTTTTTCTACTATACAACAACGTCGGTGAAATTATGACAGCAGCCACTTGTACAAGCGAGGCTGATCGTTCCATTTCAATAGTGGCTGGATGATGTGGAACTTCCTTGTCAGTGGCCTTAGCGTAGGTTGCACCTTGGTGCTCTACGATGGCAGCCCACTGCGAGATGTCAGTCTTCTCTGGAATCTCGTCGATGACCTTGGCATAACTATTTTTGGCACGAGCGCAAAGTACATTGACCAGCTTTCAGTACGTGTTCCACCCTTTATTTTAGCCTTCTCTTGGCCTATTCACTAAAGGAAAAACCTTCCCCATCCTTCTGGAAATTTTAGAAGAAGTACAAGCCAAGAGAGCACCACATCCTTCAATCGTTGAGACACATCTACTCAACTGGCTCGCCTTTAGCCCCACCACTATTCGATTATGTCTATGAACACATTCACCCGAACGTCCTCTTGGGATCAATAACGGGTAATTACGCCTCCTGTCTGCTCAACCAAGATCTCATCTGATTTCGGCATGTCAAAAGGTGGTACTGATATCTGCTCTTTATTTGCCGGGATGTGCTCTGCCCTACCCGTATATCGAGGCGAAATTCAATGCCGTATGCTGGGAATGGCAATTGAAAGTTACTCACCCACAGGTGCACCCACTCTTCCTGATGAGCCCGGAGAGCTTGTCTGCGTAAAACCTTTCCCATGCATGCCCCTCGGCTTCTGGCCGTTGCAAGGCTTCGGTACATCTCAAGAAGTTAGCGCAGCAAAGCTGAGATTTCATCAATCTTATTTTGCAGAGTTTGATGGTGTATGGTGTGAGTGAGAGAGAACTTGTGTCTGTCCTATTTTTTTCTTGTCGAGTTTTCCTAAACAACTGAGCAGACCATGGCGATCATATCATTATCACACGTTCGCGAGATGGAAATGGGGGAGGTCTCGTTATGCTCGGACGTTCAGATGGAGTGCTGTGAGTCTGATCTCTCAATTTATTGGGGTTTCTTATCTTTCACTTGAGTCCCTGCAATTCATTCGTCTCAAAACGACGAATCATGACGCGCTGACGGCGCGGCAGGCTCAAGTCTCGTTCTTTGACAATGTGAATAACATCAGCTGATCAAATGTACCCCATTGCTTCAGAAACCCCGGAGGTATTAGATTTGGTTCTTCTGAAATCTACGAAGTACTTGATTTGTGCTTCTCTAACCCAACTGGAGAGCACGCTGTTATCGACTACTTGGCGGTGGGGCAGAAAATCGATAATGGAGTGGACGAACAGGTGGTTCTGTTCCTGAAACTGCCTGTTGGACAGGTCATCACCCCAGACTTCGAAAAAGCCATCAGGGCAGAAATGCGAACGCGTCGAAGCCCGCGACATGTGCCAGCCAAGGTATGTCTTGCCCCTCTCAAATCGATTTGTACTAAACCAGCTTTCATTGGAGATTATTCAAGTCGAAGAGATTCCATACACTTTGAATGGAAAGCGGGTGGAGGTTTTAGTCAAAAAGGTCAATGATATTCAATTTCTTGACACTTCTCTTATCTGATATGTTTTCCGGACACAGATCATCAACGGCGCGCCCATCTCATGTGTCAACCCGGCTACTTTGTCGAATCCCGAGTGTTTACAATTCTATGCGGAAATTGGCGATACTCTGCGGGCTGAAGTGGTGTAATGCGACCAAGGTTGATAGTGCGCCCAATGGGATGCTCATATAGATGAAAGGAGTACAGATACCACTTTGGACCTACCCCGACTAGCTAGACAACTGGGACAATTCTCTAGCCGGTCCTATACCACAAATAAATGCCTCCTCGGATTTACAATGCGTGTGTGCAAGCTGTAAAATTGACCTCGCTACGATGTGAAAAGGTATTTTCGAGAACATGCTGACGCTTGAGAAGGGCTTGAGCCACCTTGGGCATACTCTGAGCAAGTCCTATCATTACCCCGCTGATTGATGGAGTTGTTTGACGAAGTCGTGTGACAAGCCAATTCTGTCGACGATCCTTTCCAGACACGTTGCCGTTTCACCCTTATTTTTACAGGCCCATTGGCGTTCGGATGGCGGGACCTGCAGGAGTCTGTATGATGGAGAATATGCAAGTCACTTGAAAGCTGACATGAATCATGATGCTGTAAGAGCTTATCTCGCCGTCAGCGGCATTAACGTCAAAGGACGCGTCACTTGACTTGTCGTACAGGAGGGCCTGAAAGATGTCAGGACCGTTATCCCGACTTGGGTATGCACGCATTTGAAATACAAAGAGCAAGAAATAGTTCGACAGAGTAAGCACGTCCGGGATTCTGCATACATAATGACTGTGATTGGACGGATTTCGTTTGGGTAGGGGCGTAACCACGCCCCTAAATGGATAGTGGGGATTGCAAGCGCTCTTGCATCGGATATTCGGGTTGTAGCACTTATTATTGAATGTACTGTACCTCGCATTATGAAGAACTTAGCAGGCCCTCTCACGATGCCTTGACGATGAGCGGGGACATTGCAGGTAGCTATGCACAACAGAAGGAACTTGATGATCTTCGTTAAATTGCCGCTGCGGCGGTCTTTTCTCTTCCGACATGAAAAGCTGCCACTGCATCAGGCATTGGTCATTTGGTCGGATTATTAAGAGATGCGCATTCTGAATTTGTTATGAGTTGGTGACGGTTGGCGGTGAGTCAATTGGAGTAGGCTTAATCAGTTGTTGCTGCTTATCTTTCCTCTGCGGTCATGAATGTTAGGTTTCGGATGTCCGACCTTTATGTCCGTTCAGCTGCGCGCGATTCGGGCGACAACGCATGCGGCAATGTGGCGGGTAGGTGTCGATTGCGGCTTAAGCTCGCTTGTGGCATTTTTAGCAAGCGTAGCCTGCTATGTGTCGGTATGCCGTTTCGATGACACATACTTCCATTTGATTGGGTGGGCAGGTTATGTAGTGCGTATAATCCTGCTCTCGTTCGATAGACACACATAATTTTGTCAGACTAAAGTATTTAATCGAGTCAAACGCTAACAGTGAACATTCTCATAGAAAGAAGAAAAATTTTGAAATCCAGACTGCGGTGGCTCCAAAGTTCAAACAGTTCACTGTGCCCAACACTTGTACCTTTGCCCTTGCGGCGAAATCGATGATGTGCATGATCGATGATCGATTGACATTCGGACACCGAGGGAGGTTCACCGCCGTTCAGTGTATGTGACTAACGAACGATACGGATGTTTCTGACTTGTAAAGCAGGACCACTTTGGGGTACAATCATGGCAGCCAAATAACGATAATGGACGAACAATGGATGTTTCGAATCTTAATTTAGACGGTGTGTGAAAGAACATGAAACTTGAGGAATGGACTCTAACAGTCTTTTTAAGAAATCACGTTGAATTGGATGATTTTAACTGGTGTTTAGTAGAATAGAATACTTGAAGGGGTTCGAATGCCGTATGAGAATTCGAGTCGAGGGTTCAGAATGGAGTGATTCACGGTCCCGTGATGATTGCCGGGTCAGCCGGGAGATATTGGTGGCAGTGTTAATTGCCTCGAGGTGTGGTTTATTCGTGCCATCCCTTCGACAGTCAAAGGGCAAGTGGTCTGCAATTTTCTGCAGAACCGCTTTTTCCGAGCCTCATTGCAAGGGGCTGCTGGGCTGTTTTATCGTCCTTACCCCCATTTTCATGTTATCCTCGTGTTCTTAATATCCCATTTCCTTTATCATGCCTGCAGCTCCTAACGCTTCCCGTTCTCGTCAAAATCCACCTACCTCAAAGTCGAGGATGGCTCTCTTCAATACCCTTCGTCTTTCAATTTATGGTACTATTACTCTCGGTCAAAATGGCTAAACAAATGTTGACTCTAGTTCTCTAGGCGTGGTCGTTCTCTTTACGGTGATATGTCTGGCAATGGCGGGTCATTTTCAAGCTGTTCTGCTATCTTCGGACCTCAGTGGGTTCTTATTCGTCAATATACAATGCACTCAAACTCATCCAGGCGCTTTATACAGCTCGTTTCGTACCATTCGCCATCTTCGTGTGCTCAGCGAGCCTCTTCATCTTTCTCGTTCTGTATGTCCGAATAAATCAGTCTCTCATCAACATATACTCAATTACTCCTGCTCTAGTATATTCTTCAGCGTCTTCCTTCGGGAAAGGAATCCTATTTCTACAAAGATCGAGCTGTCTTCCCTTGCATTGGCTGGTATTTTCTGGCTAGGTATGCCGTTTGACTCCGGAATTACTGCGTAGCTTGGCTCAACCTTTTCATTTCCCAGTGCTTGGTGCATATTTAGCTTCATCCGATGTCCAATCTGCAGAAGTCCAGTGCTTTTCTGAACAAGACCCTGATGTCGTGCTTGATAATGAGGTCGCCAGCTGTGCGTGCAGTCCATTCTAAAAACACCTCACCTACTCATCTCCCGCTAGTTCACACGGACCAGTTCCAGGCCATGTATAGGGTGCTTACGACCTTTGCCTTAATGAATGCCATCCTTAGTAAGTGTGCATGATATCTACCCTTAAACTATCTGCCTCATTGAACTTTCATTCAGTTTTATTTTCGTGTTTGGTGCTCCTTTTCCTTGCCTGGAGAAGGCACAGAGCAGGCGACGTTCACATGTGGCACGGCCCTGTCACTGTTTGCGCTTGGTTCAACCAGTACGACAATTCAGCAAAGCCCTCGAGAAACAAGTCGATCAGCGGAAAGAACTTCCTTCCGGTGGCCTCACCTGTATCTCCCAACTTGACCGAGAAGCCGGAAAGAAAGGGAAGCAGAAGAGACAGGGAATACCCCAGCAGGTCACCCTACGGCTCCGGTGGTCGTAACCCCCCAGTTCCTCCCAAATCCTCCCAGCCAACGAGATACCAGCTTCGCGATGACCAGGTTTACGCTCCTAGGTCTGCTCCCAGAACGACAGATCTAGAAAACGGTGGCATGATGAACCCCTACTCGTCAACTCGTTCGCCCCGTCGATGATTACTTTTGGATGTACTGATTACTTGTAGATTTTTCTCCTTTTAACTCTTTGTACCACCTGTTTGCATTTATATTTACCAGCGAAGCATACGCCATGAAGATGACATGCCATGCGGATTTGTAGAATTAGCACTTATTTATTTGCACGAAACTTTGACGAAAATATACACTGTAATGACTTTGTTGATTATCTGTTGATTAGGAGGCTGATGAATTGAGGAATCCCGAAGAATATTATTAATGAAATGTACACAGGAATGAGGGTCACTTTTGGGTCTTTGGAGGCGAATGGGAAGGAAATGAGAAATTAAGCAGTGGGGCCGAAGTCATGTTAAGGGTTAAGATCATGCTGTACGTCATTCCATCATGGGACGCACTATTGTGGTCCAGGTTCGCCAGTCGCGGAGGATTCATTCAGTTGCACAGGTTTCCGACTTCCCTCCATCATTATCTCATAAAACCGAGCTTGACAAGATACCCATTGTTTTTTTTTATTCCCCGTTCTCTTGTTCTTGAGCGTTGACATCTACCTTCAAGTCACCGCAGCAATATGACTGTGCAGTTTGGAAATAATCGACTGGGTTTCTACAGTATGTTTGTGGTTCACCTATCAAGTGTCAATGCAAATATTCTGACAAGCTCATTTACAATTTCTAGTTGCAGTGTTCCTGTTGTCCGGTATAACCGCTGCGCAATAGTCATTGTTGTACAGTGCGCTCATGACATTGTAACACTTACAGGCACTGTTCTGGGGTTAATGGCCAACTTTGCGTCAATCTTCCTCCCAAACATTCATCGTATGTTTTCTCAGTCTCGATTCAAGAGATGAACTAATCATGTTCTACACTAGACGACTTCATTATTTTTGGGATCATAACCGCATCTGTAACAATATTCACGTTCTTATGCTCGTTAGTCTTTACCATGGCCCAGAACCATTGTTCGGAACGCTGAACTGACTCTATGTTAGGTTACAATGGGCGACACCGTGGTCTGAATCTATTTTGCTGTTCATCCTTGGAATCTTATGGCTCAGTACGTGTTTTTGCTGGATCCATGCATACCGCAACTGACATGAACTCACCGACATAGCCATGGGTGCTTGGTCGACGTGCGTTCATTTTCATTGTGCTGCATTTTCTCAGAGAGCCAACGTGATTTTGGGGTATTCAGCGATGTAATCGGTCCTACCCAGTGCGACGGAATTGACCGCCACACCCAAACCCCCTCTAAGTCAGGGACCAGTGCGTCGCTCATTCTTCTCTTGATTGCCCATGAGCAGCTAACATCAGCGCGAATTTGCAGCGAGCTTGCGTTCCTATTGCTATCAGATGAAGGTTATCCAAGCTTTTTCCTGGACCATCTTTTGCTTGTTTGTGATCGCATTCTACATCCTCTTGCAGCTTGTCAACCAAGCAAAGAGGTTCGGGAGGTATCATATCTGGAGTGAACCCATTCGAGGTAAAGGCATCTACGCGATTATCTGAAATCAAGCATCGACGCTTAACTTGCTGTTCGTGATTTAATTATAGAGCTGCCGTGGTTCGACGAAAGTCCAGGCTATTATAATCAAGGTGTTCAAGGTCCTGGAATGCCTATGGCTATGCCAGGTTATCCTCATACGCCCTCACCTGGCGGTTATTATCCGAACTACCAGGGTGGAATGCCGGGCTCTCAAATCATTATCCAACCAGGCATGAACGGCGCACCACCGACGGTAACACAAGTTCCCATGTCGGCTTAATTACCTCAACTAATTCGGTATTACGCGACTCGAACACCGACGAATGATCATGCTGGTGCTGATGCACACCATGAACTGTGACGATAACTACACTTGTCTACCCTGATGTTTCATGAACCGCACTTCAAACTCGTGCACGACTTTTTTTTTTCCCTTGCTCTAGTGGTCTTGGTAGTAATTTACGTTTGGGTTTTGAGACAGCCTTGTCCTTCTCCCCTTCTTTCCGGCCTCGTGGACCGAACGTGTCCCTTCCTCGTGTACCTTCAAATTGCTCTCGATAGATTTTTTTACTCTATCTTTCTTGTATACATACTACTTGCTTTCTCCACTTGCTTTTTATCATAAAAACCTTCACTCTTCTGCGTTCTCGTCAAACCATGCCTCTCTTCAGTAGAAATCCCCTTCGCTCCGCAGCCATTGGTATGGTTCGAGTGTTCGAGCACATTGACAGACTCTGACTACCGCGTTCTTAGCTGCTGTTGTTGTGTCCATTGCTCACTTTTCGACTCAGGCATTATCGTCGCTAAGTGCGTGGGGCGTGTCGAAGTCATAAAAGGATCGAGGCTGAATATTAGCCGTTCTAGATGCGTTCTACTTCACCCAAACTGGGATTGCCGTCTTGACCATTGTGGCACTTGTATTCGTGTGAGTACCGGCGCAGTCTCGTCATAAGATGTTCTTCTCTGAACTACCGTTCGTATAATTATAGCGTCTTGATGCACCATAAAATGGAGGGACAGATGATGACAGAGTCACAGGAAGAGATGCTACTCATTGGCATGCTCGCACTGATGTGGATGGGTGAGCATTGTCGCAGGCCTTGTAAAAATCGAGAGTCCCGTGTCCGCTTACCGTGGAATGTCCACAGTTATTCTCATCGGATGGAAGTCATTCAACCGCAAGAATGGGGGAGGTGGTGGGGTCAGCACGGGTGTATTGTCCACCACGCCCCAAAAGTCGGCGAGATACAACGACCCCTGTTTGAACGACAACACGTTGTGCGTTTACGAGGAGTGGTACGGATACTGGTGAAGATTCGGGATCTGCTCAGCTTTTATCTTATCTTTGAATGACGACTACTTCGGATACAACGATTTACGATGATAATTTATGGATTGTTACAAGAACAAGAACAAGCGGCCATGAGCATATCCGATATGATGTTTCTCAAAGGTCGGCATTACTGGCACGAGGCTCGATTGAAGCCACGGAGGTAGTCGGGGAGCGATGGTGTAGAACACAGTATACTAATCGCAGAATACGAGATGAATTCTAGGTTCGGATCATGGATATAAATGAGAGGAAGATACAAGAGATGGTCAAAGCATGAGGTTCAGAGGGACTGGCGAGGGGCAGCGGCTGTAGCGGTTCAAAGTCATTATGATATCGCGCGTGATGCTTTCGGTCATTTCCGACCAGTAATACACCTTGGTCATTATATCTAGCAGCTGACTTGTTTTTAGTTCCCTTACCATTCCATCCTATCTCTTTATCCATTTAACCCTGTCACCCCCCTCTCCTGCTCATCGTCCCTCTCCTTTCACCTAACTCGAGTTTTATTATGATAAGTGTCATTATCTTCTCTCTTTCGCCCCTAGCTGACCATGGTGTCCCATTCATTACTCTAATCCAGGAAAGCGACGCATCGAGACTGATGTCATGAAGATGTACCGTCTCTGCTTGAACTCTTTCAGCAATATTTTTACTTATCCTATTGTTGTAAAATAGGTTGATGTCCGATTATGAAGTCAGTCTTGTGAACGATAACATGCAGGAGTTCCATGTGCGCTTCTACGGCCCTGCAGAAAGTACGTCGTCTTCAGTTTAAGCATCCCTTTCAGTTGACCAACCTCTTCCTTATCTCTTTAGCTCCATTCGCAGGTGGTGTTTGGAAGATTCATGTTGAACTACCCGACCAATATCCCTTCAAATCACCTAGTATTGGGTTCATGAACAAGATATTTCACCCAAATATCGATGAACTGTAAGTGTATTTCTCAATATCTGCTCAATATAGATAATAACAGTGGACAGGAGTGGTTCTGTCTGTCTCGATGTTATTAATCAGACTTGGTCCCCCATGTTTGGTGAGTACAGCTCAGAAAGCTTGTCCAGGTGACTCAGGCTAAACCCTTTATGACAGATATGATTAATATCTTCGAGGTCTTCCTGCCACAACTTCTCCGCTATCCCAACCCCAACGATCCTCTAAACGGTGAGGCTGCCGCTCTGTTGATGAGGCACCCGAAAGAGTATGAGGCAAAGGTGAAAGGTAGTAAGACCCACAAACTCGACTCGTGTTCTGCTTTGCTTACTCTATTCTTTTATTTAGAATATGTGCAAAGATTTGCCACCAAGGAAGCTGCAGATGCTGCGGACGGCAAAGAAGAAGACGACGATGAAGACGCAGTTATGAGTGATGTTGGTAGTATCAGCGACGGCGAATGAGCGTTGACGCTCTAATCTTTTACAACTTTCTTTCAAGTCCTCTTTATTGATATCCATTGCGTCAACACTTATTCGCAGCACACCATTATTTGATTGTACCAACACATCGTCCATATTCATCGCTTGTCCATACCTCGCTCGTCGAATCGGTTATTCTTGGGATTCCTACACTTCATTACACATGTACAATATATAAATTACCAACTGTATGACATAACAAGACCTAGAAGAATATGCAAAAAGAGGCAATAGCTGGAGTTTAACCAGCAGCATCGTCGGATTTGCCTCCAGATATTGGCTGTACAAGATCGTCCACCTTCTTTTGAATATCGGTTGCAGTCTATGGAGAGATATTTGCAGCCGGTGTGAGTGGCCTAGACACTGAAACAGGATGCAAGTCGAAAAATACCAACCTTTACAAGGACGTCTATTTGAACCTTGACGTTGTCCATTGTCGTCTGTTTCGTTTTACTTTCTTTTGTTAATTCGTCTCTTAACTGCAAAAGTTCTTTCCTTCTGGCATCGAGTCTGAGAGTAAAAAGGTATGACCAAGGCATCAGGCATACTTGTTTTGGCACACAAGTGCGGAACATGGCGTACCGTTGGCGTTCCGCAAGTTCGAAAGCCAGTCGATTTAACATAAGATGATGCTCGTCTGAGAGAACTTGCTCTGTTTTCTGCTCCTCTGGTGCTAACTGCTTGAACTCGTCGACAGTATATAAAGGAATGTCCTGATAAATGGAGCTGTTGAAACCAAACACGTTGGCAATTCTTTACGTGATGGGGGGTATAAGAGGACGCACGCAAACTGTCGACACTTCTCTATCTCCCTCTCAAGGTGTCTCTTCTCATATAGCAAATTCTGCAGGTTCAAATGTGACTGGTCCATTTCTTGCCTTGCTTCTGCTGTTTCTTCCTTTCTCATGCGGGTAGCTGTGTTGGCAGCTCGTTGAAGACTCTTTAACCTTGTCATGAGGGCCATTGCACGAAACTGGAGAGCAGCATTGTCTTGTTGGAGATATTTTGGGGTTACAAGGTCGCGCAGTTTTTCAAGAATCTCGTCCGGGGACGGAGTAATAACGGCCTGAGGTGACATGACTTTTGGTGAGATAGTCGTTCACCGGTAATGTTAATAAGGAGGGTCCGAGGAGAGAGTGTCTGAATATGGGACCCGGCGTGGGATATTATGAGCCGGAGATGGGCGGACCGAATAAGATAAGATTATGTAGACGAGGTATATTGGTAACTAACTGGGCACCACCGATTCTCCCGAATTTCTCTCATTCTTTCTCTCTCTCATCATCTCTCATCATCACAGACAATGCCTAGAGAACGTTCAATGTCGGGGACAATCCCCTCGATGGAGACAACTCACGACGAGCTTAAAGATAACACGATCATAATTGGTGAGCATAACAATCTTAACTCTCAACAACAATCTCACCCTAGTATCAATCTTACTCGCACAGTTCTTGGTGCCTCTGGTGATCTCGCAAAGAAAAAAGTATTTATTCTTTATTCATTTAATTCTTTCAAAAAATTATCTAAAATATACTCTTAGACCCTCCCAGCTTTGTTCGGTTTATTTAAACAAAAGTTCCTCCCAAGAGATTGCAAAATCGTCGGATATGCAAGAACCAAGATGGATAAGGCAGAGTTCGACAAACGTGCCACATCTTACATCAAGCCGACCGAAGATCCAGACTTCGCTACAACCTTGGATGACTTCAAGCAGGCCCTGAGTTACGTCGCTGGTGGATACGAGGACGCAGAGTCGTTCCAGAACCTGGAAAAGCATCTCAAGAGCATTGAAGCCCACTATCAATCGAAAGAATGCAATCGCATCTTCTATCTCGCCCTTCCTCCCACAGTTTTCATTCCAGTCGCTAAAAATCTGAAGGAGAACTGCTACGCCCCTAAGGGCGGTGTCAACCGTATCATCATCGAGAAGCCCTTTGGCAAAGACCTCGACTCTGCCCGTGAACTCTTGAATTCCGTTAAGCAGTACTGGACAGAAGACGAAACATTCCGCATTGACCATTATCTTGGCAAGGAGATGGTGAAGAACTTGCTTGTTCTCCGTTTCGCTAATGTCGCCATGGGCGCCTGCTGGGACAAGAACTCCATCAGCAACGTTCAGATCACCTTCAAGGAGCCCTTCGGTACTGAGGGTCGGGGTGGCTACTTTGACGAATTCGGCATTATTCGTGATATTTTGCAGAACCGTAAGTTGACCCTTGGCTGAGTCATGTTATCAATGGTTATCAGAGATGACCTTTTGAATTAGATCTCTTGCAAGTCCTGAGCATTCTCACCATGGAACGGCCGGTCTCGTTCGCTGCCGAGGACATTCGAGATGAGAAGGTTTGTAATCAATTTGTTTTCTCCCAACAGTCACTCTTCTGATGGCATGTCTTTTCGCAGGTGAAGGTGCTTCGATCTATCCCCCCTATTGAGAGAAGTGACACCCTTCTCGGTCAATACGTCTCTGCTGGCGGCAAGCCTGGTTATCTCGATGATGACACCGTCCCCCCCAATTCTGTCTGCCCAACCTTTGCTGCGACCACACTCTGGATTCACAACCCACGCTGGGAAGGTGTTCCTTTTATTCTAAAGGCAGGGAAAGGTGTGGATCGATGGTTTATTGTTCCGGGCAATGAAATGACGGTGGTTCGAATTCACAGCCCTCAACGAAGCCAAGGTTGAAGTTCGAATCCAATTCAAGGACGTCACACAAGGCATTTTCAAAGACATTGCCCGGAATGAGCTTGTTATTCGCATCCAACCCTCGGAGGCCGTCTATTTGAAGATGAACGCAAAATCCCCTGGTCTTTATACGCGTGCGATCCCCACAGAGATGGATCTGACCTACAAGAGGAGATTCACAGATTCCAAGATCCCTGAAGCCTACGAGGCGCTTATCCTCGATGCTCTCCGTGGCGATCACTCCAACTTTGTCCGCCATGACGAATTGGACGTCGCTTGGAAGGTATGCTTTATCAGTCACAGAAAATATCAGTTGGGAGTAACCGTGTGTATTTTTAGATCTTCACCCCAATCCTCCACTGGATTGATGGACAGAGCGGCCCACGCCCAAAACCTGTGTCTTATCCTTATGGCTCTCGAGGCCCCAAGGAACTTGATGCATTCATTGGTAAATACGGCTATAAGAGGGGTGATTCTACCTAGTATGTGTCTTTCCCGCCCGCTGTTTGTAATCGCCCGCCATCTAACCTTCCTGTGTGTAGCTTCTGGCCAATTACAAGCCTCGCTTCTCTGTAATTAACTGTATTTGTATATAAATTTCTAGGAATACGTTTTCCAACCTGTTTTTCCATTGCCTAATGTTATATCATTCTGATAAAACCTTGATTTAGTGGTTACAAGTGTGAGGAAGCTATGGAAAACATTGTTGGAAGAAACGGGAACTGAAGTGTATGTAATGCATTATGTACAGATAGTCAAGAGTGTCCCGGCTCAACAGATAAAAAGTATGAATACAAGCACAGTATATGGGTAGAGGGAGCGGGTAAAACATGAAAAAAAGCTGTCAAGCCGTATACACCGGTGAACCTGACCAAAGTCAATGAGACATTTCAGGAAACTGAGGTTGACGGTACCCACCACGATAGGTCTTTTTGTTAGCATCCAGGAGGCCTCGGAGCTTTCCACCCAGATCTTTTATACGCTCTCTGCAAGGGGCAAGTTCGCGCCAATTACCCGAGGTTGACCAGCACTCAGAGCAAACTTTGGACGCAGTGTTGATGGTTTCGAGTTCGAGTTCATTTCGTTTGTCCAGAACAATGACGAGGTCAATAAGCTGATTCAAGCCCACAAACCAAGTGTTGACGCCTTGATCTCGATTCATTGCGGTATCGGTTACAAGGAAGGATGATGCGAGGCTCAAGCACTGACGCAGAACTTTTTGGTTGATTGTATGAGAGCCCGTTGGACAGAGAGAACGAGCTACAACGTCGACTACGAATGCTTCATAGTTGGTTGGTGCAATCTAAGATTGAGAGGCGATGAGTAGAGGGTTTAAATGAGAGTAATATAGGATATGGGGTGTAAGACTGACCTGCTCAATATCAGCTGGAGATGGTTCAAATTCTAGGGAGTACTCAAGATCTGTGGACATTGGTATGATGGTTAAGAGGATAAGAAGGTAATAAATTCGAATACATTTTTGATAATTTATGGCATTCCCTTGGTATCGACCACTGACCGAAACCAATTTATTTACATTTAGTCGAGAATTCAAAGAATGACAGACTCGGCTTTTCCCGTAAAGCTTGTCTCTTACAACAGAGTTTTCTCACTCGTTCAGGTTCTTTCTATCCTCAGTTACATGGCCTCTTTCTTGGTCAACCTTGCTGGTGGTATTACCCCACCACCAGTTATTACTCCTGAACACTATGATGGTTGGCAACTTAGGTGGAAGTTTTTAGTCTTTAGGCCAGCAGGTAATGTCACCCCTGTTTTTCTTGATTCATTATAAATGAACTAACAACTCGAAACACTTAACAGAACTCAAAACAGAGGCACTGCTTATTGCTGGTGTATTGTTCTATCTAGCTGTTTTCTATGTTGGCTCATCAATCAATTCTCGTAAAGCAAAGAATTGGCACGTTCTTTTCCTTTTCTAACGCGTCACAACTGTAGTTTAACACCCTAATCTCCGTCAGGCTCGCCCAACATCTCCCAATTTATGAGAAACAGTTCTCCAAGCCCCAATACAAGGGTGGCATTACTACGGACGGGTATACCGACTTCTTCAATTTCTCAACCGGTCGCCGAAACATCGCATCCCTCCACACTATCTTCACTTGCCAGCCACGTCACGATTTATTCCAATGGATTTTCCAGATTGGAAAAACTCTTGTTGACCTCCACCATCGTCCTGTAGACGATATTCAACTTGACTTCAAGCTCGCTCCTGGCACTCTTCATGACAGTTTCGTTTTTGCTATCGTTGCGAAGGACGAGCTTCTCTCAGTCAAAAACAACCGATGGGATTTAGTGCGTCTCTTACCCCGCTCTGGCGCACAGACAAGTCTAACTTAATTTTCAGAATTTCACTAAGTCCTCAGAAAGTCCTCTCCTTCCTCCTCAATTCACTGTTATGTCTGGTATGCTTTCGAATTCTTGTGTGCTATATTTAGATCTTCTTTTGACTATTATGCTTAGAATTTGCGGATATTACCGAGAACATCTTGAAGCCATTGGGCAATTTCTCTATCGTCAAGGCCCTTGAGGATCCAAAGATATTGCCATATTTCCGTCATCTTTCCGTGAGTCCGTGTTCCACCTCGGCATCGTATTTTTTAACCTTTGCTTGTAGATTACTGACCAAACACGAGACCGACCCGACCAAGGCCCAATTCCTGCTGAAGAACGCGAGAAGCATATTATCCTCAGTCTCTCTTGCCCGTCCTCATCTCATGCTGCCGACACCGTGGCACTCGTCGAGTCGATGTTCCAGTTGATTGACAACCTCAACAAGATCTCACTGCGTCCAGAGACCAAGAACAAACTTAAGAGAGCCCGGGAGGAACTTGACAAGACTCTCAAGGAAGAGGTCGAGAAGGAGAAGAAGGAAGAAGTTTGTCGTAGTTCATAGTTTTATGGCTTGTATTTTACTCATTGACGATTTTTCTTTTAGGTTCAGGATGCCAAACTCGCTGCCAAACGGAAGGCTCAAGAAGAGCGCCTAGCGAAACTTACTCCTGCAGAACAGCGCAAGGTATCTACTCTTCACTGTCTTCCTTCAAGGACATGCTTATTTACGTGTTTATCACCGCTAGGAACTCGAGAAGGAGCGTAAACGTGCCCTTCGTAAGAGTCAGGCAAAGGTTGTTCGCAAATAGTCGGTTTCTCTATGGAAATTATGGTTTTTGCTGCCATGTGGCTACTAAAACCCGAGGGGACGTCCCTCTGCTCTACTAATCGAGAAACGTGAACACCTGAGCAAAAAAAACACATTACTATCTGGATTCCCTCAGTAATATATTTATTTTATTGCTACGATAGGTTACGGGCTCGAATGTATTTTGGATACAGACTATAGTGCGTGGTATATGTTGTGTTGTAATGCAATGGGTATTCTTTGATAAAATTCAATGTCTGAGATAAACGGATCAAGGTACAATACCACCTTCAACGCTTTTCGGGGACAATGGTCGCTATTGAAGCCGAGGAAGAATGTTCTTTCAAAGGAGGCCGCTCCTCCAAATCCTGTTGGATTGACGTCTTTTCAAGCACCGGTGATACCTCTTTGGCTGTCGGCGTCTCCTTCTCGGTATCGGAGCTCAACGGTGCAGAAGGCGCTGTGGTAGATGCAGGTGTTGGATGAGCCGCTGCAGCACTCCATTTGGCTCCCCAACTTGTAAAGAATCTGAGGAGCCACATCGGTTTGATTCCAGGGTGTTCGACAACGTCCTCTTCGTCTTCAGTCTCGTCCGCATCCATACCAGGTATGGCAGTAGGGGACAGTTCAACCCTGCTCTCCTCCTCAGCTTCGCTCTCGGTACGTCCAAGGTGGTCGATGAGTCTTTTTTGTCCATCCAACGTCCATTGCACGCGATTGAACGTCCCATGCGCCCCATGTGTCCCTTTTGGTAATCGCCGCCCACCCATACCAAAGACCTTTTCTCGTAACTCGAAGACTTTACGTCGTGAAGGTGCCGCTGTGCTCCAAAGGTCATCAATCCTAAGTTGTTCAAATTCGTAATCGAGAGTGCTTGCAGCTTGAGTGATTTCGTGGGCTCGAGCTGTTTCTTCTTCAATTTCCGAAAGTGTGCGAGAGCGTGCATCCAGATTGCTCAGGGAGGAGAGATGAGATTGGTAATGCGAGTACAGATGTGTATTCTCCTTGGACATAGAGTTTGCAAGAAGCTGAAAGTGTGCGATAGGTAGTCAAGAATTTAGCAAGCACTTCTCCACCAGAAGATATACCTTACCTGGACGCAGCGGACTACATTCTTGAGATGCTCCTCTCTTCTCCACATAATCAATAATTGCCCACAGATCTCGACATCAATTTTCATCCTCTCAGGAGTTAATATTTCAACGTCCTTGAAGGTTTCTAGGTCATGGAAACTCCTCCTCCTGAGAGAGGTAAATAGTCAGTTATTTGGTATACGCGTTCAAGAAACATAGCAAACCTCTTGGGGTCAAATCCAAATTCTCTCCTCTTTTTGTACCCTTCTATCTCTTCCATTTCGTCGTCCGACTCTGACCCTTCGTCCAACTCCTCCTCTGCCAGCAATCCCTCACCATCGACTACACTTAATAGACTATGGAACCTCGCCTTTTCCTTTCTCTGTTGCTGCCTCAAAGTCCCACCGAAGGCAAAACCAGGAGTCCCACTAAACGGCCTCATCTCACTAACATCGCTCCCTGGTTCCTCCTCCAAAAGGTCAGGGTCACGATCCCTACGCTTCCGCTTCCTGGGCCGTCTCACACCAAGTTCACTTCTCTCATCGTCCATCTCATCCTCTTCAATGTCGTCACCATCATCATCTCCCTCCATCATCTCTCCTTCACTTGTACCACCAGGACGGGCACTGACAGGGTCTGCCCAGCTTGCAATTCGTGGGCCTGCGGTAAACCGACGTTGGGGTAAATTGCGTTTCAGGGATCTGCTCTCGCCATTTTCACCACGCAGTAGTAGTTTCGCCATAACACGCTCGAGGTCCTGGCCAGAGATGTTGCTGAGACTCGAGCCCGCAACAGATGGGGCAATACCTGTCTGGGTTGAACCCGAAGGTGTTTGACTAATGGCAGTGCTGGTTCTGGGGTTACTAGCAAGGGATCCCGCAGCTGTGCTGCTAGTGCCAGGAACATGAGGAAGACTATAAGTCCTCGAGTTAACGTTGGCCTTGTAGCTTGATCCTCGCGAGGATGAAAACATGTTGAAGGGGTTAGGACGGTGATCACCTGCATATCGAAAGTTAGTGGTTTTTATGTACAGAGAGGAAGACGGATTGGGCTTACTTAGTGGCGACACCTGTCCACTGCTCAACAAATCATCGTCATCTCTGGAAAGGGGGCTTAGTGATAGCGTACAAGAAAATAGAATGAAGCAGAACATACCCCACACTCGTTAAAGGTGGAAGTGTTGGCGATTGCGCACCACTGGCCCGACGAGCTGCAATCCCTGGGGCATAAATTTCGCTTTGCCCTCCACCAATGATGAGTTTGCTGAGTGGCGGGGGTTGCAAATGCCCCGAAGTATCCGCCAAGGTTGTGTTATCACTTTGAATACTAGGTGTATCATGTCTGCGGCTCAATGAAGATGTTGCTGATGACGGTAGAGGAGGAGCATGTAGGTCAACGCTTTGATGCTTCTTGCGAGCAAGTCTAATAATTACCACCTGTTAATAATGTAGAGTATGTGCGTTCAAAAGACGACGTACCCCGCCCACGACCCCAGCTTGCCTCTCACCCTCCCTCCCCACGCAGCACCGAAGGAACTATTTGCACTCTGATTGCCTCCAGTCGAGTCTGCATGTAGCTGTGCAGCGCTGGCACTAAAGTTGGGGTTACCCATCAGCGTGCCACCCTCGCTCTCCTCTTCTGTTGAGCGGCCATCATATTTACTGTCCCTCTCTCTATCTCGTGAATTTCCATGCTTCCATGATCCCCATCCCCTTTGCACAGGATCGTCGCCATCACTGGCCACACTGAGCGGAATAGCAAGGGCTGTTGTTGTCCTCCGATGAACTTGGGGCTTTTTCCCTCGCCCATTCTCTCCTCCTGTTGCGGAATGAATAGCAGAAGTCAAAGACAGGCGCTTCGTGCTCCTAGGAAGACCCTTCCCAATTGTGTCTTTTGGCTGTGACGACAGATGGCTGATGGTGTTTCCTTGACCTCCTCGGCCGTATGAATACGAGTGTGAATGCACAGGTTGGGGGTGTGGAGTGTTTTTACGGTCAGAGGGCGAAGACGTTATAGAGGGGCCTGTTGCAGACCCTGGCCCATTAACAGAGGTCGCGCTGGTTAGAATTTCCTCAGAGATATCCTCGCGCATCCAAAAAATATCCATGACCCGGCCTCCCCAGAGAGCACGTACACTACCTCCGACAACAACATCTCTGTCCCTTTCCTTATCTCTCTGTCCTACAAATAGATGAGGGTGTGTATAGGCGTACCCTATGCCAGCGGCAGCGGCTGAAGAACCTGCTGCACCGACACCAACCGACAACTGGCTGGCAAAGTCGTCGCGTTGACCCCTTTCTCTTTCTTTCTCCCTCCTTCTCTCCAGGCTCTTCTTCCGCTTCTTTTCTTTTCTACCAGCAGCACCGGCACTCGATTCACCTGCTTTTACAACAGTCACCAGAGTTTTCAAATCCGTAAAGCCCTCCATCAGACCCTCGATAAGATTACCACCACCACTACCAGCATTGCTTCCCGATGCAGTAACAACACCAGCACCTGCGGCGGCGGCGCTCGCAGCGGCGCCTGCTATTCCACTTGCGATACTACCGATACCACTAAAGAGCTGACCAGGGGCAGACGTGGAAGAGGTACCAGAGCTAGGGCCAATATTGCGCTGTAGAATGGGTGACCCTCCCCCTTCTCCGCCACTAAGAGTTCCTCTTCGTTCTCCTAGTGCTGGACGACGGCCATGGTGGTGGTGATGATGATCAGACATTGCACCATCACTATCCGGACCGACATTGCTTGGTGTAGCAGAAGAAGGAACGAGCTTGTGTTTGATCGCTCTTCGGACCTTCTTCGAGCTTCCTTCCGACTTGAGCTTATTTTCATATGCGGCAGAGATACTCTCTACCAGTTCACGTGTAAGAGTTGTCGGTAAGACACCAGTGGAAACTGTTGCTGTTGAGTTGGTCGGATGAGGCCCTCCAGCAGCAGGTGGTGCTGAATGAGGTGGTTGTAGCTGATATGCAGCTGCGGCAGCAGCAGCAGCGGACAAAATATTAACGGGAGGAGGAGCGGGAGGGATGAGGGAGGGAAAGGGTTGATTAATTTGGGCGAAATGGGCGATGGAGAGCTGAGGGGAGTTGTAGGTTCGGGTATGCGGATGACTGGTTCCGAGACCCGAGGATTGAGAATTAGTATTTGAAATCGGGAGAGGTGTACAGGATTCGACGAAGGAGGTGAGTGAAAGAGCAAATCTGTACGGAGAAAGAAATGGATCCTTGGGTGGGTCCTGGCAATCGTAAAGATGACATAAGGACAATGATAAATCAAGGTTAGTTGAGATGAAATGAACGCACATAGCCTAGATGAGCTAATTTGTTTCGGACAGAGATGATGAGGGTGAGGATCGCAGCGACGAACATGGGATCTGCTATTCGTTCGGAAGGCTGCACAATGAAGGATTGATGAATGAGGATAGGCAATGGATCGAGAATGGAAGTAACAGACCTCGAGGTTAACACAGGGCCCGCCGATGGATGAAATCCATTTACGTATACCATCTACTGTTTGGTCGCATAGTAGACCATCGAATACAAAGTTTGGAGAGACAGAAGAGGCACCGAAGAGACCGAAGATTGCGAGGCTTGCTTGAATTAGTTTAACAAGCTCGAGGACTGTCGCCACAAAAGCCGTTCTCTCTTTGGTTTTCGTATAAGACGCACGGGGGTTGGGTAAAGAGGAAGTGCTATTATTTGGAGGAGGGTGTTTGTCGCGATCCCCAGCGCGCCAAGAAGCAGAGGGGGAAGGTTGACCACTAGATGGGGATTTGACGTTTAGTGAGGGTCTTCCGAGACCTATTTGAGTTGGTTTGGAAGGAGCACGAGTTGGGGAGGCGGATAATTCTGTCAATAACGGAGGTAATGGGAGATGCTCTGCTGAGGTCGGTAAAGGAGTCGGATGAGAGGTTGTCTCTGGGAGCATGTAGGCAGAGATGAATCTGTCTTTGGTTGTGTCGCTAAACATATGGTTAATGTAAGGCTATAAAACGTTGAGAAGAACTGAATTATACCTTGGTTCTTCTAAAGTTAGAGCAGTCCTACCACTACAACCCATACGAAGAAGGTTAATATTGGCGTATAGCTGGTCCTTTGCAGATGCAAAGTCACCGTTTGGAATATGAACAATAGTATAATCTGAACGAAAATGAGCGAGAGACGTGGCCATAAGAATACCATGGGGAGTCTGCTTTGGCTTTGCACCATCCTCTCTCAGAGTAGCAATGACCTTTTGACGAAGAGCATCTGGATCGACTGCATTGTGCTCTGGTTCGATAGCATTGACAGTGATTTTGTGTGTTGAATCACCAGTGTAGACGACGAGCAATTGGTAACACCTTGGTCTGTCTACAATCCATTTCTCGACGGCATAAAGTTGGTATTCTTCTAAAATTATTGAATTATTTTTTGAAATAAAACCTGGAGGACACTTTGAGCTATGTGGAATGAGTAGTTGTTGTTGAGAGTTGGACATAGAGATCGGTTTAATTCACGTGACAATATAGATCCAGGGACTTGATCATGAAACCCAATTATTTCTTGAATTGCTTTAAATACAAAACTCTACTTAGTACTGAATCATTTAATCAACAACAATGCCCCTCCTTCAACCTAACACCATTCATCATTTATTACTTTGTCCTGTATGTTATCGTCAAACAATATCTCCAATAACTCTTTATTGCGGTCATTCTATCTGTTTATCTCATATTAACCAACAACACCAACAACGGCAATACGCATGTCCAGTCGATGCTTGCAATAAACAAGAATCATCTCGTCCAAGGATACCACCAACTTCTCGTGTTCAGTACACTCCAGCACCCTCATATACACATCCTCAGGCTATTGTCAACACAAATCATCCTGATGTTGCTCTATCCAACGTACTAGCTCTTACAGCAAGGACAGCTGCTCGTCTCGACCAGCCATTCCTCGACTCGGACCCAGGTACTGACGACGACGACAACAACAACAACAAAAATATAGACCCCCGGCATTTGTTGACTTCTAGACCGAGGAAGCGTCATAAGCGAAACCATGACACACCCATACCCTCCGAAGAGGGGCTCCTAGATCATCTCCGTGCCGTGGCTGCTCATGAACGTACCGTCCCTCCAAATGTCCCCATCATACCCGATAACCCCAACAGAGATTCCATCCTCGAAGAGTTCTCTACCAAGCTCTTTGAAGAACTAACCTGTCATATTTGTTATTCTCTGCTGTATCAACCCGTTACTACCCCTTGTCAACACGTCAGTATTTCTCCACTTTTTGACTGAACCATATAATCTTAATGCCTCTTTAGACTTTTTGCACAAAGTGTCTTCATCGCTCTCTCGATCACTCGAACCATTGCCCTATATGTAGACACAACCTTCCAGACTTCTCCTACTTCCAGAACCAACCCGTCAATCAAGCTCTTAGCTCTATCAGTCAGTCACGCCTTCTATATTATCTTCTTGTCTTCATCTTACCCTCTTATCTAGTCCAAGTTTCTTTCCCTGACAAGTACAACCAGCGACACCAAATGATGAGCGAAGAGGAGCGAAATGCACGTCTCAATACTCCCATCTTCGTTTCCCATCTGTGCTTTCCAGGTTTGCCGGCAGCATTACACCTTTTTGAACCCAGGTCCGTCATATCTCAAGTCATACACCCACACCACTTTACTAAGTAAATGCAACCCCAGGTATCGTCTCATGCTCAGACGTTGTCTCGAATCATCCAATCCACGCTTTGGGATGGTAATGCGCTCACGGAACGGAAGCGGCATTTCCGCCTACGGTACAATGCTCGATATACACCAGGTGCAGATGTTACCGGATGGTAGAAGCCTCGTAACTCTTTGGGGATCGCGTAGATTCAGAGTACTGGAATGGGGGACTATGGACGGCTACCACGTTGCACGCGTCGAAATGTGAGTGTTGCCCACTCGGCTATTCCCCCTATCGCGCTCCTCCCTCTCAACCTTCCGTTTGTTGATTTTCTTTGTCAGGATTGATGATTATGCGGACGACCTTGCCGAGACACACCTAGTCGATGAAATCCTCTTCGCAAATGAAGAGGACGAGCATCTTAGCGAACCCCTGGACTCACTGTCCGATTCCGACCCAAGAGAGAACCACAACAGTGATTCGGGTCCTCAGGGTGGCGATTCAACGCCATCTTCTACTTCTACAGAAGTACCATCCACGGACGCAGCCGATAGCGCCGCGTCTTCAGAGCCCGCTCAAGCACCTACCCTCGAAAGTCGGAGCGATGCTCCGGCACTGGATCCTCTGCAAGATCAAGGACAGGGTCAACAAACTCCCCCGCCTCGCACACATGCCAATCAACCTACAAACGAGGAGCTCATGGCTATGTGCAGAGCATTCGTTGAGCGTCTCCAGCGAGGAGCCGCTCCTTGGGTCGTCCAACGTTACGCTGAAAATCTTCCACCTATGCCTACAGATCCCGACTCCTTTTCCTTCTGGATTGCCCATCTTCTCCCTATTGATGATCAAGAAAAAGCCAAACTTCTTCCTATTCGGAGCGCGCGCCTGCGGCTCCTCGTGGTTACACACTGGATAAAACAGCTCGGGAATAACTGGTATGGTATTAGCGCTTTCAATTTACACTATAACGTCTTGTGGTCGGTCTGGTGGTCATGGATGAGCGTTGTCGGGTGGGCTGTGTGGGCAGCGGAGTGTGTGATCACCCTGGCTTTTAGGCTCCTTTTCTTGTTGTTTGGCGGTAATTTGTTGCGGAGGAGGGATAGAGAAACGTCCCTGCAAGATCAACAGTTGTCTAGTCCAGGAGAGGGAGCAGAGGAGGACACAAGTGAAGGAGTACAGACGACCACCCGAACCATGGCCACTCAGCGAATCCCCTCTCCGTCTGCCAAGCTAGTATTGAGCCTCCTTTGGACACTGCTTGTGCTCATTGTTTTTCGTTCTATTGGCTGGATATAGGTGGTTCACAAGTGGATGTACTGTACTGTAAAGGAGAAGATCACTGTCAGACAGTCTCACTCTCACCCTCGTTGAGAGTAAGTAGCTTCTTTTCTCGAACGTTTCTACCTGAGTGATTTTTGTGTGGCACAGGGATATTTATTATTCTTTCGTATTTATGACACCTCAACGACCTTTCATCCTCTGCACACCCTCCCATACTCTGTCGACTTGACCTGGAAACCTCTTGACTCGACTAGGTTCTGCTCAGTTTCGTCATCTTCTTTTCGACCTGCCCAATACTTCTCGGGAGGCTATCCTTTCCAATGTGTCCTTTACATCGTCGACTCGCATAGACTCCTCGACTCATTGTATTCCCACTCCAACCACTCCTTCCTGTAATTACTACATTTTGGGTTTTCGAAGTCCATTCTTTCAACTCGAATTTTTCTTTCCTGGATCTGTTATACCATCATTGCGGAATTCTTAGTCTATTGTTGTCTCTTTTTCGGTTTAACTGTGTCAATACCTCTGTCGATTTTAGAGTTGTGTCGTCTCGTATCCGGATTTGTTATTCCTTACTCCCTTTTCTGATTTTCGCCATCCCATTTACTTCTGCCCGCAATTTCTTACCGCCCCCTTTTCATCACAAACGTTAATTCTGTTCCGGAACACTATGTACCTTTTTCATCAAAATAACTTCATGACCTACCTCATTTCCTCTTCCACACCTTCTATTCGCGCACCACGTCCCCATCGGACGTCTATTTATCGTCTAATATACAACAATCCTCATTTCACACATACACGGCACAGTTACCAGTTACCTCTTTCCCTCATTGTCGTCATCTAGGGCCTACAACTTTCATTCAACGACTCGTCATGGCACCAATTAAAACGCCTGGCATTTTGGTCCCTCGATCTCCCCCCGAATTCCTATTTGCAGACTTTTCTCAAATGGTCTTCTCCCATGCCCCATATTTACGGATATATCGTTTGCTATGTGGTGTGTATGTATCTGTATTTCGTACATTTGCATGGGGGTAGTTGTTTTCGGTTAGTCTCCCTGCATGTCCATGTCTTCACCTTTTCATTTAAACGTCGACCGTTTACAGCACTGGCAAGCGTTCCACTTCTCTCCGATTTGCTTTTTTTTTTGCTGCTGTTGTTGTTAGTCTTATAAACTTTAAGTAGGATAACGGGTCCGGGCCACTATGTATATCAAATTTAATTTCAAAATAGTAAGGCAGCTCACTTGTATGTATGATCGATTTCAGGCAAGATAACCTCGAAGCTGCGGTCAATTCTAATCACCGTGCACTCGGACCCTGTTGCACTTGCTCGATGTGATCCCAAATTCTTTAGAATTCGGCATCCGTGGCCTCAGTGTCTCTGTCTGACCGTGTGCGTCGGATTGCGTGCACCGTTGCGCATAAATGGGTTTGCTATCGCCTAAATGGTGTACAGCAGGGTGTATTTTACCTTCGAGCGATGATCAGGGTATCGATATGTATGGTTCAAGTTTTGGAATTTCCGGCTGTGTCCCTGCTTTCTGTGTGAGCAACGGATTTGAAGCCATTTATTTCAACGCGCCCATTTCACATCTGCGTTCATCTAGCGATGTTAAAGGAAAGCTATTTGGATGGTCCCCCAACCCCGCACACAATCGGCGCGATCCGATCATCTCTGGGCATGTTGGCATGACCCCTATGTGTACTTATGGGGAGTACAGCTCAGAGTCGCGTGAATGGCCCCGTTCAACGCCGCTATATCATGCAGCCGAGCCTTCGTTTAATTGATTTCGAAGGACATGAAACGTCTACAGGACATACCATTTATGGCAGGCTGAAATTTCAAATACATAGTAGCATCGACCCGGTCCCCCGTACAGATCGTTTTATGGGTCTCGGACTCCACTGCTCAAAGAAACCTATGAGCTGGTGGTTTCATTACCTGGCACAGTCAATTCAGAGGCTCTGCCTTATATTTCTTTGCCCAGTTACCAGTGATGTTGACATACCAAATGATTATTTAATACCTGGAGAACGCACTGCTGTGTGTTGACGCGGTGTATGAAAGTCATCGGCCCGAGTAAGGTTTCCAGTAGCTCTCTCGAAAAGTACTAGCGTCTTTTGACACGCACTAAGTGATCGTGGCTGTCTGTCGTGAGGTACGACGGGCGTCAATGTTAGCTCTAAGCTTGGCATGGGGCCATCACTGGGCGCTTGATTACTTCATGTGGCCACCGGTAACCCCCATTGACGCTACACTAGCACGCTGTTTGTTCACTATCCAGACCAAGAAGGAATCGTGGTCATCGTCCTGCACAGGTCCATTATCTTCTTCAGTTAATTGCCCTTATACAAAGCACAAAAACGATGTTCTTATCAAGATTACACGATACAACAGGCTAATATGCGTCAAATAGATAAATACAAAGGGGGAGAACATACACGGTCTGCCGATGGTTGCGATTCATATTCGGCGTCGAATAGGTTATATGCTGCAAAACTTAAGCTGCGGCAGGTCGAACGATGCGCCTCACACGTAGTGGCATCCCATCGGTCGGCTCTGTAGTGAAAGAACGGCATAAGAAAAAGCAGGGTTTACTGATCTAAAACGTGAAACGTACTGATTGTGATCGCAGCTGCGGGTTTGATCGTTTGGCCCACAAATGATGGCTCGAACTCGAAGTTGTAGATTAAATACCTAGCACGTAAAAGTGAGCGGTAGCATTTTGGAGATGCGATAGTTCGTCACTTACGCCAATACCATCTTCATCTCAATAATTGACATCGTCTTTCCGATGCACGCATGGGGCCCTGCAATGAATGATAACAAGGAGATGTTGGGTTGATAGGCTTCTGGTAAATTGAACCACCGTGCGGGGTTAAATCTGATGGACCATCGGTTAGACCGTGACGCTGTGAGAAGGACGAGAACAGCGATTGGACACTTACTCATCTGCGTCTTCTCCCCACAAGCCCTTGTAGGAATTCATGACGCGGATCTGAAGGAAGCTGGGTTAGAAGCGCCTGGGCCCATAAATTGAACGAATGGCGCACTGGAATGTAAATCAAAGTTCCTTTTGGGACCAAAACACCGTCTATGTAGTCTGTCTTCGCAGCCTCTCGGGCGGTCACCGGCACTGGAGGCATAATTCTCAGGCCTTCCATACTAAAATGATGCAGTCAGATGGCAGTCATCGGATGAATGTTTTCATGACGACTTACACGACGGCATCAAGCCATTGGAGGTCCTTCAAAACGCGATATTCAGGCCGCACTTCATTGGAAAAAATGGGCTCCAACTCTGCACGCAGCCGCCTTTGATGATCCAGGTTATTGGCCAAAAACCAGAGGGTCTGTTTTGGTATCAATAAAAAGTGTTATTAACCAGGCCCAGGCCAAACTCGGCTGATGTGATATGTTGAAGCGAAGCTCACCCATGTCAATCCGGAGGCTGTGGTCTCGTGTCCAGCTCCAAGGAAGGTCAGCTGTCACAAAAAAGCATCAAAGGGTCAATAAAAGAGGTGCGAGGTATGTAAAATAAAAATCACGAGCAAACGTACAACTTGGTCCATCATAGCACGGTCGCTCATAGCATATCCAGTTTTTCCCCCGTCCATCTCTGCACGGCGAGCACGGACGAGAATACTCATGATGTCCCGTTTGGCCTCCATGTCGCTCAATGGGAGGTCGGCGTCCTTCATCTTTTCGGCTAACATTGCCTTGGAGAGCTGCTTGATACGATACATGGCGTCGACTAGATCTCCTATGTGCGCTGATGAAAGATTAGAAGTGCGATAGGTGATTGTTGTCGAATAAACCTTACAAAATACGGGAAGTTTTCGAAAGACATTTCTCCACTTGTACGCCCAATTCGAGGCTAGAAAGCCGGGAACACCAGGTATGGTGACGAGGAAGGACAACTTGGCCAGATTTACACCTGGGTGAAAGTTAATAGACTGTTACGAAACAATGTCGCGGCTGTACCTGATTGGAGGCTCAGAAGAAGGTCGTATGCCTCAGCCAGCTCGTTCTTTGGGTTGTGGAGAGAATCGGCTCTGTAACCAAACGCCGTTTCGCAGATGATGTCGAGGGTGACTTTGCTCACTGTGTAGTACGACCATCACAATGATGAGAGAAAGACATGGGTAAGAATCACATCTAGACGCACTCCATTCATAAACGTGGATGACAGATCCCTTGACTGTATCCTCTTTTCCAATCAAGTCCTTGAAGATGTTGACTAGACTGTGACAATGTGAGTCGACATGATGGGGATCAACTGACTCTGTGGTTACCCTTCAACTGGCTCATAATACATGCTGGTCTCTAACAACAAGCGCACAGTTGGACATAGAACCAAGAAATAGGGAGGAAGACTCACGAGCAACGAGGTTAGGCAGAGAGAAGGCAGGGTTCATTGCCTTGCGCATCTGTTTGTGCTCATCCCCAGTGACTGTAAGGAGACCATATCCAGTTACAAGCCCAAGGATATTTTTCATAAAACCGGGCTTTAATAGAGATGAGTCGAGCGTGAAAAGTATACATTTAAAAAATAGACGAACACGAGGATATTCCAGCCAATCTTTGACTAGAACCTGACGCAGTGCCTCCGGACTCAAGAACAACATGCGTTCCGTCCCAAAGGCACCAACGATACGAATAGTAGGGCCATACTGACGGACCCATTTCTTTTCGTTTGTACCAACTTCGCTACGAATGATATTGGGGGATTGACCGAAGATTATGTTACCCAAGGGTGGACCGGGAACTTTTCTCAGAGGTGAGAGAAAGTGTGGCCAGATCCAAACCTTGTAGACGAAGAGATAGACAAGATAACCTTGAAGATAATTTAGTGAAAGACGAGATTAATTCCTTTGAAGAGTAAAATACCTGACACGCCATAAAGGACATGGTTACGGTCTATATACTGGAGAACAGACATAATGAAAGGTAACAGTTGCGCATGATGATGAGAAGTGTATCCGTGCTTTATAGTCCATGTGGGGTATCGTAAAAAGGAGCATGATTGTCTTTAATTAGCTACTGTAAATGACAGGCGTGGGAATTATTACCAGTAAAGTGATGTCAGCAGCAGCAGATGATGATAACCGTGATCCTCATTAAGGACAGCCACTAGTTTATCCTTCAACCTACAACTATCATCATCATCATGTCTGATCAAGACTCAGAAACTAAACCTTCACCAGAGTCTTTAACTCCTTTACGTGCTCATTATCTTAAGAAATCTCTTATACAACTTCAATTTTCTAGAGAATTAGATTCAATAACCTCAGAAACACCTCCAAATGTCTCCGCATTATCATACCTCGGGCCTCCCTTTTCACCACCTCCAAAAGGCGCTCAACCAATGGACCTACCATTTTTACGCTACATATTTCGACAATTCGTTCTTACTTTTCCCTTTATGGCTGCTGCACCCAACAACTTTTATTCTCAGAAACTTCAGCCCTTCGTTGACGCTCTATTAGACCGTAATATCTCTTCAACATCCGTCCTCGATGAGGGTCCATCCGAGCAGGCTACAAGAAAGAAATTGCTTGAAAAGGCAGAGCGCAATTTTTCTCTCTTTGTTGGGGCCGCCACAAAACTAGTTGAACCTGAAGATGTCGTTCGTTTGACTCAAGCAGACCTCGATAGAATTGAAACATTATCTAGGAAGCGGCAGGCAAAATTAGCGAAAAGGAAAGACGGCTTTGAAGTAAATATCGTTGGAGTTAGGACAGTGGTCGATAAAGGTCGCATGCGTAGCAGGGCACATGAGGTCAGTTAAAATTACGAGTTCTAGCCAATCACTCATTCAGAGTCTTGCAGGAATTCCTCATTCGTACGAGACGCTCTCGTTATCCTGATGTTGTTGTTTCCAGGCGTTATGGTGATTTCAGAACATTGGCAGCAGAGGTGCGTATTTATGTGAACCATAGTATTTGATTGAACATGACGTCGTTGTGCAGCTCGCAAAAGCACACCCAGAAGAGACCATTCGATCTCCTCCTGCAAAGGACAGATCCTACGTAAACGCCCCCGCCGCATCTCCTACATCTGCCTCTTCACCTTACAGTCCTAGTCCTAATAATATGTCACGGCAGTCTACGTCAGCCAGTTTAAGCGATGTTAACGCTTATTCGTCACAGGATCACAGAACGCCGCCTTCTCGTCTTTCTCGAGAAAAGAATCGGCTCACCCTTCGTGCCTATCTCCACTCCCTGCTTTCCTCATCCGTCATAGCATCCTCACCTGTCCTACGATCCTTCTTACTCTCTGGGCCAATTCAATTGACCGCCGATGAACTTGGAGATGCTAGAAAGAGAGAGGAAGCTGACAAAGTGAGAGAAGACGGCAGGATCAGATTTGCTAGAGAGATCTCCAGCAGAGTTGACTCTCTGAGAGGCGCAGTGAAAAGCGTCAAAGGTGATTTGCTGGGGAAAGGTATTGATTGTCCTCTGTCGCACCACCATCCAACTAACGCTCTTGTCCTAGATGGCTTGACCCATGTATTTGGCACTATTAAAGTGACAGAGAACGTCAATGACTTGCCACCCAACTACCATGCAGTAACGGAGTGGGCACGGATCTCGTGCGTGTTCCAGCATAACATCTATCCTTCGGTGTTGTAATATCTTTGTCACAAGCCTGGCCTCGACGGTTTTCCATCAATTCGTTGCTTCTGACGATGCCTCAGAGACCTTCGCGGGTCTCAAGAGGATACATGGCCTTATGCCTTACTTCATGCTCAAAGCAGCCTTGAAAATTAGCAATCCCATTAGCATGATAAGGAGTGCGTCATATTTATTTATTTTCGATAAGATTGACATGGCTACTAACGAGAGCACATGTAGACGTGCTTGATCTTTTCTTAGCGCAGCCATTTGGTGGCAGAAGTCTTCTGCAAAGGTTAGAATAAGTGCTGCTATTCATGGGGCTTTTTCGCTGACCCAATTCCAGAATGTTCACCAGCTCACTTACAGAAGAAGTGAAAGCATTGGAGGCCGATATCGAATCCGTGAAGGACAAGGTTGAAGATCCTATGATGTGTGCCAAAATCCGACAATTCGTGTACGCGCCGAGAGAAATCCAAGCCATGCTTAAGGTTGACGCTGGTACGTTCTTTGTTAAAATACTCAGGCTGTCGAAGTGAAGTTAAGACGGTTCTAGCCTCAGAACAGATGAACATCATTACTGTTGTCCTTCGATCCGCGGAGGAGCCTGTATTGTCTCGGGTTCAAATGCACAGATTGGCTCGTGCACACAAGGCCCACACAATCTATCTCAAATATAGGGATTCTTTGGAAAACTCGGACGACGATGACGGTCCCCAGGATGAAGACGCATGGTTGCTCGAGGATCTACGTGTTTTGGCACATCTCTATTCAAAGCTTAAGGATCGCGAGCAATTGATAGAGCTGATATTCGAGGTAACACCGTCCAGCTTTTTCAGGGATGTTTTCTGACCTATTTCTTTAGGGATTCACGTCAGAGTTGCTTAAAGACATTATCACCATCTTCTACTCCCCACTTGCTCAAGTCTACCGCGCTGCAAGTATCGCAGACTCTATCGGAGACCTCCAAAACTTTATCAACGACCTTATCAAAACCGTAGAACTCGTCGAAGAAGGTATACATGTTTCGCCTCAAGCTACAATTCAGAAGGACTTACGAGACATAACCAGCCAATATTGATGACCCTCATCTCACCGTTCAAGCTTTCATCGATTTGATACAGAGACACGAGCAATCCTTTTACCATTTTGTACACAAGGTGCATTCCAAAGGAGAGGGCTTGTTCGACAGCCTGATGAAGTGGATCGAACAATTCTTGACTGTCGTTCGCGAAGGGCTGGGGAACCCTATTAGTCTGGAATTCCTGCTACCACACACAGGGAAGGAACGCGAAGATATTCTCGCAGAAGTAGACCAGGTCGCACTCTATCACTATAAACTTAAGGTCCTCTATGAAGCAAAGTTGCGTCGACGATTTGGTCGCGCGCAAGGAGGAAGCGGTCAGTCAGATGCGGATGTCGAGGATGAACTTGCGCAGAACCTCGTGAATGGCGTCGTTTCGGAAATAGGATTTGGAGACCTTGTCACAGGGGACGCGATCGACTTAGCGGCTGAAGAGACAGATGAGGAGAGCAGCAGTGAAGAATATACGTCGAGTGAATACGATAGTGGAGATGAGACTGAAGGAAGTTACGAATCAAGTTCCGACAGTTCTGACAGGAAAGGTCCACCAACACCACCTGGCAAACCAGTTACTCACACTCTAACCAATCCTTCAAACACCCACCGTAGTTCAGCATCCAGGTCAACGTTTCAAACGCAGTCAACAAGCTCACATCGTCTCAACCATCATCCGAAGTCACAGTCGCAATCCCATGGCCCTACCCCAGCTTCACCAAAAGCACCTACTCGAAAGAGATCGCTTTCGCAATTAATTACGCGAAAGATGAGTCTGTCGTCGACCAATCTATCCAGCAAACGGAATCAGGACGTCCCCCCTGTGCCACCTTTACCAATGGCGTCTAAGAGCCAACAAGCGGCCGCATCCAAGCCATTGCCACCCAGCCCCAAAGAAGCAGAGGGTTCACCACCACTACCGTCATCTCCGGCAGCAATTGCTCAACGACCTTCGCCAATCATGGCGCCATCGCCTCCTCCTAAAACCCCTGCTAAAAAGAAGGCGCCGCAACCCATCTTGAAACCTCCCGAACTGACGCACATTCCTCAACTACTACCTATATTCGTCGAAATGGTATGTCTCCTAGCATCTAAACCATAAGAAGTTCGACTTACCCGCTCCAGATGAAACCCTCGCTCCATGTTAAGAAGGTTTAATGACCTGAGATTGTATCCTCTTCCTCAATACTGACCATCTTCGTAATATACTTATAATTCGCTGCCCATTCTGGACAATGTACTCATACTAGGTTCAACAACTAGACACAATACATATAATTCGCGTTGTGTACGACAGCTTTTCTACTTACTGGCTCTTATAGATCTCCAAATTCGGCATCAAAGTCAGCCTGTGCCAACTGGCCCTTTTTGACACGTTTGGCTGCCCTTTCCTCTCGTGCAAGCTCTTGCCAATCATCTTCGCCATCATCACTGGCTTCATCGCGCACCCTTTTGCCCTCAGCAGCAGCCGCATTTTCTGAAGGCGCTTGTGATTTGAGCCATTGCTTTTTTTGCGCCCTTTTCTCCTTCCTCCTTTCTCGCTCGTCTTTCTTGTCCTTCTTATCGCTCCAGGCACTGTTCCGCTTCTTCACCTCCAGTCTACTGTTTTGGGCTTGGTCACGGGCCTCGGTCTTAGTTTTGGCAGCCTCAGCAACGCGCTTTGCTTCTTGTTGCCCGTCAGCATATTTAAACTCGTCCCACTAAAGCATTGCGTCAGACATATGTGCACCATGAAGGTATAGCAAGCGGCTCACATCAATATCTGCGTCTTCCCACCCTTCCCTGCTCCTCTCCTTGAGCTCTGGCATTTTTGGCAAACGGAGTAGGCCATAGCTTTTAGCTACACCGACGAGATCGAGATCCTTTGTTCTGAAGATGTATGATGCCTCATGCTTTGAGTATGCCCGTACAAAGGATACAAACGCTTTGATAGACTAACACAACAGAGATCAGGAAAGAGTGAAAGTATCTAGATCGACACTTACTTGATCATGCAGTGTTCTGTCAGTGCTCAAATATTTGCGAATCTTATGGAAAGTCGATTCAACAGCGGGGTCTTCTGGTCTGTCGTCTGCTGTTAGGTCTTGATTCGGTACAGGTTTCCCATTCTCCAAAAAGCGTGGCTGCTCTTTGATAGGTATTTTGCGAACACTGAGGAAATCTGAAAGGATATTAGTATCGGATGTTTGCGAGCTCAAACGAATGCATACCTGGAAACGCCGTTTCACGTCCACAAAGAAGAACCCATGCGGTTCCGGAGCGTCCTGCCCTGGCTGTTCTCCCACATCGATGGGAGAAGGCCTTGGTGTCATTTGGGGGATCAAACTGGACAATGGTATCTACGTTGGGAATATCGAGTCCACGAGCTGCAACATCGGTAGCTAGTAAAACGGACATTGAAGACAGTGATGCGATGCTTGAACTGAATGCTTCAAGCGTCTTGGTTCTTGTACTTGGAGTAAGGTTTCCATGAAGCGAGTAAAACTCGATATTAGACGCAAGTTTTGGAAGGATCTGCGGAGCTTTTGTCAGGACGGTGTCGAGCATGAGCAGTCCGCAAACATACCTTATAAAAATATGCAACACAGGCACAAGTGGAAAAATAAACGATGATGTGATGCGATCCTTTTTGCTCTCGTTCATATGCGATGATCCGAAGGAGTTGGAGAACCTTCTCTGATGCAAGACAATTAATGTAATTATTTTGTAAACTGTGTAGAAATCATTAGCACAGTCAACGTAGATGAAGAAACATCCCAACTTGGCCGGAATCCTGCGTTCTTCGATGAGAGCACCGACATCCCCTTGACCCGTTTTCTGACGCTTTGTTTGTACTTTGACAATGATGCGAGCGGGATTGCGAAGGCCGACTCTGACGAGTTCAGATAAAGCGTCTGCATCTGTCATTGTTGCACTGAAGAGACCCGTTCTCCGTTGCTTGGGCAAATGCGTAATAATTTTATTGAGGACGGCCTGGAAGCCGAGATCTAGCAGCCTTGAAGGGTCATAAACACTTGGGTAGTGTATTGAGAGGGAGAACATACCGGTCTGCCTCGTCCAAAATCAGAACTTCCAACTCTTTTGTGTTCACGACATTAGCACCTTTGCCGTGAAGAAACTCATCTAATCTTCCTGGTGTGCCTATCACAATATCTGCGCCAGTTGATAAAAATCGTTCTACATCTTGGGCAGGAGAGTGTTCTTCTGAAGAAACGAGTAAAAGAGGGGGTGGGTACTGAGGAGGCAGCGAGTCAGAATCTTCTGAGCCAGGTTGGGAGTTCAGAAAAAGCGAAAACACGGAGTGAATCTGAGTCGCAAGTTCTCTGCATATTTTTTAATACGAATGAATCCTTCAATGGGGCTGTCCCACCTTGTTGGGCTGATGATAATTGCACCAACTTCCGTCTTCTTCAACTTGGTTGACCGACGAATAAGCCGCTCCAGGACTGGTATAACGAAGGCCAAGGTCTTGCCAGAACCAGTCACAGCTTCGACTACGACGTCTTTATGTTTCATAAAGAGAGGTATAGTCGAAGCTTGTACGGGGGTCATTTGTTCATATCCCAAGGACTGAATAACCTCCAAACTAGCTTATTTGATCAATACTAGAGCACAACTAGAGCCCAGGAGGAAGTGCTTACACCCAATCGGTAAGAGGCGTAGGAAGTGATGTCCATAATCCTGCACATGCTGCAGTGGCGGATGCTTGCGCCATATTACTTCGCCCCTGAGAATATCGTGATAGTTTACGAAACGATGAGGCAAACGAAGTGAGATATTCAGAAGAGAGAGCTACAATATTTTTTTTTGACGAAAAGGGAAAATTATTCTATATGGGGATACGATCGAACACCTTTCCTTAAAATCTAATTGACTCTTCCGTTCCATCAAAGGTTTTCATCCAATTTCTGAGTTAAATTACAGTACAAAGACCGCATGTCGCTGAAGCAACATGACATTCCTCCATTTACCTTACAGATAATGGATGAGTAAAACTGCACAAAACTATGATATGGCGAATCGTTTGAAGGTGTATCTGGGGAGGCAGTAGCGATAATTAGCGGATCTTCATTTTCTGTAGAAGAAGAAATGTACCCCAAAAATGCCAGGTCTTTACCAGCTGCGCTATTGTCGGTAGGCGTACCCTCCACGCCTTGATCGATATCGTCTGTCGGGAAGTAGGACGTATCTGTGATTGAGCGCAAGTGCGGTACAAATGGCGCGTCTATCATCCTGATGGTGTCCCAATCCACACCATAAAAGAAGTGGTGCTTTTTTATTTGGTCGACGGTTAGTCGTCGTTCTGCACCAATGATAAGCCTGTACAGTGAAGTGAGAAGTATACATATCAGACTTTGGAAGTAACGGTATGAAATATGGACAACTGACCTTCGAATCAAATCCTCTGCTTCGGGGCTTAAGTGGACATCGTCAGGGAAAGCAAGATAGTGAGGCCATTGTAGAATCTTTTGATAGGTCTCATGTGTGTTTTCTGAGCAAAATGGAGGGTACCCAACCAAACACTCAAACATGATTGTTCCCAAGGACCACCAATCACATTCCTTGCCGTAGCCTTTTTGCATAAAGATTTCAGGAGCAATGTAGTCAGGAGTCCCAACAGTGGAGTAAGCCTGAACGAACCAGGTTAACTTTGTTAGACAATAAACCGGTGATTCTTACCAATTTCCTTCGGTTGGCTTTCCATGTGGCAATCTGGTCTTTATTGGTCATTGTTAAATTTATGGAATTAACCATGACGCTATTGCGGGAAGAAGCGGCGGGGGTTGCTGAGGGAGGATTTCCAGCTTGATCGAGCAGCTTCTGGTAATAGCTTGAGTCGTGCTGTTTGTGGAAACCTGTCGACAGACCAAAGTCGCTGAGCTTCACATGTCCATCTTTATCACTAAAGCAAGTTGTTGACTAGGTCACTCCCAAGGGCTGGATACACCTACATTAAAATATTGTCGGGTTTAATATCACTAAAAGGTGTTCCATCAAAACCGTCCAAACGCGTGATACAGAACACTTACCGGTGGATGAAGCCAAGTTTGTGCACAGCTTCGATAGCCATGACACATTCCGCTATGTAGAAGCGCGTGACGTCCTCTGAGAAGGTGTCGTATTTGATGAGCATGGTCATAAGATCTCCTCCAGGAAGGAACTCCATAATCAAATACAGATGAGAGGGATCTTGGAAAGAGTAGAACAGCTTAACGACCCAAGGGGAGTCTGATTCCGCTAAAACATCTCGCTCTGCCCGAACATGAGCAAGCTAGTCGATCGTCAGCATTGACCGCAATAAACGTGCGACGCAATGTTACCTGATCTTTTTTTAACATTTCATCCTTCTTTAAAAGCTTCATGGCATATATCTTTCCAGTGTCAACCTTCTGCACGAGTCTAACCTTTTTTGTCCCATACTTGATGTTAGTTTTCGGATATCGGTGAATTAATATCTACGTTCTTACCTCACCAAATGCACCCTTTCCGATGACCTTGACAGTTCGGAAGTCATCCAACCCTAACTTTGTTCTCCGGAGTCGCAAGAAGGTAGACTCTTTTTTCCCCAACTGAAGGAGTTGCCGATTCTTTCGGTCTTCCGACATCATACTTTCAGATTGTAGACGGCGTTCCAATTCTACTCGCCTGTATAACAGTCAGAGATTGAAATAAAGATTTGGCGGTTAGGGCATAGGAACGTGCCTCGAGTTGCGTTCAATAGCAGAATCGACGGCGACTTTGTAGTAATGCTCTAATTTGAGTTGAGCACTCTTTGCCCGTACCGTAGCCTCTTCTGAGAAACTACTAGTATTCCGGTCGAAGTAGACATCTGGTCAAGGGGTGAGGCCAAGCGCGTTTTCAGTTCCTACATGGGAGAGAACGTACAATCACTGGGTTTATTGTTCAATTGAGGGCTGCTACCATTACTAGGTGGAGCATTCCTGCCTTGCGAAGACTGTCTGGAAGGGGCTGGGGCTGAGTTACTATTGGTGGACGACATGAGTGAGTAGAAAGATGTGGTCTTGTTACTACTTTGAGTACTGTTATTAATAATTGGTTGGTTACCATTTGCGGCAAAGCGTGAGTTGGGTCAAACCCCAATTTGAAGCTGCTCAACAACCGTACGTCGTGTTTCTCGGGTTAGCACCTTCAATTCATACTATTATATACGAAATCATTCAAATTCTAAACTTCAACACTTTGTTTAATAATTTTACAGATATTCTGTGTCGATGGGGGTTACTGGGTAAGAATACATTCTATTCTATGTATCTCGTCAACATTTTGCAGAACATTATGGCAGACTTGCTCGCTGGATTAATGCCCCAGCAACAGGCCTACAGCTCGTGAAAGACAATCTCATTCAAAATCATAATGTTAGGCCACTGTTTGTTTCGTACCCCTGAAAAATGTTTTACAGGATTCTTCATAGGCACAATACCGTTCAAAATGGGAACTGTCTATTAGGTCCTATCGTTCAGTGCTGGGTGGTCAAGTGGACCGCAACCTATACACTCTCACAACCGAAGACAAAGTTTTTGTGCATATAGAAGATCCTGCGGCACCCAATCGATCTGATGTTTTAGCGGCAGCTCCGCCTGGGGAAGAAGCTGCTTATCTCCAGATGCCTACACACTTTCGAAATACGTTCATCACCTTGAAACCTTTGGGTGGTTTGGAACAACTTCTGAACCAAATCAAAGCACGATGGATACCTGTTCGCCAGAGCTCTTCAGGAACGTCACAACGGAATCAGATGAGCGGGCAACAAGTTGTCATTGACGGCCATGTTTTTTCTATTGGTACAGACTGGATTGTGAGGTTTGGAAACGTTAATTTGGCTGGTGGAGCAGTGAGGGGCATGATACTTGAGGTTAGCAGTATCATTAAGTGTAGTACTGTTTTGCTAATGTTCTTGAGTTTAGGCTGAATATGTCCCTTTACCTGTTCTCCGTTCATCAATGGCCGATGGCACATCAGAGCTGTTATCTAACCTTTTGACATCCATTCTTCCCAACATTCGAGATGCGAAAACAGTTGCTGTAACGAGTAGCGACTCGCAATGGGCCGATATTTTATGGGATCGGGAAGAGGAAGTCAAGGCTCTTGAAGCAGCTAAATCAGTCCCTGTGCAAGAGAAAAGCGATCCCGACGACCCATACGACTGGGACAATGATGAAGTTGTTGAGTCAAAAAAGGGGGACTGGATGGGACTAGATAGAGACCAAAGGTCCGCTTTCCTGATAATGGGCGCCCTTCGTCAAGAGGGACTCCTTTAAATTGTAACTTACATAGTTACATAAATAAATTAATGCCACCGGGTTGTAATAAAGGGGTTGCGCTTAAATAGCTTGGGCTTATATAATACCTTACATACAGGTTGTTGTCCATCCTTACTTCAACCACGACCATCAAGGCAGGCCACAATTTGCAACTGACCTCTCCCGCGTGTATCGCTGCGGGGTCAGCAAAATCGAGCCTATACATGCAAGCTTCACCACAATCTTCCCGAAATTGCTCTTTGTTTCCTCTGGACGTCCTAATTACACTGACTGAACAGCCATGCCTCTCTTCGTCCCGATCCTCCGTCTTCTAATGCTCTTTTTAAATGTCTATGACTCCTACAAAACTCTCAAACTACCACCGCCTTCGTCAAGAAATGGAGGCAAGCCAAGTGTGCGTGCATTGACGCAAAGAAAGCGCGACATGAAAGGCTGTCTCGCTGTCTGGATCGTTTGGGTATGTCCATTGTACACTCTTTTTCTGTTTTGGATATTCTCATCATTGCTTGATATAGATGTGCTTGACTATGTATGAGCGTGTCATAGAGAGTATTGTATCACTGTTTATCCCATTTTATGACGAGTTCAAGTCTCTCGTTTTTGTCTTTTTGATACTGACTCGTGCACGCGTACGTAAATTTCTACCACAGAACCACAATTTATCCTTAACCTTTATTCTATTCAATAAAACAGGGTGCGGAACCTATATATCTTCATGTTATCCGTCCATCCCTCAAACCCTATACCACAACACTCGACGGTGCCTTGGAGATTATGCTTATGTTCGGCGACTTCATATTCGCTCTGACTACCTATCCAATCCGCCTTGCTCTCAATTGGTGGCATAAGAAGTTCGGTCCTGCTGAGGCATTAGATACCGAGGCAGAAACTCGAACCGAGACATCTGTTAACGATGAATCTCCAGAAGCCTCGTCATCCTCTTCAGCTCCTCAGCAAGCGTCAACATCTTCGTTCCAAAGAAAGACGCATGGCAGCAAACATTTTGCCTCCGTCAGGCGTAGCTCAGGAGATGGCATCAATCGCAGCCATACCCACAGTAATTATACCTGTCACGCGTCGCTGGCTTCATAATTAACTTTTTCCTCAGCTTCGCAAGCTCCATCAAAACCTTCTGTGGACCAGGCGTCGCTATCTGCTGCACCCTCACGCCAAGACTCACAAGAGATGGAAAATACTCTGCAACATGAAGAAGTGGAAGAATGGAGGAAATACCCCGCGTTCCCGTCTGCATACCCTCCCACCCCATTGGTGACGACGTCGAGACATTTGCCCACCAATTCCCTCTCGACAAGTCTTCAACCTCCATTAGAACAAGAACCCGAACAGGATTTTCGTCAGTCGCTCCTGCCACCGCGTGAGCCTTTGAATCCCAGCTATGCTGGTGACATGAGCGACAAGCAACACACATTTTCTTTTGGGATTCATTCGCCATCTATACTATCCACCCCATCCGCTGATCGTAGCAATTTTGACACCGAGGATAGTCTTGACTACAACGAGGATGAAGAAGACAACTTCAACATCACTCTCCGAACACCACTACACCCAATGGGCTCTCTAAGGCTCGAGCTGCCGTCCAGACAATTTCTCTCTCTGAGTTCTGCCATATCTGGTATCAGCCTTCCGAGTCGATCGTCAGCGTTGACCACGCTTGACATGGGCTCTCTCAAGACCAATTCAGAGTCAGAGTCCTCACCCTCTTCAGCCATTCCTTCCAACGCGACGGACTCATCATCAGTTATTGGGAGGAAGAGAGCACATGCACCGACGCATCAATCTTCCCTTTCTCCTCGCGTTCGTCAAGTGAGGGCACAGGAGTCCTCGATTTCCTTCCACCGTCGTTCTCGTAACTCGACGACAACGAGGAAACCTTCCAAGCCCGTATCTGCAACGAGGCGCCGCGCTATGATTGTACCTGACGATGATGATCCAGAATTTGTATCCACAACAACAGGAACAGAAGACGACATCATTTTACCAGATGAAGCGCTTCAGTCAGGGAATCACCCTCCAGCAGAAAAGCGCAGAAAGGTCTCCCGGCCCTTAGAGAAAGTGGCTAGTTCACCAACGCAGAAAAGCGCTATTGCGCGGCCTCTTCGCCAGAGAGCCGTGCGTCAAACAAGTCCCACGCAACCTCGCAGGCTGAAGAGTGTCATTTTGCCAGATAGCAAGCGCACCATTGTAGCTGCACCTAAAGCAGTTGTCAAACACCGCAAAACTGAACGCAAGGCTCAGAATTTGGCGTCCACTTCATCCGATTTACTGCCTTTGGTGCCCCCTAAGGACAAATAGCTTGGAAGCAGTTGCAAACCTGGTCTTATCGCTATCTCTTAAGTTATCAGTCCTCTTTGTTCATGCGTCTCCCCAATATTGGATGGATATTTCTGGGTCATATACGCTACTACCTCGAACTTTGTGGAGCACATTATCACCCTACCCCATTTCGTCACCGTATCACATCGTGTATTAGCACAGTCTAGCACCACGCCTCGTTATTCATTATCCAAGTATATATACATTATAAATGGCAGATTATTCTAGAGTTCACCGCCTATAACACTACCGTTCTGGACGATGCTCTCTGCAAGTGGATACAAAGGTAAGCAACACATCGGCACCGAAAGTTCGCTGTAGGTCAATAGATACGTATAGTGTTATATGCTCAGTCATCTGATTGTGGGTGGTGTAGGATCAAACAACACGGCACTAACGATGCAAGTCCTTTCGTTTTTCTGAGTTGTAATAGAAACCAGTCTGAAGACCTGACTAGTTGGGACAATGATTACTTGTGTAAATTTACAGTGACCTACGTCGACGAGTAGGACCCGTTCTGGTTAAATATCCATGTTAAAAAAAGGTCCATGGTTTGTTGTAACGTCACCACATGAGGTATCTGCATGTTTACAAGGCTATACTACTCGCAAGCTGACTGCATTCGAAAGATTTTTAGAAACAGACACTGCCAGGCAAAAATTCCTAAATCACCGGCGCCAATGAAACCATTCTTGATTACCGGGTATTACTCCATATGTGCTTAACTGTGGCGTCGTCTAATCTTCACCTCTGGCTCTCTCCAAGTCGAGGCTGAAGCCATAAAACGATTGTACTATGTGTTAGAACGTATGCGAATAGCTAGTCAACAGTTTTATATTCAGCTTTATTCACCCTGAATCATACACTTACCACAAATACAGGATGAGGTTGGTTATTTGCCGATCATGTGTTACCGGTTATGCCGTGAATGAAAAAAAGGTTTGAAAAGTATGACATTTGATTTGATATGTGTTGAATCTCATAAGGAGCTGTGCTCTGTTGGGGCCTACCATCTTAAAGGCCTCGTGGAAAGAGCACGTATAGAACGTCAGAAGCAATATATGGCAGTGTCGGAAATGGACCGCACGAACAATAGTGACATTCTAGAGTGTACCTGATCAATGACTGTGGGCGTCTTGCCCCTTATTGCCCTCGAGTATAACCTGAAACTTCAGGACGGCAAGGGTTTAAACTTGCTAAACGGGGTATGGGGCTTCGGGGAACATCAGTGATGACGCACTTCGAAGGTCGAATCGACAACCGTTGAGCAAGGAATTTGAAGTGATCTGGCAATCTTTTGTATGTTAATTATTTATAGATAGACAGGAGTAGTAATATTCAACGAAAACTGATGATGTATGAGGTGAAAGACATTAGTGGCACTGGCCCCAGCCAAGTTTCAAATTTGATTCGGGTTTCTTCTGGGATATTTTGTGTCACGTGATGCAAAGAGGACGCAGGACGCCACAGTTACCTTCCTAATATGGACTACGCCTAGACGCGCCAAATTTCTCGTTTTCTTCTTCAATCCAGATTCCATCGCCAATGCTGTACGGCGATGCTACTGTCAGCGCAGCCAACCCACAGTGTGAGTGTCGAACGGTGAGGCGATGTATCCGAACACGTTCTCACTTAGTAGAGATCTAGTATGGCCCCAATTACGCCCAAGAAAAGGCGGATATCCGATGTTTAAATAGTACGCCAACGAGATCCGACAATCTTCGCCCAGCATTTTATCCTCTTCTCTCTACCACATACTACCTCAATACCTAACTTTCATATTCAAACCTCGAATAGCTTTCCTTCTCACTACATGCCCAGTCATAATAAATCCCCCCAATCTCAAGCGAAGCATCGACATCGGCTTGCCCAGAGAGCCTCTACCAACCCAAAGACTATCCATAAGAAGATTCGACATCGAGACTTTCCCAAAGGGTTGCGCCAAATACCAGTAGATGTACGTAGCAGTTTGCAATCACGCAGCACCAGCTTTCATACCTCTTTCGACATGTAGAACCTCACCAACGGCTTTGACATCCGCCTGGACCCACAGGTATCGCAACAAACATCCCCCACTATTGGTATTATGGACTTGCATGGTGCAACATCAAATATTGGCCATGACCAACTGAGAGAGAATGAAGTCCATGGTTTGCGATTTTGTATCTGTACGTTGAGAACGCATAACTCATCCTCAGCCAGTCCTTCCCAGTTTCAACGAGTCGGATAATCGAACCAGTGATGTCATGATGTGGTACAACACCTCCAGCGTCTACGAACATTCGGCCATGTCAAATTCAGATACAAACGTTGGGTTGACTCAAGGGACCCTTGCCAGTCAGGCTTCCAGCATGGCGGCCCAATCTCAAGACGTGTTATGGGGCACTTCAGACGTTGTCGATTGCCGAGGGTTCGGGATATCTTTAGACTGCAACTATGCCCTTGCAAGCCTTTCCAACTATGCTAGTACGCAACAAATGCAACCAGAACAACCTTTGGATAGTCTTTGGGGACAAAACTCGTCGTTTTTGTCGGGAAACATAATCCATCCAAATGGCCAAACCATCTTCGTGCAGAATCCGTCTGATAACCTCAGTTATTACCCTGGTGATATGGTGGTTTTTGATGGACTCGCTGGTGAATTGGAACTAGCAACACCTCCTGATTCATTTCCGTATATTGCGCAGTTTTGGACCCCTACTACGAATCATTGCCTGGATACCAACACCCCCTTCTTCGCCTACTAAATCGCGTCTCAGCCAGCATGAGCTGCTGCCACCGTTTGCATCGTTGTGTATCTGTTTTCTGCCAAAATTTTGTCGTCCGTTTACAAATGTCCATTGCATCCATTTCTCATGCCCCTAGACCCAGAACTGTATTGTTATCACTATCTTATTCACTTTGTCAACCACATACGATACTGTTGTCATTCATAAATGTCCTACAATACTGTCATGTATCATTCGTGCCTTTTCGACACCCTTATTCTTGACTGCAGAGTCTTCCTTGGGTTTCAGGGACCTAAATTTAGGAAATATTACGATTCCATTATTCTTGACTCCTGACACGCATTCTGGTTTTCTTCGATTGGCCTCTTTCTGTTGTAGGTGTTCGAGGCCCATGTAACATCTTCACCAATGGCGGAAAACAGGCCGAGCAACCAGTATTGCTTAAATAAAAGGATTGAAATCAGGACCTTCTAAACTGAAGTTTGCAGAAGCTTTTATACTCTGCATCCTTGTTAAATGGACACTCCGCTACTCAAAATTAAGACTACGATTGTTGTCGGACTGAGTCGATGTTCACGACTTTCACTGTGGGTATTTTTTGGAGGTTTTAGTCCCAGATATCGAGAATACCCGTTGCACAAGATATTCGGGGAGAAAATACCATTTCCTTGACTCTGTCAGTGCAGAGTAAGTATCGTAACTCGAATGCTGACTGTGAAGGGGAGGCACAACCGCCAAAGGTCGCTAGTCAACAGAAACAAACAAACAATGCTGACACGGTAAGTCCCGCCTCACGTCTCTTCAGTAATTCTGCACATTGTCTATATCCTCATACATCAAGAATGCCTGTACCTTGGGAGGCGCTTATACCCTTTGGTTAGAGAGACACTACCGATTAACATTCAATTTCTCATACTGCTTGACAGGCCTGTTGACCGCCATGTTTGGCACCGCTGGAACACTTCTCAACATCACTCAACGTGCGCAAAACCAAGGAAAGGTAATACTACGTGTTGTTGGTTTCGAAACGTATGCCAGATTTGGTGGCTAAATTGGTTATACAGCCCCCTAGATACGGCATTGACGACTGGGATGAAATGCTCATGGCGAGGGATAAAGTCTTGACTGGGCATTTTAGAGGACAATCGGTATGTCATTTAATATATTATGTCAAGCTCTCTCAACCAAATACTCTTCCTAGGCAAACCCTACTGCGTCTAGTGCTACCAACTGAAATACACACACTTAGAACTTCGTTTTCCCTTTCAGAATTCAGTGATTCTCATCACTTTCCACTTAGAACCTTGGAAATAATTGGCGTTCAGGGGGTATGCATCAAATCACATATGTTAGAGCCGGGTCCATTGACATTTTGCTGGCATTCACCGTCAAGCCTCAAATGTTGAAAATAGTTGGCTGTAACCTCATCGTTTTGCTGCAGCACCGCTTAATAACCAACTGCGCAAAATTTTTGAAATGGGTTACAGATGGTGGCGTTGCCTTACAACTTCACTTCGGGCTAGGGGGGTACATTGGTACTGGTGCACCAAAAATTGGGTTTTTGCTTCTCGCGATGATCAAAATTGTGCAGAACTGTATTCAAGGCGACCAGTTAAAAATGCTAGTCTGCTTTTATCCACTGTTGAATATCGTGTATCGGGGAATTCTTTGGAAGACCGGCATATTCATCCACCTCCACAAACCCATACCTCTGGCCCTTGAGCTTTCCGCTGATGAATTGCAGATCTGTGTCAACATTCAAAAGCGGTTCTCCTATGCCCTGGACTTGCAGTTCTACCCCTTCAATAATCCCGTGTCTGCATTTGATATCGGCGACCTGTAAAATTTTTATTTGAGTGTTAAATTGCAGTTTGACATCAGAAAAGACGGACAGTGCTACCCCATGAAAACGTCTTTTCCATTCTGCGAGTGAATTCTGGAGTTTGACCAAATTTCCAATTCCAAGACTAGAGGATTGGACTATTGAATTTGTGCCGAAGGTATCACAAGGTTGCTTTACTCACCTGTAATTCTGTCATTCCCTTCTGGATATATTCAACCGATGTTCCTTCTGCTTGATCAACTGCACGGATCTAAAGGACTTAGCGAAAATGTCGTATTTTAAAACAAGGACAGACTTACATTCGTAGTTACGCCATATGTTGTTCTGAAGGCTTCGACAACAGCGTCTGCGAAAGCTTGATGCGTGATGTGTGGGGCGTGCTGGGCTAAGTTAGAGACAGGCGACCGGACGGACTCCACTCCCTTCGTCAAAATATTCAGCTATTACAGAGCGTATCAGCGGTGTTACATTACATATTGAGATCTAAGGGTTGAACCTTCTTCGGACGTAGAAGGTCCCCAAGCGTTTCGAGACGTGAACTTATCAGCATGGTGCCATGATGATACGCACGTTTATTGACGATTTTATAGGCTGACCCTGAAATGTAATGTCGAAGTCAGTTTTTTGTTGCGCATTCCGGATATGCAAATATGAAGAAGCAATGCAGTTTGAGAGCAATGCGTTTAGACATGGAATACGCAAAGGCACCCTTGTAGGCCCATCTCGTCCATTCGCACAGATGCGTAGTATTGAGCAGTTTCCATTGGTGTGAAGCAAGAATAGAGATACCAGGAATGTGACTTATCTTTCTTTCCCCGACACACAAATCATTTCTATCGTTCAATCTCGCGTCAATTCCGAGAGATCGAACTGCTCTAAGGATAATTTCTCCAGTTGCGTGCCTGTCAAAAGAAGTCCTTGGAAGGTGTATGGAGAAATTGCTGTTGCCTAGGTCCTGTTCGTCAGAGTAAGGATACTATTGGAATGTGATGCGCTTCCAGCCAAAGCACGACGTGCCACTCACATGGTATACAGTCCCCCCTCCGCTTCTCCTTCGAATGAATGGTATTTTGGAGTCGTGAAGCGCTGAAAAATTGACTTCTGTCCATGGATTTTGATTTCTGCCAATAACTACGCATGGAGAGTCTCGGTAAATCATAAGTAGAGGTGAATCCTGTGGGGCATGACGAAAGAGCCTGCATTGCCAGAAGTCAACAAGAATATTCCCAAAACGCGGAACAGAAAATCTGTCAGAATATGTAAACGAGTACTTATATATACGAAGAAGAATTACCAATCCTCCAAAGTCAGATTGAAATATGGGTCAAAGGAGTTGGACAGATAAACGTTGTGATTCGGAGAAAAGAATGTAGGCCTCGACTGGTCATGCGGGTGAGCGTTTGACACGCCAGGGATCTGGGAGGAATAAAAGCGTGTAGAGGTGGTGAGATTTCTTCGATTATGGGAGTGTAATGCACCCCAGACCATACTTCCAAGAGACCTGTATGTGTGCTTGGGCTGGAAGCGCATAGAGTAGAACCGGTAAGTTGATATGTTAGGATGTAATTGTTGTCAAGAATTTCTCCGGTTGGTCAAACCAAAATTCCTGAAGCACGAATGCAAATAACGAGAAAAGACCAAGGTATATGGTATTGAGATAGTTGGATCGTGGGGTTGATATAGAAACCAGGTAAGTTAATGTCGCATCATGACGGTCAACGGCAACTCTCAAGTTGTCACCCTGATTAAAATTCTCAGTGCCCTGTTGCGGGCAAATGGAACTGTTATGCAATTGTTACAATTGATTGACAAATTCGTCGCTGGTGCTAACATTGTCTATACATCTTCAACCCTTTCCAGATATTCAGAGAACTGACTATATGTCACAACGAACCAAGGGGGAGGTTTCCTTTCAACTGTAAAGTGGGAAATTGAAGTTCGCGTCAAGGCCGTGTCACAAGGGGGTGAACATCAGAATCTAGTCTCGAGTGTTGATATTCATGTGCAACACGATCGGGATGGACGCATGGTATACAAGTTTGGAAAGAGATCAATCTACTTCTGAATAGCTTTATATATTGGGTTTGAAACTTCGTGAATCTGGGGTTGGCCAGCGGGGGATCCGGGAATTGACTTGGTTAAACCCTGTGAAACGCAAAGCCATGTTAAACACCATACATTGGAGTAAACACTAATTAGACGTACGAGTTTTTCAAACATGCAGGCGTTGAGTTTCCTCTCAGGCTTTCGGCACAGGTAGTATTCCTATGTTGCACTCAGTAGCTATAACAAAGAAACTCCTAGTTACGCACCTGATTCCGCTTCTCCAGGCATTGCCAATGTTCGTCGAACTGTTGTGCACAGTTTTCGCGCATTTTGGTGATCCTAAGGTTAAGAGTTAATATTGGACCTCTTCACATACAGTGCTTACAGGTGTCCAGGATACTTACAAGTCGATTGCACAGCGGGTCACTTTCCTACCCTCCTTCAGACAGTGTCCAGGATCACGACTTTCATTCTTGCAGAGCATGAAGTCCTCTACGGCACGAGGGTAAATTAAACTAGCCTAGTCGCCCTTAGGAAAACAAAACAAACCATTGTATTCTTTGCAATATGCGCCAAGGAAAAACGCTGCACTTTTCAACGGCGCGCTGGTGGCAGTTACTTCGTCGACATGAGGAATATTGGCCGGCATTTTAGGAGAGAATGCCTCCTGTGCCTGTGATGATTCGTGCGCTGAAGCCGACATCGTTGGTGGACAAAGACACAGCGGCAAAGGGGGGATTACTGTTGACGATGTTGTCTACAATGACCGAGGGGAGAGTTCGGATGGCGCGGAAACCGCCGGCGGGGTTTAAATATATTCCCACAGTAATACTAATAACATGACGCGCATTCGAAGATATGAACAACACCGTCACTTTCTCTTGATTGAACACTTTAGCTAACAAAAACAAGCCAGTCTCTAGTTAATAATGGTACGCTGGACTCTTCCATGAAGTTTCAATGAATCTAAACCAGTTCGAAAAACCAGCCTCCACGTGTAACACCCAGGATATATCATCTGCAAATCAAGAGCCATAAACTCTCAATCTATCTGGGGAGCGTTCCGCCCGAAACGAAAGTGCTGAAAGTTAAAGAAGAGGTTCTAGAAGCTTTGCAATCAGACTCGGGACAAAACTCCTTGGACACCCTTGCGATGGACCCTCCTGAGGTAGATGTTCAATCCACGAAAGACTTTGAATTGGTCCGCCATATCAGGGACAAAGGCAAACCTACAGGTTCTTTTGAGGTTTTATCACCATCAAAGGTGCTTCGAGAATATGGACTTGCTACTTGGGAATTGTTATTCATTCAATTCCGTGATACAGAATCTGGTGGGTTTTGCTTGCTGAGATCCCTCGCTTGTCACTTCTGGCTAATCGGCCTCCATGATGGCTCGATAACACAATATTCACTGCACTGTATCTTTGTATGTTTAGGAGAACTGTTGCCTGTCACATACACACTTCCTTCAGTAATGGACGAAAGTGCAGAGGAACCCGAAGAACCCATAAATAAAGGAAAGCGTAAAATGGGGCCTGAGGACGATTCAGACGGTTGAGGCACCAGTCTGACCTTAAACATTGTTCAAAATCCCAAAGGATAAATACCTTTATAGGGTTTACTTAAAAATGTTATGACCTTTTCCAAACCTGTGGACTAATGGGAAGGAGAGCTGCTGCGACACGACGTCCTTCTTCCGCTAACAAATTATATGTTGAGCAGGCGTTCCTCTGTTAAATATTAAGATATATTTTAAGCATCTTCGTTAATTTTATTGGATTTTGCCTTACAGTATCCATCACATCAAGTTGTATCCCCAGCTGACTCAAATACTGTCTGGCGAATGGTGGGGGTTGAACGAGGGTCTTCCCAGTCCCAAGAATCAATATTTCTGTTTCAAGGGTGGAAGGTGTTAAATGGTTGGTTGTCTTCGAGTTCCACTACTGGTAAAGAACGCACCAGGTCTCGGAGCGACAACATCCAGCAATTGAAACTTCTCTTGGTTCCATCCCTTCCACTGCTCATCACGAGAAACCCCACTTGTTATGGTTTTCAGCTCTGGTACGTCCCATAGGTATACTTTTCCCTCTAGAAAAAGGCAAGCACCAGGAATCAAAAGACCATCTGCTAAGCGGATACCTTCCTCAGATATGGAGGACACTTGCACAGCAGGTGGACTGTCATCTGCTAGGAGATTGGTGAATGACCGATCATTTCTTTGGCTCGTCTGATGAAAACCTCGGAGACGGTGAACTGTGCTTCTATTAACCGTCTTTGGTATGTCGGATAACCATGGTCTCGTGAGTAGACCCACGTTTCGAGGAAGAGAGGCGGAAAACTGTTGCAAATGCATGTCGACTGTTGAAGGTGGTTGTCCAGAGAAGTTGCATTTGTTTGGTCATCGACGACCATTGACATCATGGGGTCGAGCCACACCTTTAACTTGGCATCTTTGACCACAACAACAACCTCTCAGCCGCTCTCATGTTGAGTGGTTCCGGATTGAATCCCTCAGAATTGGAAATTTTGAAGAATTCAGACCATTTACTTAAAGTTCTTGAGTCAAGGTAATATCTTCGCTTTGACACTGGTAACACTAAACGTTTAAACATTGTAGAAACCTTCGAAATAAAAAATGCTCAAGCTTTTATTCCTCATACGAGATCAGCACCTTTCTCTTTGGAGCTTCTCACTGCAGGCAAATGATTCCGAAGTGATACATATACATACCGTAATCCTATCCTGGAACAGATTCTTGGCATCTATCGTTCGATGATACCAAGTGTTTGATGCCACACTCAACTCGTGACTGCACACCTTTAAAGCCGTTTGGATTGACATTGACAATTGCTTGTCCTTTGCTTTTCCATGGAACCTTTTCCCAAATCTTCCTCCAATCAAGCAAATGGTCGCGTCCAAGCATTATCGAAGCTCCCATCCGCCGCAACACTTCCGACAGTCAATGTGCGCAAGGTAACAAAGGTGCTCCTCGATTTTTCTGAGTTGAGAAAGAGGTACATTATACGCCCTTCTGGTCCGATCGGTCTGCGGATTGGGTTATCCTTTCCCGTCACGGCTCGCCCCCCGATGTTGCACCGCATGACGGATTGGATGGCGCAGGGGCAGAGGCATCGATACCTTGTGACTTATGCCAGTTAAAAGCCTTGAGTTTGTCTTGATATTGAAACCCAATACCCTCCTCCCATGAGTGACGTATTTCTTCGATTCACTACCTTGGTGCTGTTAGGTTTGAAATTCCAGCTAACAATTCCCCGTCGTTATTCGCGCTCATAATACCTCTGTTTTATTCATAGCAACATTCGCGGTTGGTCAGTTGCAATCAGCAGTTCGCTGGTGTGATGACATAACTGGCATATGTTTTGCTAGGTATCATCATCCAGACCTCGATGTTGGATTTGGGTATCTCTTTCCTCCCCTGTCATTGCCTGGGCAGCGGCCTTCGAACGAGTTCATTGGCTTCTTCACTGCCCCTGCCACTACTGGATGGATCGGAAACAGTCTTGGGGGCGGCATGCGCTCAAACCCACTCATTGTCGCTTGGACCGACAACAACACCCCCCGATTGTCTGTGCGATATGGCAGGTAATCCCACTTACGCACCTTCCCGTTAATAACCGCTGACGACTGGATTAGGGAATACCAACCTCCTCAAACTTATGTTGGCCCCGTCCTGACTGTTCTTGGAAGCTCAGGCGTAAACGCTACTCATCAACGCATATTCTATCGCTGCCAAAATTGCACTTTTTGGTCAGGTGGTTCTGGTGGTATCAACCTCACTGGCACATCCACGTTTGGATATGCTCTCCATGGTTCCTTGAAACCCGAAACACCCAATGACATCGACTCGAGCATATTTCAGCACACCGTTGCCGGCCAACACACTGTTGATGTTAGTAGCTGGCATGTCACCAACTACGACGAAATCCTTCAACAGCTTAGGATAGCACCACCAATCAGCGGTGGGCCCACCCCAACTACAACAGTTGGCCCACCAGCTAGCACTATGAGCAGTTGTCCTGGGGCGCCCAACCCATCTTATTCTATGGTTTCTGCCCCTGGATGGCGGGTTATGCCTGTTCTTGGTCATCTTCGTTCTCCTCGTGGAATTACCCTCGATCGCCGCGGAAACTTGATTATCCTGCAGCGCGGCCTGGGTGTTACGGGTCATACTCTTAACGCAGATGGATGTGTTCTAAATTCCACAACCATTATCGCAGATACCACTTTAAACCATGCTGTGGAATTCAGTCCAGACGGCACCAAGCTATTTGCAAGGTGAGCCAGTTTGTCCCGTTTCGTTTCTTGTATCTTAAATTTACCCCGTTCAGTTCTTCTGACATCGCCTGGGTCTGGGATTACAATGCTACGACAATGGCTGTCTCTAATAAACGCACTCTGGTCACTGGGTGAGCTTTACTCCAGATTCCCTTGTGCTTCCGCTGATTATTTTGACAGGATGCATAATGTTGGGCACAACACGCGCACCTTGCTCGTATCCAAGGGGTACCCAAACCTTCTAATGGCTAGTGTTGGTTCAGACGGAAACATTGACCTTCCTTCGTTCCACCCCGCCTCTGGTCGTGCACAAATCCGTGTCTTCGATCTCGATACGTTACCAAATGATGGGGTTACATACACTCAAGGTCGCGTATTGGGGTACGGCTTGAGGAATGACGTTGGAATGGCAGAAGATGGTGCCGGTATTGTGCACAGCGTGGAGAACTCCATGGACAACGCTTACCGTACTATCAACGGGGTGAGGACAGATGTTCACAATGACAATCCTGGTGAACCTGTGTGGCACCGTAAGTCCAATTCACGTCATTTGGAAATTTTTCTGCCTGTTGATGTTTTTCTGTAGTCGGCAATCCTAGCACATCCTCCAACCTTTTTGGAGGATATCCATACTGCTTCTTAGTATGGGAACCCTCGAACTTTGCAGACAAGACCTTCCAACCCGGGGACTGGTTTGTTCAAGCCCCGAACACCACGCTGACAGACAATTGGTGTGAGACGAATGCGGTCAAGCCCAAGACGATGCTGCCGCCTCACACTGCTCCTCTGGACATGAAATTCGGTGTTGGCAGCGATGCTACCAATCTCTACGTCAGTTTGCACGGCAGTTGGAATCGGAACCCGCCTCAGGTAGGGATACACTCTAGATTGAATTAAACTCTTGATGATAAATCTGACTTGTTGAAACCGATAGGGTTATAAAGTAGTCATTATTCCCGGAACCTTGAGTCAGTCTGGAGAATGGAGTCCTCAGTATCCGCTTTCCCAAGCCCGAACGGCCATCATTGACATCCTTCGAAACAAAGATGAGACACAATGTCAATTAGGTATGATAAATATTATCTTCTGATTTGATACGATGTGATACCAAATTGCTTCAAAAAAGGTTGCTTCCGTCCAGTCGGTCTCGTGTGGTCATCCACAGGCGAAAATCTTTATGTTGGAAGCGATACATCTGGAGAAGTGTTCCTTTTGAATCGCAACCCATCTGGGTCCATTAGCTCGTCTCAGGTTCCCACTAGTGTTCCTTCGACCACCAGTGTCCCTCCCACAACGACATCTGCTGCATGCCAGCCCACCCAGACTGTTTGGGGACAATGTGGTGGCATGAACTACAGTGGTCCAACGGTTTGCGCCGCCGGGTCCACTTGCAGATTAGTAAGTCCTATGTCCAACTGTTTTCAAGAAGCCATCACTAAAACTCGGGTCGCCACTAGCAAAATGCCTGGTATTCTCAATGCATTCCAAACTAATAGTTGTGGTTTCTGCCTCAACCCACTTGCATTTCTCCAATTGCGAAACAGCTCTTTTTGTCTGTAAATTGAATGAAATTAGGACCCAAACCCTGATGATAAATATTGAATAGCTGGTCTTGAGCTCTGTATCCCCAAAAATAAACAAACTTCCTCCTAGTATCGAGTACTTAGCGAGCTTAAGCAAGCAAGCCGTGAGGAAAGGAGAAGGCATAGTTAGTCTTGTGATCTTTATTTGGTCGCGTTGCTCGACGCGTCGCGCGATGCTTGTCTTTGTTTGGAAATCTTGTTCTTCTGTACATACATCCATCTTCACCTGATGTCGCGAACCCTGCGAGACACTTTTAAAGCAAGGGAATCCATATTTAACAGTGGCCCCGAGCAATATATCGGGGATATACAAGCCCGATGCCCCCCTGATCTCGAAGAATGTGTTATGGCGATGGAGGATTGTTGCGAAGAGGTGGGTCTCCTCGCAAGTGCTTCGATGATCAACAATGAAACCAGTGGTAGGCATACGAAGCTCAAGTGCTCCTGCGCAATGGAACCCGAGATCTTCCGCGAATGACAAAAGTGTTACAGAATGAAAGGGTGAGCAGCCATCTTTCATTATTATCAATTCATCTTTTAAACCTTCATAGGTGTTTCTGCTCGTCAACGAGGATACAATTAAACATCATAAGTCCGCTTTGGCTGAAGAGATAGAACCAGCTATTTCAGAACTCATTGAAAGAGCTGAACAAGGATTGTCTGGACTGGAGAAGCGCGAGCAGATCTTACAAACCAAGGTTAGTTTTATCGTCCTCGTTCAAAGCGCTGAGATTCACCAAAACATTCAGGTTGAAAACGCTCAAAACAAGCCTCGCATGCCACTAGGAACCAGTGCAGCTCAAAAGCTGGAAGCTCGTCGACTGCAGACCTTAGTTAAACAAAGAGAACGCTTTGAAAGCGAATTGGCAACCCTTGAAGCAGATCTCAAAAAACATGTGAGTTGGCCCAGCTATCGGCTGGGAAATCTGTATTGAATCTCCTTCAGGACCCAAAAAACCGACAATAATGATATTTGCACATAATTGCATTATATCTAAATCCTCTAGTGAACCAGAAATTGGGGCTTATGTGCTGCGAAATCACAACGACGACTTGGGTGGTGAAGGCATCATCTTTATGTGGACTCCTGATGCTACCAGACGGTGATGCGTCACGTTCCAGATCTAAGAGTCCTTGGTCAACTCTTCTTTCTCACAGAGAAAAGCGACAAACCTCTGTTCTAACGGACTCGGCACGATTCCCAATCGTCAAGGTTGTATTGATGAGACGGATTCGGTCTCCGCTACGAAGTGGCAACGCCTTCAACGCTTTGCAAGTCAGACCTTATTGGATACGTACATTGCTGCCGGAGAGTGGTATACAACATTCAGCGCTTGTGACACGCTTGGTAAAATTGTGTCTTTCTGGTACATATTCAGCGCAGATAGCGCAAAAGAGGACGCCCTTTGTTTTCTGTTAAACAAGTGTTCACGGCATAATCGTTGTAATGTACTCACATATCAATCAAATAGGCTGAGCATCCTCCGTGAATATTTCCTGCTCCATTCACCATATCTTCGAAATACGCTTTATCGGAACGCTGGACGAGTGTCCTTAGTCAAAGCCTCTTACCTTCTGTGACATCGACTTCCAGTACAGCCCGCCCTTCGAGCTTCGTCACCTCTTCAGCTTTCTGGATAATTGACAGCTCTGTAACAACCATGCGCTCTTGAATGTGTTTACCAAACACGTTCAACTCTCGTTGACCAGGTTTCAAGAAGCTCGCGAAGAAAGTTCTTGGACTTCCCAAAATTCTTTTGATCCTTTCTGGAGCATTGCCCTTAACTGATGAGGGGTCAAATGTTGGCGATGTTGAGACTGTTGTCATGTCTGGAAAGTGGTAATGAAGTGATGAGAGGAGTTTAGGGAGATGAAGTTCCGATTATTCATGTAATACACTCTATTTATCGCGCCTGGGGTTGCACCCCTATGTCAAGGCTATTGGAATAGCCGTACCCCGTGGGTCACATCACGATGATATGATAACCGATCAGGCTTTCTTTCACCTGAGCCCTCGCGAGCCGCAGTGCTGTATAAAGTTGTTAAAACCTAAAATGAAAGCCTCAAATTGTGATAAAGTGTTGTGTATTCGTACACGAAGTCTGCAATATGCGTGATTTCCAATTTATTAATCTCGGGCAAACCACACCTCAGCACTGTCCTTCCCCGTACCACCGGGCGCCTGCGAGTCCTTTCCTTCTCTTCCCCAGAAGTTGTTTTTGAAGGCGAGGCCCTCTTCCTTTCCGTGAACCCACTCAACTTCGTATGTGTCGTCGAATCCAATCAGGAAGTCGCCCAAATTTTGACCATCATCATGAGTATGATACCCCTCCTTTTCTCGGACTTCAGAATTAGACCAAAGAACCGTAACATTGAATATATTGCCAGAGAAATGAGAAAGGCGAAGATGCGAGGCAAACATCCTTGTCCATGGGATGATGTAGGTTGGAACGGATAGGTCTGTAACGCTCAGGATACGCTCCACTGGGGAGGACGATAAGAGGCGCTGACAATGCTTGTGGTGATGGCTTTTGCTGGCATGCAACACCGCCTGGCTTCCTGGGCCTGCAGCGCCTTTGTATGACGGAACGAGACAAGGTTCCAATGTCCCATAAGTAAGATGGCTGAATGTTCTCGCTGCCAAAGCATAGAAAGATTTGGAGGGAGGATCAGGAGACGTGGGACGAGGCGTTATTTTGCGCATTTCCTCCACAAGGCCTTGCAAAGCCTTCTCGTACCTAAAAATCAAGTCCTGAGTTAATTGTATCGTGATATATTCGCGAATCGTACCTAGCATTCCAGTTGATCCTTTTTAACCCTAACAATTCGTCGGCGACGCGGAATTTAGCTGCTTCCATGAGCCAATGCCCCTCATTGTCGTTCGAAAGACTGATGATACCAAGGTTGTCGTCTGGGAATCTTGCCACCTGAGTTTTAAACCCTGGGTTGGAGCCACCGTGCTCTATGAGATCATGACCTTGGTAGGAATAGCGTATTTGACCGGCGCCGTAGACCTGGGCGCTCTAACAACAAATTAGAATAATTGCGACGCAGAGACGTGTGATTTACCATCTCTGGGTATGGAGGCTTGCCCGCAGTAATGGACCTTCCATGTGCAACATGTTCAATCACCTCTTCCGGAACGACAACCTCGTTTGTATAAGGATGTCGCCCTTTATTGAGAAGCATCGACGCCCAGATAGCCTGCAGAAGTGGTTAGCATTCGAAGTGTCAGATGTTAGATGAAAGAAAGTTAATACCAGATCTCTGGCGGAAGTTAAAACACCCCCTGCTCCAGCCCATGTATATTCTTCCCCAGGTCGTTGGAAGTATGGAATCCCTGGGATTACCGTCCCGTTACGACCGCAAACGCGGTCTTGCATGTCTCGTTCGAAGCCATCAGCGAGCGTTCCGCGTGCCTCTGCTTCAGCAACAGAGTAGGTTGAAGAGGTCATGTTGAGAGGTTTAAAAAGGTGCTCGTCGATGTAGGACTCAAAAGTTTGTCCTAGTAAGACTTGAGGCAAATATGATAGGGTTTCATACATCAGGTTGTTGTATTGAAAGGTCTCTCGGAACTCTGATGAAGGCCTGAGATACCTCAGAGTGGCAATCTATGAACCATCGTCAGTTAAGAAGACAGTGAGTAGAATCAAATTTGTGCACCATTTCTGACACGCTGCCTTTTCTTTGAATCCCAGAGAAATCGTGCCTAGGCATGCCAGTCCGATGAGAAAGCATATCCTGTATAGTTACTGAGCGACTCATATCATGGTCTAGCAATCCCCACTCGGGTATGAGTTCCGCGATTCTTGTCGACCATTTAATCTCCTTTCCCCGTTCTTCTGCTAGGGTTTTGTTGGAAATAAGGAGACCGACAGAGATAGCAAGGAAAAGTTTGCTGTTGGACGCGATTCCGAAAACCGTATCAGGGGTCATGGGTGTCCCATCCCCTCGAGCAATGCCAAACGAACCGAATTCGTGCCTCCACCCTCCGGGAGCATCATCGTCGCGTCGAACCACGGCCAAGGCTAGTCCAGTCGAGTTCCATCTCTTGATGATGGTATCAACGTAGTCCTTGGTATCTTGAGAAATCAATGGTGCCGACTTTGGTGGAATAGGATATACAGGGGCGTCTTCGTTTGCATCAACAACGTACGGTGGTAGGTCCGTCAAACGCTGGGGTCGATAGCCATCGAATATCTGAGCTTGCACAATACTCGCTTGGACTGAGAGCAGGAAGAGCCTAGTCCACGATATTGCTTTCATCCTGGTGGTGGTTTGGGTTTAACCGGAAGGGAATCCCACAGGCGGCCAGAGAGACAGCACGCTTTGATTTGTGGATAAGTATGGACGGTGTTTGATGTCAGCAGAGTTCTGTGTGATCAAATTATGTCGCTTCAACGATACTATCGGCAATTTGTCCCGAGTTGAACAAGAAGAGGTAACATGGTACATACCTTCATCAACTAAGATAGCCCACCCGACCTGCCTTCTGGTCCAGATACCAGCAATTTGAGTATATCAGTCTCTTCTTCGTCTTCGCAACAGGGCCGTTCCACAAGCCTCGACCTTCTCATGTCTAGTCAATATCCATTCAACCTATATTTAGTTACTGATCTCCGACGAGGAAGGAAGTTGAGGGGTGAATCGCATGTCAAGTCAGAAATAGCCCTTTTATTGAATTAAGTATTCTAATAAGCCTCGTAGCTTACTGAAAACCTATTTTGATAAATCACGCTAGCGCTGACTGACGCGGATACTTTGATATCCATTCACGAATGCTTCCTTTGGTCAATAAAACTGGAATCAAGAGATCAATATATTTTTCAAGATGAAAGAGAGACATAGATTTGAAGGAGGTGGGAGGGAGATATTTTGGTACTAGGAAATTTATATGTAGATTGAAAAACTGAACGAAAGATTTTTGGAAACTCGAAGAAGCGATATACGATGTGTAACATGTGAACGAGATGAGAGACAAAACAAGAATGCGGAACAGTAGACTGAACAAGTTACGAGAAATAGACAAAACTCAGAAAATATATGGAAGGACAAGTGCGACAAATGAAAATGATGTGCAAATGAAGTGAACTGTTCAAAGTAGAAACAGGATCTTGATCAAAGACTAATTATTCATATCACAGGATCCAGTGTCCAATGATAGGAGTTCAGAAAAATATAAGAAGAGTGGTGACAAAACGAGAAAAAAAATGGGAGAAATATTTTAAAATGAGGTAGTAGGAAAATAGTAGGAGATGTACTTAGTAGTAGGTAGGCTAAACCACAGACATATGACAATGTAGCGATGATGGAGGGACTTGGAAGAGGGGAGATGTGTGCTATCAAGGAGAGCATAAGAACAAAAAAGCGAGAGACAGAGACACCGACAAAGAGATAAAACGAAGCGAGAAAATAGAAAAACTGCAACAGAAATAACATCATTAAAGTCGTGATTAATCATCATAATCACCCCACATTATTGTCATAGAATGATTATGGTCAACGACCGCCTGCCTCTGTGGTCTTGTAGGACCAGGGGCTAAGACGTTCGGGGCGGTCACGATCCAGATCAAGGCTCGCGAGTGTACCGTTCAAATCATGGATATCCGACTCGTGTTGTTGCTGTCCACTTGATGGGCGAGCAATCGGGGCCTCCTGACGACCCGCTCCACGACTCGTGGCTTCGGTGCTCTCCGTGAAGGAGTAGTGAGTCGCGCTAGGTGGACGTCCAACATGGCCGGGGGGAGAAGTCTTGCCCTGACCCTGAGAGGTCATACCGAGGGTCGAGGTATTAACCTTCAGATCCTGAGGTGGGAAGAAACCAGGTGCGTAGGCCCTTGACGGATGGGGCAGAGCTTCGAGGCGCGACGCAAAGGGAGTCGACTCTCTTCTCAATCCTTGAGCCCCAGAGGTATGGTCCGAAGACGTATATAAATTGTTGGGGTCTGGCGAGAATGGCGAGAACGCGGTAGAGCTGCGGTGGATATCAGAGCGTGAGATGTAGCTGCCGAGTCCTATTGGCCCCTGCCCATCGTCCTTTCCAGTTTTTGGTTCAGCGGCTCCAGATGTGACGCCATTGCTAAATGCACCACTGTTGGCGTTGGTGTTCAGCAGGGCGCTTTCGACATCGGCGCTGTCATAACCAGAGGAAGGGTTGAAGTATCCTTGACGCGTAAATTGCTGCAACAACTGAATAGCTTGCTCCTGACTAATGGCACTCGATGGAGCGGCGTTCGTGCTGTACGGGCTTTGCAATGCAGCCGCCTGTGCGGCCTGCGCAGCGGCTTGAGCTGCCTTGTCTATAATTCACCTCGTTAAGCAATCCTTGTAAGACGTGCAAAAAACCCAACGTACATTGGCTTCGACCCCAGCTCAACCGTATCCTGCTTCCCCCAATAGGGAAACCTTGCATTTTCTCAATGGCCTTCTCCGCATCAGCCTTGCGAACGAACTGCACGAATCCGCAATGTTTGCCGACCGGCACTTTGACCTGAAGATTTGCCTGAGTACGATGCAGGTAGGCAATCCGAAAAAGGACTCACATAATGGATATCGCCAAAAGGAGCGAAGAAGGTCCTCAGAGTCTCTTCGGAAATCAATGGAGAAAGACCTCCGACAAACACAGTGGTGTTGTAAGGATCTGTGGACGTCAATTGCTCGCCATTTGGGCCTATGAGGTTACCCAAGATAGCCCGAGCCTGTACATGATGCTTCCAAGATTCCTCATTGAGGACGTAGTCGCTTTGCCTGACCTGCGTTTCGTAGGTATTTTTAGCGGCGTGCGTATCGCCTTGTGCGTACTGTTGGGCGATTTGAGCCAGTACGTTACTTGGAAGATTCATCATATCTTCGGTTGAAATAGAACCGAAGGCGGAGGTAGAAATGCTCGTACTTGATCCTGTACCAGAGCTCAAAGAGTTGCTCGAATGAGAACCGCCAATGGACGACCCAGACGCGGAGCCCGAAACAGTGTTGCCACTCAAAGAAGTGCTTGAGCCAGCAGCGGCGATGGGAGCCGACACACTTTTGGTCTGGGCAGCATTAGGCAAAGGCAATGCAATTGTAACAGGCTGGGTTGCGGGGTCTCCTCCTGGAACGGAAACGGGAACGGGAGGAGTGAAGGACACTTGTGGCAAGTCACCCGCTTGTTGAGTAGGCGGGGCCCTAAATTTGGCAGTCGCAGGCGAGATACGCACTACAAAACAAAAAGAAATGAGTGTGAGAAACTAGGAATGTTTGCATGGGACAACATACTGGGGCGAGAAAGACAGTAAAGCCCGTGCATTTCAATCAAGGCACGTTGTTGATCCGCCTCATCAGTGAAACTGCGAAACATAAAGGAAGAACAAGAGTTTTAAAAAAACTTGAGCGTCGATTTTTATTTGGACAAAGTTTGGACGTACCGAACGAAGCCATAACCGCGTGAGACGCCAGTGACGGGATCCAACATAATTTTAGCGCTCTTGCAACTTAAAAAGGGTCGGATAAACTTAGGCTCGCGGTCATTACGCAAGCCCAATACGGGATTACGAAAAACGGCGACGAGATCTGAATTCGAGGTTTCCGGGGCAAGATCGCCTACAAAGATGCTGTATTCTTTGGGATACTGCTGTGCAGGAGCTGGTTGTGTGCCTGTAGTAGTAGCAGGGAATGCAGTCGCCAAAGGCGATGCGGCCAGCATGGAGGACGCCCAATTCATTACGAATGGCTTTGTAGAATTAGGCATGGTAATTGGAGCGGCCTTGGCTGGCGACTGTCCAGTGTTCCCTTGCTGGTGTTTAACTTGATTAAGGACCGAAGCGGCGTGGGCGGGTGTTGGAAATGTGAGGAAACAATAACCTGGATTGTTGGACTGCTGGCCGGAGGTGGGGTCCGGGGCGGGATGAGGTACCTTGATGTTGACGGGGTCCCAGCCCATGAGATTGCAGACCTGTTTGGCGTATTCTTCGTCCATCCAAGGCTCTAGTTCACCCCACCAGAGGGTGGAACGTGCAGCTAAAGAGTTGGCGGTTGAGGACTGGGTATTATGAGTTGTGGTCGAGATTGAGGAAGTCTGAAAGGCGTTTGACTGATGAGATTGCCTTGGATCAAATGGGAAGCGTTCAATGGGACTTGAAGGAAAGAGAGCAGCGGGAGAGCTAGTAGCTGAATTCTGTGGAGGTGGGGAAGGACGATGGTGGTTGTGGTTAAAGGTAGGGAAAGGTGATTGTGTAGAAAAGTGCGCAAGTGATGAACTGGAGGTATGTCTGTTTGGTCCACTAAGCTCGGGCAAACCGTATGTGTAATCTCGGTGCGACTCTTGACCATTTAGACGTGTATAACCTGGTGAATAAGCTGGTTGACCGTTCCCGTTGGATGTCCTCCGATCCGGACCTATGTTGATGACCCCTGAGGAGAAGTTTAAAAGCTGCTCCCTCTCTGTAGATCGCGCTCTCTGCGCGCCTAAGCCAGGTGGATAGTCGAAATCGTGAAAATCGGTTCTTGACATGATGTGCAGTGATCAAATAGCGCGATAAGAAATAAGCAAAAAAAAGAGGGTAGATATCTTTTTTTTTTTTGTGTATGTTTAGTTTTTTTCGTTTGATTTATTTTTGTTTCACAAACGTGGATGCGAGACGGGAATCGAAAGGGATACGAGGAAAGCGGATGTTTGTGGTGATGGAATGTGAAGCACGAAAAAAAGAAGAAAGAAAGAAAGAAAGAACAGGATACAGCGAGCCAACAAATGAAAAAACAATCGACGAGAGCAATAAAAGAATCAAGATAGCGAAAGATATACTTCGAGAGCGTTCAAACCAAATGAGAGCGTATTGTAAGGTTGTATGATGATGAGAGAAAGAGAGTGAGAGAGGAGAGGAGAACGAGGAATGAACTTGTTGATGACAGAAAAAAAAAGAAAATAAACACAAGAGTTCAGTTTCAAATTTGTTGCGGAGTATGCAGCACCGCAACAACAAACTTCCCGCGCATTAACATTTCAAAGCTGGGTTTGAACCATCTCATCCTTTTTATACCTTTGATACGAAAAAGGGGAACAATGGACATCTAGTTTATAATCTCGTAAATCCCTGTCAAAAGTGGCTGTGTATGTATTACTCGACTACCATCCATTCTCATCTTGACCTCAGATTCGATCAACACCCTTGTTCCGTAAAAATTGCTCTGACCATTTGACTCACCTCCAATCTTATTATTAACACGAGCGTCAAACTCTGACTTGGCTATTCGAACGGTTCAAGTGTATTATCAAGATTCATTCGTTTAAAATACTGGTCTATATATGGGCCAACTTTTACATTTCACTACTTGCGCCGTCAACACCGATTTGTTGGAGAGAGGACAATGGACTTGAATTATTAGCCATCAGGCCCCTATCACACGCTCTCGTTTCATTAGATACCCGAATTAGTAACTTGACTGTCTACTATGCCGTAACTAATTGTTGTTAACTTTAGATACAGACTGTCAGTTAGCACTCGCGGTATAAGGTACTCATGGTACTCTCACAACCAACGCAGTCACTGAATTGCACTCGACATCCATTCTTCTTACTGCATCGAATAAACAATTGATGATCGTGTGTTCATAACATCGCTTGTCTGCTTTTAATCGACGTTGCTGTCGATACCACAATATTCAGACCTTCTTCCCGATCTACTTGCCTTGACTTCCCATCGACATACATACCAACTATCAACAAGTCATCTTCCCTGAACTGCTACTTCGGGGACATCTCGCCCCTCGTTTGCCTCCTCCCATCATCTCACTTCACACACTCGTTCAACAGACCGAGAGTTCCGATCTACGGCACTAATACTCCCAAACACGCACCACTTTTATAAATATCGAACAATGGACTTTGCAGTCAGACCACCTTGTATCTATCTATAACGCATTCGTGAACTTGCTCAAACTCGCTTGGTTCATATAACGGCCCAACAAGTACTCTTTGTCTCGTGCATCTCTTGCTTCGTGTCCGGTTCGACCACCCTTGTTCTGGATTCGTGCTGCTCATAGTTCCTCGAATTATACTCGCTCAAACCTATACCTTGCGCTAGGACAATACCCATCTCTGGGGCTCTGATGCGGCGAAATGACTCCAGCTGTTAAACATAGTATCGTTTCGTGAGATCTATGATGTGCGTCAGAGGCAGTGAGTACAGAATTTCTTCCGCACCTCCCAGAAGAAACCCCGAGGTTCCCCTGAACTGCATGCACACCCTTAGCTCCACTGCTATTCTCATCTGATTTCGTGCGCAGTACACAGTTACGCACAGTTCCTAATGACTAGGATTAGGCATGTGCACTGGTAATAGGTCCTAGTCATGCATTTTATCCGTTTGCTCTCTAGGTGGACTAATGGTCGAAAGCTTGTTGAATCCCAACAACTACCAGGACCGTGATAGGCTCAATTGACGAGGTCGATATCATCAAGTCCTCAATGAGGTGCCCTTGTCAAACAATCATGACAGGGTTCAAACTTGATCGATATTCAGCGCTTAATGAATAGGCTCTCGAATGGACGTACCCTACAAAATACATTCGTGAAAGGATGCATGATAAGTCAAGGAACGGTAATGTTATGATACCGAGTTGGCAGGTTCAAATTATGATACCTACTAAAATTAAGCATATGAAACGGGATAATCGGTGAGTGTGGCAGTGAAAAGATGAAATTGAGTCGGAGATTGATTTTAATGCTTACGTGATAAAGTATGTGGGTAATCTCCCTGGTTGGGAAGGACTTGATTCTCTCTCAAGGCCAGCAGTTCTCTACGACCTGCGTGACAGTCCCATCCTATTTTCTTTTTTTTACTAGCGGTTGCTCTTCTAGAACCGATAGAATCCAAGGAGTAACCTGACATTCGACTAGGATCTCGCAATTTTATCCAGTCAATAGTCTTTTTAATTCTTACAAAGTCGTCACAAATTACTTGGACAGACTAGTTTCTCCCACCATTCCTCTCTCTCAAGCCACTTCTTTTTCTTATAATCTTTCTTTATAATCTACCCCATTAACCTTGGGACTCACCGTCATTCTTTAACTTACTGCGATCCCTCAACGGACCATCAAGTTCATCATTGTGCAGCGGATGAACTGACGCTCCCCTCGCATTCAACCGTGCGGAAGTAGTTCTTGGGTTTTTTTTTGTTTATCTTCTTGCTTTATTCTTTTTTTCTTGGGGATTTATAGTACAAGATGCCTTTACGCGTTGGAGGTATTGAGGCTTGGGTTACGTTGGACAACAAGTTGGAATTGGACCAGTACGATGTTGAGGTCGATGAGGTCAATAGAACGGTGAGCTGCTGGATAAGTGGCGAACCAGGTCAGGTAAGCATTGTTTTCTCTCTCTTTAATCCCGTTATCTTGTTTCTTCTATACTATGGGTTCAGTATAGTCAACCCCACATCCTCTTGTCATTGACGCGACTGTCGTCACCCATACCGATCGATCCGCGTAACGCGATCGTTCCATTTTGCTTCCGCTGTTGATTCATTTCGACCGCATGAACTAATTTGCATCGCCTTTACTCTTCATGCTTGTTTACACAAGTGCTCAATATTTTTTTCTTATGCATCTTATCTAGACATTTGCTCTCCGCTGGTGTCCGATCCCCGGGACACCCGCATCTGTGCAAGATATGAGTGGTTTTGCGATGATGGACGGCTATGAACTTGGTGGCCGAGTTATCCGTGCTAGGACTTACGCCCCAGCAATGTTCTCCCGCATCGCTACAAGTCCTACCTCTTGCTTACCTCTCACTTTCTCCACTCTCCCTCACACCGCAGGTCAGTCATCTCTTTCCCAAGCCACTTCCTGATTAGGACGCTGACTTCCACTTGTCTCTTTTTTCGCACCCTCTTTTTTACCTCCCTTTGAACCCCAAATTCCTGAATTTTCTCTTTGATTTCGATTGTTTGTCACTTTTGTCCTTATCACCAGGCATAGGCGCAGACTGGAAAACCCTTGGCACAATTTCACTCGATGTTCATGTCGTCCAAGTTGGTGAGGAAAACCAATTGCACAGAGGTTACTCCAGTTATTATCGTCGCGATGAGGGTAGCCCTTTGTCATCAGCTACGCCCTTCAGTTCCACCGAGGTAACTAGTATCCTCAAAGTTGCTACCTTTATCTTCAAGTATCGGCCTTTGGGTGAGTATATCAATTTCTTCACCTGTTACCCAGGCCGTCAACCTTTCGGGTAAAACGGCCTTTCTTTCTCCGTCTTCATCCACTTTTGGCATCGGCCTTAATCTTGTCAGACATCCTTGCTCATGCCATAATTACCTTATTCATAGACGTCTTGCGCTACCACAATGTTGTGCCACTCACACCACCTACAACACCGCCATGGATGTCCGAGTACCATTCGGAACCCGAGTCACCTCTCCCCGATTCTCCATCGGACGATGTTCCAGCGGTCTTGATTGGCAAGAAGCGCCGGGCTTCAACCGTCGCGGACTTGGATGATAGTGACTTTGACAATTCCGTGTTTAGGTGGCCGAGACGTAATCACGACTTCGTTCCTCCTCCACCTGATTCACCGACTGACTCTGATGGAGGGTTTGAAGAAGCATCGCGGGTAAGTTTTCACCTTTTATTGTTGACGGGCATGAGCAGGCCCGTCACGCCACCATCTTTCTTACTCTTTTCTTATCGTCACCTCTGGTACTCATAAAATGTTCTTCCCGTAATTAGGATTGGGTCGCCAAGTTCCGAGCTCGCCGCATGTTACCTCTGCCGTCTCGACTACCTCCACTCTATAACCAGAATCGCCATGGATTGGGTCTAGGACTCGGCATTCAGGACTCAAACAGTCGGCATCAGGCCAAACGTGTCAAGCTCTGAACATGGGAGCAACAGTCCATCGTTTCGATCTCTCTGGTTCCCCTTCCCTCCCCCCCTTTTCTTTCGACTTTGTATTATACCTATGCGACACCTTTTTTTTGTTTGTCTTTTTTCTTCTTGTGAGTCCTTTTCTTTATTTGGACGCTGAACCTTAACTCACATTGCCTACTAGTGGAGAGCTATCTTCTCGTCGACTGTCACCATCTCACACTCTCTGTCTGCTCTGTTTTCGGCTTTCGCTAAGTCATATGCTATATTTTTATATGTCTACTGTTCCCTTTATTCCTTACCTTAATTTGTTCTATCCTCACTACTACCTTCACACAACTAGAGTGGGAGGTCCCTACGCTCATTTTCTTCGATTTCTTCCTCGTTTTGCTGCTCTAATTTGTGTATTCAAGCAGCTGCTGGGCTTCGTTGATCCATTCGATTGGATTATTTTTCCTTTCCCCGTTTTTATGTGCTCTATTAGTTATTCCATATACAACATATACACCCAGATTATAGTTAGGTATCCGTTTGGTTTAGTGCCTTTCCTTGTTTTCTTTCTGGAAGTCTCGCACTTCAATCTCCTTTGATCTTCTTGGATCGTTTTGTCTGTTTCCTACCACAACCCCCGGATCTAAAGTATTTCAGCGTGTTTCATTGTCTTCGAATCCCGCATGTACCTTTTTTCATTTCATACTTCTCTTTTTTCTTCTTCGCCCATGTCCATGACAATGGCTCTTCTGTCCATTGGTTCACTTACAATGTCGAGGTCTTCATTGATCCTCCGAGTTGATAGTGACTTCTGATCAGGAGGCCATATAGGGCGCCTGGTTGTACAAAAACGATTTTACATATCGTCTCCCAATACGTACGTAGTATCGTGGATTTAGTGATGTTGATTTGGTATTGTGATCTGTTGTTGCTGTTTGATATAATAGCATTTGTGTTGATTTCCCTCCTGGCGTGTAAGTTGTCTTGACTCGGCCTCGCGTGGTTCAGCGTCAAAGTGACATCGCGTACATCATTGCAACCCAAAAGCAGATACTATGCTCGCCGATTACTCAGGGAATGATTACTGTAGGGGAGTAGTTGTCTGTGACTCTGTGCTTAAGTATTCAAATTATGCATAGAGCACATGTAACACGTGTTCTTGGCAAATCTCCTTTTCTGGAAATGACAGTCGAGTTCAACTCCCCCCTGTTTTGCAGGTTGTGTCCCATTTTTTACTTGATCTGTATTATTTTCGTTTTACCTCATTTTATCTATTACGATCTTAATTGTGAGTTAAAGGTTTTTAGGTAATGCTTTAATCACAAAATTAACTTATTCTTCTTTGTCACAGGACGACCCGGTCTCTGGAGCCCTGAAATTACTACATCTCATTAACCAGCCACTTTGAAAGCACAAGGGCACTAAATAATCTACCTTGCTTCTACATTACCGATTGAACCATGGGTAGTGGTCACTCACGATTAGGCTCTCAAAAGCACAAACAGCCAGAGCATGCTCCGTATCCGTATGGCATGCCCCAACCTCAGCCTTTTTTTCCGCCGGGGTATCAGCCATCTCCCTATGCAGTCCCAACTGGCATGTACCAGCAGCCACAGGGCGTAGTTCCCCCAGGAGCATTTCCACAGTCAGGCTTTGTACCACCACCGCAGCTCAACTGGCTACCTCCTACTCACGGACAGAAACGATCAAGAAAGAGCAGACGGAGAAACTCTGACAGGGAATATTTCAATGGAGGGTTTGCTTCAGAGGCTCCTTCAAGGCGTGAAAGCCACTCCGGCCAAGGTGGGTGTTAATCGTGACTGTCGCTCTATTTTTGAAGCTCGAACCACGTCGGCCTCGTTTTTGTAGGTGCGTCACAGAGAAGGCGATCCGAATCGCACGTCAGACGAAATCCCCAAGCACCTACAATGCCAGAACCAGAGGCTTATCAGCCGCGTGCACGTAAGGGTTCTTTCTCTCTCAACCTTTGACTGACTGACATGAACTTAGGCTCACGGAGTCCTAACCACGGCCGTTCAGCACGGCGGACATCTACCCCATTTATTCCTGCACTACCTGACCCTATAAACGACGATGATGAAGATGAAGATGACGACGACGATTATTATGACGAACCACCTCGAAGACATCCTCCGCCCCGCGAACGCTCACCCATTCGATCGGATATGGCCCACGTCGTTGAAGTGTTGCAACAAACTCGACAGCCTCATAGAGACCCACCAGTTGCCGCCCTTACTCATTCGCACAATCCCCTCCCTGCACCTCCGCGAGACCTATACGCCCTTAGTCCGTACAAGCAACTTCTCAATCTTCCTCAAACCACTGCTCTTCTGACTGCAACATATGGGACACAACAGGCTGCAATCAGAGCTGGAAGCGCGCTTAACGTATCTGGAGGTCCTGTTGCTGCTCAGCAACAACCTGCGATAGAACGAAAGAAAACGATGAAGAGCCTGTTCCGTGCCTTCAGTCGAAAGGAGAAACCTAAAGAACCTGAACCTCCCAAGGTTCATTTCATCCCTGTTTTTGTTCCGGGTAATGGCCAGGCAGCGGCCCCAGCAGCTAACCAACCCGTTCAAACAAACATGGACCCGCTGAGCAGAAGACCTTCTACACTGTCGCAGCCCCTTCCCTCAGTGCAGCGAGTTCGCACACCTGATCCGCCAAGTCAATCACAATATGCCCCAAGTACTCACAGCAGGCGTCCTTCCATTCAAATGCCAGATCCTAGTCCTCATGGACCCGTTATGCCAATGTCCCATTCGAGATCAGTAAGTGGTGGCGACCAACTCGTCATGCCACCCATCCCGCCATCTCCCCGTGTTCGACCAGCGCTCCATTTTGACCAGGATCATCCAAGATATGCTGTTTTTATGAACCATTCGCCACACGCTATCGTTTATAACCAACGCCGATACCCGAGCGCTCTTCATCTTTGTGAGGCCCTCAAGTTCTACCCTGTCAAGCCTGAAATCTCGGAAATGATTAGAACATGTGGACCTGTAGACGAGGTATACCCTCTATCGGCCCGATATCACCTGTTTGTCCGAGAGGATTGGAATGACCACTTCATGGACATTGTAAGTACTTTGATCACATTGTGCAGTTATTTTGGCTTATATTCGCCTCATACAGATGGAGGATGTGGTCTACTTGAAATTCATGCAGCATGCTGACCTTCTCAGTCTCCTTCTTAGTACACAGGGTGCTTTGATCTACGACGACGAAGCAGACTCTTTCTGGGGGTCAGGACGCGATGGCCTGGGCAATAACGAACTTGGGAAATTACTTGAAAGGGTTCGTGACCGACATGCAGCTGGAAATATGACAGGAACCCGGTTCATTTAACGCAAACATGGCTGGATTAATTATCGCTCCCATTCGACCTCTTTATTTGCACATAGACTATTTTTGATGGATTCAGCTGGATATATACGCCACACTGACTTCATTCCTTATTTCTATTCACTTGCGATACCTGTGTATTACTTACCCCGCGACACCCAATGTGATATTTAACCGTTTCATTCTTTCAGCCATTTTCCAGACATTGTTTTGAAGATATGGCGTCCATGATCGCAACATTCAACTTAAAGCGGTCAATTAGCACCGAACTAAACATCCTGGAAGCGTAAGGTGTTGCTGTTGACTGGTATTACACTTCAAAGTATCAGCACTGCTCGGCCAGTATTATCCAAAAGGACGAGCCGAGCCCCTTCGAGAATTTTCGTCTCCCTGGTATGTCCCTTGTCGTTTACTTTGTACGGGAAAATGTCAAAAAGGGCTCGCAGCTGCAGTCTGGCAAAGGCGTCATGGTATACTTTGATGAAATCGATTGTAGCCAGAGAGGGGGGCGAGTCTTTACCAGCAGGAGCCTGGGGTAACCTGAGTGTCAAACCTTTTGTTCTTTTGGGTTTACATGCATTTCTCTTTCGAGCAAAGTGAAAGGAAAGTCCGAAAGAACCGCACCCGCCACCTTTTTGGAAAGTAAGAAGGAGATCCCAGAACTGCAGCAAAGAATCTGCTGTCCAAAGTATAGTTTGTCTCGAGTCGCCATCATCCGCTGACGAAGATGGTTGAGTATCAAAGGAGATAGATGCGGGAGTACTACCTGCCCAGGGGAGCTTTCCGCAGACAGGAATGATCCACGATAGGCGTGAGGTATCAGGAAGGCAGGACAACTGCTCAGAATCATATGGCGATATGTAGGATGGTTGTGCTTTCCAATATTTTGGTAAATGCCGCATATCGATGGGACAAGGAACGAATGGGGATGGGTGCGTATGAGGCTTTCCAGCGTGATTAAGACAGAGCGAAATGTAGACTGATTGAATTGCATACCTTGGGTATAAGGTGATATAACGATGTTTCACCAGAGCGTAGGCGTTTGGGAGATGGACTTGGTACGGTTGGTCCCCCTTCGTAATCCAGCAAATCTAGACCACGCTTCATTCCCATGTTTGAAGTAGGAGAAGAAATGGTGGGATCGTCAGATATGGGCACTGTCGCGATTCCGCATTGAAAATCTTCTAATTCATCCAGGCTGTATTCCTCATCGAATGATGCAGGCTCTCCCCATTCCTTTAGCGTGGTGCGAATGGCAGTTGTCCAAGATATGGGAGGTGGCTGAAGGTTATAGTAGTAGGCTTGTCCTGTGTTCTCTATGAATGGGGTGTCGAAATTGATGGCGTCAAGTCCTCACAATACTTCTGCAAGTCCAAAAGTGACCTACCGGGCTTATCTGCGACGGCTCTATTCTGTGTTTGGACCCAGTTTCCTTCATTCGAAACTGCGGACCATATGGCCTTTTCACCATCCCTCAATGCGCCATGACGATGAAGTGGTGTCTGTTGTTCGTTGACGAACTGATGAACAGTGAAATGTGACACCAGTGCTTGTTTCCTAGGCGCTTTCTTTAAGATTGCGGAGTCTTGGTGCGGCATTGTGGTGAAGCTATGCAAAATTATAGATTAAAAGCTGCCATATGGCTGAGTTCGCTTTCGCATGAGTAACGATGACATGATGCCAGCCAAATACAGATACAGATGGTTTTGACAATTCTTTACCACGCGCCTTGTTTTGGTCTAACCCTGCCCTCTGACTTTCTACCGTTATAACATGGCATTATTATGGTTGAATCTGTGTCACATCCTGATTTCGAAGTAACAAATATTATAAAGCGCTTGTTTTGGCATTACCAATAGAGGGGCCCGACTTGAATTTATTTAGACGACCTTACTATTGACGCCATGCAGTAAGGACTTTCGTGTTAGCGCTCCGGAGTGTCTGCGAAGACATAGCCCATGGAAGCGGTGGGATAACGATCTCCAGTGATGTCTTTGTTAGCCCTCTCTGCAAAGCTCCTAATCTCATTCACTTCCTGTGAACTAAGCTTGACCTTCAATGCGTCGAGATTCTCTTTGAGATACTAAATATAAAAGGTCTGTAAACTTGATCGATAATTTAGGCGATATAGCTACCTTGATTTTTTTGGTTCCAGGGATAGGAACAATATCATTTCCTTGTGCCAGAAGCCACGCAAGAGCTACTTGACCAGCAGTAGCATTGTGTTTCTTTCCGATCTCTTGGAAATCATCGACGAGCTTAAGGATATTTGGGAAGTTGTCATTGTTGAATCTGAGAATTAAAGTAAGTTGCCTGGGGAGATGGCAGAATGATGCTTCCTACCGTGGAATTGTTTTCCTCCAGTCATCCGCCGGAATAGCTTCGTTGGATTTCTGGATAATTTTGTGAGACAGTTGATGCAAGATTATTGCAGGACTTCTCAATCCCTGACTCACATATGTGCCAGTTAACATCCCACGTCCCAAGGGTGAGTACGCTACGACCGCAATGTCGAGCTCCCGGCAAGCTTTGAGTAAACCGATTCTTTCATCCTCAATATCTAGAAAGAAAGGGGAATATTCAACTTGGACTGCTGTAATGGGATGCACGGCGTGTGCCCGTCGCAGAGTTGCAGCAGATATTTCAGATAATCCAAGGTATCGCACTTTTCCTTGCCTGCGTCGCGTCATTAGTTTACGGTATCCGTTATAGAGTTTTGACGCTTACTTCACGAGCTCCGCCATGGCAGAGACGGTTGTCTGACCATAAGCAACGTCGTCAGTATGGAGAAATCGATCAAGCATACGACAATGGGTACCTCAATCGGAACTGTTTGATCAGCGCGTTGACAGTATGAGATATCTCAGCATCTCACGACAGAGCCGTGTTGTGACAATACGCACATGAAGATAGTAAAGGTCGATAGTGTCGATTCCGAGTCTCTTGAGGCTCTTTTCGCAGGCCGAGCGTACGTAGTCTGGTTTTCCATTGGGCCCTTGGGGTGTGACGCCAAATTTTGTGGCGAGAAATATCTCGTTTCGCTTGCCAGTTCGCTTGAACCTGTCGATTGGAACTTATGTAGGTTGTTCAAGTAAACACAGTTCCTCCTGCCTACCACTTGCCAATTAAATCTTCGTTGTCGCCGTAAATGTCAGCAGAGTCCCAATTGGTGCAACCCAACTCTACTGCAGTGTCAAGGACCTACAAAACATTTTCGGCCCCGATTCAGCAATTTCCATATCATGTGTACCGACCTTGAACCGTTCTTCGTCATTCTCTATAGCACCGTAAAATGCTGAGAGACCCATTAACCCAAAGCCAATAGCAGTGACATCGTCATTGCCGATCTTGTGGGTTGGTAGGGACATAATAGTATTCACTTTTGAGGGGAAAATTGTCGAGGTTATTGTGGTTGCGCAATTGATGGTTTTATAGGGTACAGGCTTGAATCCGTCTCTTTGTAATGAAGTGAATCGACCCTTATTAATGTACGTTTGACTGACTCAAGCTTATTCCCACCGTTCCAGCATCCGATGGGTCTGCTGATAAATACATCGTACAGCACCTCGAATGGTCTGGTCCTGAGTAAGCGATCCTCATTGAAAGTACTTCGCGTGAAGACACGATTCGCCTACCTCGATCTTGCCGGATGGACACGTAAGTACAGATAAGGAACTTCGGCAAGGGAATACGCACAAGGTTTGCGGATTTACTTTGAACCGTTGATGATTCTGCTGGGTATGATGATTGCTCATGATGATCACTGTGTCCACTTCGACGAAACAGCTATGTCCAAAACGGATTTCGCAAACCGAAAAGATCAAGTATCTCGTTCGTACACACTGAGTAGTGAGGAACCATAACCTCGTTTAATATTGAAACTATGGCGGTTCATATACGAACTTTTCATCTCCAAACGCGTCGCGTTTCCCAGCTTGAAAGATGTGTAGCTGTTAGTCATTGATTAGCCAACGAGTTGGTGGTCGGTATTTAAAGTGCGACCTTCAGACTCTGATGTCGCTGCCTGGGTTTCTTGGAGCATTCGCGAAGTTTTGTGTTAAGTATAGAAAGAATCAAGAGCATGTGTGTGTTGAGACAGACGGTCACGGACATCATGGATCGACGGATCAAGGATTGTATAACATCCGGTTCTATCTTATCTTTGACTATCCTTTTACTCTTCTTTATTTAATCAACGGACATTCATAGACTACAAACGACCTTTGTCATATGCGTAGTATATATTCTTCTCATTCTTACTCACTCACCTCAGTCGAATATACCTTGACTGAGGTGAGCCACTTTATTCCTTTCATTTTCTTATTCTATTTTCTGACAATTTCTCTGTAGTCTCGTCTTATTATCTACAGGTATTGTCATGTACTAATTAGTCGAATATACCTTGACTGAGTCTCGTCTTATTATCTACAGCGTACGATTTACCAGGTTCAACAGGTTATGGGCCATTGCCACCACTAATATTAGAGTGGCACCGAACTTTGGATCGCACCGCTATCTTATCTTATCGCGCTAATTACGCGCCCAATCACATCACGCATTTACATCTCTTTCATCACTTCACCTGTACTCCTATCCCGTCGTTCTACCACTACGTTCACATTCTCTATCCGTCATCATGTCCAGCGATAACGAGGAATCCACGAAACCAGGGGCGAAGCCCAACACCACCACCCCAATCCAAATCAATCCTACTGACCTGACCAAGCCATCCATCACGCTCCTATCGCCCCCCTCGGCCTTCACTGGTACTATTTTATCTATGTCAAAGGGAAATTGGCGCGATTGGAAGTGGGACATAGAAGGGGCTCTCGGTCTTACAGGTCTATGGGATTACGTGCTGGGTTACGTCCCATGCCCAAACAAGGACAAGGAACCTCGCGCCTACAGGAACTGGAAGAGTAATGATCGCGTTGCTCGACTTTACATCGACTCTGCCATGGACCGTGACGAGGCTCGCGCCCTCGACGTCCGTGATATCCAACCTGCCACCGAATTGTGGAAAACGTTGAAGGGGAAATACGCGAACGCTGGTGCAGTAAGCCAGTTCACGTTGCTCGAACAAGTTTTTTACACGGAACTGGAAGATGGGGAGAACTTACTCAAATCTTTCAACTCCGCAGTCGATCTCGCTTCACAAGCCTATGGCAGTAAGCTCACCAAGAACACCTTTCAGGTTCTAGCGTTAACACGCATGATCTCCCGCATCCCATCACTCTCCCACATCAAATCCACGATTCACAGTGAGATCCACCGTGCCGCGAAGACTGGTGATCGGGACTCCTACACCATCGACGATGTTCGCTCTCTCATAACCCAACGCCAGACCGAAATCACGTCCCAAAAACGCCAAAACCCCGACGTAGCACTCGCTGCCGCACCAGCAAAGAAGGGCGGCAGAGCTCCCATCATTTGCGAGAACTGCAATGGCAGACACCACACGAAGAAATATTGTATCAATGAGGGTGGAGGAATGTTCGGAAGCACCGTTGAGCAGTCGAAAGAGGCAAAACGCAAAGATAGGGAGGCCGCTGAACAAGCGAAGGGTAAGAAGAACGAGGCGCACGCTGCTACACCAGCCGTTGCCGCTGCCAACTTCGCATCGCACCCCCTCCCCAGCACCAATGTTGATGCTAACCCACATCACGCCCCCTTCGACCCACATCTCGACGAGGTCTGGTTTTCGCTGGATGAACCCACCTCAAATGTCGACTGGAACGTCTACAGCTCACCTGCTCCCATTAACAAGGATGCGTTAAACACCTCCCCGGTTCCCCAACCTTACCGTGCGCCTATTGCCCCACAATCATCACCTTTCATCATCGACTCAGGGTCGTCCATTCATCTCTCCCCCCATAAGGAAGACTTCCTCACCCTGAACGCTATCACCCCACGCCCGATCAAGGGTGTTGGTGGCTCCTGTATTCAAGCCACCGGTATTGGCAATATCAAGCTTCGCGTCTCTCGGGGTTCTTACATCACACTTCACAACGCCCTCTATGTCCCAACCGCTGCCGTTCGACTCCTTTCGGTCTTCCTTCTTGCCAGGGACTCTCAGATCATCACTCAGTTCGATGACGAACAATGCCGTCTCATGCAGAAGCTCACAGGAGCTGTTATCGCAACAGGATCAGTCATTCCCTCTCGAAGCCTCTATTCCGTGGATCTCTTCTCCACCGAAACGATCCACGCTCTCACCGCCACCAGCGTCGCTGACTTCAATACCTGGCACAAACGCCTTGGCCATGCAAACGCTCGTGCCATCCAAGAGATGGCCAAGCAAGGTCATATTACAGGTATGCCTAAAATCTCCCAAAACCCTCCGAAATGCGACTCATGCATTCTCGGTAAACAGACTCGCGCTTCGATTCCGAAGAAGAGAACTGAAGGGGAGGGGCATAAGGCAACGAAGCGATTAGAGAAGGTGTGGGTTGACCTTACGGGACCCCAGAGTGTTATGTCGAGAAGTGGAATGTACTACATAATGAACATCGTTGATGATTTTTCTTCATATGTGTGGTCCATCCCCTTGAAAGCGAAGTCCGATGCCTTCCCAGAACTCAAAGCTTGGGAGAAGGTGCGAGAACTTGAAGTGGGATATCCTGTGCACCGCTATCGAACGGACAACGGCGAATTGAAGAGCACTGAGATGGAGGAGTGGTTGAAGTCCCGAGGAACTGTTCACGACCTGACTGCCCCACACACATCAGCACATGCAGGAAGGGTAGAACGGATGCATCGAACCCTTATGGCAAAAGGACGCACCATGCGCATAGATGCGAAACTCCCCGAGTTCTTATGGGATGAAATGTATCTCACTGCCTCCCATATTCACGTCAAAACTGTCACCCGTGCAAATGCTGATGGCAAAACACCTTGGGAATTATGGCACGGACGCAAGCCAAACTACTCATACATGCGAGAAATCGGTTGCCGCGCATTTGTCCTCATCCAAACTCACAACCCAAAAATCCTCGAGCGCTCCATCGAATGTGTCTTGGTTGGGTACGAACCTCACGCTAAAGCATATCGCTGTTACCACCCACCAACTAGGAGGATCCTAACGTCAGCGCATGTAAGCTTCATCGAGAGCCATGAACAGCGTCACATCCCTGAGACTCCAGTCTCGATAACCCCACCACAGGTCCCCATGATCGATGCTCAAGGAGAACCAGATTCACTTGACTATGACGAGGACGACATGTATACAACCCCTGAAACGCCACCCGGTCCGCAGGATGAGCCAGAACCTACAACCTCGAATCCCAACCTGTTGACTGGTGAACTACCAGCCGCACCTCTCATTCCTCAGCCTCCCGCTCCGCCAAAGCGCTCATCCAGAATCGCTGAAGCCAGAGAGAGAGGAGGTCACGTAACAGCCGAAGATAGGCTCCAGCGAGCAATCCAGGAAGCGAGAGAGGTCGCCATTCGAGCTAAGCAGCACAGGGATGAACAACGCACCACCCGGGACGCACAGAAGGTGTTCGAAGAACTTCCCTACCCAAACCATGACGATGACACTACACTGGTGTCAGAACTCGAAACACTCCTCTGCTCATTAAAAGTCAACCACTGTACCTTATTCAGCAACTCCGTCGTCGATCAAATTCGAAGCTCTATTGACAATACAGAGCAGGCCTACACTTCTATGGACGATGAAGACGACGATCCAAAAACTTGGGCCGAAGCTAAAGCCGCACCAGATGCAGAAGAATGGATGAAAGGTGACCAGGAGGAGATTAACTCGCTACAGAGCATGGGGGTGTTCCGATGGGTCCACAAATCAACAATACCGCTGGGATACAAGCTTCTTCGAGCAAAAAGGGTTTTCAAGCGCAAACGAAATGAGAAGGGTGAAGTGATCCGCCACAAAGTTCGCATCGTCGTAAAGGGTTTCGAACAAGTTTTCGGCCGAGATTATCACAGCACCACCTCACCCACAGCCCGGATGGAATCGTGGCGCATCCTCTTCCACATTGCCGCCTCCCTGGACTGGGAGATGAACCAGATGGACGTCAAAACCGCCTTCCTTTACGGTGTCTTACCCGACGATGAAATCCAATACATGAAACCTCCGGAGGGATGCATCGATCCAGGCAGGGAAGACTATGTTTGGAGAATCGAGCGAGGACTCTATGGGATGAAACAAGCTGGCAGGATCTGGAATAAGACTTACGATCTGGCTATGAAGGAATGGGGATTCCAACCTCTTAAATCGGACCCCTGCGTATACTGGAGGAAGCGGGAATCAGGAATTGTTATCACCGCCGTCCACGTCGATGACAGCGGCACCATCGCATCGAACGAAAGCGCGCTACGTGAGTTTAAGGAGGAGATGAAGAACAGATGGGAAATCACGGACCTAGGCGAACCCAAACACATTGTCGGCATCGCTGTTGAACGAAACCGTACAACCAGAACGATCAAGCTATCACAAACCGCGTTAATCGATCGTATCATTAAACAATTTGGACAGACGGACGCTCACCCAGTTTCAACACCGATGGACCCTGGCTTGAAATTAGTTCGCCCTCCAGAAGACAAACGAGACCCATCTGCACAAGCTAAACTCCCGTATCGCTCACTAGTCGGCTCCCTACTCTACCTCGCTATCGGAACACGACCAGACTTATCATTCTCAATCCAATGCCTATCTCAGTATCTCGATTGCTACGACCAATCCCACTGGAACGCAGCCATCCGCGTTGTCCGATACCTCAAAGGAACTCGAACGCTAAAACTCACACTCGGTGGACACAGCAAAATCGAACTCGCTGGATACTCCGATTCCGATTGGGCACAATGCCAGGGAACACGACAAAGCGTCGCAGGATATGGTTTCACTCTGGGAAGAGGTCTGATTAGCTGGTCATCGAAGAAGCAACGATCAGTAGCGACATCCTCGTGCGAAGCTGAATACGTCGCCGCCTTCGAAGCCGCAAAGGAAACAATGTGGTTAAAACAGATCCTCCAAGAACTTCAATTCATGGCTCCCGACGTAATTCCTCACATTTTCTGCGACAACCAAGCCGCCATCATTTTGTCTGAAGACCCAGCGCTCCACTCCCGAGTAAAACACATGGACATCCGTTATCACTATCTTCGAGAGCGTGCGAACGAAGGAGACCTCACACTCACCTACATCAATACGAAGGAAAATATCTCCGACATTTTCACCAAGGCTCTACACAAGGGACTGTTCACTCGCCTTCGAGCCTTCACTGGTCTACTGTAGGATTCCTCACCAACCATCGTAAGGAGGAGTCCTATTTATCACGTCGTTCCATGCTGAGGAGGAGTGTTGAGACAGACGGTCACGGACATCATGGATCGACGGATCAAGGATTGTATAACATCCGGTTCTATCTTATCTTTGACTATCCTTTTACTCTTCTTTATTTAATCAACGGACATTCATAGACTACAAACGACCTTTGTCATATGCGTAGTATATATTCTTCTCATTCTTACTCACTCACCTCAGTCGAATATACCTTGACTGAGGTGAGCCACTTTATTCCTTTCATTTTCTTATTCTATTTTCTGACAATTTCTCTGTAGTCTCGTCTTATTATCTACAGGTATTGTCATGTACTAATTAGTCGAATATACCTTGACTGAGTCTCGTCTTATTATCTACAGCGTACGATTTACCAGGTTCAACAGTGTGAAGCATGTGGTGATTGGTTCAATGGTATATCATTGGTGATGCCCAGGCGGGCCAATCCCCTATGATGGCCGCAGACCAAGGCCTGTCACAACTCTGTGACTCGCTGTGACATTTACACCCATTTTTCGAATCAGGTCAATGGGCCCTCGAAACATATATAATCCCCTGTAATTTTCGGTGAAATACACTTGCATATGGATAATACACTCGCGTACATATTTTTTCAACGGAAATATAATGTAGTGACACTAAAATCCCCTGATCACTGTCTTTCTCCATCAAATCAGCACATCTTGGGAGTCTGATCCGCTGTGCGCACAGCCACAGATGCTATGATCAATCATAAACTGTCCACAGACACCTAACTGTTTCTTGAAATTCTCAACAGTCCCGCAACATATTGCCACAAAATGTTTTGAGACAGGTAGAATGTATTCTAGAAATGCTATTTCCTCGGTCAAACAGCCAAATTTTATATTTCTATATAATTATTTAAAGGACCAGACTGCACTTCATATCAGTGTTAACTAGAAGAGGATGGAGACAGATGCAACTTCTGTTGCCAGATGAATACCATAGCCCTATGTTTTTTAAAATTCTGAACAACGCTATAAGAGCAGAATATTTATAATGCCCCCCGAAGTACCTTAAACAGCCCTTCTTGGGGTGCAATCTAACCTTATATGAGCAAATTTAAATATTTTGCTCTTATAGTGACCTTCAAAATACTTATCCAAACAACTTTGCTCTGCAACACGAAGCTCAGAAAGGTGTTTCCGACAAGTTCCTCATGAGGTGGGTTTTGATGCCAAATTTGGCAGGGATTTTGCATATATCTGTGATTTTCTTTTTTCCCTTGCACATTTTAAATAAAAAAATCTTATGGAGTCGTGCATATTGAATATTAGAAGGGAATTCACCCCACAAAAGTTTCAGAATTGTGTTGTGTAAAGCAGGAGCCACCTGATTCAAGATATGAAGCCCCTAGGCAGTTGTGACACCGTGGGACTTGAACTCGGCCATCACAGGGATTGGGCATCACCAATATTATCATTGGCGGGGTGTTGGTATGATTTTTCCCACGCCGCTTCTTATAGCTCACCCCCCTAGCAAGTACTAACACGGGTGTGACCCCACACCTCATCCTGAGGCCCAGCAAAGATTGTCATTCTGGTTAGATATCATTAATTGGATTTTTGGCACTTAGCATACACAAGTTTCAGACTTCATTCCTGGGTCACAGGAATCAAAATTTGTGTCTCGGAATTGATTCTGGCAACCTTTTTCTTGAAACCCTCTGTCAATGTATAGTTCGTAATCAATCTCCGGCACATACAACTTGAATTTAATATAGCTCTGGGGTGTCTGCAAAAACGAAGCTCATGGAGGATTCAGGTAGATGATCACTAATAACATTCTTATCAGCTCTTTCTGCAAAACCGCAGATCTCCTGCAACGCATCTTCGCTGAGTCGAATCTTTAATGCATCAATGTTTTCCTTTAGATACTGAAAAATAGGCACTTGATCGAGTTGTAACCTGATATGACCTGAAACTATAGGTCCCCTTGATTTTCTTTGTTCCAGGGATGTGCATGTCATCGTTTCCTTGAGTAGAAAGCCACACAAGGGTTACTTTGACCTGCCGTAGCATTATGCTTCTTTCCGATTTCTTGGAACTCTGAATCTTCAACGAGTCTAAGAATTTGTGGGAAGTTATCGTTGTTGAATCTATAAGGATGCACATGTTTATATGACGATTGTTGCAATAGAAACGAGTAGGAATACTTGCCATGGAATTCTTTTTCTCCAGTCGTCTGCAGGAATGTCTTCGTTACATTTCTTCAGTACCATGTTTTTATTAGCACAGAACAAACGAAACTAGTCCAAAGCCTTAAACTCACGTAATTTCCTGTCAACATGCCACGACCGAGGGGCGAGTACGCTACAACTATGACACCGAGCTCCCAACAAGCCTTAAGCAGTCCTATCTTGCTATCTTCGATTTCGAGGAAGAATGGCGAATATTCAACTTGCACCGCCGCGACAAGGTGCATGGCATGTGCACGTCGGAGAGTTGCCGCGGAGACTTCAGATAGCCCAATGTACCGAACATTGCCTTCTCTGTGGAGGGTATAGGTTGGGGCAGCCATAGCAGTACACGTGCCTACTTCACGAGCTCTGCCATCGCAGAGACAGTTACCTGAGTAAATGTCACAATCAACCTAAACAATTCCAAAGGAACAAGAATGACCCTACCTCGATGAGCACCGTTTGATTGGCGCGCTGGGTTTAAATACTTTAGCGGGTCACAACAACGATTTGCAATGAAACATACACATGAAGATAATAGAGGTCGATAGTGTCGATACCAAGCCTCTTAAAGCACTTCTCGCAGCACGAGCGCACATATTCCAGCGTTCCATTGGGTCTTTAGAGAGTAACACCGAACTTTGTAGCAAGCAAGATTTTGTCCCGCTTGCCCGTTCGTTTAAACCTATGCAGAGGATAGTTAGAACTTAGAACCACCGGCCGGGCATGTTTGGGCAAAAACCTGGGGTCAGCAGTCTGCTTACCATTTTCCGAGGAGATCTTCGCTATCGCCATATATGTCAGCAGAGTCCCAGTTGGTACATCCCATTTCCACCCTTTCCACCGGTATGGTGCGCTGTTTGCACAAAAATTAAATACGTCGCCAACCCCCTTCAAAATTATGTTTAGTTACACAAACCCTCTTATGATGGGGACAAAAATCTGGGAACTAGCAATTCCTAGCGCGCGCCTATTTATCGTACCGTTAATACTGTTGGGAGATTGTTTGGTGTTGTGGAGCTTGCCCACACTCGTTCCCCTATAGGGTGCATGCCTGATTCGTACCCCGAAGGACAATTAAATGTCATATGGCACCACGATGAAATACTGTTACGGCGCATCATGAACACATGGTATGTTCCATCAAAGTTATCGACTAATGCTGATGTTGTTGGAAGCGTGAAATGAAGGCTCAACCATAAATATACACAGAAACAGCACAAAGCAAGTGATGTGACGAGAACAAATTTGACATACATGAGAAAGGGTAAACAACGAGCTATGAAAGTGGCACAATAAGACAATGATGATGATGGTGTTGATAATGGTGTTCGGATGAAGTATGTGATAACTTTTACTTGGTGAACTAGAATAAAAAAGGTGAAAATAAACATATCCAAAATGGAGGCAAAGCTAAGAGAGTAGATAGTCCTGCGAAGACTAAGAACAGCCAACGCAACTCTAATTGCAAGACTATGTCAAGGGTGAGAGAACAAAGCCATTATGATTGTTTCTGTTGACCAAAACTGAATGATGGGGCACTGTTCCCAGCAGCTGCGGGCTGTCCGAAGACAGATGTAGATGACGCACCAAAAGGTGAACTAGCAGGCGTGGTTGTAGTTTGGCCGAACTGGAACGAGAATCCTCCAGCAGCTGGGGCACCCGCAGGGGTTGTTGAGGTTGTCGAGGGTCCAAAGCTGAAGGTTGAGGGCTTCGACGCGGGAGTGGATGTTCCGTTCGTTGCAGGAGCTGCACTGCTAGGGCCGAAACTGAATAGCGGTTTAGGTGCATCTGCGGGTTTCGATGAGCCTGAATCACTTGAAGTAGGGGCCGCTACTGGCTTCGCGCCGAAGACGTTGGTGTTGGATCCGAAAGCAGATGCAACAGTATTTGGAGAAGACGGGGACGCTGATGTTGTGTTGAATTTTGATGGTTCCATCAACTTGTTAGAACCGCTGAAGGCATTGCCATTGGTGCCATTGGATGCACCGAAAATGGATGGGGTGTTTCCAAAGGCTGTACCAAAGGCCGATTTTGGGACATCCTTTTTTTCGCCATTTGTTTGTGCACCAAAGGCAGATGTAGTCGTTGAACCTCCACTTCCAAATGCCCCAGTTCCTGATCCAAATACAGAAGTGGACGCGGAGGCCCCATTGCCGAAAACTGATTTAGCATTGTCACCATTGAAAGTTGCAGGAGTTTGATTGGTACCAAATGTCGATCCTGGAAACGAGAATTTTTGGGCAGCTGGGGTGTTCGTTGTGTTCGAAGAGGCGGCGGAGTCAAAGGGATTAGAGGGTGTCGTCGCTGGAGCTGACGTTCCGGCACCAAAACCAAAGGTTGTTTTCTTATCATCACTCGATGAGGTTGTCACTGATCTACCTGCGGTTGAAGAACTAGGGGGAAACGCAGATGTGGCCGCGGTTGATGTTGTGCCAAACACCGATGTCCCAGGTGTTCCTGAGGGTGTTGCGGGCTTCGGAGGGCCAAAGGAAAACTTCAATGCAGACCCTGTCTCAGTAGATGAGGTGCCAGAAGTGGCGTTGATGGCAGTTGTAGCGTTATCGGCGGGCTTTGAAAACGCAAACAGCGGGGGTGGAACGGATGTCGGGGTGGATGTTGACGCAGGTGTCGAGTTGGCTTCTGCCTTACCAGGCGGCGGGGCGATGCGAGAAAATAGAGAATCTCCGGAGCCAGCTGGTTTATTGGTCTGTGCTGAGTTGGTTGCTTGAGAAGGAACACTTGATGGAAAAGCGAATAATGGTTTCGATGTGGCCCCTGTAGTAGCAGGAGCGGCGGGTGCGGGGAATGAAAACGCTGGTTTGGTAGTCTCGGCCACTGTGGAAGCGGACAACGCGGTTGCAGGAGCAAAATTAAAGCTAGAGGATGGCTTAGCGGCTTCGGGAGCTGTTGCTGCTGCTGCTGTCGACGACGCAGCAGAAGTTGCAAAGCTGAAGGGCGTTTTGGGTGCCTCGGATGCCGAGCCAGTGATTGTAGTAGCAGTAGGAGGGAGGGCAAAGCCGAATCCACCTTTTGAGGGGGTTGCCGATGAATCCGAGGATGGTTGAGGAGGTTTCCCGAATAGATTTGAGGGGGGGGCTTGTGATGCCGCCTTCGACGTGGGCTGAGTGGTTGGGTTGCCAAGGAGATTGGAAGTAGTACTCGTCGCCGGAACACTAGACTCTGAAGTGGGCTTCGAAGGTTCAGGCGGGACGATAGAGATGGAGGGTACGATGGACGATTTGGCTTTCTCCTCGAGTTTGGCCTTTAGATCGCGTTCCTGTTTCTCTGCCCTTTCTTTCTCTTCTTGCTTCTCTTGATCCTTTTTACGGTTTAGCTCGCGGATTTTCATCATGGCTTGCGCTTCGAGTTCCTGTTTTTCCCATTTGGAGAACACTTTATGAGTAGGGTGAAGAGGGCCATTTGTACTATCAGCAAGTTTCGGCGATACATTATAGCTCGATGTAAGACTGATCGCACGGGAAGTTGTTGATATACGTCTGGCAGTGGGGACTTGGGTATTGAGGAAAGGACTGGTGGGTAGAATAGCGCTGGAAGTAAGAGAATGACGGAATTCACGGTAAGTAATGGGTCGCAAAGAATTTAATGGGTGTCCATACGCAGGTGAATACGACGAAGGGGAGAGCGTGGGTGTCGTAGATGTAGATGTAGACCACAGAAGACTTTTGCCGCTTGTGCCTTGAGGTGGGCGCACCTTCTCTTGCTGGTTACAATTATTAAAACGGTACAGAATATTAGATTACATGCACATACCGAAACATCCACTGTGAGCTTTTCTGCATCTTCCGATTTCTTTGGGGAGTCTTGCCAAGCCAACAGGTGCTGAGCTTTCGCATCTCGATATTCCTCTTCTGTCAACCAACACTCAACACACACTTGCAAGTTGGCGTCGCGATCAGGATGCTGCGAATCTTTGGGCTGAAGGGTGATGTAGAAAATGGGGTCACCGCGAGTTCTTCGATGAAGTGTTGCACATTGACATACCATGACAAACTTATGCCTCGCCTTTTTCACGAGGGCTTGACGGAGCCGCTGACCATTAGGTCCAATCTTATATTTCACACCATTGCTCTCCCATTCGTCACCGATGTTCCGAATTCTACTCCTCGTCGAAACTGTGGAATCGTCCATCGAAATATCGCTACGTGCGAGCCTGTCTTCGTCGTCCTTGTGCGATGAACGCCTTCCACGTCGCTTGCGAGCGGTGCTTTTATCCGGAGAGCTGTCGTCTTCGCTGGCCAGATCACTGTTATCCAATTCGCCCTCACGTTCACGCTTCTTGCCACGGGTATAGGTAGCCTCGGATTTTCGTTTTGCGACGGTCCGACGTTTCCTGTGTCGTCGTCTTGCTTTGCTGTTATCGACCTCGGGCTCGCTCTCCTCGTCATCCCCACCAAAGGTTGAACCAGCCTCAGCGCGGTCTCTTTTCTTCCCCCTGTAGGCAGAACGAAGCTCGGAAATTTCATCAGCTTCCTCGTCGTCGATTTCCATGTCTTGGTCCGTATCGTACAACCTGTGGTTCAAGGACACCTTGCGGGCCCTCTTTCCACGAATCTTTTTATTGACTGCAACCCCTTCCGAATCTTCTTCTTCTTCTTGCTCTTGCATTCCACGTTTGGATCCACGTTTAGAACGAGAATACGAAGACTCGTATGCAGGTTCGTCATCGCCATCGGTCATATGTTCTCCACCGACTCTGGTCTTTTTCAGCTCTTGTTCGTCCTGGTTATCATCAAGAGCGCGCTTTCTAACGTCGTGCTCAGACCAATTGACAGGAGCATGATTTAAGGCCGGCTGTCGAGACAGCGGTCTGGAAATGCCATTGATAAGAGGATAAACCGCAGCTGGTCGATGGTTGGAAGCACTGCTTAAGGAGTGATTAAGTAAGCTGGTCGATGACACAAACAAACTCGAGGACACCTACAGGTTGGCATTAGGACGTCCGGTGGTAGGTTGTGAGCGGGTATCTGGAGCAGGAGTGTAATATGCACCAGGGAATGGGACAGCGGTACTCCTGCTCATCGTTTCTGATCGATAAGGGTCTGCCAGAAAAAATCAAGTCAGTACATGTTGGTCAAATCAATACGATTGCATGAGAAGCAATAAAGGATAGATTGGTGCACAAGAAATTAGCTCTAGTACACTGGATACGGAATGTACAAGACAATGAAAAGCAGCAAAGAAATAGGAGCAATGCTTACTTTGAGGATTCTGAGAATGATCCTCGGAACGTCCTTCGCGCTGACGCAATGTTGGTTGAGACTGTAACTGAGAAGGTGGGGCGTGGCGGCGCCTTTCTTCATCTCTTGCCCTGACCATGGCTTCTGAGTAGGCTACATTAAATGGTCGGAGGTCGCTGTCGGGTATACCATGCCTACGACGCGTAGCTCTAAAACAGGCGAAGAAAGGAGAAAAGCGCGTTAATTTTCTGGCGAACGTTTTCAGTTATTTTAGAAGACGAAACCTTCTTACAGCTTATAAGACTCTTCACGCCAAAGAAGAATACTCTTCCTGAGTCGATTACCCACGACATAGATCACGACTAGAACGACAAAGATGACCAAGGATTGAAAAGCCGAGAAGGGGAATCGTGATGATTGATTTCCCTTGAGAACTGGCATGGTTTGTTGACCAAGTATGTCGGAAGAGTCGGATTCCATGCTTAGGACAAGTTTAAGGACGCAGCTGTAAAAATGCTGGCCTAAATTATAATGAGAGTGATGAGACGAGTGAAAAGGTGAAGGTGAAGGCAAGGCGTTCACAACACATACTCACAGAATGTTGCAAATGCTTGTCGTTGTTTGGGAACAATGCTTTCGTACAAATAAATACAATACCTTTGTTGTTATAAAAAAAAATTATTGGGACATGAGCATCTTGTCCTCAACACCTTGAACTTGATTACCATCCACTTTTTTTCAATATGATCTATATCCGTTGTGAACAGTCCTTAGCAAATAGTTGTTTTTGATTATTATTTTAGACCCACTTACATATGCCTAGGGACATGGCCCTCCGTGCCTTCGTCTCCTCAACTTGCGAGTGGAAGATCAAACCATCCTGGTCCACGCTTGAATGTCCAGCTACTTAGTAGCTACAATGGACATTCGAGTACTAAATTGGGCTTATATTCTTATAATTGTTTTGTTGGTCATAATTAGCTTATCACATGAATAAATATCTCTGGTCCTCCGAACATCCCAACCGACTGTATTTTACTTTGGTCTTTCTGCACTGTCCCCAAGGTAAAATGTAGAGACCCGAGATTGAAGCCGGAGTGTATTATTGCTGGAATAGCTAATCCAATTCTCGGGGTACCGAGTGAATAGACGGGCGGAAAAAGCAAACGGAAACGGTCATCTATCCCTTACACGTGGGAAACCATTTTCCATTTTATAAACGGCTCTTTATTCAACTCCCACCATACCTCTGTCCTCAACCCAATCTTTCTCAAGTCTTCACCTTCACCTTTCCTCATCTCCTCCAAAAAAAAATGACCTCAAAGATCGTTACTCTCGATGAGCTCCGTGCTAACAAGTCCAGGGATAAGTTCTACATCCTTATTCACGGCAAAGGTACGCGCCAGCCAATCACAATCCTTGCTTTTCGCATCTTACCACCTCTCCGAATTTCTTAAAAAATCCAACAGTCTATGACGCGACAAAGTTCATGGATGAGGTTTGTAAAGTATACCACAACTCTATTAAACCACTCTAAAAAATCCTATTAGCACCCAGGAGGAGACGAGGTCATTCTTGCTGAGGGTGGTACGTGGCATTTGGTTACCTCAAAACAATCCTCCCCACTTACGAGCAATCTTCCAAACAGGTCAAGACGCGACAGAGGCCTTTGAGGACGTAGGTCACTCTGACGAGGCTCGCGCACTTCTGCCAGCAATGCTTGTTGGTGAATTCGAGAAGGATTCGGTAAATAACCCCCTCTCTTCCATCAGAAGATGCTTGGATACTTAACTTTACTTTCTAGGGCATCACATTGAAGTCGGGTGCTGCTGCTGCCCAGGCCAACCGTGTTTCTAACGCAGTTGAGCAGGGATCAAAGTAAGCTTCCTTGCCTATCGTGTACCAGAGTATAAGAAGGAAGCTGATTGCCCTTTTTCTCAGTCTTATGTACTTCGTACCTCTTGGTCTCCTCGGTGGATACTTCGCATGGCGCTTCTACACCGGCGCATAAGCCTTAGATACCTATCTAATACCCTAATGCCAGGCCTTGTTATCCGTTCCCTGTATGTAGTGTTCTCCCAGTAAACCTCATTTTTTTCCTCAATTACCCAGGTCCACATTCTGCTCCTGACTACTGCAACGTTACCCCGCTGCGTTCTCCATGCAGCACCGCGGCATAGATATTGGTTTTCCTTCTGTTACGATGCATTATTTACTTTTTCTTCGTTATTACTGCCTACGGGATCTGGAGCTCCCAGAAATAGATATGTTTCTTCATGTGCTTATCTGCCACAACCGACCTGAAAATGGGATTCATATCACAGCTTGAGCTTTGCCTCTTATGGCTATCAAAATGTTCTCATTTTCAATTGCAGCCTAGTAAGGCTTGAGCTGGAAACCACCCAACGGATGGACCATCATAATTTAACCCCAACATTTTGAGTAGTCATTTTTCGTGCTACATATTGTTCTGCTGACATATGATTGCTTACAACAAATAGGTACCGTTCCGCGCCCTTCTTCGTCGCATCAAAGAAGTACGAACATCCGTTCAGAAAGGACAGAAATGAACACAGTTGGAATGCAGTCTAAGCTGTCTATGTAATTTTATAAACAACGCTTGTAAGCGCAATAAAGACGTCATTTCTACCAACGAAATAACCGATACATTGTGGAGGCGAACGCTTACGTCAAATGCAACGTTAAACGTTGGCGGTCTCCACGAAACGGAACAGAGGCAAAAACCATAAATATAAACGCTAGTCATATATTCGGGCAGTAGGTACGTCAACAGCACGTTACATTGAATCTGATAGAAGCGAAAGGTAAAGATAAGAGGCGATAAATGCAGAAAAGTAAAATGATGATTGTGAGACTATTGACTATTGGATTTGAATTGGTAGTGCGCGTGTCAAATATCCACTGCACACCAGGGCTAGCTGAACTTTGAAGATGGACATCTAGCACAGGTCTGCAGAGGGATATGTGGCAGGCCTTCTAATCGCATCTTGATAAGGAAATGGCCTGTCAACTCTTCAAAGCGTCTGTACATACGCCCGTAATCAACTCAATAGTCAGCGAAGCTGAAGACTATGGGAAAAGGAAATGAACACACCAAACAATGATTCCTAATTTTTCCAGCCCTTCCTTCGCAGCCTCGTTTCTGGCAGCCTTCTTGGTATTTCCTCTGCCTCGTCCATAATATTCACCATCGACCATCACCTTGACATACCACACAGGTGTGGTAATAGTCCCGCGAATCACAAAGTCGCCTGGCAAGCCTACGTCTGCGTATCCACCATTGGCGGCAAAGGCGGCTTCGCTGCCATCCGAATAGATCCACTCGATCTGCCGATTAGCCTTCTGGAGGTGCTGGTTGAAGAGCGCAAGGTGACCCGTAGTTGGTGTCGTGTAAATGATTTCGCCAGGTTCTGGAAGGAGGTGAGCGCCCGAAATTGTCCCTTGAATGCTTCCACCAGGAGATGAAAGGGTTCCAGATGATGCTCGACTCATGCTCATAGGAGCATGAGAGAACGTGGGACTACCGCAGCCATTCACAAAGGAGGGAGGCAAAGGTGGAAGGCCGTGTTGTTTGCGAGTCAATTCGTATGCGGCAACCGCGTAGGGAGGGAAGAGCTTTTCGGCCCATGCCCGGACGACATCCATCCCCTGATCTAGATACAATCCGCCTACGAAGGACTGGCGAGCAAAGCGGTCAGGTGTCGTCTGAAAATAGCGGACCTGCGTCCTGGACACATCAACATACCTCGAACACGTCGGCTATGTGAGTCAGAGCAAATCAGTGAATTGTCCTGACGTCAATATAAGGTAGTAACGAAGTTACTTACCCTGTATGTTGGTTGAGGCACGAAGGGTGATAGCCTGCGCAGGATGAAGTCTCAACCGATCAGGAAGCTTATATTTCAAGGATCTGCATTAAAGTTGGCGTGTTAGCCTGACATTTCATTAACCTGTACCAATAAACGTATTGTGACCTCCCGCTTTCGCAGGCTGTCTCTCATAAAAACGGAGGCTGAGGGAAAAGAGGAAGCAATAATCGAAGCTTACATTTCAGCTAAGGTAGCATTTCCAACGATCATTGCCCTGATTTTCTGTTAGTGAAGGGCGGTGAAGATCAGCGCTAGCCCTGCAGCGCAAGGTAGAATGAAAGGTATGAGCTTACCGTTGAAGGGCCGACCCGCAAGCCCGGATAGAGTTCCATTAAGAGATGTGTGATAGCCAGGCCTAAGACTGTATCCCCAAGATGTTCGAGTCTAGTTTAACGTGATTAGTATAGGGCGAGAAAGCATACAACAGCATCAAGGAGTTAGACGGAACTGACTTTTCATTATCGGGACTGAGATCGTCAGGGTGATCCTCAAATACGTGAGTTGGTCTTGCGAAGAAGCTACGATGAGTGAATACTTGTAATCTGATTGACGTCGATTTTATCTCTGGGAGGGGAGGAAAGAGGGCTCCATCCTTTCCGAAGTCAGGTCTGTTGAGCACAAAGACGAGTCAACCAAAGTTGTGTAAGCACCCCACAGACAAGAAGCCAAGCGTCATGCAGCTCATGGAATAATAAAGTTACTTACTTTAAGGACATAGGACCAAATTGTGTCTGGTATGAAGACTGACTCTGGGATGTGACACTCTAGCGAGAAGAAGAGAGGAAGGATGTAGGATTGAGATGGGAACGAGCAAGGGATGGACTTTGTATGCTGAGAAGGCGAGGAACCATGAACCGTTGGCCCTGGACGGCTCTGTACCCGCACAGACATTAAGAAGTCGACCTTTTTGGTGCTGCGATGAAAAATTAAAGTACAACTTGATCTCCGCGTCAATTATCGGCGGCAGTGTGCTATTTGAATTCGACCAAACGCCAATTGCCACCACAACTTTTCAATTCTGATTCACAGCTCGGTGTCTTTGCACTCTCACGTGGGGAGCAGCCTTTGAAAATAATGATATGAGGGAAGCCAATCCGGTTTCCAGTCTCAACCCCAATCGGTAGGCATTCCAAAAATGTGCCTATGCTTGACATTCATACAGCACTTTCAAACTGAAAGGCTACGATTATGATTCAGACTGTCAGAAATCACTTTTTTTGAGACCCGGGGATACTGACCGACCATCACGAGAATACGAACACTGAGTAGATCATCATCAGACAAGTAGTAACTCGGAGGTTCTTCAATCACTGAAGTGCCGGGAGTTTTCAGGGTAAGGAGAGAGAGCGGGTACCAGGTGAGAGAGTAATTTTCCCAGTTGTTAAGAAAGTACGATCAGAAAGCCTGGATAGGCCTGAAAACCAGTAGAAGTGGATTATCATCGCGAATCCCACAAAGGCACTTGGCATTGCAGCCAGGGCTATTTTTGTGTATCCGACGTGCGCGTATAAAAAGGGCCAAGGTTCAAGCACTCCTGATATCAAGATGAGAAGGAGTTATAGGTATCAAGTGAGCAAGTGGCTGCGAAGACGATTTTTATCAGGGTGTCGCCTTGCAGTCTTGTGCTTGTCTGCCTAGAACAGCACAAGATCTTGCGAAATTCGAGGTCCAGTGTTGAAAGTGGTTTGTTGGCGATGTGTTTGGTTTATCATCTCGCATCCTAGTCAAATCCCAGATTCATAGAGAGCTCGTTCGACTAGACTCACCCGTAGGTAACTTTGCTGAAAACCTGTGAGGCGGGTCTGAGGAAACCTGAGGATACCTGCACTCGAGTCTATTGGAGAGGTTCAAGACTCAAGAGGCCGAGCGCGTCTAAGTGATGGATGCCTTACATAACCCAAGTTAAGCAACACCAGGAAGGGAATTCCACGCTATCTACTTACGCGTCTAGACCTGTGACCGGCCCCTTACTCGAGGCGAACACGGAGGCTTCGCCTCGGGTGAGGGACTGCGTCACGAGTCTATTACGCGTCCTAGTCTGTTCAAGTCTCCAAATACTCGGATTGAAATGATAAACCTATTTATATCTGTTTATGTCTTCTATCGAGTGACTATGACACATATCGAAGGTTGTCGGACGGAATAAAGAGGTGTTTTCGTGACCTGAGGAGTCTTGCGGCGAGGACTGGTGCATTGATTCAGTCTTAGAAGTTCGAACATCCGTATCCTGGACCCGTTATTTGATATCTTCCAATGATTGCAGTACTAGTACTGTAGTAAATTGATGAGCGTCTATGTGACTGACATCATAGTTTTCCGGGGTACCCCTGACTTTGGTACCGGTGCCAGTTAATGGTAATATTAAACTCTAAATAATATGAGATTTAATGGTGCATACCAGACTGTGGACGAGCTGGTCAAGGGTTCGCACAGACATCATATTAACTTAGGAATCAAGAAGACATGTTATTACATGATGAACAATGGACAATCAATATCGTAATGCTTCTTAGTTCCGGCCTGTCCCCGTATTTCAAAATTCCTCATTTTACCAACTCTTTCTCTGTCTCACCAGGGGGTAGGTAGATCATTGAAGGCGATGCGCTCCTATAACTATTTTTACAATGTCTTGATACATGTTTGAGAGGCAGGCCGTGTCCTCATGTCCGCACCACATGTCATGATGGCGCACTAGGGACACAATACCGGTACTTAATGCCCTAAGCACCGACGTCCTTCACAAATCGGCACTTCAGGGATTGCAACAAATCCATGATTGTTACATAAGTGATAGGTCAATGATAGCTCACAATAAGGCCGCCTTGTTGAATGTTAGTATCAAAATATAGATGAAGGTTAAAGAATAAAAAATAAGATGACTGAAGCGGATATTATCCCGTATCGTACACAACGTACTCAAAGTCCTTGTCTTAATATTTTAAGGGGACATTAAAGAACAAGGAAAAAATAAGAGAATGGGGTATGATAATAATGATGTTTGGGGTCGGGTCACGCCATCACCGTCCTCGAGGCAAGCCTCACGACTGCCTCACCCGAGAAAAATGTCGGACTATTGATTCTCTTTCCCATGCACGAACCCCCGAATCTAATCTTATAAAAGGGAACTCACCCTCTTATTCCCGTTCCTCACAATTCCTCTTCGTCACCCTCGACTCTCTCACTCGAATCTCAGCCAGCGTTACCTCCAGTGAGTAACTTGGTCTACTCTGCTGTTTATTATTGAGAAGGCATTTGACTGACACATTCTTTTCCCATCGTTTGACCTGCCATTAAGACCCACTCTCGGCCCACCACCACCACCACCGTTAACCAGCAACACTTAGCGTCATGGCCATTTACGAATCAGAAATTGAAGATATCATCGTAAGTCTTCCTTGTGCTGGCCATTTAGGGAACAGGAGAATTGATGACAGGGCAATGTTAGGCTGGTGACATTGTCGCTGTTCGTCACGGAAACAAGGGCCACCAGGAAGGTTTGGTGAAACGCTCCTACTACGACAGCTACGTAAGTCTTCCAGTGTCGCCGTCTGTTACATGCAACTCAAACATAACGGGGAAATGTTTAGGGCCGTCAAGTCATCGAGGTCGTTCTCGATGGTGGCATCACCAACGTGGTGTGAGTAATTGTCCATGCATACCCTGCCTACACCTCTCTTATGCATTCGCCCCACACAGCTACCCTTCGGTTACCCATGTTAAACGAGTGATCTACAGCCGCCCGAATCTTCTCGATCGTAGGCGCACAATCGAGCGACGAATTTACTGGTGATCACTTCACCAATGGTCTACCTCACTTTGATCTCGACAGTCCCCAACCCGACCCATCACCTAACATTCTCATGATAATCAACGACACCAATGACTTCTTTCCAATGTTCATACGCATGAGCTGGACTTGCAATGGCATTCAAGACCCGCACCAATGGTCACTCGAACCCGACAGGGATTAATATTCTCACTGGTGTAGCACTCTATTTATCATGACTTTTTCAATAGTATTGCATTCATTGTTCGCGATCAGGGTTTCCAGTGTACATCATCAATTATAGACAGAACCGAAATAAATAAAGCATCAAATCAATTGAAGCAAGGGAAAGTTGTTCAACCTACGTAATGAAGAGGTAGACCACGAACATACATCTATACCTACGTTCTCTTATTCCTTTTCCTCTTGAGTTGAGAAGAAGTCTGCAACACTTCAGGAGCTCCTAAGGTACTCTCACTGGTTGCAGATCTTACCTTCTCAACAGCTTGCTGTCTAACTTTCTCCGGTAACTGTCCCCAATAAAGCTCTTCAGGTTTGCCTGTAATGAGTTGCGCTGTGACCGAAGCACTTGCCCCTGTTTGCCCCAATGCATCTAATCCCGATGTCTGGTGAATACTTGACGAGTTGATGGCCGTCACAAGGCGAGCTGCATATGTCGGGTTGCAGAGGCGAACATAACACTAGGGGGTATTAGTCTTGGGATGCGAATAATTTCACGAGTCTGTAAGACGTACAGTATCCATTCCTTTGCTATAATCGATATAGTCGATGCCATTTTCCTGGTCAGCATTTGGAGCTTGAGATGAGCTTGAACCACTGAGGTTGGCGAAGAGTGCTTGCAACGTGGTTTTGTTTGTGCCAACATGAATGTTGCGCACGAAAACTAAGCAACTGACAGGATAGGGAGTATCAGGTGGTATCATCAAAATGTCGTCGTATTGTCGAAGTTGGGATACATTTGTTGCCACTGAGGTATGAGCGGAGAGTGCGACTGCTCGTTCTACGGCTTGTCGTCTTACCTTCTCCGGTACTTTGTTCCAGTATAACTCCTCTCTCGTGCAGAGAATAAGTTCTGCTCGGACATTCGTTCCAGAATTCGTTCCAGAATTGCCTTCCGCGTCCAAGCCCGATCGTTGATAGAGATTTTGTGAATTTACTTGATGCACTAAATATGACGCCTGTGCGGGTGTTTTCAATCGAAGGAAACACTGTGGTGTAAGGTGAACATGGTTGTCAGAAGAAAGTGAAGAGTGAAGTACATACAGTGTCCATTCCCTTATTATAATCCACGTAGTCGATGCTGCCCCCATCGTCTGGACGGGTTAAGCAATCTGACATAGAACACAGCCGGTTAAATAACGACCGCAGGGTGGTTTTATTCGTTTCCGAGTTAATATTCCGGACAAAGACCAAACACCCATAGGGGTATGGGTCATTGATATCCAAGTTCGATGATGCCGAAGAAGTTCCTGCTTTATCATCCAAAGTATTTGTGTACTTCTTGACCTCCTTCGCGCCATCTGATGCGTAGGCGAACGGCATGCCTCGCGCATCATCCTGAATTTGATTCATTTCCTCGACGAGCTGTTGTCGATAGAGCAAATATTCCGCTTTTTTCATCTCCCAACTCTTCTTGCTTAACATCCTCAGGCCATATCTCCCTGCTTCGTTTCGTAAATTGCGCCTAGTTTCCTCGTCTGTTGACAGGGTGGTATCTGGATGTTGGTTATGCAAAGCATCATTTTGTTCGGCACCAGAGGATGTGAGCCTGTTCCAAGGCCACGCCTTGAGGAGCAGTTCGACGACATCGATGCTTGCAAGCGTCACAAGAGCAAAACCCTTGCATACAGGTACATCTTCCGACTTGTCTTTGCGATGGGGTAAAAGCGTGATGTTCTGCAGCTGTTTGAATGTTTTATCGGATAGTAGTTTGGATATGAGCTGAATAATTCCTGGGATTGTCCGGTACGCAGGTGGCATATTCTCCTGCAATGCATATGTTAGACGCGTGTAGAAAGAATCATGAAACACATGCCATATAGATGGTACGTCGTTCCCAATCCAACTTGCCGAAATTCGAACCAATACCAAGTTCTGAATTTCGTCTAACTTCGTATCCTGACCCAATCAATGCTGATGCAGCCCCCTTTCCCCTACTAGATGGACCCGATCCCGAAGATAGCACAAGCCGGACATCAACAACCTCAGACGCTCGTGTCCGGAGTGCCTTGACATACAGAGTTGGAGGATAGGTTTTATATAACGCATTGCTCAAGCGGAATACAGGCGAGTGTTCCAGCAGGTACGTGAGTGGGATGTCTGTGAAAATTCGACGAAGGTATAAGACAAGACAAATGCATGACAGCCATAAGATTCGTACATCCTGCTTCGCTGCCTACCGTTGAGGTGCTGTCCAAATCAACTTTACCCTCCCCCTGAGCGTCAATCGTCGCACTCGAAAGTAGGTTAAGATCCATTTTTCGTTTGAGATCAGGATCTGACCATAGCACGTAATCCGAAAGCGCGAGACAGACAAGAGCAGCGAGCTCCCAGAAGTCCACCTGGTGCTGGGATTGGCTAGCAGGTGCTTTTATGGGTCCTGATATCTGTCGCTCAGGATTAAACGTCGATTGTTCAACGCCTTCCAAGTTTAGCCTCGTTTGATCTTGGGCATGAGCTTGCCCGTCGGATGAAGCCTTTGGAAGAGAACTCACTGCGGCGTGACCTGTCTGTGGTGATGTGGTTGTCCGTGTGGAGTTTGTTGGTTCACGCTTCTTTACAGCCCGAGGTATGAATGCCAGAGTATCCATAGTGAAAATCACAGTATGCAGATGCTAGTTTAATATCCGGTATGTAGATGTTGTGAGGGTTTTAATGTTGAATGTTGAAGTCTGAGTGGGTGTTGGTGTAAGGAGCATAGAAGTAATTTGCCACAATAACCCCACGTGATGGCGATCTCTGAGATGGGTCTGGGACTCTGGGTGTCGGTGAAGCTCGCGCGGTCTGAACTAAATCTCTGCTCTGCCAGTGCTACAGTTGTGGCGTACACTTGAAGTTCTGACGAGGCTGTTGGCATTTCGTAGTGTAGATTCAACCTATCCGGCTAGCTGTTGAAAGCAACACCCAAGCACACACCCTATCAATTGTATACCAATACGACAGCAAGATACAGAGCAGAATTACGCGACTTTAATAAAGATGACTACGGTATAAAGATAAGAGTGAAGAAATCGTGTAGCACTGTAAACAAGGGAAGGTCGTGTGCATTTGGATATCTGGTATATTGGTGAAGACAAGGAGAATGATGACGAATTGTACATAAAGTACACATAGATGAATGAAGGTCTTCCCCCAAAAAAGTTTTACACCCTCCGAGTTGGAGAGGGGAAGGTATATGTTAGACTGGTGACTTTAAAATCGACAATGTCCATAGTGTCCGTAGTTGGGTGATTAAATATAGACCACAGCTATGATAACAAGAGAAAATGCAGGTTAACAGGTAGAAGTAGAGTGTCAGCATGTCATGTTGTTCATGCTAACGAGAAATAAGGAAGGAAAAGACTAGAATAGTCTCAATAAATGGTGTCGTTAGTTTGTCGTAGACACGAATGGAGAGTTTGCGCCATTTCAAATGCACGAGATGCTGATGGTGGAGCTTTTGCGTCTAAAAGAAATAATAATCCTTGCGCCTTCACTCCACTGTAACATCGAACTAGCTATGATCCATTAGGATCGGGAGAATCGGGTGCTGGCTGCGCGTTGTTGGACGAGGCGTTCTGTTTTCCTTTCGGGTTTGTTTGAGTTTTAGATTTCCCAACGGCAGTATAGGCAGGTGGAAGTTCGATAGTCTCGACTTCTCCTTCCGCAGGGGTAGCTTCGCTGGGACCAGCATCGTCATGCTGAATGATGTTTATTGGTCTCATGGGCCTCATGCCTCCTTTTCTGGTATTGCTGGCGCCCATGCTTGACCCTCCAGCCTGGCCATTCCAACCATAACCCACACCAGATCCTGCAACTGATTGTCGTCCTGATGCGTCTGGCGTTGTCGCTCTTGTGTAGAAGCTGCTTGTAGCACCACTCAACGGTCGGCGGCTCTCAAGGTCATCGCCAGTGTCGGAAGATAAAGTCGGGTCTGGGACCATGAACGGTTCCGGTTGATAGTATTCTGGCAACTCGTTCCTCCTGGGCTCTGCTGAAGCCCCCGACCTGTGTCCACGCCTGTCGTGCTCGTCGCCTTCTTCTTCGTCGTCATCTGTGTTAAGTAGATCGGGTCGCTCTTTAACACGACGCTGCTTCTTTTGCTTGCGTCGGAAGAACCAGATCAGCAAAATAACGACGATGAGTAGAGCAAGGCCCCCGATAATGCCTCCAACGATTGCTCCCACATTTGATCCAGATCCATGACCTCCAGTTGTTCCTCCGTTTGTAGACGTAGGGTATGCACCACCGGCAGGGCTACCAGGTGTTGAGCTGGGACTTGAGTCGTTCAAACATTTACTGTCGTTATTGATACCAGAACTGACGGTACCAGGAACGCTTCCTCCAGTACCGTTTCCGCGGTTATCACCCCCAACCAATAAAATGGCCGTTCCTCCCCGAATGGATGGTGTCCAGCTGAAACCAGTCCCTTGCTCAGGGACGTCTGTAATTTGTCCAGTGGGTATTGAAAACGATTCTCCTCCTGGTATAACGCCCAGGAAATTCGGTGTTCTGTGGAGTGAGGACAAATTTAGTGACAGATAAAAAAGCAAAAGCAAAAGGGCAACTAACCCTTGGACGTTGGCCTTGTCCCACCATATCCTCATAGATTGACATTGGACAATTTGGTTTGGAGGTTCTATGGAAAAGACGAATGTCGGAGAAACACTTTTACTCGAGTCGAAACACGAAGAGTCGTCTGAGTGAGTGACCTGGGCAGCCACACTTGTGCCACCAGTACCAAAACCTGTCGAATCACTAACCTAAAATATTTTGCGTCAGTACATTAGAATGACAGAGTTATGCACAAGATAGGCGCGTAAGCAACCAAAGGATAAAAGGAATGTGATCCAGAAGTAAGAATGATTTTCAAAACAGTTTCCCAGGAGGATGTCAAGTCGTTCAACAATTCAACCTTCAGTGAGAAAGCTATGAGGCGGGTGACATCATCAATCAAGTTCGTCGATGGGAATGCTGAATGGATGACTCTGGCACTTTAGGTACGTGTGTAAGCGGGAGATAAGATGCAGGGTGTCCCATCATGTGGAGCGCCTTAGATTGCTGATTAGACGAATCGGAAGCACAGACAACAGGTATGTCTGCACAGGATCCAAGATAAATGTAGCTGGGTTACGGTAGTTGGTCACCGATCCGGCTGAATAGGCCTAGGCAGCTTTCACGAGCCGATCTGCAAAGGTCTCATGCGTGAGAACGTGGGAGAAAAAACAATAAACATAGATCAAGGCCGTTGACGTACGAAATGAAGTGGGGGTTGCGGTACGCAGACACTTAGCAGCCAGTGGAGCGTGTGGAGTAGCAATTATGAGAGTTGAAAATGTTCATGATGATGTTGAAGTTTGTAGGTGTTCAACTTGGATACAATAGAGCTACCAACAATAATGAGGATATGCACTGTGAGCAAGCAAGGGACTTACCAAAGGTGATCTTCAAGCAAGAAATGCGGTTTGGCTGTAGAGTGCATAGAATATATTCCGTAGTTCGACAGGCTTGGATAGTTTGTATGTAATCCAAGCCAGCTCCAGGGGCCATTGTTAATGTTGCTTGCACATCCTCCAAAGATCCAGCAGTACCCAATAAAATAACAAAGAAAAGGAGGTAGAGAGGCATTCCACAGAAACACAGAAGATATTGTGAAGTATGATAAACAAAAGGTGCTTACCACTGCCACGAATAGAGAGTTCTCTGGGTAGGGCAACAGAAAGCTAATTTGTCGTTCGTTCCCCGGGAATGGCATATCAATGATTCTTCTTGCCTCGATATTGTTGGGCAATGGGGTTGGTCCAGAGGGTATAATGAGGACACGATAGGGAGGTTTTCCACCATCACCTTCAACGTTAATAGTGAGATTGCTGCATTGACGTGGGTTTTCCTTAAAGGTCCAGGTATAACCAGCTACCAGCGATGAGCTTGATAGCAAAAGGAGCGGAAGGAGCAGCTCCATGATAGTCGTGGTGACCTGAGGGGTGGAAGTCAGAAGAAACCAAGAAACCTGAAGAAATTGTAACCAGAACGGCCTCGACATCCCGCTAGAACACTGTCACTCATTCTCATAAAAGGAATTTACATCTCACGCTAAAAAAAGGGGGGTTGATAGGTATCCGCAGTTTCCACGACAGTCTTTTCCCCTCGGCTCATACGAAACTCCGTCAGAGTGGCAGACTCCTTCCAACCCTTTAACACACCTTGCGATGTGTTTCAATCTAACCAGATGTCAAGTCAAACAATAACACGTACTTTACAATGACCTCAATTAGGTAATTCTTACTTTATTAGGATTTCTCAAACTACAATGGATCTAGCTAGGATGTGGAAGAGACTTCGCAAACTTAGAGAGGACAGAATAATCATAATACGAAATATTCATTCAAGCGTCCGAATGTGTAGTGGAAGGTTAAAAGAAATCACGGGTACGAGGGTCCTCCTTATGAGTCGACCGACTGTGAGCCATCCGATGTAGGTAGGATTCGTCACGGAGGCTATTTGCAATAAATGGGTCAACTGTAGCCACAGAATCGACGGTGATCGTTGTACTTCGTGAGGGTAAGTTGGGTATCGATGACTTAAATCCACCATCGCGGTTCGAGGCGGATGTGCGCGATGTGGAAAGAGGCCCTCGTCGTCGGGGTGGCGTCTCAGGTATCACAACGGGAACAGCTGGGGAAGGAAACATGGCGGGTGGGGTTTGCTCACCACCAGAACTCCTGTTTCCTGTCGTAGTTAGATCCTCATCGGTTGAAAGTGCAACTTCACCCGGTTCTGCACTTTGCATTTCTTCCCTATGTTGTAACGGTCCCTTGGATGATGGATCAGATATACCCTGTGGAACCATTCCAACGGCCGTCTTATGCAAGTTCCGAACTGTGCTCGTCAATACAGAAAATACTGAAGTACGTTCGGACCACATAGGGGCATGGCTAGACGGGCCTGTGGAGCTAATAGGTGTCTTGGGTGACGATGGGCCATTGGAGGCAATGAGCGTGGTATCTTCAGCGTGGTTTGTAAATGTAGAATGAATGGAAGTATCTGACAAGCCGCGCCGGCGCAGCGTCCGTTCGAGCAAAGGAGGTACGTCATCCGGCTCTTCGTCGATTTGTTGAGGCCGACTGACGTCAATAACAGCATCCACCTGTCTGGATAGCCTATTTTGACTCCTTCGCATTGTGTTACGACCAATTGTGGCAGTTGATAGGTTTGTAGGTCTCACAAACGACTGTGATTTGTGAAGGGTACGGGGAGCGTTGGGTAGAATAACCCATGGATCAGCCTCGCTTTTGGGTGCACCAGCAAATATGTCCATCAACCCCGTAGAAACGCTCTGCGAGGCTGAAGATACAGCAGGCATTGAGTTCGTGGTGGGAATAGTCCCCCCTGGAGTAAATGTGCTGGTTATCGCGCGCCCAACACCAGCACCCGTAAATTCAACGTTGACGGTTGTCGCTGATGCTGCAAGGGCAGGTCCGAGCTTAGGCACGAATCTAGGCGCCCTTGATCGACCTTTTGCGCTCTCCGCTTGTGTCATTCCAGGTCGACTGCCCAACCCTTGATCACTTCGCGCCGAAGAGACAAATAGCTTGGATAGCCCTTCAATCCAGCCTGAGGACCCTTGTATGACTCCGTCACTACCCACAGCATTATCCCCTCTTCCTGGGTTCAGTGCCCTTTCGCTTATTCTGGGTGCAGATGCGGGATCTAGAATGATGTCATTCAGCGTCGACCGAATGCTTCCCATTTCATGGAAAAGATCTTTGACGAGCTTGAAAAGACTGCGCAAGTCCTTTCGTGTGCACATAGTGACTGTCTTATCATCTTCCAACAATGTTAGGTAGTGAGCACGCAAGTTCGACGCTTCGCCAACAATGTTATTGATGGTAATTCGTGAGAGGTGTCCCACATCTGCTCCCTGCAAATGTTGCCGTTTAAGACGATTAGTGAGGGTCAGAGGGTCCGCTTGCGTCAAACGATTCAGCAGTGAAGAAATGCGTTCCAAAATGCTTGAAAGGTTGGTAGATCCCATAGATTCTGAGAAAGATGAGCTTTCGGAACGCGGGTCTTGCGGTGAAATGGAAGACATGTAAGATGGCAAAGGAGAGGGTGTTGCCAGGCCCGTATTGGAGCTGGCATCGGTTTGAACGCCACGAGATCGGGTCAAGAGTAGAAGCGGGCGATGGGTCTTAGGTTTTTCTGCCTCGGATTGATCAGATAGAGGGTTGTCTGCATCGTCGTCCATTTCGAAGCTGACATGGGAAGACTGGTAGTGTGGTGAACGCTGACCAGACGGTGTCCATCGGTTGTCAAATGGGGCCAATGACGCCGTTGGGGAAAGTGGAGAACGACCCGCCCCGATTGTTAAGGGAGTTGGTGGTTCTTGACTATTGATCCCAGTATTCAGTTGTTGGGAATTCTGGCGTCGGCGATGAACCGAGTCTGATCTTCCTTTGGGACTTAGCATCTATGAGGGAAATTAACTTTACCCTGAAAAGAAGATGGAGTCGTGTTGACATACGTAGTCCTTCAGGGATAAGGAAGCTATACTTCCAGAGTGTCCGTGACGTGAATAAGGTGAGACCACTGTAACACTCGGATAAGAAACCGAACGCAAAAAAAAATTAAATTCAGGGATTGTTAAACGCACCTGGTGAACGCTGGGGTGGAGGGTTTGCACGCTGCTCGTCCACTTCTTGCTGCAAGGCATTGACGTCTTCACGGGTTTCAGTGAGCATATGTTGGAGCTCGGCGTTATCTCGTTTCAGACTCTCGTTATCTTCTACCAAAGCCTCCAACACTGCTGTCAGTTCGTCTTGTTCAATCTTTGCAATGCGTCCAAAGTGCTAGAGTGAGCTTAATAGAAAATATTTGGGTGTCAACGAGATACCTACCGAGCTACGAATGGTCTCAAGACGGGAACGAGCATCTTGAATGATGGTCTCTGAAAACTCGAGACGAGACTGTCGCTTTTCTTCTAAGGATGCTTGCAATCGTCGGACCTCTGCTTGCAATTTCCCTGTTACAATCAAAATGAGCATTACAACCGTTCATTACATCTGTAAACCAACACGAAATACATACCTGTCTTCTCCTTTAACGCCGCAAAGCGAGATTCTGCTAGACGGGCTCTGTGAGTCTCACTATCCCGTTCCTGCTGCATGTCATCTCTTTCTTTCATGGCTGCTGACAATCTGGTATCCCAGCCCAGAGAGCGGGCATGATGTGCACTTAAACGTGATATGGTCGACTTGGCCTCCTGAAGTTCCTGCAAAATGGTCTTGTTCGAAACTTCTGTGACTTCGTTGTTAACCAATGCTTGGTTCAAACTCTTAAGCAGAATGACTTGAGATCACTAAAAGCAACATGAAATAAAAAACCAAAGTTCACCTTTTCCAGTTGAGTTTTCTCCTTCAATATTTCGTCTAACTCCCGATTCAGAGTTTCATTTGTAGTTTGTGCCTGTTTCAACGCTTCTTCGTCCTCATGATTTCTTGCATGGGCTTGTGCATTATCCCGCAGGTCCCTCTGCCATGAAAATCCGTAACGTATCTTGTACCCATGGGAAGATAACGTACCTCACTCTGTCGCACATACGCCTCGTGTCGTTGCAATAAAGCTTGCCCGACCTCTGCTTCAATGTTAGTAAGGATTGTGCGGATAGCAGTTCATGAAATGGCACCTGCGCTGAGAATGAGCCGACTGTTAAGTCGAGACTTGAAAGAAAGCCAGGCCTTCAAATTGTCGCAATCCTCTTTGTCACAACAGCAAGCAAGTGTGGCTGTTGGCTCTGGGGATGGAACACGAGAGAAATTGGCTAAAGCAGCAGTCAAATCGTCAATCGTGCTGGAGGCATGATAAAAGCTGTTGGTCATAGGTGACTCTGGAGTTGAGGACCGATTTGTGTGAAACCCATCCATTGCAAGGTGGAAATGGGTAGTTTAAAGGGAATAACGACAATTGCACATCGGTCTGAAAGAAAGGAAATGATATGCTGTAATCGTTGTGTGGCCAAAATTGTTTATTACCTTCATACTTCAGGGCCTCAGGTTCAGCCTCCCAGATTGGAACTTAGCCGGTGAAGTCACGTGATATGTGGATAGGGTGCACGATCATGATGCACCCCGACTCCCGAGACTAGGGCCGCACTACTATCGAATATTCACGACCTCAAGGCTCAAAGCTTCATGCCTCACGTCTTCAGAGTGGCGCCAAAATGAGACTCAACATCGACCACAATGTCACCTGTCAATCACTTTAGGACATTGGAACATTTAGGGAGGCAATGCTGTCATGAAATATGATAAAAACATGTAAGGCATCAAATGACTAAGCTCAAGATTCAAAGCTCCCCAAAAAGCGTAAGTATTGTAGGTGGTTAGAGCAAGGATCAATATATATACGGAGAATCCAGTATGTTTAGTGGTAAATCACTGCATGTATGCAAGAGGTAGTAAGCATTATATAATATGCGACAATGACGGGAATATGCGAATAAGTAGTAAGTGGTACAATGAACAAAAGCCCAGGGTTCAGAAGTGAATTATTGTCATGATGGAGATCAGGATATCATGTGTTGGACAAGGCTTGGTATCCAATTGATCATAATGGTCGCGTGTCCTCGGTTGGGTGGAAGGAACTGGAAGTTGTTGGCAAGACCTTGCATGCCTAGCTCATCTAAAGCATTGAGGTGCGAACGACCAGGGCCGATGGACTGTTCTTCGACGGTACTGAGAGTGGAAGTTGATCCATGGTGATTGCTGCTTCCACTGCTGCGTGTTGGGTCTTGCAAGGCAATGCGGAAAATATTGGAAACAGACCGGATGATGGATGCATTGGAAGAATTTGCAAAGGTCTCTCTGATGCGATCTTGCATGCTATCATATCTGTGAAATAATTTAACCTCGAAACAAGTTACCAGATGAGTCAAACGCACGTTATGGAAATTATTTCTGGGTAGGCGTTACCCAAGCTGGATAGCAGGCCGTACAAAATCTCTGTTTCCGCGTCGTCCCCCTGGGCACTGGAAAGAATAGTCCCTGCAAATGATGCTGCAAGAAGAGCAGTATTCGAGTCGGCAATCCCCAACACCTCTGGAGTCAGCCTAGGAATGGTAACGTTATCCGTATCGGTATCCGAGAGTGCGGCATCAGATGATGGTGATTCCTCAATACTGGACTCGATAACGAGGCGTCGATATGACTTCGGCGTTGTGGATACTGGTAGAAGAGCGAGGAAATAGCCCAGTGCCTCTGAACTGGGTGTATCTTTAGCACCATTTGTAGTATCCTTTGGCATGTTGGCGCTTAAGGTGACGCGCAAGAGTGTTCTAAGAACAGCTTCCGCTGATTCCTTCAGGCCTGAGTGACGCATGCCCTTGAAAATGATGGACGCAAGCGAGAAGGAAAAACTCGTGTCGAATGATAATCGGAGCAACTCGTCTAGCTGTGATAGGACCTCTTCCAAGTGTGCACGGGAGTCCATCAATACGTCTTGAACTGACGATTCTTTGAATGCTCCATTTTTATCCATGTTTTCCAAAGTCACTCGCAGCAGCCAGGTTGCCTCGACATAGAAGCCAAGGTGACTGGCCTCCAAAAGAGCTACCGCCAACCAGAACAAAACGTTGATGTACCTTGAAGGAATGATGATTGCGGGAACGATCCGGCACAGGCACCTCAGCATGCTGACGACCGCTATTGTGCTGTGTTCACTAGCCTTCGTCAACGCGGTCTTGAAAGCGACAAGGATCTGGTATAAGAAATCATCGTCCACGTCTGTGACAGCCAGAGCAGCAAGAGCAACAAAAGATCGGGTTTGGACTGCAGGGGATTGTTGAAAGGCAGCAGCCGTAACCAACCCTAGCCAACGCGCCCTCCAGACATTGAGTAACCCTAGGATATTTTAGTAAAGCAGTGTATCGACAAAACATCAAGCTCACCGGTTGAACCAGAGGAGACGTTCATTATCCGAATGAGCAGCTGAACAAGTCTCTCTTGTGTGTCGAGGGCCTCCTTGTCACCAACAGGATCTAGGTTCACGTATTCACTGGTTGGAGTTTCGCGCTGCAAACCGAACAACTTCAGAACCTCCGGAAGGGTGCAATCGTTGATTAATTCCATCAAACCCGATTCTGTAGTGTCGTCGGGGCGTGACATGTATAGGGATTGAAGAAGGTTCACAACAATCCCGTAGACAGATTTGCGAACCAGGGATGGGCCTTCTCCTGCTGTTAACGAAACTAGATGCATTATTTCGGGCACATAGAGGTAGTTCTGTCCAGCCTGGGTTGACTGAGAGCCGACCACCAAAGCTAGTCGGATCAAAGTGGAAATTTCGTTCCAATTCGAATATTCCATCAGTGTGTTTGATAACTTTAGAGAGACCTTGCTCAAAGCCTAAATGCGAACCTTCATGAGCATAAAAATGAGATGTATTAAATTGCGACAATTACCTTGCGCAGCTTTGAGTATATCCTTCCCCGGACGTTGATAGATGACAGTGCACCAACAATATGTGATATTGTCTCGCACCTACGAGTCCCGACACCGCCATCAGTTGCAGTTCGAATTAATTCGTCAAGAATAATGTTGACCACGTTTGAATCCAGCTTTGCAACTTCAGCCCAGATGTGTCTCTGGATGGTTGATGTAATCTGTGAACATATCAATAACAACGGGCGCGATGTTTTTAGATTGTATACCTCAGGGAATGTCACTGATAGGTCGGCAAGAGTTCTGATGCAATCCCGAAGACGTGCACCAGATCTCTCGAACAAGGCGTGGGTCGGATTTGCGAAATGGGAAAGGTTTTGAATCCATGGACCAAGGTATTGCAAGCAACTAATGCGTTGGGCTATCGCTGACTTATCCATACTAGTCATCGCGGCCGACACTTCGTGAATGAAGTCGAGTGTCAACTGTGGTGCAAAATCGGCCAACTTTTCACTTAGTTGGGATACAAAGGCCACAGGGTCTCCAGAAATGAAGCCAGCTAGCAGGTTCGGGTAAGTTTCATTCATGAAATAACCCGCTGACCGCTGACCTTTGCTTGCTACAATTGGACTTTTGTCGTACTTAAGATAATTGCAGACAGCACCCAGCAGATCATAGGCCGCGCCTCTCAACTCTTCGTCGTTCAGATCAACGCTAAGCAGACCGATGTGAAGCAAGGTGGCAGGGACATTCGAAAACCTCGAAAAACGCTCAGTTAAGGGAGCGGGCGCATCCTTTAGGCGACCTTTAGCTGACCGGATAGTCTAGTGCTACAAATCAACAGAAATTCGTCGATGGTACACTATTAACACTCACCTTGATGATGAGATCCCTGGCTGACGATGAGAAGTAGACTGTGACGCCCTGTCTGCGTCTGATAATAAATTCATGTGGATCGCTACCCATTGCAATGTTGTAGATATCGCTGACATCTGCAAGAGGGATGAGCTCTACAGAGCAGCAAGAGAAGCCAGGAGAGATGGGCAAAGATTTCACCTAAAGTCATGTTAGTAAGATACATTTGTTCTTGGACTGTATACGCACTGAAGTAACTCTGATGTGGCTGGTACCAACGCGAAGCGTAACGGGTATCTTCAAAATTGCTTTCATGGTAACATCGCTAAATATTTCGAATGGCTCTCTCTCCGGGAAGTCTGGTAATCGTCAGCGTTCAACGGCAGAATGTAAGTCCCTTTGTGACTCACATGGATTCGCCAACAGGGTCAGTGCGTTCGCATCTAAATCAATATCATCAGCCAATTGGCTGAATGACGAATATGCCTTTATCTCGCCAGAAAACTGGGCTCCTGTGTGATAAGAGACTATGAGTATAGGAATGGTGATGGGTTCAGAGGCATAAACATACCGGCTGAAATGTTGTAAAGCCTCCGAAGATACTTTTGAGTCAATCCATTAGGGTTCAAGATACGAGCGCAAGAGAAACGATTGCGGATATCAACAGGTATCATCTCTGCGCAATATTTTAGCCATTGAAGTGGAACCTCAGAAGCTGTTGTAAAGGCAGTGCAATCTAAAATGATGTCGAATGGACGGTCTCGGAATGGTTCAGAAGTCAGGGTCTGTAAATTTAGGATAGTATGATGATTGACGTTATTCTGTCGCAGGAGAAAACGTGGTTCTTCACCTTTAACATATGATACATCAGGAGCTCTATGTCAAGTCCCTCCACCTTGATTTTAGAGAGGAATAAACAAAAGACGGCCACGTCCTGAGAAAGATATAGGAAAGGTGTCAGCAACTATGACGGAGTGAAGGGCAAACATAAATTCAACCTCAAGACCTAGGACTTGGAATAAATCCTCCACGGACTTCGTGCTTTTGTGCGCGTACTTCTTCATGAATAGGAGATATTCGCGGTGCTCATTAGAATTCAAGGTGGACACTCGAGGAACATCTAGGGGCGGTCCAAGATCCACAAGTAAAGCGCACAGCGCGTCCCATGCCCGTTTTCCGGTAATTGCAGATGTATCACCGTCGACGGACGGCTTGGAGAGACTTAATAGCTCCTTCCCAATCTTGTCGGCGTGCTTGTGGAAGAACCGATGAAGTACAGCAACATCTGTGTCGTCTGATGTAGTACCAAGCCAGAGATCCCCGTCGCTTTCCACGTTGGCATTTTTCTGCAAATACCGACATCAGGTCCACATGTTGAAATAAAGTAGAATTGCGTCTTACATGCATCTCCGATAAAAATCTCGTTACGTTGGTGATATTACTCTCCAGGAACGGGTTGAAGATGGTCATGAATGCTTCCTTTCCGAAAAACAGATTATTCGCCAAGTTCTGAATAATTTTGGCGATAACCATCAATCCCCGACGAAGAGTGGCACTATTCTCTCCTTTAGGAGTTGCGATATCAATATTTTCTGGGGTAACAACCGCAGGCGAGATAAATCTAGCACGAGGTCAGAACCACAGATAGCAAGTAAAATTATGAATATGTAGCTTACCTCAAAAAAATGAAGGCCCCCATTGCGGCATACTTGGAGTCAGGCCACACTTCCGAGCTAATACGAGAGCTTAGTCTCTATATCCAGGAAGAAAATGAAAAGTACGTACACCACCTTGGCAATGTGTGCACAAATTTCGCGGAACATCCTAAGGCGAAATTCATCAACATACCCCAAATCATACAATATATATTTTCTTACCCCGGCAAGATTGGAAGGGAAGATGCCATCAGTTGGAGGAATTTCGTCGCCACAAATTCTACATCCTCTTTATTCCTCTGTATGTCGTCAGTTGCTACTCTGGTTGGGTCTACTTCGTAGCTTGTCCCAGGGGGCATATTGGCCATTGTATCGATTAAAGGTTGTACAAGGCTTCGCAGGTAGTTATAACCATGCAGCCTTGCAAATGCAGAAAGGAATCTGGTATATGTGGAGTTGCTACGGAACAAACCAGCCTCGTTAGCTGTGATAACATTAGCGTCGATTCTTGAAAAGATAAACAAAGGACACCCGTACGCGTTTGTTCCACTTCCCTTTCTATCATCATCCGGATTAACGCCATGAGAGATTGACGGGAATCAAAGATATTCAAAAGGACGGAAACGATCATTTCCACCTCTCCGGGAGGGCATATCTCACAGATAGCCATGGCAAGGACCATCTGCTTCATTCTTAGGAAATTTCGAGAATGTAAAATTGAAAATTTTCTTACGTCGGAGCCCCTGACTAACTGAAAAAATTTAGTCAAGACGGCGGTATAGCGTCAGAGAAGCGAAGCACGTACATCACAGAGCGCACTGTATCGGGACTTCACCACAGATTTGTCTTCAGGGTCAAATACTGTTCCCTGTCCTATAACACGGGCAAAAACATGCGCAAATATCATCCTTTTGCGATTATCTTTGTCATAGGCCAAAGGTAGGCATTGCTTAAAGCCACTCTCGCTATTAGCAGTCACCAGATGAGTCAGGCCCGTGATCACCAGCTCTCGAAGTTCAGCTTCTTTCTGAGATACACGAATTTTCTGGGACCGTCGTAAGTTTTTCTGCTCCTTTTAACGATGAAACCGCCTCACCTGATGAATGGATCCGGCCTCTGACAAACTGTCGGTATACTGAGACATGTGTTAAAAAGATTATCGCAGTGTTGCAGAGGAAAGGACTCACACCGTAGTCGGGTGATGCTTCGATGCTCTTCAACAAGGCACTGGAGTACTTGTTAAATAGCCTTGAGACATGGATAGACTCGTCTCCGGTGTTGGCCTGCTGGTCGCTTTGGCGAAGTTGCAACCTGTCCAGCAGTTTCACTGATGCTCGAAGACATGCCATGTTTAGGTCATTTGTGGATTGGGTGGGCACATAGTCGTTGTTCATCTGATAGGATTGTTAGCACATGCTGAGACGAATAAAAAGGGCGGGCACCATTGGTAAAGTCATCCATTGAAGCACATAGTCCAGAATTTCATGACGTGCAGGACTGTCTCTTCGAATGTTTAAGTTATCTTGTCGGCTACAAATAGACTCGCACAAAACACAGAATTTGATTCTTATCCTGTGAAGGGATGGTCCTTCGCAACCTCCGATGAATGATGCGAGAGTTACCATTGTTGCGCTCATGTCTACGCTCATCACGTCTTCAATGCCAACAGTTGGGTTCTCAGCGATGAGTTTCAAGATTGTAATAACCTAGAAGTCGAGATGATGTCAATGGATGCTTTACATGGATATCAAAACACCATTACCTGCTCCAGAACAAGTGCGAATCCTTCAATATCGTTTGATTGCGAATTCTCCTTCAATAAGCGGACGGTTCTGGTATCATAATGATCAGTTTGTAAGACCATTGAATTACACAAAAGCTTACTCCTCCAGATTTCTGATCAAGCGACTGTAAAGTTTCGGACTCAGCTCAGAACCAAGCGCATCTCTGACAAGATCCCTGGTTTGGATATCAGGGACAGTCAGGAGGTTGATCAGGTCACCGATGAAGGTTTCAATGAGGGGAACAGGGTTTTGCACAACACGCATTTGGTCGGGAAGCAGTTTAGACGGGACAATACGAGACAAAGCCGTCAAATCAGGATTGTCCTGCATGCAAGATCCACTGAGAGCGGCCAAAAACATGGTGAGATTCTGCCATTGGAACCGGATTTCCTGCACAGATAAAGTTAGGATGGATTTTGTTTTTACAAGACAGAATAGCGTGGATTTTACCTGCTGGGAGAGGGGAATGCTGGTACGCATGGTGTCGGTGCCATCCGCGGCCATGTCTTCGATAAAGTTGGTGATTGACTCGTTGAGGGCACGCCACCTCCAGTAACATTCTTCCCACACGACAATGTGTATACCTGCAGAAAAAGACAGCATGCGTATTAGTTTCCTGATTCTCTTCTGATGCCCAAGTCGGCCTTTAAGAAAATAGAGTGAGCAAGCTTGTGTACAGAATAACGTCTCAAAATGACAAACCGACTACTGTGATGCGCGGATCCCCAAGTTGCTCGTAAACTGGATTTCTCTTCGATCGATCCTCATCCGAGATGCTATCGTTCGCTGGCGCGTTTGGTTGCCTTTCTGCATGAGACAAAAGCCGAAGTCCTTTTGCAGCAAGCTGAGATATGCCATTGTCAGCTGAGGTGAGAGCAACAAGAAACGCGATCTCCATTAAAGCAAATCCCGGAATGCGATTCGGGTCACTTTGCACGTCCTTAACATGCGGGAGCTGGATAAATGCTGTTAAAATATGCTCATGAACGAAATAGAAGGAAACACATACCTCGATTTTTGCCACATATACTTCCATAACCTGATGGGCAATAGATATCCAAAGCCGCTGCGCCTCAATATCTGTCCTTGTTGTGAGTAAATTGGCCACAACGCTGATCAAGGTCCTCGGAAGAGCAGATTTGACAATCTCCGTCATAATATTATACGCTGGATCTGTCGACTCAGTTAAAAATGTGAGCTCCGAAACTTTGCGCATTGTGCTGGAAGTACTGATTTTAACTGATATGTCGATAGGGGCTTCCCATAATTTGACGGCAGAGGCAACCCAGTTGTCGACATCGTCACGCGTTTCGATCCCCTTAATAAAGAAAAGAGCCGTAGAGCGCCATAAAGAGAGTATTCCAAGGATGAGTACTTCTCTATCGGAAAGTGGTTCAGGATATACGCGACGCGCTCTGGGACGGGTGGCTGCACGCTTGGTGTTCCCGTACTGGTCAATTTCGAGGCGCCGCATGCCCGCGCTCTTGATATCGAAGATCAGAACAATGCCTAAATACAGTGCGATAGAGATACATACTCTGAGGATATCCCGACTTCTTGGAGCAATCGTGATAGCAAGTCGTTCAAATGGCTTTTGCCAACTGAACCTTGGGGCATCCTGCACCAAGGTAAGACAGGCACGAATGGCGCAAGTCTTCACGGGATCAGAGCGCTCAGGTTCCATACATTGTTGGAATAGGGTGATAGCATCTTCATCCGGTAAGAAACGGTAGATAGCTACGAGGGCATCGGCATATAGGGCCACGTCGATGTCTTCGTGGCAGTCCCAGAATGGCTTCCTGTTTGGACCCCAGTTATATAGAGAGCCCTGATAAAAGTATCAGATCAATGAAACTCGGAGGGATAGTCAAAACTAACCTTGATTTCGTGAGCAATATCAGAAGCGACAAGTCTCAACGGGACTTCTCCTTCAGGGCTTACATATGCTGCGGCTCTGCACATATCCACAGCACAGGCCAAAGCAACCTCGGACAGTCTCGAGTACGTCGAATTAACCTGTCTCAAGACTGTGTCGTTGAAGCGCAGCTCCTGATGGAATCAACGCGTCAACTACTAGAAGTGATGAAACGAGAAGAGTGCCAAACCTTCCGTCCTTTCATGTTACCCGACCCGTGATGTAGATCAGCAGAGATCCTATCTACGGTAATACAATTGAGGATGGAAAGCGTGGGCCAGAAAATCTTTTCACTGGCATTGGGAATCATAGAGTACAATAGGTCGAAGACGCGTTCAGGCGCCCCTTCAGTACGCCCCCTGTTCCGGATAGCATCATTAAATTCCTCGGGGAAGATGTCGATCCAATTCCATACGGCAGCGCGAAGATGAACTGCTATGGCGACTTGAGCCTCCCGACGCATGTTGACAAGAAGAGACGATAACTCTGTATGTAAGATGTGAGCGTGAAAGATGATAATGGAAAGAGGACAAACACCAACGATTTAGTAGTAAGACCAGCCTATGCCTATCTAGAACACTATGCGACATCAATTGCAGGTCAACAATGTCGGGAGTGACTTCTGGGTGTTTTGCCAAAAACCCGATCTTTGTCGAGAGGCGGTCCAACACAATATTCCAATTCGAGGCTGAAATATGAAATATGATGCGGCCAACATGCTTCGCGATCAGGTTGTTGACCGACAAAGATGACTTTACAAGCGACATATGGGTTTTTTCGTATGATGTATTGGTAGCAGCGATGTGAAATGTCGACTTGATGCTCATTTTACTAGACTTGACGGAGTTGGAGGATGGTTGTGAACGAAGACGTAATTCTTGAGTAGTATGTACAGGCCTTGTTTGTTCTCCACCTGGAAGATTAACGTTATCCTCGAAGTCGCGAAAAGAAATATCAGTGGATCGAGACTGTAGCATCAAGGGCACCTCAGAAGAAGATGTTTGCCTCATAAAAAGGACCATGACACTGAGTACATATTTAACACAGGCATCATCGAGGGGCGGGGGTTCTTGCCAAGACGAACTTGCTGTTGAATGAACAGATGGGGCTGGTTGTTTACTTCTCTTGCCGCCAGGACTAGCAGTAGTGTCGGGAGCATGGTCATCGCTCATAGTCGCGGCAGACTGAGGACTCTTCCAACGAGATGCCATTGTCATGGATAGGACTTTGAGTATAAACAGCTGGGACTGAAGGACATCGATAGCCAAGTGACCCGTATGAGAATCAGATTGCTATTAGGAAAAGTGAGTAGGCAGGAGAGTGTGATGGTGCACGTCGCTCACCTTTGCCAATCGGTCTAAAAGTTCGCTCAGAGCCCATGCTATCATATCCAGAGAGTCTTTCGATAGTTCAACTAGAGTTTCGATGGCCTGTTGCGTGGGTTGGTCGGACTCGACGCGATCTAATGAGAGGCCGGAATTGCATGGCAGCTACACGTTTCAAAATAAAAGGAAGATTATGAGGAAAGACGTTGAGAGAAAAAAAAAACAGTTGATATGAGATACAAAACGCACCTTGTTTTTCAATCTATTGACAAGAACCTGCACGATCTTTTGTTGAGGTGTTGCAGATGCACCCAGTGTTTGGAACGAGTGATGGTGCTGGGTTGCTATTGGGGAAGCAATAAATGCATGATGTGATTCTGTTGCCCGATGAACGAGAATGGAGCTTGCGTTTGGAGTATTGGTGTTGGAGGGACCAACTGAAGCTGATGGGCGTCGTGGCATGATATGCCACTGCTTAGGAGTAGTAGCCACTGGGTGGATGTGGTACTGGCCCTCGTCTTCGAATCAACCTAACGACCCCTACACGGCTTTGAAAGTGGAACGAGTGTTCTTGATGAAGTGCGTTTTCTATGAGGTGAGTGGCTGCCCGTGTTTCCTTCTTTTTGTATTTTAGACGTTATATGGGCAAACAACGCGAAAGTTGATGCCAGTTGTTCAATCTGAGCCCTGCGTATCACAACCAGAAGGAATGAAAATAAGATATGAGCTTGTTAATAGTATAGATTAAGCCTTATAGCTTTGAAGGACAAGACTAAAATCTTTAGAGAATGAGGGAAGGTGAAGAACAAGAAACTAAGTCAAGTTTACAGGACAGTAATACCCCAACTGCCTACATCGCTGACATAATCTTGATCTGTATCTGTTGCCCTGCTTCATTTGACATCAGGATACCCTTGTATTAATCGCGACCCTTCTCCGAATCATCCTATTTATTCGTCGCTGGTTTGGATGACCTTCCGAGACAAGTGTGATTTCACTCAACGTTACGACGTATACACTCGGTGCATATGTATAACTCCCAATTCAGAATTGTCAATCGAACAAAATCAAAATACGGACAAGGCACCGTAAATGGTAATAAGATGTTCGGTCCGTCGCTGTACCAAAATTGCCACACGCTCGATTAGCATGCTGATTCAAGTAGGGTCAACCTTAACTGCCAACAGCCAGTCTACCGAAGTACCTTCAAGCTCGGGTTACCTACAATGTGGGCGCGCGATGATAGTCACACAGGCGTAAATCCACATGCAACAACTCCAATGTTGACTCAACTACTAGTATTTATATAGACCCAATTTATTTCAGCTGAGAAGCCCCAAAGAAACACATTGTGCACTGCGCAGTTATGTACTGTTTCTATTCATCTACAGCAACCACCACATCAATGACAGTACTCATAGTTAACACGACGGGCAAAGCGAGGTCTGTTTTCACGCGTCCACGGGTTGTCTTGTCCCACGTCCGGGGCATGTCTTGTTTTCGTATTCAAACCCAGCTGATGAACTGCTGGGTTTGTTTCCGGATTTGTAGAGTAGTTCGCTTCATAAGTGCATCGAAATCGAACCAGTTTGAACTAGAGCTCACTCCATGATTAAGCTGTAAATTGTCAAAATGGCGAGGGGTGTTAAGGTTTCAAAAATGGTGTCAAGATAGAATAGAAAATGCATGTTATGCAACAGTAAAATGGTAGGATAAAAAGCAGTTAAACACGAATATGAACAGGGGAATAAAACCCAAATAAATGTTGAAAAAAAGCTATAGGACTATACCACAGGATTAGACATGAGTGCCGAAATACCTAGCATCGTGCCAGAGTCGTTGAAGACCAGCAAAATGTAATCTAGCCAGCGCGATCTGGGTCTGTCGGAAAAAGCAACAGGGAGGGTATGCAAAAACGCGTCCCAAGAGCCACCTTCGTCTCCAACGTTTTTGGACGACCGTACTTATCAACTCCTGGAATTTCTTGAAAAAGACTGTCGCTTCTGATGCAATAGTCGTTCGCGTAGCCCGACTTCGCTCCTAAATCCCGGTTTAAGTGACGCGAACAGACGAACACCTCACACGCAGCTTCCTGTACCCCAATAACGATCATAGGATGCCACTCCTCGTTGCGATCGTCTCTTTGGGCCCAGTTATCGTTCTGAAAAAGTAAAGTGAAAAATGAGCTTGATATCATCTGTGGGATGTACAGGGTGTATACCAGTATGTAATTGTTGTTTTTGTCTGTTCTGATCTGTTATTAATTATTGTAGGTAAAGGGACGCAGAACTCACGCGAGTCATGGTGGCCTCCTCAAAGTCTCTGGCAAAAACCTAATGCGTGCGGCTGAATGTGGGATATTGGTCTGTTAGAATATTTTTCTATCGTCTACCAGTTCCCGAGTCGTCTCTATTCTTGTCTCCTTATTGTTCCATCTATCTTTACTTGTAACCGGGAACTTCTTCATACCCACATTATGCATCATCCCTTATACCAAAGTATTGGTATCGTTTCAGCTATATTTACCTAGCTACTCTACATGTATATAAGCAGTCGAGTAGCACCTCAATTCTACAGTGTTTTCTCTCTTTTCTTTACCTCTGCTTAAGGACTCAACACTCAGTCCTTTCTTCTTTATCGTTCACCAAGGTTCCTCTCCACAGTTGCGACTGTTGGAGTTCACTATCGCCTTAGCCTTATTCTTTTAGGTTATGGGCCCTGACGCCCGCTCATAGGAACCCTGTATTGCTGCCCGCACTTTGCTAGTGCATGCCCAAGTACATCAATCGCTTTCAACCACCTTACGCTGTTGCCAGCACAGTACCAACAACAAATACCAGACTTACAACTTATCAACATCTTCGACAAATCGGATCAGAGCACTACAACGAAGAAGACTTTTACTATTGGTCATCCGACGAAGGCATCTTTGCTTTCAACCGTTATCAAATCAACACAGACGAGTGGGAGGAATTTTCGAACGCCTCCACTACTGATCTTCACGGCTGGGAAGCCAAACTTGACTGGGGCACCACCAGGGACACATCATTACCACCAACACCACCACTGGTTATCAATCCAGAATTAGTTCCCCTACCTGACAGTGACACCGAATCAGATTCATCAGATTCTTCAGCCTCATCAAACTCCACCACTGCATCTATCCAAAATTGGTTTGATCTACGCTATCGAGGATACAAAACCTGGGAAATGTCTGTCTCCAAGGAATTCGACTCTGTTCCCCTTCTCAACGTCAACACCACCAACTATTGTGTTTGGTGTGCGCGTGTCGAGAACGCTGCCAAAGCTTGCAAGGGAACTATTTTCCTTACCCGAGAAGGAAACTTCACCTCATCTGCCACGAATACAACTGTCGATTCCCAGGAGGATCACGATGGCATTTATAATGCCATCACCCAGAAGCTCCCAGACGCTCTTTTTACTCGCTACAACAGCCTCAATAGCGTGTTCAAACTCCTAACTGCTCTCAAGCAGGACTATGGTACTAGTGTTGCTGCCACTGAAGCCTGGACTGAGGAGAAACTATTCTCCATCAAATGCACTGACGACAAAAAGGTCCGAAGTCACATCAACAAACTCGCCGATCTCAAGAATACTCTTGGCGAAATGGGGATTACTATATCCGATCGCTCTTACATAAACGCCATCACCACTTCCATTCCCAAATCATACCAGCCAATCATCACTGCCATGCAGAGCGCTATTGCCGCTACGAACTTGGCAAATCCATCTGCTACCCCTGTCGTTATCACGCCCAACCAAATCATTGCTGCTGTTCTAAATGAGGCTGATTCTCACACTCTTAACACCAGCACTCATGCCTCTGGTTCTTCAGCCAACTCGGCTCAACAGAACAACAACTTTGGTCGTGGCAGAGGCAGGGGGAGGGGACGTGGAAGAGGCTTTAGAGGTCGAGGTCGAGGAGGTTTTGTGCGCAACAATCAGCAACAAAACAACAATAACAGCTCCTCAAACGATGACAACATCACTTGCTTCAAATGTGGTGGGAAAGGTCACCGCTCTCCAGAATGCCCATCAAAGAAACGCACTTACTCAGCAAACGAGACGTCGACGAAGCAGCCTGACCCAAAAGGCAAGGACAAGGACCCTTCTCAGGGACGCCCTAATGGTAACAACTCCAAGGGCTCATCTCAGTCCAACTTCGCTCAAGTTGAAGAAGCTTGGTCAGCTACTTCTCTCTATCCTGTCAACTCTCTCATCCCTTCTTTCTTCCCATCTATTGATGAGGATTATGCCCTTGTTTCCAAGGACATAGGCATTCCTTTTGAATCAAACTCCACGGAATCCCACAAGAAGGCTGTCATCGATATTTTTGACTCTGGAGCTTCCACACACATGACCCCTCATCTCGATTGACTCTCTAACTTGGAAGAAATCCCTAGGCACCCTATTCGAGCTGCAAATTCCCAAACATTCAATGCCACAGCAATGGGTACTCTCACCATCGAACTTCCAGCTGCCAATGGTGGCAAAACCCTTGTTCTCCACCGTGTGCTTTATGCACCTGCTATGTCTTCCACCCTCATCTCTTTAGGTCGTCTCGACGACGCTGGATGGTTCTGGACTGGTGGAGGAAACAAACTTGTCATTCGAAACGCAGCTGATGAAGTCATTGCTACTATTCCCAAAACCAACGGCACTTATCGCATTGACCATACTGGATCTGACATCGCTTTCTCTGCTTCTGTCAACATTATTTCTGTCTCTCTCTCTGAGCTCCATCGTCTCCTTGGTCACGTAAACTTCGCCTACATAAAACAGATGATCAAATCGAACTCTCTCAAAGGCTACAAACTCACTTCAGATCCTAACACCAACATACCAACCTGTATTCCTTGTGCAAAAGGAAAGATGACTCGTGCCATCATTCACAAGGAAAGGATCTCACCTCTGGCAACTAACTTTGGCGACCATTTTCACATCGACATCTGGGGACCAGCTTCTACTCAAACCATATCCCACATGCAATATGCCCTCACCATCCTTGACGATGCTACGAGCTGGCTCGAGATGCCGCTCATGCGCTCCAAGTCTGATGCTTTCGCTACCTTCTCCCACGTCATCACTCAACATGAGACGCAGCACAACATCAACTTCAAGGTTTTCCAATCGGATTGTGACGGTTCTTTTCTCTCCGACGAGTTCAAGTCGTGGATCTCCAGCAAGGGAGCTATTTTTAAGCTCACCACCCACGACACTCCACAGCACAATGGCCGAGCTGAACGTGTTCACAGGACTATTCTTAACATGGTCCGTGTTTTTCTCATCGACTCTGGTCTACCCACATGGTTATGGGGAGAAGCAATGCGCCACGCCGTCCTCATTCATAATCTTACCTACAAGAAGAGGATTGGTAAATCTCCTTACGAGGCACACAGTGGTCTCATCCCCGACGTCTCTCGACTTCACCCTTGGGGAGCCCCTGTCGTTTCTCAGGTCACTTACTCATCGAAACTCTCTACTCGTGGCGACACTGCTCATTGGGTCGGTTTCGACCCCTCCTCAAATGGCGACCGCATTTATTGGCCTTCTCAACGCAAAATTACCACCGAGCGCAACTTCGAATTTATCATCCAGTCTCCCATCATTGAAGGGGAGCGTGTGTATCCAGATGTTCCAGAATTATCTGTTGAACCAAATTTAGATTCACCACCAACTTCTCCTTCTCAAGATCCTATCGATCTTCCCATCCCAACATCTGTTGACAATGACGCTCGACCGGATTCTCCCACAGCTGACGCCGACTCTGAACCTATCAATCCACTTCTTGCAACTGGCAAACGTATCCGCAAACCAACATCTCGGTATCCACAATCTTTATACGATGGTTTTGCTTCACTTTTCCCCAACGATCCCTACCTTCCTATCTTTCTTGAGGCCTTCACTTCTGAAGCGCTTGCCCTCGATCCTCGCACTGTCCAAGAGGCTATGAACTCTCCCAACAAAGACAAATGGTTAACTGCCATGAGGGAAGAGATTCTCCGCCTCACATCTCGCGACTCTTGGGACTTCGTCGACGCACCCGACAATACCAACATAGTAGGATCGAAGTGGGTCTTTCGCACCAAACGAGATGCTCAAGGAAACGTTACTGGCTACCGTGCACGTCTTGTCGCTCAAGGCTACACCCAGGTCGATGGAGTCGACTACTACTCCGACGACACCTATGCGTCAGTATGCAAACTCCCATCCGCAAGGATGATTTTGGCTTACGCTGCTGCAAAGAACTGGGAAATAGAATCCATGGACGTCAAATCGGCTTACCTATATGGCAAACTCTCTCCTGACGAAGAAATCTACATGCGACCTCCTCCTCTTTACAATCTCGAAGGATTCAAACCTGGCCAAGTACTCAAACTCAAAGTCTCCATTTATGGACTCAAGCAATCTGGCAAACGCTGGTACGAGGTACTACGCTCCATTCTCAAGGACTTTCAACTCGAACGCTGCGAACATGACCATGCAGTCTTTGTGCGCCATCATCCTGATGGTGAAACCTCCATCATCTTTGTCCACGTCGATGACATGTCCCTTATCACCTCCAACTCCAGCAAAATGCGCATCCTTAAACGTCTCATCAAATCCAAGCTTGAAGTTACCGACATGGGACCTATCTCTTGGTTTCTTGGCATAGAAGTCAAGCGTGATCGCTCACATGGCACCATCGCTCTTTCGCAACGCGCTTACTTGGAACAAATCATCGCTCGTTATGGTTTCGCCGACGCCAAGCCTTCTGCTACACCTATGGACCCTAATGTCACCTTATCCAAGGATCAGGGACCCACCAACACTCAAGGCATCGCTGAAATGCGAAACAAGCCCTATGCTGAGGCATTAGGCGCTCTCCAATATGCTTCTGTTGCCACTCGTCCTGACATCACCTTCGCCTGTTCTCAACTTGCCCAATTCCTCCAGAACCCTGGAATCGCCCACTGGACCGCTCTCAAGCGTGTCTATCAGTATCTGAAGGGCACTAAGGATCTTTGGCTCATCTTAGGTCATCAACATGATGAACCTCTCACTGGTTATTCCGATTCCGATGGCAGTTCCACTGAAGGCCGTCGCCCCATCTCCGGCTATGTCTTCCTCCTTCATGGCGGCGCCATTTCATGGTCTTCCAAGCGACAACCTCTCATCACTCTTTCCACTACCGAATCTGAATATGTCGCTCTCACTCATGCTGCCAAGGAAGCTGTCTGGCTTCGTGCTCTTTCAAAAGAACTCTTTGGCTCCGAACCATCTATCCCTATATTTTCCGACAACCAGGGAGCCATCGCACTTGCCAAGGACGATCGCTATCATGCTCGCACCAAACATATCGACATTCGCTTCCATTTTATTCGCTATACTATCGAGGAGGGTAAAATTCTTTTGACTTACTGTCCTACTGAAGATATGACTGCCGATGTTCTTACCAAGGCCCTTCCTTCCATGAAACACAAACATTTCGCTTCTTCTATGGGTCTTCATTTGATTGCTTAGATGAGTTTCTATTATCGCTTATTTTATCTCGTCCCTCGTCTATGCTTTCTTTCTTTATTTTCTATTTTGCAAACACGTCGTTTACTACACTTCCATGTTTGAAGGGGAGTGTTAGAATATTTTTCTATCGTCTACCAGTTCCCGAGTCGTCTCTATTCTTGTCTCCTTATTGTTCCATCTATCTTTACTTGTAACCGGGAACTTCTTCATACCCACATTATGCATCATCCCTTATACCAAAGTATTGGTATCGTTTCAGCTATATTTACCTAGCTACTCTACATGTATATAAGCAGTCGAGTAGCACCTCAATTCTACAGTGTTTTCTCTCTTTTCTTTACCTCTGCTTAAGGACTCAACACTCAGTCCTTTCTTCTTTATCGTTCACCAAGGTTCCTCTCCACAGTTGCGACTGTTGGAGTTCACTATCGCCTTAGCCTTATTCTTTTATGGTCCGAAGCCAATGAAGTGTGGTACCAAACCCGGAAAAGGGATGTTGAATTAGGGAATGCTCTTCCACTGAGCTCCACGCAGTGGCGGTCAATGTTGCGAGCAGGCCCAGATTCACAGTGCCGTACCATCCGAAAGACAACCACATTTTTTGCGTCCGAGTATTTCCATTAAACATTGCATTGCTTTTATAAAAATTTTATTATGTTTCGCAATTTTTGTAGCATTTAATATTGCCTCCGTTTTCTCTAGCGTGCTTTCTCTGCATCATTGTCCTGTATCCTGCAATTATCTTGTCATTCTCAGCATTTATCATGATCATGTACTATCTACTTAATGGACATCTAATCATATAATCGTCAACTATTCAGATAACGTCTAACTCAAAAATGGTTCAAATTGATTTTCAGTGGATGAACCAGAGCCGAACAAACCATTGCATGAATTCAGACTGGTTCATCAGCTGAGTTTAAATGCAAAACAAGACATCGCACAGACGCGGAACGGACAAGCCTCGGACGTGTGAAAACAGACTTCACTTTGCCCGTAGTGTAAATATTGGTGAAATGCTATCGCGGCCAATACGAGAATCCGTAGATATTACGTTCGAAGCACTTCGAGCGCATCGACGGCAGAAAAACCTAGTCAGCAATTAGAAAGCAGACATGGGTTTCGCAAAATTAGTGTAATAAGTCTTGATTGTGCAACGCTTACAATCCGTTATGCCATACAAGCGCCCATCATCAATGCGAGTTCAGCCAAAATCAGTTGAGGGTTGATGAACATATGTATACACATTTAAAGCTGGTAATTGGATGAGATAATGTTACATTACATGTCGCTTATTGTTTTGTTGCACGCAAGCTGTTAAACCAGATTCGAAGGGTACTCGAACTGCTCTAACCCCACGAAACTTTCTTTGATGCTCCTTGCGCTCACAAACCTGTAGAAAATAGACACGCTACCAGCTTTGTCGTTCGTTCCACTGGCTCTTGCCCCTCCGAATGGCTGTTGTCCCACAACAGCGCCAGTGCACTTTTCGTTGTAATACACATTTCCAGCTGCATTTCGCAGGCGGTTCGTGGCTTTGATTAAGGCACTTCGATCACGGGAGAAGCTAATGTAATTCGTAAACAGTCAGTTCCGGAAGATCCTCGAATGGTGATGCACTTACATTGCGCCAGTTAGCGCATACTCCGTCGTGCTGTCGATAAGGTCGAGAGTCTTGTCGAAGTCCTCATCTTCAAACACATAAACCTTATGCAGAAAAACTGTGTAAGTATTCAACAGTAAGTCGAAGACAAGATTTGAGCTAACCGTAATGACAGGGCCAAATATTTCGTCCACCATTGTTACGGACTTGGGATCCTTGGTAAGAATAACAGTGGGTTGGATGAAGTAGCCGGTGGTGTCATCGCCCGATCCTCCGATTAAGACCTCACCCCCTGCGTCTTTAGCTTTCTTGATGTAACCAAGGATCTTGTCGTAAGCTGGACGTCCACTGTGATTTTATCAAATTTGATGTTATCAATTTAATGCAATATAAGTCGCATGAAATGCCACACATACATGACTGGGCCCATGAAGTTTGACCAGTCGAGGGGCGATCCGACCTTGATGTTTGCAATTTCGTTCAACAGCTGCTCTTTGAACCCACCCTTCCAGAGGGAAGATGATACGTAAAGCCGGGAAAGGGCGGAGCATTTCTGTCCTAAATAAAGGGTCAAAAAAACAACAAAGAAAAAAGACAGAAAGATCTGGACTGACCTTGATACTCAAATGCTCCTCGCACACTCTGAAGGACAGCATTTTTAATCTCTGCAGACTTGTGAATAACGTGGAAGTTCTTTCCACCAGTTTCTCCAACTATGCGAGGGTATCCCCTGTACTTGTCAAGATTCATAGCAATATCCTTCCAGAGCTTTTTGAACACGAAGGTGCTGCCTGTAAAGTGAAGGGCGGAGAAACTGGGGTGATTAATGGCCTGCGAGACTACCTCAGGAGGTGGTCCAGGAACAAACTGAATCACGCCTGCTGGAACACCAGCTTCAGCGAGGATTTGGTAAATAATATAGTTGGAATATGTAGCAGCTGGTGATGGTTTCCAAACGACTACATTGCCAACAAGCGCAGGAACTGTAACACAGCTTCAGCACATCCGTTATGGTTTGTAGACAAGGAATCACATACCTCCAGGAAGATTTCCTCCAATAGCAGTGAAGTTGAACGGCGAAACAGCCAGTACAAAACCCTCCAAAGCGCGGTATTCGACGCGACTATCGCTTATCAATAGGCGAGAATCTCAACGGAGCGAATGATCACATACTTCCAAGCTCCAGGACTGTTCTTAGCGGGCTGTTGAGAGTAGAGTTCCTCTACAAACTTGACGCCAAAACGAAAGAAGTCGCTGAGCTGTAAAACTTTTGAGAACCCTTATCTCTAGAATTTGTTGAAGAGCAGAAATATCGATATCTACCTCAGCGGCCGCATCAATCTCTGCTTGCCAAGCGTTTTTCCCCTGTCCCAACATCGTGGCAGCCATAAGCTTGTACCGATACTTTCCACTAACAAGATCTGCAGCCTTCAAAAATATAGCAGCACGATCGTTCCACGGCATGCCTTCCCATTCCGATTTTGCGGCCAACGCTCCTTCAATGGCATTTGCTACAGTCGCATCATCTGCTTCATGGTATGTGCATAGTTGGCGAGCGTGGTTGTGAGGCATCAGCTGTTTTGCGATCAACCCTGTCTTGACCTATGGAGGTGGAGGATCCCGAATATGACATCAAGATCTGAAGCTCGACCTGCAATACACCGATTTACATACCTCGACGCCATTGACAATGCATGGTACTTCGAATGGTGCCGCTTGTTCCATCTCGTTGAGGGCGGCCATGAGGGCTTGCCTCTCTGGAGAGCCCAAGGCATACGATTTCTACGGGCGATGAACAACCGTCTGGAATCTGTTGAACAAGTCCTCACCATGGGTTCATTGTCAATAGCTGGAACCTTGAATGTTGCAAGCTGAGGGTTTGCGAGAGCCATAGCGATGTTAATAGTTAAAGAGATAGAGTAAGATTTCAACAAGATGCCTTAAATCCAATCACAGGGGGGTAGAATGGAAATGATTGGAGTCATGGTGGTGATTGGGTGTTTTGAAATAGCTCACGACTGATCGGAAGGATCTTCTGTCGATTCGGATAGCATTCAAAAAATGTGTGCATAAAATTCTTTCGCCATGCATTAGCTACTTTTAAGCTCATCAAGGTTGGTGGTGTAGAATGCGAATTATGACTATGTATGTGACTGTAACAGAGGTTTCATAAAATCATTACAAGTAATAACTAAGTGCTAGTACTACTTTGAAGTATTCTACATAATAATGCGGACAAAGTGATAAGAGATAGATATGTAACAGGCAGATAAATTACGATAAATATGTCCGCGTGGTGCATGTAGTAGTGTTACAGAAGAGTCGACCAAAGCGTCCAAAAATGAAACTATATGCCAAGGATTGCAAGAAATAGGTTGGGATGTAGAGCGAGGACAAATGGATTCATGATAATGGCAGTTCGTCGATCTTTTTCTTCAGCTGCATTAATACCTCCCAGGAATGCACGATGCTCTCAGAGCAACCCGAACACCCAGACCTCTCCACTGCCTGAAACAGGAACTTTGACCCGAAGATAATATCTGTTGCAGGCCGTTCATCCATTTCATCCCTAGCCATGGCTTCGAACATCTTCCACCACATTGGGGGATCGTGCATATTTGATACGGAGTTGTTGCACTGCATGCATGTTACACCATCAGGGCATTTGAAAAGCTTTGCTGCAGCGATGGCTCGGCGATGATGAAGGTGGAGAAGGTGGTGGTAGTCAAAAGCGCTGATGTACCGGAGATCATCATTTGGCGGTCCTTCTAAAAGATTTAATTTGAACGTCTCTTTTGCTGCCGCCTCCATTTCATCCTCCAACTCATGCATAGATGCGATTGCGTAAACGTGAATCGCATGCTTGTGCAGGAATCGTGGTGTCTTCAGAAGCGTTCGGAGGATAAGGATTGCATGCGTGAAGTCATACTTGATCGCTGCTCCCAGGGCAGAGGACAGTTCTTCCATTGTATCAACGTCAACTGGATCGTCGGGGCCATAGACTAGGTTCAACAGTATCTCCATAACGCGACTGGATTCCGAAACAGGGATAACAGGCAGCCCATCAGAGTGAAGGGATGACTGTGGTAAGGTGAACATGTCCCCAAAAAAGGGCGACGCGCTGGCTAACACGGTACTGTGCAAATAAAATTCAGTTGGATTGTCGGTCTCGCTGGTGAGAATAACGACATCTGGGTCGTGAACATCGTAGTAGGAGGCGTTTGAAAAGGTCATCGTTTAGGAGGGAAAACGTGTGGGATAGTAATGGAATGCGAGTTGGTGAAACAAGGGTACTATATATAAGGAACACTGAACCGGACTCAACAAATATGCCTCACCATGACGCTTTTGGGGCCCACTGCACAGGATGAAGCAGGATCACAAAAATGGACGGTAGGCTGCGGGGAGAGGGGAATCAATACATACACCGATACAATAGTAGTGGCTAGTGACTGCTGCCCACAGTAAACAGGTAAGCTGTCTATAACAGGAAAGGACAGAATTGTTGGTTGACTGATACAGATTTGGGCGCTGACGGGTGAGGGCAAAGGCAGCACAGCTTACGCACGGCACCGACAAACTGGGCCTCGTTAGGGCACTTAGTGCCGCCCATCCCGTCGACTGGATCTATCCTCCAAGTGCCGATGGCTTCTGTCCTTTTCGCGTTCAGAAGTTCGATATTTATCTCGGTCTTGGTCCCGTTGGCGACGAGGAGACGACGAACGTGAACGGCGCCGGTCCTTATGGCGCTCTGATGAGCGGTCTCTATTTCTGTATTTATCCCTGCTGCGACTCCGTTTGCGTCGAGAACCTTTATCCGCCGAAACATCAAAAACCATTCCGTAGCCACCGGAATTCCGAGATCCTTCCTCATCAGCGCGGTAGCGCCTAGTCTCTGCCAAATCATCTCTACCACCGAATCCTGACACCTTGTTGGAGTTTCGAGATCCTTTGACGATGTCATTGGACCAATGAGTGTTCAACCGCGCCACTGATTGGGAGCTATAAAGCAAGGGCAAGTTTGTTAGCGTCTCAAGAACGTGCTCGAGTCTAGAATATTTCACTACTTACAAATCAACCCAAATGCGACGGTCATCTACAAGTACATTCTGCATTTTGAAGTAGGCCTGCATTTGATCGTCAGTGAAACCCAAGCGACAGTGAAGTGACGTGGCTTACTTGTTCTGCATCCTCCCGTTTATCGAACTCTATGAACGCATATTGCAGAGAGTCACCGGTTCGTTTATCGCGAATGACCTGACAACTCATTATGGTGCCAAACCGTGAAAATATTAGCTCTAAGTCCTCGTCTCTCGTCACTGGATTAAGTTTGCAAACAAACAGAACGTTTTCGGGAGGTCGAACGTTGGCGAACGGTAGATCACCAACCATTTCGAGCGTAAGTGCGGAGGCAGCAGCAGCCTTTTCGCGACGTATCTTCTCTTCCTCCTCCTCTGGCAGAGTTGCAAGTGGATCTTCATCTTCAGCGATGCGCGTAGAATTATCGGGGGGTCTCGTTGGTGAAGATGGTGGTCTAATAAGACCCGGTGGATCATCAAAAGGATCGTCTGTTTCCCAACAATCATTAGTTCAAGAGTGTTAGATTTACAAGTGCGGCGCGCACCCAGAATAATTACGTGTCGTATCCTGACGTCTTTGAAAGGTCGGCCGTCCTGGTCCACAAAAACCTCGTTTAGCTTGTCCAATGTTTCTAGACCTTCCACCACATGACCGAACACAGCATGTTTACCATCCAGGTAATCAATATTATCTGCAAGTGTGATAAAGAACTGGCTCCCGCATCCACCTTTCTGTCCTTCTAACGCTGGGGCTACAGCCATGGAAACTGTGCCCTTGCTATTGTGTTTCAATTTAGGTTGTATCTCAGGAGGAAAGTACCGAGGTATCGAAATTTCAGAGGATGATTGAGACGCGATATATGACCATATTGACTCCCCTCCAGTCCCTGTGGCTGTCGGATCACCTGTCTGCGCCAAAAAATCTTTTGAGACTGTCAAGGTGTCAATAATTTGTACAAAACTGATTGATAGAAACACACCATTGAAGAAGGCATTCAGATTGTAATAATATGCTTTGCATAACTTTAGAAAGTTTTCACAGGTTTTAGGACAATTATCAACTTCTAAGTCTATCACGATATCTCCAAGCGACGTCTCCAAAAGCACGGACATGGACAATACACCGAGAAAATGTCGATAGTAGTCCTCGTGTTGCCGTCAAATGGTTCTGGTTTGCGGATGGAATTGAAGGAGGGTGCTAATTTTGGAGCACGGTATGTCTATTTCCAGACTAAATGTATGTTATCTTGGAGCAAAGAAGGTAGAAGTTAAAGAGATGGAGTCAAGGTAGGAGTTGTTATTTACAATGTTCAATGTGGTCACCAGCGGAGTTTATAAAATACTCCCACGTTCTATCTTAAAGTTGTTTGCAGGCTCTGAACAGAGCGCTTTTGGTTTGTACCTTTCTGCTATGAAAGGATCACTCAACACATTCTTCACTGAAAGCGGACGCATGGCTTTTCAATTGCATCCCCAAAACTCCCTGCTTTAAGCTTCTGTCATCAGAATTTCCGTCATTCAATTAGCAACGTTTTAACTCTCCGAGGTTCAAGCATTCCTACTGCTTCCTGGACGAGTTACTATCAGTGGTGTACTAATCACTCGTGGTTCCGACTATTAGCCAAGACTGCACTTAACCTCGGAAAAGCTGTCGGAACATACTGACGACACTTTTGCAACTCACAATTTTGTTCGTCTGTGGTTACACTATGGTTTTCTTCGCGAATAGTGTCGACTTAGTAATGTCGACTTTGGCCATATAAAAAGAGGCTGAACTTGACTGTCTTTCTCCCTCATATCATATTTTCGCCAACATGAAGATCGCTAGTGCTCTTTTGGCCTCAGCCGCAGTTGCCAATGCTCATTTCACCATGCAGTATATCTGGAACAATGGGGTAAGGACGCACATCCCTTTGCTCTACCAGCGCTGTCTGACGAGACGTTGAATAGGCTGACCTAGGCCAAAACAAATACCTACGTGTCCCACCAAATAACAACCCAGTCACTGATGTCACCTCCAAAGACATGACCTGCAATGTGAACGGTCTTTCTGGGTCAGGTGTCTCAACTGCCACCATCAGTGCTGGTGCTACCATTACCTTTGAATGGCACCAGCACGCTCAACGCACAGGAGAGGACCCGATATCTGGAGGCCACAAGGGACCTGTACAAGTGTACATTGCCAAAGCTCCATCCAGTGCTGCTTCTTTCGATGGTCAGGGAACTGTGTGGACAAAGATCTACTCTTCCGGTCTCCTCAACCCAAGCTCCCAGCAGTGGGCCACTGATGTTGTCAATTCAAATGCAGGTTAGCCGACCCGTTACGTTTGATTTCACAAGGGCTCACAGATATCTTAATGCAGGTAAACACAGCGTCAAAATCCCATCGTCGCTGCCAGCTGGCGAGTACCTTCTCCGTGCTGAGATCGTGAGTGGTTGTCTTTCATATCTTGACGGTGGGAGAAAGCTCAGGAAATCTTGTAGATCGCCCTCCATGTTGCCTCCTCCTATCCTGGCGCTCAGTTCTACATCGGTACGTTATTCTTTCGATATTAACTCTATAGTCAAACTAATACTTGTGGTCAGGTTGTGCCCAAGTTAAAGTTACTGGTGGAGGAAGCGGAAACCCACCCAAGATTGCCATCCCAGGATACTACAAAGCCTCTGATCCAGGCATTACTGTAAGATTTTCTGAACTATTCACTTGAAGTGTTTCATTAACCCTATTTTGTATGACCCTAGGTCAACATCTATAACAACCTTCAGAGCTACACCGCACCAGGAGGTTCTGTCTGGTCTGGCTAAACTTTCTACCCTTACTTCTCCACTCTATCTCAATGTATATTTACGCAACAAATCACATCGGAGCCTAACGTGAACCTCCTGCCTGAACTGAATGTTGTTACCCTCTTTGAACAAACAAAAGCTAGAAACAAATTCGGTCAGACATTGCGAACTATAGGGAACTAGCAAACACTCGCCTCTCCTGTCGCGTCGCTACTGATGAACAACCGTCCATCGTTTCCAAATGCTAAACCTACGGGACGTATAGCATTACAGTTCACGGGACAGCCTGTCAAGTTCGTGGCTTGGATGATGAATGAATAGCCGAGACCGTTTCCGAATTGTGGGTTGAGTGGGAATGGAACACTGATTGAACATGGTAAGTTACTTTCAATCAGCATGGCTGATATGTGCTTACCGAACTACACCATAGCCAGTTGGAGGGTCCCTGTTAGCTGAACCATGGAACGAGACGAACGCGTTGGCATTGAATTGAGCGGGGAACGAGCTAACTCCTGCTTTTGTTGAGGTGGAGTCGAAAAACTTGATATCCAGAGGGGCGGAATGAGCCTGTTCGAAGTCCAGTCTCGTCAACATACTTTTGAGCTCGTTCCATGAGCGACATACCTGGAAGTTCAACATTGGTGGTACGTTGTTTGTGGTTTGTTGACAGAATGCATCTCCCCTGGTTGGATCCAGCTCCAGACTAAACTGGAAGCCACGAGCATGAACCTCAAACTGACGGTCAGAATTAGGGTCTGCATCCGGATTCCATAAAGAAGCGCAATCAGGGAACCCAAAAGTCTGAGGGCTGCTGTTGGGCAGAGAGCCGTCAGGATTCGACATCGGGAAGGTTGCGACATTGAACTCGTGAGCTGGATTGTCGTTGGCAAATGTCGCACTTATCCCAGTTACGCCATCTATGTCAGCCCCATTCTCGACTATGGCTAGAGATTGTGCTTTGGAAGCGGTAATTCCGGCTGCAGCAGGCGGGAAAGCGAAACCTGTCGGATTACGAAGACCGTCGGCGACTATGCGACCGCTTGTCCACACTTGTGGTGCTTTTGGAATGCCAGAAATCTGGAACCTCCTGATTTCTGAACGACCAGACGCGGGATCACGAGCAGTTGCGTCAATGTTTGTTTTTGGGCCTGTGCCGATCAATAGAGCAACGGTACGTCCAGAAGAGTTCTTCTCTAGTTGAAGGGTGTGCGTTGTTAACTCTGTTGACGTATTAGCACTCGTCTTTCAACCATTAGGTCTGCGTCTTACCGCCATCTGGCGGCAGGCCAGTCACAACAGGTACTCCGCTACCAATAATGCTCTTTGTTGCTGCGTTATAGCGGAAGGCTAGTGCTTGTGAGGGAGAGCTGACGTATAATACATCTCCGTCAACTTGGATTCCTTGATTGAAATCTGGATTTTGAACGACTGTCGAACGCTCCCAACCACCGTTAACTTGGCTGAAAGCTGTGACCCCGACACCATGCTCTACGACGAGGAGATTTTGCCTTGAATCGAAGGCTATGCCCCGCGGGTTGGTCAGCCCAGAAAACAAAACATGAGCTGAAAACCCAGGGGCTACGGTCACGGGTGCTTTAAACGATGCGCCTGCACGCTGAAACGTTGCTGCGCATCCCAGGTGGATAATACTGCAGAAGGCAAAGAGTTGTAGGAATGCGGATCTCATCTTGTTCGAAAATTGACCGCGGTATGATCAGACTTTTACTTCGGTGCATCGAACAGCTTTTATACCCCATAAATATCGTCTCTCCTCGGATGGTAGATTTGCCTTCCTGCCCCGCAAAAAAATCGATGTGACAACCAATCTTGTGTTTCTTCACTCCTCTCCAACATTCCACAGAAAATTCACCCATAAGCAGCGAATTTGGAATTCTATTTTACACTCCTTGGTCAGCTTGCAAACATGTGCCAGTGGTTTGAAGCTGTGAATACCGTTTTGTGGGGTAAAGATGATCGTATGGAAGACGATCTTGAGAACTAACAATGTATTTTAGCTAGCTTTTACTCATAGAGCTGATTTGATGTTCTGTTGATGCAGTACAGCGTAAATGCAAACGATGTCACGCGATCTCTCTTATTGCTTCCGTCTATTTTTAGCGCCTGTTCGAAGCACAGGTCACAGGTTGCTTTTAGTGCTATATCCTATCGAGGTATATCTGTGTGGCGCCTTGATCAAACCTACTGCCAGGTTGTTCACCAGTGGACCAGAACCTTTCCCTTCCAGTACTACTATGGCCAACAATACTGAACCAACCGAAGTCGCCAAATCTATCATCGTTAACCCCAGTAGCCTGCAGCCTACGGGGTCGAAAGGCCACTCAGTAAATACGCTTGATAATGGTTTAGCTGACGAGGATTTGTCCACAGTCCAGCAGCATGAACCCATTGTCACTCGACGGGAGCTTTGGAGTTATTATTGTAGGTTTCACAGCTACAGCGAGGATATGGCCCGGAGCTTCGACTGATCTTGTACTTCATTTGGCGTCTTGTCCTAGTATACTACAATGGCGATAATGTGAGTGCCCCGACTTACGGCAATCGACCTACAGTAAGATATTATCATTACTTAGGGTGTGGGTCCTCTGGGATTTTCCATGACGCTATTTCAATCTCTAGCAAACGCAGCGGGGTACGACCCTGTGAAAGGCCCTGGTTCGTCCTGCAATTCCGCGGATGCGTCTGGCCAGTGTGTCGTACCATGGGGTAATGGTACGAAGGCCGTTTCCAGTGTCGTATTGATTGCAAACGGAGTGAGCTTTGCGGTAAGAAGGTTGTCATTTGTACGATAATGAACTTGTCGCATTTACCTTCCTGCAGATCATGACATTTTTATTCACGACGATTGGATCTGCCGCTGACTATGGGACATTCGGTAAATGGCTGCTTTTTGTGGTTACATGCATCTGCTGGGCATCTCAATACGCCGAAATGAGCTTGACTAGTATGTAACCCGTTATTTCCGCTTCTGAAACGAGCCCTGACTGTGAACGCACTTACCGAAGCACCTTCCCGATGGCACCTTGCCATGGGTCTCTATATCGTCGGCTTTGTCAGCTATGGTGCCACACTCGTATTTTATGCGGCGCTATTCCCTCGACTGGCCCGAAATACTCTACACTCTCGGACTTTGAAGCAAAGGTACGAGAACGGCGAGATAAGCCGTGATGAGTATGACCTGGAAGAAAGTCTAGAGAAGAACCGAATCAGCAACATTAGCACTGTGAGGCGAAAGTTACTCATTTTGAAATATCTGCTCTAACTGGATTTCACAGGCACACAGTAACATTGGATATATCGCAACACTCTGCTTGAATCTCACGATATTACTGCCACTCGCGTCGAACCCCAAGGCAAATAATTATACATTGGTCTTGTAAGTGGATTTTTTGCGCTCAGTAGAAATTTCAAGTTGGAAGCAGGCTTACAGCTGAGTCCAGGACAAATTCATACTGGGTAATAACGGGCGTCTGGTGGTGTAGGTCGCTCCATGGTCATTCTCAATATTAATTTCCTGGAGCGCTAATGTACATATTATAGTTATCTTTCAGCAGCGCAGGCCAGGGCCTTCTCTTCCAAAAGGTGACTCATACTTTACTATCGGATGGAAACAGGTAAATAGCAAAGTGTCCGTACATGTGCAGATAGTGACACAATTACTTGCAGATCTGGGCGGCTAGCAAAGAGTACAAAAAGCTACCGTATACTTTTCTATATCTCTTTGCATACTTCCTTCTTGCAGATGTCTGTGACTTTATTATTGGCACCTATACAAATTGCTTATCGACATTTTAGGGATTGAATACGACAGGAACACTAGTATCAATATGCCAGAACGACAAGTTCGCGTTCAGCTTCCTGGAAAATACCTACTTAGGTCTCGCTCAGGCTATCACCTCGACAGCAAGCACTTTCGGGTTTTGGTATATCCAAAGGTACTTCAAAATACCCACAAAACGTATGTTTGTCGTGACGAACGTCGTTACTGTAATGATTCCCCTGTGGGGTATGTTGGGAATATGGACCAACAAAATCGGGTAGGCAGCTTGATGAAATCCCTGCATCTCGTGCTTATCAATTCCTAAAAAGATTCCACAACGTATGGGAGTTCTGGTTAGTTCTTTTAGTCAATAGCACCTGCCCGGCAAATACTCAGTATGGAACAGGGCGTATAACATCGTTTTTGGTCTATTCCAAGCACCATACTACGCCTTCGCTCAGACAATGATGGCCGAGGTGACACCACCTGGATTTGACAACATGGTAGGTGAAATTATAATAAGGATGACACTACCATATTCCTAAATGCTTCACAGTTCTTTGGCCTCTTTGGACTATCCAACCGAGCGTCTTCCATGATTGGACCAAATGTCATCCAGGTTATTATTGACAAATCGGGCAGCAACTGGAAAGGATTTCCGTTCTTATTTGCTCTGTGCTTTTGCGCCTCGATCGTTATATGGGTGTTTGTCGACGTTGAGAAGGGCCGTAAAGATGCTGTCCAATGGGCAGACGAAATGAAAAAGAGAGCAAGAGAAGGGAAAGTGGAGTAACGCCGATATTTATCTGTACTAATTGATGACCGAAACAAAAGCAAACAAATTAAATTATAACTTTCTGTATGCAACCAGCGCCTGTACAATCGTCTATAACCTACCTTTTGCTCTCCAGATCTCTTTCATCACCTTTCTGTAACACATATGTATCGCCCTTCATCAAGAGAATCCATACTTCAAAGCCACATACCAGCTCAAGTGACAACCTTTTCGCAGATGCTGCTAGAGAAGACGAACTTAAAACAGGAGAGGTGAAACGAGGCTCCAAGCTGGCACAACTAGAAAGCCAGCACGAAAACTGGACTGGAGATGAAAGTATTAAGGACTCAGTTTTACGGATGTTAATGGACAAATACAAACCACTCCGTACTGGATCCATCCAATCGGCTGAAGATAAATTGAGGCGGGCACCGCCGAAAATTGTTGGCACCGTATCCACTTCCACTCCCTTCTCATGCCCAGGTACAATAAAAACCTCAACAATCCTGATTCCTTCCAAACCCTCCTCTGGATTGTGGGCCAAAGAACCTCTTTTACCTTGCAAACCAAACCACGAACCATGGCACACCGAGTTCAAGGCTCCCACCCATCAAACGTCATCCATCAAGCTAGCACAGATGCCTTCTTCAATATTTTCATCACTTCCATCTTCCAAAACTCTCGAAGGACACAGCATGAAACCTTTGGATCGTCAAGCAATAAAAAGAACACGACAAGCTGGTCGGTGGACGGAGGCTCGCGAGCTGACGTTGGACTATCGCATGGGCGTTAAAAAACCTGCAACGACATCTCGGCGTCCGAATCCAATAAACATAAAGGGGTGGACAAGCTTGGTTGAGGACCGAATTGAAGTATTTTACAGCATACCTTCCGAAGGTATACCCTTACTGATGGCCTCACCCTAGACTGCTCGCAAAACAGGCTATTTCAGAAATATAAAGGGAAAGGGCCAACCTTTGGTAAGGACGACGGAGGACTCCAACCCATTTATATCTCGCGAAGAGTTCCTGATGAACCGGATTGTTCAACGGAATGGTGCTGCTCCTCTGTGGGTCGAAGTTCAAGCCGGTAAGTTGAATTCAAGTGTGCTCCCCAGATATTATCGTCCTGAATCGTCACAAAGAGCTTGACACCGCAGTTGCGGGATTCCGTGAAATATTGAAACAGTCCTACACGCGACGTGTAGTTCGCATTTTAGCATCTCATCTCTCCACAGACCGTCTTACATCTCTCACACAAGATGATATCAAAGCCCACAAGGATTCCGAATGGATCGAACGAGAGAAGGGCTATCACGATGCCGCCATAGAGGAGCTCAATAAACTGGTCAGGAAGTATAATGGAATGGCTCCATATGCTGTCAGACGCAGCTACTATGTACGGGAAGTCGAGGTCACAAAATTGGCGCACGAATGCGCACAGGGGATCATGGAAGGTTTGAAGGAAAGGTCAGTTCAAACTAGGTTGAACGGGGGTAGAGGACATAAGGAAAACCCCTTGGACAAAAACTTGCGGCACGAGGCGGGAGCCATGAAGTTTGCGTTTTTTGGCTGGCTTTGCGCTTTGTGGCGAAGGATATTTGGTGGTGTTTGAATCACGAATATGCCCAAGACACCTGAGATAAATACCACATTGTTAGCTTTCCGACCCACTGCAGATACTCTGTATACTATGTATCTAGGAGCATCTTATTGGTCCAGGAAAAATTACTAATTATATCTATGTTGCGAGCCCTGCCTCGATTTCTCCTAAGATCATAGTGCCATCTTTGCTGGCAGTCAAAACTAGGAGCATAGGTGAGACATGTACGAGCAAAGGGAAAATAAAATAGCATACTGATGGGTTCCTTGGGGTGGAAATCGACGGCCGTAACGGTTCCTTTATGGCCAGGAAGCTACAGACACACAGATGATAATTTCAGCAGGCCATCCGACCTGACTGAGCAATAAAACATACCTTGTACAAGATTTTGCTGCTCTCCACCTCCCAAATACAAACCATCCTATCTGCCCCTCCAACCGCAACGCGGCTTCCTCCATCATCCTTACTCCAAGCTCCACGTAATAGGGTGTTTTCAAAGCCAGCTGGGGCACCCTGGAGAACTCTGTGCACCCTATTTGGTGACGGAGAAAAGGCGCGGACATCCCAGATGATAGCTTGGGAGGACAACGATGGTGAAAGTAAGAAGTTGCCATTGGGTGACAGAGAAAGCGAAGTGGGTGTATCGGTATGACCTATCAACGAAGATGTTTGTTCACTCTTTCGGAGATCGTAAATCTGTTGAAGAAACGATTGTAGCTCGAGGAAATGGACAAGTGTAGGATACCACGTACATGGACTTCGTTGTCAATTGCGCCGATATACACACTATTTCCATCAGCACTCCAGCATACTGAAGTAACAGGGCATTTAATATCAAATGTCGCAACTGGATGCTTCTGCGCGTCGTCTCCACCTTCCCAGATTTTCACAGTCCCGTCATCAGATCCTGTAGCCACTAACTCAGTGCCAGAACCACTGGCCATAGTTCTGTCAACTGCATTGATAATTTCACGATGCGCACGAATCTTTTTGACGCGTTGTCCCGTCGTGACGTTGGTCAAAGACAGGGTGTGGTCTGCTGCAACAGTGTAGAGGAGAGGAGAACAAAGTGACCATTGCAAGTCAAGAATGGGTGCCTTAGCATGGCTTGATAACAACCCGTAGTTTGTATTCGGAGGATACGTTCGCCATAGAGCTGGACATGGATTAAGTACGTGTTCGAAAGTGAAATATTAGAGACGCGAAGCGTACATATACTTCTATCAGCTGAACAAGCAGCAATGTTTTGCCCAGTGGGGTCAAATCTACAGCTCAAGATTTCGCCCTACTGAATATCGGTCATTGGGACACTATGGGAGATAACAACCGACGTACCGAATGCGCACCAGCAAGACTAATAATTGGGGCCTCAAGATTACTCGTTCTTTGGACTGTCCGAATGAGACCTTTATTGCGGTCATCGCCTGCAGATGAAATGGCAATCTGGTTGGTTGGAGGTGGTGTGGCTCTAGCCCTTTTAATGAGTGTAGCGCCTGGTGGAGGTGGTGAATGTTCGCGTTTTGACATTTTACTAAATAGATAACTTGACGAGCAGTGTGTATCGTCCAACAAGTTGCAACACTTCAATCAATAATAATTCCTCAATGCTAAACTTCCTGCCAATCACACACAAACAATCCTCCAATTAAAGAGATTGACCTGGACAAGTACCATTCAACACCGTCAAGAAGGAAAAAAGAGTCAAGACATAACGAATCCCTCACAAGAGAGACCAAAATTATCATGAAATTATTGACCATGATCCCGTTCTATGGTATAGAAAGCAGAATGTAATATGTGTACAACATGAATTTGTAGGAAGGTAGATGAGCTATATGTGCGAAAACGTAAAAGTGCTAAACGTGAGGACTGTCAGAGGGTAATGCGAGAACAACATGAAAGGTGATGAGGGAAGAAACTTGACCATCTAATTTTCTCAGGCGATGTAGGCAAACGTATCCTTGGAACCATCCACTCGCTCCATGTACTCTTTCTCAAGAAGCGTTTCAATGGCCTAGAAAGAATCAGCGTATGTTGCGGTCAATTTCAAGGAGTTCATCACCTTCTTGATATCAGGAATCTTAGGAGCAAAGCGTTGCGAGATTTGGGAAATAACCTCCTGAATCAAGGCTTGGTTCTTCATCGTCTTACGTGCCTTCATGATACTAACCCAACTACTCAGTACTTTAACAGGTCACATGTGCGAATAATGAGCTTACCGAACAATAGTGGCCTGAATGACGTATTTGCGGTCTTCGTCGACTGCCTTGAGAACATCTGCGGACTCTGCCTTGACTTCAGCCTTGATAGGCAAGTTCAGATTCACCCTGATCTTCTTAGATTTGAAGTCTAACAAGGGTCAGTTGATAATGATCAGGTAAAAGTTTGAAAAAGCATACTGGGGTTCAGGTCGTACTGCTCGGTCTCTTCGTTGATGAGGATCTTGGCCTTGACAAGAACAGCCAAAACCTGAGTCAAGATGTCCTTCGTAATTGCGGTGGCGGAGACAAGCTCGTCTAATGACATAGTGTCGTTCACGTTATACTGCAACAGAACGGCCATCTGATAGGAACTCGTCATGAGAATGTATTTCTGGTTGAGGTAATTGGTCCTCAATTCATTCTTGGAGTAATTCCATAGCCATGTTAGCTTGCGACCGGAGTGTTTGGTCTGGTAGTACTTCTGGAATCGGTCGTACGTTTGCAAAATTTCAGCTGGAATATTGAAGTCATGTGCTGGGGGGTTTAGAGGCCAGAAGTTGGTACCGAGGACCATGATGCTGAAGGTAATGTCCATGTCGTCGTGATTCTGGGCCATACGATCCTTAAAGGAGTCGGTAAGATCCTTGCTAAGACTCATATCTAAAACGCAGCGATGAGCTTCTCTTCACTTCCGCCATCCTCAGATCAAAGACATACCTGTGAACATTCGCTGAAGCTTGTTAGTGTACTCAAAGCCACAAGCCTCTTTGAGTTTAGATATCATGGAGGCCTCAGCTTCATCTGAGGCTGAAACTCCGTGGATGAGACGCTTGGAGAGCTTGGTGGTGTAGAAGGTTTGGAAGACATCCTTATCTTCAAGGTACTTGAAGAGAATCATCTAGGCACGTGAGAGGTCAGTAGTCAGATAGCATTAGTTAATAATAATAATAAAGAGGACTAACAACACGGTTCAAAGCACCCTCCAAATCATCTTCCTCGGCCATCTTGTTGTTTTTCCTGAGCAACATATCCGCATGCTTCGCAATGAGTTCAGGGGATTTCGTAGACGATGTACCAGTGGCTGCGTTTCGATTGACGAATTCACGACATGCCTTATCCAAACTTGCAGCGAAACCAGCCTCCCCCTTGAAGCTCCTGTTGACGATCTCGGCGTTCTTTTGGTGGACTTCGAGGAGGGCATCGACATAGGCTTTAGGATCCAGGCTGTCGACATTGGCTCCTGCTTCACCGACAAGTTTGGAGATGGCGTTGAGACCAGCATTCTTGACGTGTGCCTCGAAACGCTTGCGCAAAGGCTCTAAACCTTCTGGGATACGGGAGAGGAGAGAGTACATGCGTTGCAGATCCTCGTCTTGATCGTAGTCCAGCAGAGTCTGGAAGCTCTCCCACATAAGCTCGCCATGTTCCCTGATAAGCGTGTGCTCGCACTTGCTGATGAGATCTTTGCGAGTCTTGTTGTGTAGATATCGCTCGATACGGTTCTCTTCCTCACGCAGTCGCTCTTCGGCTTTCTTGAGGTAGTCAGGAACGGAGTTCTCGGCCAAAAAGGTTTCCGACTCTTTTTTGTAGTACTGTTCGGTGGCCTGAATGAATGCCGTTTCGAATTGCTCCTTGTACACGTCCAAACATTCCTTGTTGGGATCTGCGATGTCCAACCCTAGTGAAACAAACGAGTCGACAACTTTCTTCACCAAACCTTGGTCGATAACCTCGCCGTTTCTCTGCTGGGTGATGAGTCGGAGCGTTGCTGAAGTTAATTTGGTGTTATCCTTTTGGATGAGCATAAAGAAGTGCTCTTTCCATTGGGAGAGTGCGAGCTAACAAATCATCATCAGGTTTTGAATGAAGAGAAAACGGGAGAAGAAACGTACTGTGTAAACCTGGAAAACCCCTTTCTTGCCCTCGTCTCGTTCACGTTTCACCCAGTATCGATTTAAATAAGTGAAAAGTCGATTGAGATAATTGGCGCCAGTTGTGTATCGATGCCATTCGGACGCGTAATATCGTAGAAGATCGACGTCCGTGAGGGTGTCCGCTTTCTGTTAAGAATTAGAACACGATCGCCATTCGAGATCTTTTTGTGCACCTGAAGCATCCCTTTGAAATGCAGGATGAAATACTCGCTGAGCTTGTTGTACAAATCAGAACCCACAAGATTAGCGCCGGCTTAACCACAAAATCAGCGGCGTTTGCTTAACGGTAGGAAGAAGAACATACATCGATTAGCATCCAGCCTTCCATGCATCTTGGTAGACGTGCAATAGTTATACACCGTCGTGTATAGCCCGGTATAACCAGGGAAAGACAACCCCTTCTCCTGATTGTTCATGATGTGATCAACACCTTTGCTGAGATAGGCCCAAGTCTCTTGCAAGTCAGCCGACTTGGAAGGCATTTTAGAAAAGTCATAATCGGGAGTGGCGGTGGAAGATGAAGCCATGGTGGTGGTAGGAGTAGCAAAAAGAAATGGACGTGACTCCAATTAGTTTGATTTCCTTATAACGGTACCGCCACGCGTGTCCCACGCACCGCGCCCTTGATGATCCTGACAACACGGGTCCAACCTCTTCAAATATATCATTAAACCCACTTTCAAATTCCGATAACATCTGGGGTTTATGACAGGCTTTAATTCTTTTGGCTCTGTACCATGAACAAGGCTAGTTTCATATATTCATGTAATTTATTTTAATTGACTAATTATAGACACGCGACGCGGATATTGCATGCGACCAACAAACAATCATGCTTTGCAATGTTGTTTATGCTGCTTCCAGTCCCGTTTCTGACATTCGCTCGAGCAATACTTAATTTTCTTGCAAACACTGCACGCTAGTAAGGAGGGTTTACCAGGACCCTCGCAGTATCCGCATTGAAGGGCAGGTGCTCCGGCCGTTTCAGCTTGGCGGAAGTTCGACGAAGACATGAAATCCCCCCTGAGCTTTCTGAAGGTATCGTCCATGAACGAGTGTGTAAAAATCGGTCCAATCGCAATCCGAGTCGCATGAGGAAAGCCAGCTGCGTATTCCTTTTTCTTTGCGAATGGCCCAAGATCTTTACCTAGACCACAACTGCAAAGTGGGCTTATACTGAAGGAATCGATGACACAGGGTATTCCACGCGTCAGGTATTCACAGGTACCCTTGTGCTTCCACGTTCGACACCGTTCGGCAAACACAGGTAGCAGACGTCGCCAAAGATACATTTCATCGTCATAGGTGATGATTTGTGTCATCTTTGGTCCCGACACTTCTTGGAATAAAGGCATGAGTTGCTCGAGATTTGCCTCGGTAATCGGAACAACACATGCATCCCCAACAACTGTGTGCGAGGAGAGATCCAACTGAAGGTCATTGACAAAAATGAGGGTATAAATACCCACATCTTCGGCAGGGTTGTTCAGTCCAAATACGTTGAACCTCTCCTGTGGCGATTCAAATCCGCACCACTTGACCAATATTGTGGCGATACTCTGCTTGAGGTTGATTAGGGGCCCATGCTGCGATATGTCTGTTGTCTTCTGAAGATGACGCTCAGTCTCCGACACCATCATCCCGAGATGGATAGACAGCCATTGCATCTCTGAAAGGCGACTTACATCCAGCTTGGGAGCAAAACCAAGATGGACATAGGGTATGTTGAAGAGGCAAGGTCGACCATTATAGTGCATGACGGGGAAAGGGTTGACTGTTAAATCTTGCAATCCATCGAAATGGCGCCGTATCGGAACTTGGACCTACATGCGAGGAAACTAAGAACAGGTCTCCTTTCCAAAATCTCAAGACATACATACCTCCACATAAGATGACCTGCGAGCGACTCTGGTAATGGAATTTTCCCCGACAACAGGGAAAGGGTATAGTAGGCGTCGTTTGTAGCCAGGAATATCAATCTGCATAAAACAGTTTCCAACCTGGTGTGTTGTGACGGTGGCACCGTCTCGCAGAGCCGCCTTGGTGACCTCGTCGATAAGTGTGTGCCGAACGGTCAAGCTAGCTGCAATAGCGTCTGTTTCAGTAAAGTTGATAATGGCCGGGGGTTATGCAATTCGTTGCCAGTTGGGGGTGTAGCTATTGAACGTGGGCTGACACGCAGCTCGGATAATTCATCTATAGTATCGGGCCGTTCCCGAACGATGTAGACGTGGTCGGTATCGCTGGGGCGAGTTGAGAAGAGGCGCATGTTCAAACCAAGCTTTGGCAGCAGCGTCATTGCTGTCTGTGGTGTATTTTTCACCCTTAAACCGAGCTCCAATGTGTCGGCATGGGTTACCAGGATCCATGATGGAAGGTAAAACGAGACGATTAAGGGCGATTTGCCATGCTGACCATCTTCGTCCTCTGTGATCGTGACTCGAGCATTATTGCCGATACCAGATACTGTGGCGTTGCCGTACACTGCGTATATACCGGAGTGGCAGTTCTGGAACGAATTTATTCCTTTGCCTGCAGTCTCGCACTCAAGGAAAGGCGTGCCAATTTCTACGACAGGGGCTGTCTCCAGGGGGGATAGAGAGCTTCGAGGGACTTTGAGCACCACGAACACAACAGGAGGAATGGTTGTCCATTGTTGGAATAGGGCTGGTTTCTTCAAGTTGTCCATAAACTGTGGACGGAAAGGGTTGTATGTAAAAATGTTTCGCAAGTAAAGATGACAAGCTAGATCTTGGAAGTTATTTCGTCCAAGCAGTAGGCTCTGGTCTGACTCGATCAAGCGCAGAAGTCGATCCATCGCGTCATCCCAATCCGTGTCTACTCTCCCCTTAATGAACGCGAGGAGTGCAACAAAACTTTCCCGTGTGTATAATGGTAGTGATGAGGTGTGTACCCGGGTTGTCACGGTTTCCTTGAATGCACTTTGTAGACTTTCTGAGGAGAACATCTTCAGGTAGACGGGGAACAAAAACCGAGCCAGCATTTTAGAATCACAGATGGGCAAGGATGGGACGAACGGGACCATAGAGCCATTGGTGCTGGTGTTGGGTATCCCTGTGTCTGGCATACGCCATTCGAGCAACTCGTGGCGCTGGGTTAACATGGAGGATTCTCTGGCCGAGGTCGAGGCACCCATCAAGAGCTCATGCTTGTTTGAAATAGAGGTGGTATGTGACAGGTGAAATGCGGGAGCAACACCCAGTAAGAGGGATAAAGTTGGTAGGTCAGCACACGCCTTTTCTTTGATAGCTGAATTGTTGGGGTCGTGTGATACAAGAATATTGGTGTTGAGCTTGGAGAATGGTTTGGATTGAAGCAAAGGGACCGTGCTAATCAACACGTTCAAAAGCCCAAGGTGGTCAGAAAGGTTGGAGGTGTCAATGAGGTTGAAGGACAGGGGGGCGGATTTCGAGGAATTCGACGCGTAGTCGATGTCGCTAAAATGTATAGTAGCGGATTTCCATGGACAGCAACTAACGTTGGTGCGGGTTGAACGGGTTTGAGAGACAACGAATAATGCGCGACAAAGAGCAAGGGTCTCTCCACAAAAAATGCGAACCACGACATTCGGGCGTTGTAAGCGAAGCCTTGCTCGGAAGGAATCGCACTGGTCAGAAAACTGCTTGAGTACCACTGCAGTGATGTTTTCAAGGGAAAATGACTGGGGTAGGGATGAGTTCTTGACGGGCAGTCCTGCGGAAGCGAGATGGAAGCAAGTTAAAGGATCTGTCCCATAGTGGACATTAAAAGAATCTCCCATCGAAGTGTATACAAAAGTTGGATTAACTTTTGTAGAGCGTGCTGGGACAAATAGTGGTGATTTGACCATGCCGTGAGTCCAAAAATAGTCGTATGATTGGTGTGCTTGAGGTAGGTAGTTCACAATCAGAGGACCTGCTGAACGTGCCGAAGTTCTGACGGAATGCTTGTACTTGCTAAAGACTTTCTTCATCTCTGCGACAAACTCAACTTTTCTGTCATCGTGGGTGGATTGGTTCGAAAGCTGGATATAGGACTGCCATTTCTGTCGGATCTCCTTCAACGAATTTTCTTCACAGAATCGGACGAAGTGACCGTATGGAGAATTATTCCAAGAGAGAATGTCGGAGGAATAAGACAGAAGTTTGCTGCAATGGTCAATGAGGACATGAAAGGATGGATCGTCGATAAAAATGTGGTAATAGATCGACCATACGATAGTGGAATCCATGCCATCAGCAAGCATGGTGAGTAGCAGTATATTGCGCGCTGTTTAACGATATCAAAAGCCTTGAGATGCGGTGTGGTAAGAAACGCGACAAGTGGCTCACCTAGAACGGCGGCTTCCCAGTCGCAACAGGTCAAGTCCAAAAACCTGGAAGCTTTTGATTACCTTTTAGCGACTAGTAGTATGCCGCATATGGATGAAAGACTCACTGTTTGCCTTTTCATTATGGATAGTATGCAAGAAGTGACGAATGTCACCGCATCCCAACAACAAGGCCTCTGCATCTTGTTCTGGGGGGAGGTGCTGTGTTAGCGATACAGCAGGCGTGTTGCCAACTGGGTAAAAGTATATCTTTTTAGGATAGACCGATGGGTGGGCCATTCTGGAAATGTGTACCGATGAGCAAATGATAGGCAAGAAACGACCCCAATTGAACAGGACAGACCTGGGTCTTTATATGATCGATAGTTCCCTCGAACCATTTTGGCACATTCGCGAAGAGTGCCTCGTGTGCTTCGGCCCGACGGAGACCTGCCGTATGAACTTCGAAACATTTGGTCTTCAAGTTAGCTTCGTTTTTTGGGTATCACTGACTGGGTGTAAAGGCTTGTAAAGGCCTGATCAGTGTCCAATCACCGGACTAGATTTTACACTTACGATGTGATATTCAAACAATTTGCAACTCCAGAGACGACGGTTGATAATCAAATGTTTTCGATAATGTATCAGAACTCGTTAGGCGCCCAAGCACGTGGTACGCGGTGACTCGGATACACAAAGTTAAATTTGCATTGTTAACAGTGTGAATCGTTATGCCAGGATTGAGTAGAGAAAGTTTAAACACCGCTGGATTACGCACTCTTTCAAGTTCACACACAATTTGAAAGTAAAATAATAGCAACTTAAGCACGTGTGGGCCATTACTTACATAGCTAAGTATCTGCCCGATGCTTGATGTCAAAGAGAGAGCGCAGCTGAGTCGCTGTTCAAACGCTTTCATGTCATTTCGTATCCTTTACAGTAGACGGGAATAAAGGTCGTGTTTACGCTTGCCTTTGCGAGACATAAAGTGGTGTATCTCTGAATGCCCCCTTCTCTCCACCTGCTGCTAAAATCGATTTTGATATTCTATACTGCTACGAACGATTATAAACATAACGGAAGGCAGAGCGCATGAAAAATATACATATTACACATTGTGCACTACTCAAAAAATCGTACTGTAAGTCAACTCGATGTGGATGCAAGGCCGAGAGTCTTGAATCTTCAGGACGTACTCTGATGTAGTTATGAGTAATTTACTCAAGTAGACGGTGAGGCATCATGGATGGTCCAGAAGCTCGGGATGACCATATTCAGCTCAGACATATACCAGAGACTCGGTGCAGGCTTGAGTTTCTTTCCTTTTTTCTTCTGAGGCAGGGCAACCCTTGCAACCTGGACCCATGTCCCTCCGAGACCCATCCCGATGTGGAAATCATTGAGATATGGCGCATCCTTCTCTACTAACAGGGTTATATCATCCGTGAGTGGGTTGTGAGGAGGAGTAGCACCGGGAGGCACTTCAATTGGCGGAGAGGCACCAGAACTGTCGATGACTGGTCCTTGGGACGTCGAGAGAATTTCTGGGCGGGAGTAAACAGGAGATTCACCGCCGTCCCAGCCAACCACTGAAGTCCCAAGCACCACCTTTGTGAAGCGTCGCTCCAACTCGAGCTCAACTGCAGGAGATTCCAAAGAGAACACTGATTGTACGACAGCCGCTGGTATATTAGGGCCTGGAGAGATGACTGCTTTCACAATTCGCATGGATCGTTCAACCACAGCAGCTTTGTGTGTAATTAGGAACGTGGTAGGTCCAAGAATTGACATGATGTTCTCCTCAACCGGTGCCCATAATTGTGCCTCTGCCTGGGCAACTTCCTCAGCACGGCCTTGGATCCATTCCCGGCCCCAGGGATTGTCGTCGTCGTCGTCGTCGTCGTCGTCATTTACCCCTCCGTCCGTATCGGGAGCGGTACCTGGGACATTATCAGCTGTAACTTCGTCGAATCCAGTGTTCCCAGATAAATCACCCTGCGCAGCTTCGTTGACATCCATATCACTCGTAATGGGGTGAGACTCCGGAGGGGCGACAGGATCAGCGGCCGAGGGCCAACTGTCACCGCCGAAGAAGTACGTCTCCGTTTTCTTGCCCCATGACGAGCAACAGGCTTGGCTGAAGCGGTCTGGCATGTTTTTGGAGAGTGCGGAAGAAGCGGGCATCTCAATGAGGGCCTTGTCGAGAACGTTCATGCACCTGTTCAGTTCACGATCGATCTCAGGAAGCACCTTGCTGCGCAAGATAAAGCCGACAAAAAAGCGCAAAAGGCGGGGAATGATGTCCAAGTTGTCTTCAGACCTACAAAAAACCGTTTAAGACCGTATTAACATGAAGCCAAGGGGAAAGAGCGCATACCAGTAAAGTCCAATTCGCCGCCCATGGGATGACATGAAGATCTTCAATGACTTTTCGGGGTTCTCAAAGAAAGCATACATCTTCTCCTCGTTTAGGCGTTGTGCCTTTTCCAGAAGCAAAAGTTCTGGATCGATGATACCAGTGTTCTGAGTGTGTGCCGGTTCAGGTTCTTCATGATCAGGCGGCGCGGTGTCTGCAGCAGTGGCGTCGCTACGACCATTCTCGTTTGGCGCATCTTCTTCATGTTTGGAATCAACTTCGTCGTCCGAAAGTTCGTCATCTGAGTCCGGGCCAAAAAGCTTTCGACGTTTCTTCCTCTTTGTCGCGCTTTCCACAGAACTAGAGTCAGAGACACCAATATATCTTTGGAACTAATTAACAAACAGGGGCTATCAATTCCATATAATGTAACGCGCATTGACAGTGGGTCCTTACCTTGTCCCAGACATATTTGGGGCCCGTTTCCGCCTTGATTTGTGCCTCCCACTTGCGCTTGTCAGTAAAATCAGTGCAAGCGGCATGTAAGCGTTCGTATCGGGATGAATTTCTAGAGAGAGAACCAAAGTCAGCCCTGTGTTACAAGCAAAACGAACCCAAAAGTGAAGAGAAAAAGTTGGCGCGAAAAAAAAAAGAAAAAAAAACGCTGTGGGCCTACTCACGGATCATGGCTTGTCGCCCAGCGCGTAACCTCTCCGTCTTCCCAAACCTCCCACCACGTCAGAGCTGGGTCTGCCGCTCCGTTGGCACCCTTCTTCTTCTTCCTCCCTTTGGAGTCCCATGTTCCCTTTCGCTTCGTCGCCTTTGTCTTGCACTCGTCAGTGTCATGACGTTTCGACATTGGAATAGTAGGAATGCCAAGAGCGTCCACTTCTTCGCCGTCGGGGCCTGCTTCGATCAAGATACCGCTTTCTTTGAACTGAGAAAACGGTAGGATGGTTACACCCTCTGGTATGGCAGGAAAAGGAGGAAACGTAAACTCGTGGTGAACTAAAGGTTTGTTGGGTTTGGTCTCAGATGGAGGATCGGGTGGCGTTACGATAGGGTTGGGATGATCCTGAGTGATGGCAGGAGGGTCAGCGACCAGAGTGTCGGCACCCATGATAGAACGTGTAACAATTTATTGTAAAGTTAGGGAAGATGGAAGAACGAGTCAAAGAGCAGAATGTATGTCCAGATCGTTTTCACGAGTCTTATAAAGGCGTGGCTTATCTGGGCGTCTATCGAGTGCAGTGATAGAGTCAAGGTTTGAACCAATCGCGAACCATCATCGCCGTTTCCAGATGAAAGTTTATTTACGTCCCTTTGACATAAATATACGCCGCGTTCACAGCGACGACAACAAAGGAGGGTATATCAAAGGTATATAGTGTGTTGAAATCATGCTACAAAAACTGAGTATAGAGAAATAAAAAGGGGAAGGGATGCTCGAGAAAAGCGGCATTATGTGAAGGAAAAATGAGATCCTAATTGAATTAAATTGAACGATGCAAGCTTAATCAGAGAGTAAAATGCCAGACGACAAGTTCTCAATGTCAGTCGCCGAAACAAGGAGGAACCAGTCAGGTAAAGGGGAGAGAATAAAGGTTTGTTGAATAGAAAAAGGAAAACAAGATACAAAACAATGCTCCATGGTCAACCATACTTAGATATATACATATGTAGACTGGAAGAGATGCAAGAAAACAAGGAAACAGTAAATTACGACACATAAAAAAGGGAAATTCAAAACGAGTGTAGCGCTCTTGAAAAAAAAAGCAATGTAGCGTCCTCAGGCGACAACAGGAGCCATAAAGCCACCCGCATGCATAGAGCCCTTGCCCAATGTGCTTGCGAGAGCCTTCCTCTTCTCCTCCCACACTTTCAGCGCCTTCAACAACTGAATAATCTTATCCCTCTTTCCTTGTCTAACATCATTGATGCTGACACTTCCCATCTTGACATCGTTGTCCAACAAAAAGTCGAAGAGCCTGAACAAACCGTCCAACTTGTCATCGTTGGCATCGACCGGGAATGCATTGTCTGGCACAGGTGGCGAAGATGCCCGACCTCGAATCGATTCTGCTAGGCGGAGAAGTGCAAGCCCGCCGCACAGGGGTCCGTTGGGATCTGTGATCTGCAGGCTATCGGGGAGATGGCTGTTTGCCCAAGCGATAAGGTTATCGTCTATAATGCTCATCTGTGTAGATGCAAATCAGTATAACGCGCAGCCGGTCTTGAGGGAAAAACCATACCGAAGCAACCTTAGTGGATGCACTTCTCCTCATTTCTCTCGATGGTCGGGGTGGCGCGGATGCCCGTTGAGGAGTAGGTGGGACGCCATCAGAAACTTCGTTTCCAGGATTGCTAAAGAAAGAATCCAATGGTGTCCTTTCAGCATCTTTGCCGTCGCTTTCTGAAAAGCCCATTAACACTCGCGCATCCCGGCTGGACAGTTGACCTGTATTCTCACGGCGGAGAGCCTTCTGAGTTGCTGCACGAGCGGTTGGGGAAGGAGGGCGAGGAGCAGGGTTCATGGCTTGCGCCACAATGAGGGGAATAGTAGGGATATTGCAAGATGACATGACAGGTTCTACAACGGGCAGCACGTTAATAAAAGCAGGGTCTGGAAAAGAAGAAAAAAACAAGACGCACTAGTATAGTCCCGTCCAATAGTAGCTTTCATGATAGCCTTCATCCAATCCCTGACTGCGGTCTTCTCCTCCGAACTGAAATAATGGGTCTTGTCGTGGTCGTGATCAATCCGGAATCCATAACGTCCAGGGTCCAAGTTCTCGTCAACCGTGACTTTATATCCAACGATGTGAACATAACCTTTAATCTTAGTTTCCTGCAAGGGTTCATCAGTATCAACCAAGGGGACGAGAGTACTAGGGGCACTTACAGCCTTGCTGTTACTCCTCAAGCAATACAGATGTGGGCCTTTGAGAACGAAATATCTCAACTTCCAGGTATTGTAGCGATCGCCCCGTTTGCGCATCCAACCTTCATGATCAGGCTCGCCAATCTGCTCGAGAATGCTCTGCCCTTGCTTGATACCGTTGACTTCCTGTGTACCAGGAGGGACGGCGGTGGCGGCAGATGAGCTACCAGGAGCTAGCGGGGGTGGTTGAGGTGCAGACGACGTCCTCTTGCGTAACGTAGCGTGGTCCTTCTTTCCATCTTGTGGTGCCAATGCTGCAAGAACAGAAAGGTCATGTGGCTTAGGTGGGGAGTCTGTGACTGTTGAGGCCTTTGTAGACTGCGAAGACGTTTTGCGCATGCTACTCGGTCCATGTAATCTTGGAAGACTAAATTTGCTGGTCTTCTCTGTAGGAACCGAGTCGTCATTAGAACTAGACAATACGGTTAGCAGAAACGCAGATATACCCAAGGCAAAAACAACATACTGAGGAACAGGCTTTCTACTCTTTCCAAAGGTTCCTCCAAATATGCTCAACCGGTCCGAATGCTTGCTACCTCCATCGATACTCCTCTTCGAGCGATGACGGCTGGAGATGCTGGGAGTTTCTTTTGTCGAATCCTTATCCTTTGAACTGTCCTTGTCCTTGTCAGGAATTTCACGAACAACAGGCGAGGGTAGAGGTGATTCCTTGGAGCGCCATGATTGGGCAATGGAAGGTGTCGAGTCGTGGGATCGACCAAAGAGACGACGGCGTACGCTCTGGCTCGTGGGGGCAACGTCACCCTAAAAGTCATGGATGATTAATCAAATGTTCAGGTTGTTCGATGCGAAACAAAAAGGTACCTCGCTCATGTGTCCCCTCTCGTCCTCCTCCTCGACCGCTTCGGTTGTGGGCGTAGGCATAATTGACTTGCCCGCAGTCTCTCGCAGGGCACCATCCGATGGTGAGCTTACCAGGGCACCAGCTCTTCGCTGTGAACATAAGTTAAATCATATGTCACATTGAACGAGAAAGATGGATCACGAACCGGTGAAATTGGTGCAAGTGCGATTCCCAGTCCAACACCGTTGCCATTTCCAGAAGTTGAAGACTCCACAACGCTTGTCTGCGACTCACTAGCACCAGCGGTCTCTTGGACGCTACCAAACCCACTTGTGCCATTGGGGAATCCCATAGGACTACCCAAACTGCTGTGCATACTCTGGGAATAGCTTCCCTTGTGGGCATGGCCATATCCCATGTTTACACTGAGGGGCCCAGCATTTGATCCATGACCTGAAACCGGGGAGTTTAAGAACGAGTTGTGGCTCTCCCGTCTCGAGTGAGTCTGGTTGAACTGTGCGAATTGGGGCTGAAGATGAGGCTGCTGTTGATGATGGAGTTGCAAGGGTGAAGCTTCCGGGACTGGATCCGGATATTCAACTGAAGGTGGTCTGCGCAAATCGGTGATAGCGTTTGCAATGCGCATACGCTTTCCAAATGCCATGACACCGATCTCAGTCTTGAGAAGATTGACATCGAGCTCAAGGAGGACATCGCCAGTAATTTCTTGCTCTGACCACAAATAGAAATAAGCAAAAATGGCATATCGAGGCAACAAGAAATACGAACCTGTAAATTTATCACACACATCCTGATCAAAGCCTTTACTCTTTAACCATTCGACAACTTCATCGACTGTCCATTCTGAAGGATAAGTCTTCTTCTGTTCGTTCGGTGGTGTTACTTGCTGCTGAGGAGATGGCATGGGAACTGGGATGGCCATGACCGGCGCAGAAGACGTGGAGACGACGCTGTTATGTTTAGAATGTGTGACTTGCGTCGAGGTCGAAGGCGACGGAAGCCCGTTTGTGACGGTGGGTGCATCACGATGGAAAGGTCCACTGTTCCTCTTTTGCTCAGGTGTCGAAACCCGTGGTGCAACAGGGGACACTGTGACTGGTGGAGAAATTGGAGTGGGATAGGAGTTGCGAAGAGGAGATTTCGGTCTGGTCTGAGCGGGTTCACCTGGGGTCGCCGTTGCAACAGTAGGTCCCACAGGTGCGGCGGCAGGTGGGGTGGTCGAAACTGGTGGCGAAAAGACCGACACAGGGAAGGCAAGTCTAGTCGCAGTGGGAAGTTCGCTTTCGTCCTTTACAGGTACTTCCACATGGGTTCCAGCCGATGACTGCTCGGTGCCAGAGATGGACTCATTTTCAGGAACCTCTTTACGGGAGTTGCGATCTGCCTCGGCCTCGTTCTCATCCTCTTCCAGGATATAAGAGTGGTTTCGCTGGAACTTGCTAACCCGGGTGAAATCACCCTCATCGTCACTCTCATCGCTTAGTTCAACCTCGATCGGTGGCTGCAGTGCTCGTCTAGCGTTTGCATCACTAGACATGATGGCTTCAAGTTTCTCTGCCTCCTCGACGGCCCTCCTAGCTTTGTCGGCCAACCTCTTCCTTGCGGTTTTATGCCAGTCGGATCCACTGGCATCAGCCGAAGAAGGACCATCTACATCACTGAGATCAATATCTGTTTCAGTCTCGGTGTCTCCTCCATCCCTAGTGCTGGCAAAGCTGAAACTTCGAGAGCCATCTCCGTCTTCGCCGTTTCCTGCACGTCTACCAAGCTGTTCTATTGCTTTCTGAACGTCGGTCATAGTGGCCTTCATGACCTCGTTGTGGGGTTCATCTGGCATATTGAGGGAAACATCATCGGGATGGTGTGCGTCAGTGTCATAATCCTGTCCGTTGAGAAAGGTGACTGGAGGTGGTTTCGGAACAGGCGAGACAATGTTGGTGGATGATGATTCTGGCTCCGACTCTTCTGGAAGAGGTTGAAGACCGCCATGTGTGCCATTAGTAGGTGGCTCAGAATGAGATTCTGAAGCTTGGGGAGCGGCGGCGGCGGCGGTGTCAGTTGGGGGAGCAGGGGCAGTATAGGCAACTGGGAAGAGACCCGTTTTACCAGCGAGATTTTTGCCCTGTAATGGATGATGTATCAGAATATTGTTGATGTAAATGGGCAATAAACAAAATGGAAGTAGTGATTGTGGAACATCATTGGGTAAAATACCCAGAGTTTCATATGAAAGTTGGTGAAGAGGTTCTGAAGGAGAAGGAGGGGTATTCTGATGAAAGGGTAGAAACAAGGAAGCTGCAAATGACGAGCGATCTGGCTTGTCTTGGGTTATTGGAGGTACTGAGGACCTCCTCTTCTTTTTGAGTACACCATTGGTTTGATTACAGATACCCGTGCTCATGTCGAGGAAGGAGATAGACCCCAAGTAAAAAGGCAAAAAGAAAAGAAAGAAAAGACAAAAAGAGGAATTAACATACCTGCCACCATCCATCACCATATAGATCGTCTTTCTCTATGACCTCAATCCGCTCGCCGGCATGGAAGCTCACCTCATCCTCGTGTTCTGGGAGGAAGTCGTGTAGGGCATAAACGTATTCAGGCATCAAACCCTGACTAAAAGGTAGAAAGAGAAGATAATTGAATGCGTTTAGAGATCAACACTGAATGAATTACAGTGAATGGATGAGGGTATTGATGAGAGACAAGACAAGATAGAGAGCAAGAGAAAGAGACAGAAGAAACAAGTGTCGTGCGTGGAAATTAGTCGGGACTTCGGCTTGATTTGACTCTGACAAAAATAAACCAATAATGTCTGAAATAATGGAATATATCTCGAGTCGTTGTAAGGAGTAGAACAGAGAGAGAGAGCTCAAGTAAATGACCCCATAATATCATAATTTAAATTACAATTGCTAATTTACACGTGGAGTATCTCATGGCAATGCTCTTCCTTCATTGATGGCATTGGCAACCATACTCGTGTTGGGTCTATTGAAAGCATATCTATAAAACTGTGAATGTAATTCTCATTGTTTCAATTTATTATCAACTCACCTTTCATAACTATCCAGATATAGTTCTTCAGTACTACAGGTTTTCTTGAATGCTTCATGTCCGAAAAGCCGTTCAAGCCAACCATTCACCCTTTCACCTCCAGGCAATTCAAATCCACGGTAATGGGACAGAACTAATTTCGCTCGATATAACCCTGTAAGTAAAATATGTCAATAGTAAGTCTCCACACGTCCAACTCCCCACTCACAAGGTCCAGCTAGAATATCCGCCCAGCCTAGATCCTTTTCACCAGCAATCCAGACACCAAGCCCTTTGCTCAACATCCTCTTCTCAGCTTCTCCCATACTCCCGCTCCCAAACCCTTCAACCACCTCCCGTTCCGCCCTTTCCAACAGATAAACAAGCCCTTCCAATGCCACAACGAACTCCTTCCCACCTTCAATCTGTTTATCGGCTGTTTGAGCCTGCAAGTAGCGGTAGAATGCCGGCACTAAATTCCGGTTGACATGATCTGCTTGAAGACGTACAAGAGCCCGCGCATCTGGGAATCATCGTTCTTGCCTGTCAATTGCTGCCATCCCAACACAGGAGGAAATCATTCTCACAAGCATGATCTCTAAGAGGCAATATACTCCTTTGCGTCGTCGTAGACGCTAAACTGTTTCCCTGAATTCAACACGATCGACCGTGAACACCAGTAATCAACGTTTACTCACTCCTCCAGGTACTCCAAGATAACCGTGCTTTCGTTCAGAGCTCGAGGTGGATTAAAGTTATTCAATCGCAAACCCGGCACTAAACCCTTGGGAGAAACTTCCAGCAGATCTTTGGGCTTTTTGTATGGATCCACCTCATCTAACCATCATACATCAGCCGAAGACTATTCATTACATTTCAATTCCAAACTGACAGTACTACGGGACCGTCAATCACACTCTAATCAAGCCGCAAAGGGGTGCTAACCTTGTAAGGTATTCCGAGGACCTCAAACGCTACCCACACCCTTTGAACAAATGGGCAAAAGCAGCTTCCAAAGAGCGTGATATCTTCGTCCTTTTGGTGTAATTCCACCGTCTTGAGCGCCTCTCCTGTACACTGCTTATGGTATGCTCTCCCAATGTCTTTATTATCCGCTGCATTAGATGTCATCTTTGATGGTCAGGATAAGGATGGGAATCGTCCTTCGTTCACATACAACCTTCTTTATTAGCTTTTGGTCAGGTGAACCCAACTCCGGTGACATCATCTTGCATTTCCAAAGTCAAATCCTAGGGTGAACAGGGACTGAAGTTGCAGACTGCTCAAATGATTAGCATTTGCAATGCTTCTCGAGATCTACAAAGAGACTAAAAATGTGCGACGTCTAAAGTACAGATCAAAGAAAAGGTGTTGGGTATGGTTTGGCAATGTATGTATGTATCGTAAAAGTAAAAAAAATGAAATGATGTACTGTAACAAAATGGAAGACGGGAAAAAATGCTAGGGATTGTATACATGCAAAAAGGAACGAGTGTCATAAAAACGGATGAGTCATGTAACAGGCATAAAAAATGTAAAATGTACAATGCAAAAATTGCCTCGTTCGTAAACCAGAGAAAGAGGCAATGGAAAGTAGAATAAAAGCCCAAAATGAAAAGCCCAGTGTGACGTCTATGCAGGGAGAAAGAAGGAAAATCACTCGTCTAGATACCGAGACAAGTATAGGTTGTCCGAGGAGCGTTTCAGATATTCAGGATAGACGCGATATCCCGCTTATCTGACCGTGCACTACCCGCACTTTTCGGTGAATCCCCAGGATGAGCAGGTGAAGCATCAGAAGCGTTACTCGTCCGATGCTCAAGTGGCGGTTTCTGCTGAGGCATGGGTGCCGACCTGCGTGACGCACGTTGACTCGCACGATTGGATGACCGTCCTGGTTGTTTCGATGTTCCCTGCGGTTGAGAAACGTTTGCAGGTGTCGGTGTCTTCACCCGAGGCTGCCCCTCAGGACTGTGCCACCTCATACTCTCGTCATTCCCCCCTTCCTGCGCCCGAACCTCGATGCTAATACCCTCAGACCCATTTTGTGACGGTGCTGAGGTTGTTATAATTATGCCCCCTGTGGATGTCCCAGTTGAGGGCCCTGCACCTAAGGCCGCCCGGCCATTAGATTGAACTTGCACAACCTTGACAGGCATTGAGGCGTCAAAATACGGCTGCTGCTGAGGATTAGCATGTCCGTGCGTAGCTTGGATAGATCCGCCGTAGTACTGCGTCCCTGCGTACGCGGACAATGGATAGGGATGAACCCCCACGGAACTGACAATCCCGAACCGAGGAGGGGCATTGTCGCCAGGCGTCAAGGGACTGAGGAATGCGGCTGGTCCTCCGCCAAGGGACATAGAACTCGGCTGATTTTTTGATCGGGAAGTAGTCGCAAGGGTAGAATTTGGCGCGGTTTGAGGGTAGTGCATGAGGACAACGTTATCCAAGGGCGGAGCGTCAGAAAGTATCCCGATAGTGGAACTCTCGCGCAGCTCCATGTTGAGAGTCATGCTCTGCATGTAAGTCTGCTGTTGCTCCATACGGTGCTGCGTTGTCCTGGTACTGTTCAGCTGTTTAGTATTCAATCTCAAGTCAAGGGTTCCGGTCATGTAACCCTTTCCACGAGTCGTGCGTCGGCTTCTACCCCCAGGCACAAGGATCGAGACAGGCGGTGTAAACTCCTGTTCTTCTTCGACCTCTGGCTCAGGTTCGGGGGGAGCAACAACTCGTGCAGGTCGTGGAGGGGGTGGAGGAGTATCTGTAACTGGCGTGGAAGGAGTTGCAGGGGACAAGGGAGTTCCAGATGAAGAGGGGCTCGCCGAGTTTGCTTGTGGCGTCGTCTCCATAATGATAACTTCTGGTTCTTCTGGTTCGACAACGTCCATAGCTTCCAGTTCGTTAACCTCCTCGTCTACCTGAATCGGCTCGGCATCAAGACTGCTAGGAGGGGTTAACGTGGCTGCAGCTGGGATGTCGACATGCCGGTTCATAACAAGAGACATTTCGTCGTATGTCCTCGCCCGAATTTGCGTCTCTAGTTGCGCCTTCCCGATGCTATCCCGGACGTGAATCCATGCACGAAGAACTAGGTCTGCAGAAGGCCGGGCTGCCAGGTCGTCATTTCGCATATAGTCGACGAGGTCAACGAGGAAATTCAGGCCGTGATATTTCTGGAACAGGTAAAGCAATCAGTTTAAATTTCGCACATGACTGCGCATGTCTTATGGCGTGAATGGAAAGAAACCAAGCATCATGAAACGCGATCAAGGACAGGAAGGCAGGGGGTTTCCCCCTAAAAGTCGCAAAGAGCAGAAAAACGAATAGATTGACTCACCATGTAAAGACATTTCAAAAACACGTTACCAAGTGTGTATATGTCGAGTTTAAATGGATCATATGGCTTTACGACTGGTCCCGACAACTCGGGAACATCGGAGTCCGTGCATCCTATGTCGTCAATAAGTGGGCGTTGACCAGGTGGAAAGTGATAACAGGATCCAAAGCCAACAAAGTAATACCGAACAGGATGCGACTTTCTCTGACGTGGTCTTATCCTGGTCATGCCATCGGGTTCGCAAAAGTGCGCGACGAAATGCCATCCCCCAGGAATGAGGGACCGAGCGTCCATCATAATTTGATCGGCAGTGAGGTTGCTGTGAGTTGGAACTAGTGGGTCTGATGTGGTTCAGGCGGGTGGGTAAGAGAAGCTTACTGATGTGCGACATTATGTTCGTGCAAGAAGGCCAAACCCTACATCAGAGAGGTGTGTCAGAACGGGTTTAAGGAGGGAAACGCGCATATTTTGCTTCCAAATTGATAAAAAGCCAATTTAAAAATACAAGACCTACCTCCAGGGCCTGGGTCACGAAATCCACGACTTCATCCACGGTTGTGAAGTTGGGATCGTCGAACCTCCTTAAACTGGGCATAACAAGGAAATGGACGCTAGGGGATAGAACGTCTTGAAAGGAATCATAATATGGAACAACATGATTCCGAGGGTCGTTTGCGAGTTTTCTGGACGAAAAGTACTGGACCATATGTATCTCTTTGACCTTTTTAGCGTTCTGAAGCATCTTGATGCAGACCACACGGCCATCCTCCCGCCGTCTGGCATCCAGAATCTGGGGAAGCTGATGAAGAAAAGCGAAATGGAATTCAATTGATAAGAAGTTGCGTTAGTCACGGTAAACACGGAAATATTGACAGGAGGGTGCTTACAATTTGCATGATATGATCTTCACCACTGTGGATGTGCCTTCTATTCTCACTTGTTGGTGACCAGCTAGGTTGATAACGATGTCGGAGTTGGTATCCCTTCTGATCTAGAAGAGGAACACGATCGCGCCACAGTCTTTCCGATGGAGTGAGCGGGGGTGGGCAATAGACAGATTGAACTGCAGAAAAAGATGGGCCAGCTCTCATCGTGTCGTTCTCCAGATGTAAAAACGAAGTAGAATGGCGATATAGTGGCACTATCTGTTGTGTTGGCTGTTGCGAGAAGACGTGTTCTGCAACTGGTGAGGGATGTTGAGCATGATGAGAATGTGACCTAATAGGAGAATTTCTATCGTGCTCTGTCCATACTGCAGGCCGTAGAGTAGGCCGAAAAGCCATGGTATAAAGCCAAGAAGAATATGGAAGTTCTGGATCAAGAATGAACTAGTTAACACGAGTGTGTTAAAAGTTGAAAGTGGCGATGGGGCATGGAAAAGATTGAGTTTGGACAGAAAGGGAAGTGAAGAATCATTGGAGATATGTCAGAATTGCTATTGCCTTTCCCAGTTATTCATTCCACGTGTACTCAATTTGTAGGTCCATGTTTGGCCTTTTGTAAACCCTTCCTCATCACATTCTTGCATTTTATTTTATCTTTATTTCATTTATATTTTAATTTTATTGGTATGTTATCACCTCATTCAACTTGAACTACTACTACTAGTCTATACAATTAACAAGTATATCGATCATCATATTTTTCTTCACACAATCTATACTCATCTCGCCACGAGTATGAATTAGGCCACTACTGCATACATCACACTGCAGCGCTGCACACAACATTCTTATTTCAAGTCAGGCTCCAGCTTACTGGTTCCCTCGTGAATTCCGATGTACTCGCTCCGAGTTCCCGACATCGTCCTCTTCATTGCCGTTTACACAATTTTTGGACAATGGTTTTCAGTTTCCCACGATACATAAATGAATTGGAAGCAGGCCTTCTCCCTTCCACCCTGCGTCGTGTACATCAATGGCTGTAAAGCGCATGCCAAATGCACACCACGACTGCTTGCAATCATCAGTCTGCACTGCATCAATTTATACAGTTAGTCATTGTGAACACTGCATTGTGGATACCGTAATAGCCGCCCATTGTGTATCTTCTCCTGGTCCATTTTGCTTGGGAGTTGATATTTCTCATCCAGAAAAAATAACCAATCATTGTGAATTGATACTAGTCATACATCCTTTCTCTAACTCCTCACAGAAATCCCCAACCTTCCACATCAAACCAAGCGAGAAATACACCATTATGTTTTCCTTTTCAAGACAGTTTCCCACCATCCTAATCTCTACCAACTCAAATCTGCTCATCAAAACGCCTGGGGCCCGACTCCCACACTCTCCAGCACACCCATTTCCCCAAGAACAGAGACAATCTTCATCAACATTAAATCACATCCTTTCTTCGCCACGAGTTGCAGTGCAACTGGTATCACTTCCCATCTTTTACTGATTGGGCTGAGATATTTCGCTTGTCCAATAGGTACGGTCACTTCGGGAAGTTCTCCCATCGATGCGATAAAGTTGAAGAAATCCTCGAGTCTTGGCTCGTGATCCACCCCAGATGGTGGAGCCGTGAGCAAGAAAGGCACAGCACCGTCGAGGGAATTGAACTCCTCGGTGCGATATGATGGCATTCCCCCAGTTGCTGCGTCATATACGAACAATGCATCGGAACACGAAAGAGGGTCCTCCTTAAATAAATCCTCATCAAGTGCCTTTGCAAATGACCGCTTGAGCTTGACAGCATCTTCAAATTCTTCTCTGGATATGTCTCGTCCTCGAGAGAACATTTTCTCGGGAACAGGGTCAAATCGAGGAGCCATCTTGAATTGCACAAGGTGCTTTTGTGTCGTTGGTTGCCCGATAGAATTCCAGGAGCGATATTCGGCGAGCTTGTTGGACGATCGTTGGAATTCTGCGAAACTGTGATTTGGAAATAATGGTGCCAGAGTTTTCGACATATCTATGTTGACCCGTGCAACATCCAAATGTTGTTCGAGTGATGCTAGGAATGCGTTCACGAGTTCCTGCGCAGCGGGGTTTTTCATAGGAAAGTGATCGCTTGGATAGTAGACTTTGCGGGGGAAACGAGTGATCGGACCGATTTTGTGAATGGGCGAATTCAGGTACCTGGGCAAGAAAGGCTAAGTAGCTGCCAAACTGGACTGTGTTAAGATCGACATACCAAAGCCTTCCGATGTATTCCATCAACTCTACGTTCCTCACAAAAAAGCCAAGCGTATCCAACTCCTCCGAAAGCGGTACAACCCCATCCATCTCACTAGATCCCCAGCTCGGTCTTATCCCATATGCACCGACGAGAGCCGCAGGTTTCCTCACACTACCCCTAGTATCACTCCCGATGGTAAAGTCCAACCACTGGTATCCTGCGATGGCGCATGCGCTTCCGGAGCTAGACGCTGAAGCAGTGAGATGGCCGTCACCTCGTGGATTCCATGAGTAGGGGTAATCTAAGAATTCCCAGGGAGCCGCTCCATGTGCAAATTGCGATGTATGTGTTTTGCCTACAAGAACGGCGCCTAGGGCAATCAAGCGGGTGATGGAGGATGCGGTAGTATGTGGGAGTGGATTGACGAGTCCATAAGCTTTAGATCCTGCATGAGTGGGTAGCCCGGCAACGTCGTATATATCCTTCAGGGCAAACCTCTTACCCGCAAGTGGGAGTTGAGGGTTGGAAAGACTATATAGACGTGAAGGAACTGGTATAAGTTGGATGGGCCAACGGAACGGAGAAGACACGGGTAGGTTTGTTTTCAGCCACCCTGCTTGTAAAGAGGTTCGGTCTGGTATGGCTCCGAATAAAAAGGTTTCATAGGTGTCCGGGTACAACCTATAAACTTCATGAAGATTCCACTCCGAAGAATCTCGTCTCGAGCGTGTTGCCAAATATGGGCCTGGCTTAAGGAACAGAGGCGCTTCGATGCGTTCAATGCACCCATTGTCGCGCAGTTCCAGAGTGTCTGAATAATAAATCGCGCCTGAGAGCCAGATATGTCGCACGCCCTTCTTCGCCACAAATGCGAAAAATGCTTCCCCCAGGTTAAGAGGAACCTTGCCCACTTTATGCAAAACTAACACCTCCAAAAAATCGTCGTTCCATACATCATCTTTTTCGCGGTAATTCGAAAGAATAGGAAGTTCGGTATCATCCGTCCAGATGATGCTTGTGACGGGCAGCCATTCCACTGGGGCAAGTCCCTCAGATGGCTTGCATTGTGAGACGATAGTGCTATCTGGGTCAGATTCCAGAGCATCGATAGTCCTTATTGGCACTGCTGGTTGCGGACTCGCAAGGTATTGGATATCTGCGTGCTCTGGAAGTGTGAACACAGTGCCGAATGAATGGCTTGAGTGCACAGTAACAGACCCTGCACCTAATGCGGCTGTCAATGGAACTGTGAGGCCGAGCGAGAATAAGAACAGAAAAAGGATATCCCGAACGAGGTTGTGGAGCGAGATGAACATGGACCAAAATTCATAAGAGGGTGGTATGACAGACGGGGAAATTAAATGAGACTGCTGTGGGTCAATGTAAGCAACTAGCAAGCAACGCAGCTCGCCGAAATAACCATTCTCACCGAATGGACGGTAGGTAGCTGTTATGCAGAAAGGGTAGAGCTGCTCAACTGGTAGTGGTTAGTCCTGGTGCAAACCCTGGCCAGATACTGGGATACTGGTCATCTGGGAATGCAACAACGGTGAATATATTTGTACTTTCCCATGCAACCGTGTATGTGGGACACCAAAAGGTTCATTGATAACAGCCTGTTCTGCTCTTGATTTCTGCCATGATAACAAAAATGCATTAGTGGGCTGGTTGATGAGATGACGGTTGGTCGCAGAAAGTTCGGATTGCAATGCATCTGTCAATGGCCAAGTGCCATGAATCGCTTGCTGAGTTGGCGGATTTGGATGGTTCTTCTGACTCATGCACGCTCTGTTCAACTGTTTTTCAGCTTTATTCGATATTGAAGCAGACAGTGTTGACTGCGGATGAGGGTCGAGTCATTGTTGTCGTATCATACTCGTATCATTGTCCGATATGATCGGCATAACCCGAGCAAGTTATCATCGCGACCCTTCCTGATCAGCTATCCTTCGACCTTTATACCACTCTACACTCGATAATTTCTTATTATGCCCTCGAAACCACTAGGTATTATTCAGGTTTTTTTTTAAAAATTCCAACAGTTCTTGATTGTACATCACACAGTATTTGTGACAGGTAATGCCAACAAACTGCGCGAAGTGAAGGCCATTCTCTCCGACGGACCAGCTCCCATTGAGATCGAATCGAGGAGTGTCGATGGTAAGCCAATATTTCTAACTCCGAATGAGTGCACTTACAATTAATTCCCCCAGTTTCCGAAATCCAGGGTACAACCCAAGAGGTAGCGATCGCGAAGTGCAGGACAGCAACTGAACAGGTGCGTGTGCCTTTCAACGTCCAACGAATGTGATAAACAACTTTTAACTTTTCCTAGATTGGTGGACCTTGCATTACTGAAGATACTGCCCTTTGCTTCGACGCTCTTAATGGTCTACCTGGCCCATACGTGAAGCAATTCATGCAAGAAGTAGGGCATGAAGGGCTCAATGCCATGCTTGTTGGCTTCCCAACAAAAGCTGCACAGGCAGTTTGCACATTCGCCTATTCTGCTGGTCCAGGTGAGTCCAAATACGCCGCTCGATGTATTTCCATATCATGTTCAGCAACCCTGCCTCAGGAACTGAGCCTATTCTGTTCGAGGGAAGAACCCAAGGAACAATTGTCCCAGCACGCGGACCTAAAGTATTCGGATGGGATGCTGTTTTCGAGCCTCTGGAGACTGGCCTAACGTGAGCAAATCTGACATTTATAGACCTCAGCTCCCGACATTTATGCTCGTGGTTCTTATCGCTGATAGTTACGCTGAGATGCCGGATGATCAGAAGAACAAGCTATCTCATCGTTACAAGGCTCTCGAAAAGCTACGGGCTTTTCTTCAAGATCAGGCTAAGTGATGCTAACAAAATCTTGGGTGACAGCTTCGGCGTGAGTTGTCGGGGAAAGCCTGATTAGAATATTTGGGCAAAAACTGGTACTGTTGTCGACCATGATTTAGATGGAAAGTTAGAATCAGCTCAGCTTGAGCTCCATGGCCCCAGATTAATAAATTAATGACTAATGTCCACGTCTTTGTACAAGAATTCGAATCGTGTTCAAGAACAAACTTGGGAGTAAGTAGCAATGGAACACTCGACTTTCACACGTAGTTTTATAGCTTACTTGATCGACATTCTGTTTTAGGCTTGTATCGAGAATTAGCGGTCGAATGTGTTGCGGATACACAGAGCTTGTCCTTGACCCAGAGCTTTAGGTGAAGGTGGTGGGTTAGCTGGCGAACAGGGAACGAAATAAAATTGTGGGTCACCTCGCAGCGGGCAGTTCGAATGCGACCATACACGGACATTGATCTCGAAACGATTCGGAGTTGAACGCCACTGATGACCATGTTAATACTTTTAGTCATCTGGCGGCATATTTGGGAAAGGAAATTACTTTCGAATGGGATGGTGCCAGATGATTGCCATGGACTGCGAAACGCCTGTGCCATCAACACCCAGAGCTAATCCATGAGACACGAGGGACGAGGATGAGCATCTACATGTGCGCAATTGTGACAAATAAGCAAGGTCAATACAGGTTGGGCACGTACGGGTCGATAATAAAAGCTGCACATGCACCATGCATACTGTCAAATATGTTGCACATGTCTGGGTATCAAAGGCCAAGAAGTGTGAATGTATTGATTAGCTTCATCAATCTACGCCGATGAATGGGTTAAAATACCATTTTCCACTTGAATTTCAAAAACAGTTTCTGCAATGAGAGAGCCATTGTAGCCATCCTTGAAGATATTGATTTCGAGGGGTTTTAGACGCTGGCCGATCGCCGCGCCATAGGAATGCCCTTGGTCGCTGATGAAGAACCGAAAAACTGCAATTGAAAGGCGTTTCACATCCTCCGACACATTGCCTTTGATATTTGACACATCGAGATCGACGTCTTTTTGCAAGGCGGAGGCATAAGGAGCTAGCAGCTCAAGACCCGTACGGAAATCCATGGTGTCGACCAATATGTTGCCACGTTCACCTGGGTTAAATATTAAACGACTAGGGGCTCAACACTACAAAACTAAAAGTGAATCAAAACACAAATTAAAGGTCAAATATATGGCTTATATAGCAGCTTGCCTGTAAAACCACACCCAATTCTCTTCAAGGTTTCAATGCCTAAATTGTGAGCAATTGTTGGAAAGGCACCCTGTCGATCGACTATAGTGACGCGACGAGTAAGCGAACTGAACCCTGACAGACCCTGCCCAGCCCGTAAGCTCCTGCCACATGTAAACAAGCCGATGTGCCGATTGGCGGATCCAGGATCCTCCACTGTCATCTACTCTGTTCTTCCGTCTCCATTCGGCCTATGTGATATTTTTATCGTCCATAGCAATTCACATACCACGCTTGGTGGAAAGTATGACCGGTATATAACGAAATTTCTCATAACAGACTCTTCAATATACTTTACCGCTTTTCAAAGCCAGTTTTCAGGACGGTGATTAAACCGGAGACCATTATTTGAGATTCACCCCCAAAATCATGGCTCTAACCGCGGATACAAAGCTATTTCTTCAAAAGCCGCTGGAGATAGAGCAGACTTCTTCAATAGCGGGAAACGCGCCACGACAGGCGAAGGAGTTGGCTCTAAAGTGGCTATCTATCTTCCGCAATAAAGGCAAAGGATATGCAGGCAGCGTGTCAGATAAGCTGCGAGTTGTCGAGGTTTCTTTCCAGCCCAAGCCTACCGATCCGTCAAAACTGGAAGGTGTGGTAGTGTGTGAGGTTGAGGTGATTCCTGGTATTTCTATTTTTTTTCTCAGTTTGTATCGCCATTCATCAAGTATTCGTACTATTCAGAAATGTGTAATACTCGAGGAGTTGCCGACCAGGGTTACCTGGTATACCTGCTGGATGAGTGAGAGTTCTTCTGGCTTGAGATGTAATCTCGGCATTAACTTTTAACAGATGCTCAACAACATCTATGATTATTGGGAACACTGCTGAGGGAAGGATCGTTTCTGCCTGCGTCTCACAGACCATCAATGCCATGTTCCATGCACCTGCTACCATGTGAGTCCTTCACAAGTTTGCCCATACTTGACTGGACTGACATAGGCGACTGAAGAGGCACAAAACTCCGCATAGTTAACCGGTCTCTTGCAGTTGGAGATGCGTCAAATTCTGCTAAAACAGAGGTTTGCATACCTTTTGAAATCTCATCAACAAGAATCTCACATATAATAGATCTGGGACGTGCAAAGTAATCGCCTTGTCGCTTCAGGAGCACAGCTTAGCATGCCTCCATCGACACCCATGAATTGGTTACTGGTAAAGAAGGCAAAGCTATGAACTTAAATGTTATCAACATCTAGGTACGTAATGCAAGCACGCCGCGATTACAGATCTGTTAACGTTGTCGTTGGACGTTTGTGCCCGACAGACTTTTTAGAGTTAGATTTAGATTGGAGGCCGATGCGCCACGTATAATCTGTCCTGTACCAATACTAAAGGCACCTACTGGGTTTCACGATGAGTGCCCTACTAAGTACATGCAAAGTGCACTCTTCTTTTCGTGAGCCGTAAATTATGCGGGTATCTACCATTGACAAAAATGGAATATTATCGTACAGATAATCTACTTGATAAAGTTTGTTAGCTTCAAATGTTAGTTCCAATGTATGATAGCATGTAACGAAGATATGGGCATTGGAGACGAGAACCATAAACGAGCTGGATCGCAACAGAGTACCAAAGATGTGAGTGATCTCACATATCGATCTGTGCATCCCAAAACGGCTGGGCCGCAAGGAGCTCTCGCTCTTTGCGAACCTCATTTGGCCATTTATTAAGCCGATTCATGTATTTAGCTTCATGAAAATATCACAAGTGCTCCCATATATGTCCTCTCATGAGATCGAAACGCACCATTGGGTCCATTAAGACCGTGGACATTCGTCAGTCTCAGTAACACATCTTCATGATCCCCATACCCCGGATTCCATTTTAAATAATCGGGAACAGCCTCAGCATATAGCCGTTCCCCCCATTCGTGAATCCGTGCGAGTTCATTCTGGGTCAGCTTTCTCGACCTTTGCAGAGAAAGAATCACGTCTGCCAGCGACCGGGTAGTTGGATGCTTTGACCGGGGCTCATCCTCGTCCTCATTCCGAACACTGGGCGTTGATTTCCATCCACCATGAGCCTGAATTATCTTGTGGATAACAGAGCAGATCTGCTTGTGCGGAAACACTGGCCATGGGTCCCTCCAATCGAGCACCTGGCAGTCCTTGCCGCAATAGGATGTACCCTGACACCGATTGCATCGCTGATAAGCCCCGCCCACGTCTTGAAACACGTTCTGGCATCCATATCGCGAACAGCGGCTGTTAAGGCGACACTCGCGCAACGAGATCGCCACCTCGACCTCGATGGACTCGGGAGGAGGAAATAACATGTTATCGCGGTTGACCATGAGGGGGTAAAGCGGGATGTCGGGGAGGCGAGGCGAAAATAGGTGCATATGATATACTCGGAAGAGCCACTGTCCAGCTATGACGGATTGTTGGACGATATCCCTGGCCAGGCGAGGATAGTGGGTTTGCAAATGGCAGGCAAGGTAGGCGATCATAGAGCAGAGGTGCAGGGCCTCAGTCTCATGCCGATTCATCAAGTAGTATTTTGATTCTTGTCGCTGTCTGCCCATTTCCCCTAGAAAAGCAATGAAAACGATGGATTGTTCACTGAGCATCATACATGGAATCTTGGGAACACCAGGAGTGGTGTTTGTCCCAAGCTCGAATGCTTCAAACACCTCCAACGCTTCGTCTGCGATCTTCCTTGTCTTCGCAAAGATAATTCCAGAAAAGTCGTATTTGACGAGGCTGTCATGTATAAGGGACTGGCATATCATTAGGATGGACGACATGGTTTTTGGGGTTTGGCATGACCGCCCACCACTGGAGGAAGTTTTCTACCAGTTGATCAGGACCAAAGGGCATGAGATCTGACATTTTCGCGGGCCACTGCTTTGATACGCCTTTGACGACTGATTCGCTCGGCCAGCTCAACGCAGTCTGCGAATCCTCGAATAAGATCGTGATAAGGTCTTGCCATGTCGGAGGTTCGTCTGGTTCCTTCGATTTCAGGGCATGGAAGATCACGGTTGAAGGATTGCCCTTTGAGATGGGACATGTGCATTTGTAAAGTCCCTGCAACAATGCTTCCAGCTGTTCAGCGGTTCGCTTGACTGAGATGATGTGAATATGGTTCTCCAAAGCTCTTGGTGCTTGAACAACTCTTGACTCAGTACGTTCTCGAAGTTGGGCAAGTGGGCGAAGGCTGAATAAAGAGAGAAAACGCACCGGGACGGGTTGTGTGGGTCTTGGAGTGCGGGTACGATGTACTGCATGGCCAGGGTATATTGCCATGTTCGTAGCATAGATATTAGACTCAGACTGCTCTCAACACGACCACTTCACCGTGCCATACCGTATCTGAGCGTGTCTCCAGGCCACTGGGGGCACTCCACTAGGAAAGAGTGTTATTAGTTTGTTCACGTGGGGATATGGATTCAAATCTGGCACTGCTCGAAGGCCTCATCTTATCGGTCGGCTGTGGAGCTGAGGAAGATGCTTTGTTTAATTACAATTACCTATACAACATCATTATAGCCACTAAATAAAGATATGTGGCTTTCCATCAATAAAAGGATAAGGGAAATAAAGGGTAGGGAAAAAATATAGCTCATAAATCGGGGGAAAATTGGCAAGCGAAAAAAATAAAATACAGCAATGGGGAGTGTGTAGGGGCATAGAAGCTGGATAAATGTCAAAACTCGAAGAGGATATTCAATAGAAAGACATTGAAATAATGTAGCTTTACAAAAAGCGTTCATGACCAGACACCACTCGCTTCTCCATCCACGCTTGTTGCGATCACTTCACCCAGTTTTTTGGAGTTGACGCTTCCCTTTCGCTTCACCATAACAGTATCGCCGATCGTCTCATTTCCCTTCTCAATTTCTTTCACCTTGTCCTTTACCCTGCTGCCCTTCACGGTACTGGGTGGTCCCATCGTCTTACTCGGGCTGTTCGCCCTCGAGACAATCTCAACTGCGACTTCCAGCTTCCTTCCTGAAGATTTCCGTGACAGGGGTTTGGAAGTCAAAGGAGTAGGGCTTTCTCCTCGATGGGCCAACGCTGGCGACATCGGTCCAGCATTTTCCAGTACAAAAGACGCGGCGAGTGGCGAGCTTTGAAGGGGTTTGGTACTCGTGGTGGCAAGGGCAGACCCAGAAAGTTTTTTGGCGTTTCGCTTGGGTGACTTTGGAGGGGTTTGTGTCTGGGGTTCCTGGTCGACGTCCATGGCACTGGAGTCCATAACAGATACTTTGCGCGCCCGCGCGCGTTTGGTAGGCCTCTTCGACTCTTCTTGGACCACACCTTCATCATTTGCTCCCTCCTCCTCGGAATGAACTTCAGCCGGCGAAGTGATCTTCCTCCCTCTCCTCCTGGGCTTGGGTTTGACAGTAGAAGGACCTGCTTCAGCGTTCGGTTTCCGCTGGGATTCCGCGTCAGTGCTCTCTTCCTCCTCCTCCATCTCTGGGATCTTTCTTTTCCTGGCCTTTGTTTGACCTTGTGAAAGTCCTGATGAGGCATTCGATACACTCCGTCGATGATTCGCATTTGCAATCTTTGAAATGGAGGTGGACTTGGAATGTGTCTTTTTATGGCCGATGGATTGAGTAGAAGAAACGACGGAATGGACGTCATCGTCTGTCTCGTGTTCGTTCGCGGTATCTCCATCAACCTCCATGATAGGACGACTGCGCTTTCGTGATAAACTGTTTCGTGAACGCGAGGAGCGCGAAGGGAGAGGTGGTTGACCACATCGGAGGGATGAACAAGGCACTAGTCTATCGTCATTGGGTGTGGAATCTGCGCGGAAACGAGCGCGTCTTGGATCTGTCTAAATGGGGTGAACATAAATGAGATGATTAGCGAGTTCAAATATATGAGGGTGATAATTTGAAAGTGATGGGACATGCCGACAATCGCACCTGCCCCCCAAAAAATATGTGGTTACAAAAAAAAGAGGGGACACGTACAGTATGTAAACCTTCGTAGCACCAGCCATCTGGTGGACCCATGTCTCCATCTCCTTCCACAGTTTTTCCACAGCAGCCAAAAAGAGTTTCGTATTCACTGGTACCACCGTTGCCTGTTCTGACGCGTCCAACAGTGGCACTATCGTCATCATGAGGGATATGACACGCCCTGTCGTTGTTTTCAAGTTCAAAGTAGGCATTATGACATCGCACACAATGCAGTTTGGGTGGAGGAGTTAATGATTCGAAGAATTTTGTGAGAATTGTCAGAGTTCTTGGTGAGGGTGGCTCGATTGGTTTTCCGAGAATGAGCGAAGGGGTTGACGTGAGTCCCAGGGGGAAAGGTGAAGGTGGGACAGGAGATAGATGCGCCAAAGTATAAGCATGAAGAGTTTGAGGTGGTACTGATGCAATTAGAGTATGTAGTTCTGTTGAATCTGTTACTGATTCTGGATCGTTGTCTGTATTGTCTGGTGGTGGAGTTGGAGTATCCTCTGGACCAGGAGGAGCAGGGAAAGAAAGAGATGAAGCAGGAGTATGTAGCTGTTTCTGAGGAAACTGAAATTCAGATGAAGGACCAGCTTCTTGTTTTCTCGAGAAAAAGCCAAAGACCATGGTTGGAGAATGTAAGTAAGTAGTCTTAACTTGACCTCAATAGTAACAACTTTAAAGCAGATTGCTCTGTCCTCGAGGCAAGTCCCCAATCTCCATTCCCACAGTTGTGTGACTATCAATGCACGCGTATGTCACATAATGACAATTGTCACAATTGTTTCATTTTCACATTGTGTCCTGCTTTCAAACGCGTTTCCATTCAAAAATCATAACCCTACACGCGTAAATACACAACTCTGCCTCATTCATCGCAAGAAATAATTATAGATTCAAAGGGTTTCATCATAACAGACGCCCAATCAGATAACGGAAACGATGCGGCGATACCCGTTACCTTCTTTAATAATTCTGACCCATTCTTGCAATTCCGAATGGTTATCAGATAATTCGAGTTCTTGGACTGAACCTGATGTCTTCAGAAGACGCCCAAGTCACAATAGTCAATGCCACCAATCCTCAGCCTCATCAGCCTCCAGTTGATTTGATTCGATATCCGCCTTTCCCTACCCCACCAGAAGGCGTTGAGCTAGTCCCTTTCAAGGATTTTAGACAAGCTGGTATCGAGATCTTTTCTGAAGACGGTATAGAAAGGGATGGTCGTGGTATACCAACTATTTCGCTTCGCGTCCGTCATGAAACAGACACTTGTAAAACAGAGGCCACCCGAACAGATGGCCCTGATTCAAACCATGTCGTTGGAAAGAAGAAAAAGAAGGGAAAGAAATTAACCAATCCCGATGATTCACTCAATCAAGGCGAAGAACAGCCAGCTAAAATCGATCATGTTCAACGTGCCAGGGAGAAGAAACTCGAAAGGATGAAGCAGTTCTCCATAAGACATTGGTACGAAATATGGGCAGATGGAGAGGATTTAAGAGGTTTGAAAATCACTTACGAGTCGTAAGTTATTGGATCTATCACATCGTGTATCTACTGACTTTCTTTAGATCCCTTGGCACAACAGATAGAATTCATATAGCCGCCACCGACTTTCGTTCTGGACGGCCGTGGCCACATGTCAAAACACAAGTAGCATATCTCTGGGACCAGGTATGCAGTCCCACCCTTTCCTGCCACCAAACTTATTTCATAAATGTCCCTCTAGATTCGCCTCTTTACAGGTCTACTTGGCCAAACCCCTGTGTGGATTCGCACAGATCTTCAGCAGGAAGAATCAGCTAGCGAAATTACTGACGATGAAGAGGAATTTGAGGCACAATTAGGACGAAAACCACCGACTAAACAACCTGCTCAAAATTCTAAACAGAGTTTCAGTGACTCCGATTCTGAGCCTCTTGGTGAGGACGATGATACAGCAAACCCATCTGCCGAGAACCAGGAAGAAGACGGTAAACTCCCTCCTCGGCCTAAAAACCCCATCAAACGCGTTCTTCCTCGTACACCATATGCACTTTATAACGTCGAACCTGTTCTCATCTCTTCCCCTGAAGAGATACCACCTCTTCTCGCCCGTGCTTCTCGTCTCAAGGCTGCCCACCTCTCCGCATTCCTCTTTCATCCAGGTCCCATTGTCCGCACGCGCATCCTGCTATCCTCACACTTGCGCATTGAGGGTCTGGTGTATACCCCCAGCTTTTTGCGAGATATACCCAGGCTCATGCTTTTTTGGACTGAATATTTATTGAGGACGCGGGCACTAAAAGAGGTAGAAAGGGAGCTGAGGGGTGCGAGGGACATATCTAAAATGGCAGTCGAAGAACTCATCAGGACCGGTGTTGTCTGCAAGCGGATTCCTGACAGAGTCGGCAAAGGGATGAAAGCGCTCTTTGGTGTTCGGTGGAGGGACGAGGAAGATATTGAGAAGGTTGAGAAGGTTAAACGCTTCGAAGAGGCACTCAAGGCGGAAAACGTGGAATTCATGGATGTAAAAGACTTAACCCTGCCCCCCGTTGCTCCGGACTCTACATCTCTTCCTATCGGAACAGAAGAGGAAGTCATTCCGGTTGTTTCTGTCGATACAGAATCTTCTCTGGCTAAACCGGAACCAGGCGCATATATAGAGGAAATCGGAGAAGATGAACGAGACCAACTACCACCGAGTATAGATGTCGGGAATAGTGACACCTTAAGTGATACTCCTGCCTTACCGGAAACCTTGAACGAAATCCCAGAAGATCCTTCGGTGGGGACTACCTCTGAAACTAACCCCGCGTATCCCTCCTTCTCCATCCCCATCGACGAATCTGAGGCACCAGCCATCCCAAAATGGGACGAGACCAGAGACCCAGAGGCCGATCTTGCATCCTGGCTTGACGCGCCCAACCAACCGCTCTTTGAACTGATGGGACCTACTGTCCTGCCACTCAAATTTGAAGCGGGTGGACCAGGAGATGGTCTAGGCCCTTGGACGTGGTCTGTACAACCTGCAACCGCGGATGATCCGATTTCAAAGGCAAGCTCAGCTCCTATTCCTATCCGAACGACGAAGAGGGCCTTCGTGGAGAAGAGCATGCGCCGGGTGAAATCCATTCATCTACCTGGTGTACTTTCTCCTGCTGAGAAAGCGGTCGCTGGCTATGTGTCTAAGGGCGTCGAGTCGCAGATTGTGGAGCGCCTTGCAAGGATCGTTCTCGAGCCCTGGGTCGATTGGGATCCAGAGGGCAAAGTCGAACCAGCATGGTCTAAACCCAGAGTTCAGCGTTCTGATCCGGTTAACAATGTCAAGGAGAGAGAGTCTGTGAATGAAGGCGATGAACACAAGGACGAACCTCCTATCCAGCATGATCCAGAAAAGGACGAAATTTTGCTGCTCGTTGATTCTGACGTGCTTCAAACGGTGTTTGTGGGTATGGGTATCGCCGGGACATGGGTGCAGCTTGTGAGAGTGCCTTCCTCTCCCCTTGCGCCATCATCTGGACCCTCTCGCGGTCGTGGAGGTGCCCGTACCCGTGGGCAGGGTCGTGGAAGAGGTAGAGGTGGGGGAGGTGTAGCTGGAGGCCAAGGTGGAACACAGGAGAGGAAGCAGTTGACCTGGTGGTACGTAGAGGATGTGTATATGGCAATTCCATCATATTGGCTGCTTGGAGAAGAAATTGTCTTGCCTGAAGGAGATGAAGAGGAAGGTTTGGAAACAGAAGTTTAATTATTACGTTGGTTTTTATTCTGCTTTTTTCTTTTGAAATGGTTTTGATTGATTGCTTTGCTTTAGGAAACAACTTGTAATTTGTATTTCAAAAACGCTGAATCAAAACATGCACGATATTGTCTCAATAATCTTGCGGGCCGACGATCATTGTTCCTTACCTCCATACTTGCAGGCGAGACAATTTTTCAATGTTGACTTCTACCTCTAGAATCCCAGGTCCTTTACTGCTATGTCATCATCGCCGAGAAACCTGTCGGCTGCTCTTCACATATTTCGCGATGCCAAATGTGTACCCATGGGGCTTTCCTATGTCTTTTTGGCGACCCGCACCGGCCAAAATATTGTGCTGGCTCACTATCAGGATCCCTCATGGAACTTCGTAAACTCCAGTGGAACGAACCTTCTGCAGACCTTGTGAAGCATTACGAGTATTGGTCAACAATATATAGTTTGCTCTTCGTGAAACGTGACCAGCAGCAGCGGGATAGTGTGCCACACCGCCTTGGAAACTGTTCGTGTGATAAAACCAGGTGGATAGCGAAATGTTCCATCGGGCGTGGGCAGCCAAAACGACGGTGCCTGGTGGTGTAATCACTCAAATGGACGTTCTCCTGGTAATTAGGGCGTTGTTCGGATCTCTAGAGATCGCATTGGAACAGTCTGGGGGGGGATCCATGGCCAAAGGCGACTCAAGTCGGTGGCCTAGGCGTATTGAGGATATTCTCCCAGATAGTTCTGATCAGGTCGTGGAGAACTTGATTGTATGGGCGTACACAGTACCATATCCCATCATCTTGGGTTTTGGTACCACGTTGTTGAGGATATGCAAAATCCCGGTCTCATCCAGCCTCGCAAAGTACAGGGTCAAGGGGAGATTGTGCTGCACAGCGCAAGACGCCCTCTGCATAGTCACTGCACTTGAGGAAGGACCGACGTCAGGACTAGATAGCACACGACGGAACAGTGGGTACCTCTCGATCACCACCAGTGCCGAATCCTTTCGCCGATTTGTGGAGGAGTTGAGACACCTGCGACCCATGGAATCCCAGATCCTAGTCATGGATGGTTTTGAAACTCGAGCACTGCAGCATTGTTCCCTGCTTTGTTACCTCATCCCTTAATTGAAAAAGGACAACCAGTTGAGAACTGCAGGGACGAAGGATTGTTCTCAAACCTCGCCACCTCACTCCAGTGATCTCATGGCAAATCATGTCGAAAGGTATATCGAAAAGGTGGCCATCAAGAACTGAGGATACCATGCCTTTAGGACCAGACCAGCTGGTGGAAAGCCTCTTGCAATGGCATCGGCTACTGTCGCACCCCACAGTATTTCAGGCCACAACTGCAATTCTTAGAGTTAACAAGACCCCAATTGGAACCCAGTAAAATACCGCTTAACGCGTTGCACCAACGAGATGCATCGTCTTTTCATCGATATTTCTGCGAACCCCTACGTATCACCCCAAGTCCACCACAAAACTAGACCATGCCTTCAACCTCTTTTGGCTAGGGAAGTGGAGGATGAAGTGATGATGGGCGGCGTATAAACGTGTTGACAACCTGTCGAAATAAGTTGATATGTATGTAGTTGATTATAAATTATTCACTCCATCGATATAAGATAAACCCAATTGTTAAATTATCTCAACCCTCGATCCTACCCTTGCATATAATCAAGGCACTCTACAGTTCTTACAATTGCGCGCCAGCTAATACAACATCCGCATATTGCCATCGAGTTGACTGTCTACAGGAATTAGTTTGTCATGGACCCTACCAACGAACCGTGGTCACCCTGGGCCACCTACCCAGACAGGGTCATTGATCTACATGAACTCGGCGTCCTTATCAACTACGAACGGGCGTCTAGTGACCATCGCTTCCGCCACATCAAGCTTCGAGAAGTGGCAACCACTGCGGATTTTACGACCATCATATGCCCTGCCAGCGAGTGGCGCGACGCTGACCCCGCACACAGGCTGGGACTTGTATACGACAAGCGTCGACATAAAGTAGAACCGACAAGCGAGGAACCTGATCTCCTGACAAATATGATCAAAGACCCCGTACCACCGGCGCTTCAGTCCCTTACTACCCGAGATCTCGAAGCAATTTATTGGCGCACTCGACATCATGATGCGGGGTTGATAACCGCAGTTCTCCTGCAGCACCTTTTCGACCTTTTCCCTCCTTACACGCGCGTTCGAATTCGAACCCCGCCTCCAGTTGTCCCATCTTCAAAACATCTTTACCCTGTCGCACCACCAGGTACCCCTGACGATGCACCGAAGCCTATATACTACTCGACCCTCGCATCGGACCGCACGGTCTTAGAATTCAAACTTTCGAATGTCAAGGAGCGAACGGTTGTTGCAGTGCTCCCCGGAGCCAAACCGTATATCACCGGGGGTCATGACACAACTGTGCACACAGTTTTAGGATTTGGGCCGCCAGCCGCTCAAATCGAAACTATCTACGACCTTACGTCGATGCAGTTCGGAGATGCAGGAAGAGGCAACAAGGGCAAGGGTCTGTTCGTTCTGGAGGCCATTCAAGATTACGTTGGGATACGACTTCCCAAATTCACGGAATCCAATGCCATCTCAGAGGCCAGATTGATGGATCGTGTTGGTCCACACCCTGAGGATGATTGGTTGATCGACGTGGCGAGACGGGTGAAAAACCGGTGGCAGGGTAGAAAAGAAGTGCCCTTTTGTGCTTACTGCGGCGCACCACCACAGGAGGGAACGGACATGGCCAAGTGCTCTGTTTGCAAGGTGGATCATTACTGCAACAAAGAGCATCAGCTGAGTGGGTGGTCGTTTCATAAACTCTTCTGTGAGCCTGTCCGCTCGTATTAGGTTGCTATAGTCTTCGACTTCTGCATATTGATTGTTTTAATTAATGATACGAGGAATGTCCGAGTTGTTAAATCGATACATATATGCTCGCTGTAATGTCTTTTTCTGCGTCTAAATTGTGATACATAAAGATAAAAATATCAGCCATTGACAGCACCCATATTCGCTTTCCGATTCCTGCTGCGCCTTGCCCGTACAATACGAGTCGAGCGATAGGCCAACGGGGGCAAGAATCCAAGGGATGCCTTCATCTTCTTTGCATCTATCTCTGCCTCCTTGACTTCTTCTTCCTTTAATCGTTGTTCCTCCGGGCTCAGATGGGCATCTGCTGTAGGTGAAATAATATCATCTGGGGGGGGACTTGTCTGGTTGTAGTTACGAGTGGTGGGATCTGCAAAAAGGACGGGTAGAGGCGATTCGTATGCAGTAATGCCTAGCTGGCGGCAGTAATACTGCACAGCAGCATGAAAAGCGGTTCTTCGGGCATTACGAAGACCCCAGTCTTGCCAGTTCCTAGACGCAAATGAACATCGTGTCAGAACGAGTGTCGGGAGTAGCATTAGAAACAGAAACGTACCCATTGTGACCGATACCAATAGTGAGAGAAAGATGCCGTTGATACATGATGTGCTGAAGGGTTACATTGGTGCTGGGTTCGTACCACCTGTTCTCCTCTGTTGATAGCCAATCATTGAGACATTTTTCCAGGGCGTCTAGTTTGGTGAGAGGAGTATTCCATGCTACCTGCATCGTCAAATTCTCGAATGTCTTCCCACTTCTGCGAACATTGATGCTGGAGGGGACAATATAAGTAAATGTAAAAAGCAAAGGTAATGAACGTACATGAACTTGTTGAATAGCTGGCTGTTAAAGTAATAGGTTTCTGTTCCGTCTGAACGCGTGAAAACCGTCTAAAAAGGAGTGTTAGTGAGAGTGACGGGCCAGAGCAAAAGCAAAACTTACAGCAAAGAGTCCGACTTTTTTGACAACCAAATTCTCTTCTGTCATTGTTGTCAGGTGAGCTACCTAGTGAAATCTAAGCTCAACTCACGATCAACGAAGACTCTATCTCCAGTGTCGTAAGGACTGGAATAATAGTGAGCAAGGCTAAAGTTTGAAGAAGTGCCAAGACGTATACGTACTGTGTCACGAACAAGAACATGATAGCATCGAATGCGGAGCTGGCCGCATTTTTAAAGATGAAGCTCGCGGCGATGAGGAGGGAGTACACCGAGGTGAGGGAATCCCCAACATTGACACCAAAGATGCTCAAACTAATGAAAAACAGAACACCCATGGCGAAGAAAAACAAGATGCGATCCAAAGTCCTCAGTGCCTCTCCTACATCACGCATGGAGCGAGACAAAAATCTCCGTTCCTTGTAGATCTTGAGCAATGTGGTCTTGATCTCGGCTCGTGTGATATCGCCATTGTGGTCCTTGTCGAACACTTTGAATGCGGTTTCAGCAGACTCGTGGTCAGGAAATGCGGGGTAGAAATCGGATGGAACAAGCCACGTCCGCCCTCTGTCTTTGAAGCGATTGAAGATTGAGCGGGCGAGTCTCTGAGATGAAATGTTAGAACCTTGAAGGAAATGACAGTGTTTACAGTAACGTACCTTGGCTTCGTGACTTGAATTCACATTCCATGCGAGATTTGCAAGGCCTTCGCTCTTCCCGCTCAGGTTTCGGGCATCGTGCAGAACGGCGTTTTTGATGACTTTTGCGGCTTGTCTAATGGCCGCATCAGGACTACTCTGAGGATGATCCACGCCCGGACGCGGACTTCCAGAGCGAGAGGCATGCTCACGCGGGGTGTAGGAAGGGGGGTAGCGATGAGGGTTAAGATTGCTCAATGCTGGATGACTCGGTGGTGTGTATGGAACCTGGTTGGGAATCGGAGGCCTGAGGTCGTTGTCGTCTCGTCCGGCGAACGGCGGCCTTGGTGGAGTAGTGCGGATATCATTCTTTTCGTTATATTCGCCGTATTCCTCTTCTGCCTTTTCCTTTTCACCACCACTAAACCAAGATAGCCGTTTTGTCGAATTATCCTGCTTGCTGTCAGCTCTGCGAGACGATTCGACAAGTGTCTTGTTGTTGTCGTCTAGCTCGTAATCATCAGGAAAAGTTGGGATTCTCGATCGAGGGGTAGCATTTTTAAGGGCTCCATGAAGCATTTTGTAGTGCTGCTTTTCTGACAAGGCACCCAAACCAGTGAATCCAAAGATAGGCGTTCTTGTTCCGGATTTATTAGGAGTATGGGTCGGAATCTTTGGTTTGTATGCTCGAAGAACTTCGATGACGTTCAATGCCTTCTGCACCACTTCAATACGGTCTCGATAGGCCGTTCGATGGAAAGAAAATGCTAGGTGAATGTTAAATTTGAATTTTGGGTGTATAGGAAGCGATGACGCACCAATCAAATGCGAAACCATTCGCTGAATACACCAAACCAGGATAAAGAAGAAGAAAAATTGCACGACTTGCATAAGCTACATGGAAATGTTAACAGGGTTTAAACAGTGTGAACAGTATACGTACCCTGTTGGTATACTTGGCGCGACTCAAACTTGTGTCGGATGGATTGTACAACTTGTATATGGATTGAAAGATAATAGCCCAGCTGGCATACGCGCTCGCACCATAAAGTGCAGGTTTGATAGTATCCTTGACCGAATCATAGGTCTCAATCCTGGTCTTGATAGCCTCTGATACGTGACCCCATGTGGCAGAGATGAAAAACCTGAGTAGAATGGGAATGACGTCGAGGATCATTGCCAACTGCCATGAGATTACTAGGTTTGATGCTGCCCAGAAGAGCCATGCTTGGACATTATCCCTCACAAAGCGGCGATGATCAGTGGGATGAGGTTTGTACCAGTAAAAGTGAACGAGAATGGCAGGGACTACAAGGAGCGCAGCGAGAAACGTTGAGCCGACAAGAGAAGAGAATAGGACGGCAACAATCCTATAGAGCCGAGGTTGAATTTTTGGGAAGAGGGCATCATAAAAAAAGCACACCTTTTTAATCCCCATCCTTCTCGTTTGGCCTTGACGCCCATTTTCTTTGTAAACTTTGCTTCCTCGTCAACAAGGTCCTCCTCATCAGACCAGTCGTAATCTTCCGAGTCGTCATCCTCTGCGAAAACGGAAGCTCTGGAACTAAGCCCATCTGAATCTTGTCGAACGTGTGGATATGGTCCATACGGATGAGCAGCAGCTGGTCTGGGGACTTCCGGTAGCTGGACCTTGACAGATTTATTCTTTGCGAGGTTGTCGTCGTCTGTGTAGAGGGAGTCATTTCTCTCTAAGATGGGGCGAGGGACATTGGTGGTTGGGTGGGTGGGTTGATTGTTCAGGTCTGCCTCGGCAAAATCTTGTTCGCGCGACCTCGGTTTGGGGTGTCTATGTTGATCTGTGGCCATGGGTAGGGGAAGACTATGAGAAGGTTTTGGTGGTTGCGGTGGTGTTGAAAAACCGGAAAGAGCATCTTTGCTACGTTTGAACTCTCCAAGAAGATTCTCGGAGGAAATAGAGACGTCTCCCGGGCTTGGAGCAGGGTCAAGCGGATTGCGTAGGATTCCTGTTGGCTGGTGATAAGATTTTGATCTTCTGATAGTCATGACACAACAGCAAATAATTAAAGTGGATTATGGGGTGCAAATGTAAGCCAGCTAGCATAGTAGCTGGAGCTAACTGGAGACAACCGACTATTAAATTTTATTCCGGTCGATCATCAGTCCCTCATACCCTTTAAACTGTTGATTGTTTCAGATAAACTGTAGTCAGGGTCAATTCCACTTTATTGCTTTATTTCCTTTCTTGGAATATTACATGCATGACGTCATTTAACTCCTCTCCCCACAACATTACATCCTACGTCTTTGAAATCATTTAAATAGCCACATATCCAAATTATTTCAACACCCAATCATCATGAGTCTCAATCGTAAACTTACAGCTCAATCACACGATCCCAATGTCGTTCGGAATGTAGAGCGCCAAATCATCCGAGAAGCAAAGAACGAAGAAACAGCCATCAAGCACGCCCTTAAAGACCTCACAAAGACAGAAAAGGAGGAGGGAAAGGCCTACAAGGTACTACTCACGCGGACCATATGTCGTTTTACTCTCTTTCTCATATCTACTCGTAGCACGCTTTGAAAGCCAAGAGCACTGTCGAGAAATCAGCCAAGCAAGAACAGACCACCTTGAAGAAAGTGAACAAAGCCCAGCATAGTCACGACGTTGCCGCTTCCAACCTACATAGGGCCCAGAATGACTATCAGGTAAATTAATCTTTTCTCCTTGTCGGCCCGTCTAATCTCATGCAAATAGATGTATTCTCAACATCACGAACAACTAGTCGATGAAGTCAACTCGAAGAAACAAGAAGTCGAGACTTGTATGAGAATAAACGACGAGAGAACGGTAGGTATATCTCCCCTTTTATATTTGCCTGCTGCTTACCTTGACCCTAGCGTGAGCGGAACAAGAAGCTAAATGCACTCCATGCAACTGATGATGATGGTGAAGGCGAAGCCCATCTGGGACTTCCAACCAACACACTCCCTGCTCAGCCCACTGGCGGTGTCGCTTAAATTCTACTGTTTCAAATTTTGTGGTCTTATTATACCCCTTGATTTTCTTTCTGTATTTTTAGAACGTGGTCTCGGTTTCGATCCTCCGAGGTCTGGTGGGAATCCAAAGGCTGTACAACATACACTTCCTTTTTTTTTTTAGCTTCGTTATAGTACACTTGTTTCTATTGGTTAATTCTAGGGGTATAATAAATATAATTTTACATTGCACTTCTAAGTGTGACCCCTCCGCTGGCAATCTCTGCTTCACCTTGGGCAGCATCGACAACGGGCGTGACTTGTCCTTGAAGTAGGGCTTGACCTGCCAGCCGTGTGGTCTCCTTGACTTCTTTAATCAGGTTGCTGAATGGCTTAAAATTCTTGAGCGATGCGTCGCGCATAAGTTCGAAAGCAATGCTTTCGCTCGTAGTGATGACCCCGCCTCCTGAGCGCACGCGATCGAGGGCAATGGGAATTTCGAACGAATTACACGAGGAAACGCCGTCTGCAACGAGGTATGGCGTATATTTTCCATCAGCAAGTATCGCAAGAACAGTTTGCAACACGCAAATGTGGGTCTGTGATATAAGGGGGGAAAAAAGTGCGAGGTGAGGAAACGGGTAATTAGGCGATAATCAAAATTTCGATGTGCGCACCTCGATACCAAATATCACGATTGATTTCAAGTTGGGACGTGAATCGAGGACGGCTTTGACCTCTGGAATCATCATTGAGAACATGGATTTGTTGAAGGGACCCTGCAGTAGAGGGCCTAGGGATTCGAGATTAATGTCGGGATCTGTGGGACCCAAGGCTTGCCAAGGGTAAAATAGATTAGCGGTTGGAATGCAAGACAACCGGGTCGACACGCAAAGCGTACACACCTCTCTGATTTTGAACTGTGCATAGAACCGGTATATCGAGAGCCTGTTGAATAACGAGGAGTGAGATGATGGTTACGGCAGGGTTGACTGAATAAAAGTGTACTTTTGCTAATTTGATCATTTTGTTAGATGTTTCAACGACATGATTGTAGTTGTAAATAGCAGGTTCTGATGATTGTTATAAATTAGAAGATAAAGTAAAGAACGAAAGATAACATACTAAATTTTGTCTGTATATCACAGAGAAAGAAGATAGTTGAGTCTGCGGATATTTGATTAGACATTGAATTGAATTGAAGGGATGAGATTTGTTTGGAGGAATGAATTATTATAAGAGTGTTGAGTGTGTGTGTGAGAAAGACGAGAGCGGAGACTGAAGTTGATATAGGAATTCGTTTGATGCCACCAAAGTCTGGTTCGAATTTCTTCGCTCCTTGCCATCAACCATCATCTCCTTCACTGCTCCTGCAGTTGCTCCGCCAGTACGCCACTAGGCGCTTCCTCTCCTTTTTCATCACCTCCCAAGCCAGGGCCCGCGTTCCTTTTTTCAATTGAAAAAAATCACAAAACACCTTGATAAAATAACGAAATGGATTCAACTACTGTCATTCAAGTTCCCAGAGACGAGACTGCTGCCAGGAACCGAGTACGTCTTTCTATCCTTTCAATCAACTTGAATCTTGAAACAAACATGACTTTTAACCTGGGTCCATTATCTAGTTTGAAAACTTCAAGTTGGGCAAAGGCCTTCCTTCAACAATTGCCAACCCAGCTGCAGGTTCAAGACATGGCCATGCTCGCTCTCACTCACGCAACAAATCCATTTCAAATTCTCTTTCACTTTCTTCTTCAACGAACATGAATGATATGGCATCCTTTTCTTTTCCAATGAGCAACAGCACCCCGGCAATCTCGACAACTGACACCTTACCTCTCCCTCCTCGTCCACTCAGTCAACCTGTCATCTCGCCCAACCCAGGTCCACCTCCCAAACGGGCCTCTCACCACCGCAGACGTTCTTCCGTATCCACAAGACGTGAATCAGCGGAGCTCATGGGAATTACGCTTCCAGACCTTCCAGCTTCCGCATCCGAAGATAACGTCAACTTGGGTGAAAAGGATTCAATTCGTCGTCGTGCTCTGTGGGCTCTCGAGGGCAAACCAGATGTTTCCTTCAACAAGGTTGAAATCCCAGAGCTTGCGACTCCAGATATGGAGAAGCTCATGTTTGATTTTCGTGAGTGTTGATTTTTCTGCCCCGTAACCAACACATGGTTTCTTACGTACTTTCTGATTGGGCAGCAACGAAGCAGTCAATCATCAGCACGGGATCAAGTTGCTCTTTTGGCTCTTCTGGTATTGGGAGTAAACGTGATTCCTTCAAGCTTCTAGGTCCTTCTTCTTGTTCTAAGGACCAGCTCCACACCTTGCTTGAAGAGGAAGAAGAAGAAGAAGAAGAAGAAGAGGAGGACGAGCTAGAGGAGACAACAGAAGATGTGCATCTCACGTCCACAACAGAGAACCCTACATCGGCTGCGGACCAATCTAGCAAGGAGAACATTCCTCCTTCCACCCCTGCTGTCGCTGTAACAAAGGCTACGCCATCCAAACCACGCCCTGCTACTTTGAACTTGCGCCCCCTTGCACTCACACCAGAAGCCCTCTCCACAGCTGTCCAAGGGTTACCCACACCGACTACGACGCCAAGTCCTCGCAGTGGACTTCGTCCTCTCTCCTTGACCTCTAATGGTTCCGACTCGTCTGAGACAACTAAACAAGAGAGACGGTCATCCCTTGTTATTTCTCCATCACCAGTATCACGTCGCCCAATTCTCAATCTGTCTACCGAGAATCTTGTTACGCCACCGAACAAGTCGGAAGACGAGAAGAAGTCTGGTAGGAGGAGTAGTATTAGCTACAAGCGGTCTTCCTATAATGGCGCAATCAATAATATAGCTGGCCTGCCGACACCAGAAATGACACCAACCTTTGGGCGGAGATATTCCAACGCCGAATATTCGGGAGTACATACAGGGCCGCAGATGACCCCCAGTTCAATCAGCGACGACGAGTTTTTTCCTAACCCCCCGACGCAATCGAGGCCTCTCAGCACGAGTGAGCAACATTTTCTCTTCAAGTCGCATCATGCGCTGGTTGCGCGGATAAGCGAGTTGGAGCGAGCGTTGTCTGTTCTAAGGCGGAGGGAGTCGGGTGGGTACGCCATCTCGAATAGCGGCAGTTCAAGGCCACAGTCCATGGTCTCGGATTCGTCAGTGTTAGCTGGAAGTGATGCCGGTAGTGAGCCTGTCAGTGACGAGATGCTCCAACTTATTTCTGACCTCAAGGCGGAACGAGACGAGCTGATGAAGGATATGGATGGCTGGCGCCAACGAGTCGCCGACCTGGAGAATCAAAATGGCATCCTTGCTAAGCGTGTGGATAACGAACGTCGCGAGGCATGGGTTGCCCGCTCTAGGACTGGCATCCTCGAACACGAGAAGGATGTCCTGGCAAAGAAGCTAATCTCCGTTGAAGAGCTCCTCAAATCAACCAACGAGGAGAAGCTACAGCTTGCAACCGACAACGATGCTCTCAAGGCCGACAAGAACGACATGGCAGATCACATCGCTCAACTTGAGGCCCAAGTCAAGGGCCTGCAGGATGATCTCGCGATCGAAAGAAAAGCGAAGGAAGATGCTTTGTCCACACCCAGGGCTGGGGATGGTCCCGTTGGCTTTGGCCGATATGCTGTGAAACATGGCATGGGGTTACCCTCTCTTGACTCGGAAAGCTCCGCAACTGATGTTGAATCTTCGGACGAGGGTCACATATTTGGCTTCACTCTGAAGTCAGTCCAGGAAGAAGACGAGGACAACTTTTCTGACGAAGACGGCCTAGCAGGTTACGAGGATGAAGACGAGGAGGATACCAACATGAGCCTCCAATCATCATCATCGTTTGAATCGGAAGAGGACGGCCCTTATCCTCCTCGTATCGGAGCCTCTGACGTCTTTTCCACACCTCCCCGAATCTTCTCCAAGCCCGCCCCCAATCCTAGGACATGGACGTTCCCCAAAGCGCAAACACCTCGTGCCCCAATAGTACAGAGCCCAGAAAAGGAAGACCGCTTCTTTGGATGCTTGGATGATGACAGCGAAACCGCAGGGTCCGTCCCTAGTAGCCCCTCGCAGTACTCCTACGAAAAGAGCAAAGGCATGTTTGCCCAAGGCTTCAAGTATGCTGAAGACGACGATGCCGCTTTCTTCGTCCCCATAGGTCTTGGTCTCCCTGTTCACGATGAGCAAGATGGTTCCGACTGCGTCGACGGTTCATTGGCGGCTGTGAGCAATTCCAACGACTTTGAGAGCGATACCGATGTAGACGAGACCAGTATGTTTGGTCAAATGGGTGGTATTACAATCACGTTCACCCCCCCTCAAGAGGAGCCAGTGCTCGAGGAGAGAGAACAACTCCAGGTTTCCCCAACCAAGCGAACCTCTCCCCCACCTACACTGCCAGCCCTTGACTTTGGTAATGTTGAGGAAGACGACGACCAGACTGTAGATGCCCCATTCAGCTTTGGCACCTTGTTCGATGAGAAGGCTGCACCACCGATCCCCGAGCTTGCTCCTGACAACCCTGTTGGCCCACCAAGCCCTCTCTCTGCGGATATAGCACCTGTATGCCCTCGTCCAACGTCGCCGTCTATGATCCCCCGTCCAGCGTCGCCGTCTGTGGTTAGGTTCTCACCGCCATCTTCTCCATCATCAAGGTCTTCAACACCCGAGTCACCACAGATTCCTTGCAAGACATTGAACAACACCTCCCTATTCACGGAGCCGTCGATTTTGGATGGTCCCTCCTACGCTACTCCACCTGCGCGACGTGCCATTGCTGCCCCATCATTTATTCCCCAACCTGTGTCATCTCCCTCGCCCATCAGGACTCTTCCTATTATCCCCAAGCCGAGACTGTCGTCTGTACCGCCCACCTTCATCCGCCAGCCTACCCGTGTGCCATTGCTGCCGACAAGTGCACTCAAAGCCTCTGCTCAGCCCGCAAGTAAAAAGACAAATGGTTCGACAATGATTCCCCAAACTTCACCATTACGTAGGTTTTACTGATTTTTCTACCCAGTTCCGGTTGAGAGCTCCTCAATGAACCTGCCCTCTTTATCCAGATTCTCAAACAACGATGCCACATTTGGCCACACCGCAACGCCAGTCGTCAATACCCCTGCCGGCCAGCTTCACACCAAGTCCAATGGGCCAAGCCAAAATTCCCACTCGACGTCGCAAATAATTTCGCCCGCTATGTCTCAAGCCTCAGCGCGAACATCGTCAGCATTGCCCCCCGCAGCCTCCTCACGGTTATCTTTCCAGACATTGACGAGCTTCATCAGTCCATGGTCTGCTCGTCCGACCCCAGCCTCTGCCCCGGTTGACCTCCCTGCCGCAGTCGTGAAGAGAGATGCATTTGTACCTCGAGATCAACAATTGCGCAAACTGAAGGCTAGGTTGGACATCGAAGGGAAGAATGCTTTGGCTCACAGTGCTCATCTCCAATGCTGCAACTGTGAGCAGAAGGTTGTCGTTATCTGAGGTTGGTCTATCGTGTCCAGTTGTTGTTTCGCATGTGCTCATTTGATGACATTAGATGCTAGGGCACTATTTCTTGCTTTTTTTGGTTCTGTTTTCGGACTTGTTCTGTACAACTCGCATTATGGCATCCATCTTCATCCAACTCTCATCAATCCGCATGCATAAACTCATCCTATGCCCTATGTCATTTCTCTTCGTTACCATTATTTTTATTATTCCCCTCTCGATTTCCGTTCGCTCTTGATTGCATTGATTTGCGTTAATTTTTTTTTTTATTCGCCTCTGTCGTTACGCATTCCTGTTTTATATATCCCAACGGACACATTCTCGCCTACTGTAACGCTTTTTCATGCCTTTTATACTGTTTTCGTTCTTCGCTTTCGCAATTCATGACTTGACGTCGAGGATTGGAAGTTCGACTCAGGCTGTAATATTAGTTGTGGCGAATTTGTTGTCCTCAATCCGTACCACCCCCTCGCACTTTTTGCAGTCGATGTTTATTGATTCAAATATACAATCGTATGTATATCACTATTGTTTTCCTACGGCGTGAACATGTGAGATAATTTGTGGTATTAAGTGAGGATTCAGGTGCAAGTCGGCGCTATGAAGAGGTCAGGACATCGTTGGCGGCTCCGGATTAACCCGCTGGAGTCGTGGGAAATCAGACTTTTGTTGGCAACCCCGCCATTGAGTTGAGTTTTGAAACATACTCTGCACCTGCAATACTCAATCATGGTTGGTCAAGCTCCCCTCCGTAAGACTTTCTTGAAGAACTGGTTCGCCGTTGAGGTATGTAATCTTTTCAAGGTCAAAAAACCAATCTGAACATTGTGATTATTCCTCAGGCCGTCCCCATGTAAGAGAGATAGAGGCTTCCTAAAGTTGATTCATGTTAAATCCGTCGTTTCATTAGCTATGTCATTATTGGGGGAGTAATGGTCGGCGCCACATGGTATCTTGGACGCCTGGCTACTGGACCTAATGGTACGTCTAACTGTGAACCTTGAATCCAAACCAATTTTAACACATCAACGTCCCCTAGTTGTCTGGACCAAGGCCAACCCCACCCCATGGAACACCGTCAAGCCCGATGAGAACACCAAGCTCATGTCCGTCAACCAGAAGTTTGAGAAGAGGTGCGGTGAATCTGGGCTTTCGGCCGGCAATATGCTAATGGACCTTTCTGCAGCTGGTCAAGGGACAAATTGTAGAAAGTTGGCGTTCCTCTTAGCTTTCTCGAGTATGATTTTCTGTATCCACGAAATCAAACACTCTGCCGTCCTTTTCTTTTCCTCGACTTTTTAAACACGCAATTTTAGACAATTTACTTGCAATTCAAGTGCCCAATTTAGACGCGGATCGACCTCAAGCTTGAGCACTGAGTCCGCGTGACACACCCGTGACTTTCACATCCTGGGGTTCGTTTCCGCTCATCCCGATGGCCCGGAAGGATGGCCGATTGCGCAATACAAACAGTACTTCTCCCACAGGTGAAACCAACTACTGAGAATTTCCATCTTCTTGCCTTTCTACTATATCTAGCACGATGGCTTCCAAACTGACCTTGCCCGAGATCCTTCCAAAAGATGAGGCAGAAGATTATCCTGTGGAGGGAACCCCTCTTGTGAGTGTTATCTTATCAACACTGCACCACACCCTCATGCCACGATCCCTTCAATTTGTTAGACTACCTTTGGGGAGTTAAATCTTCCTGCCATCGTATACGGTGCTGGGGCGTTTTCCAATCTGTACAACTCGGACAATCACCTTTCAAGTGATCTACCCATCCGCACTGTTCGTCTGGCATTACGGTATGCATTTGTCCGCGTAATTACTTATAGCTTGCTAATGCGCCTAAAGATATGGAATTCGTGCATTTGATACCTCTACGTATTATGGTCCATCTGAAATCGTTCTGGGAAACGCATTACGCGCATTGAAAGACGAATTTCCCCGATCTTCATACCAATTGGTTTGCATCATTTATTGATTTGCAACGCATAATAATTCATCTCCAGCACCTAGATGACCAAGTGTGGGAGGTATGGGCCCTTGAATTTCGACTACAGCCCGGATACTATCGGCAATAGCGTCAAGCGCAGCCTCGAAAGGTTGCAGACGGATTATCTGGATACAGTTTATTTGCATGATGCAGAGTTTGTTGCCACCCCACGCTGTCCGAAAACGACAGGCGACCACTCGACAGCATTACAGGAGGACGCCGCTGCTTACGGACTTGCACCTGGTGATGAAGGTAAAATTTATGGCGAAGGAGACCAAAAGATTTTGGACGCATTTCATGAGCTTCAGAAATTAAAGGCCGAGGGCCTCATCAAAAATATTGGTATCACAGGTGAACTCAAATTGTATTGTACCATGACACAACAATTGACACAACTGACCAGGGTTCCCTTTACCTACGTTACTTCGTCTTGCACTGCTCATCAAGCACAATCCACCTTATGAACCCTTGGACATACTCCTGTCGTATTCGCACATCTGTCTGCAAAACACCACATTCCTGAAGTTCATCCCTCATTTCTACGAACGTGCCCAAATTAAACAGTTGATGGCCGCATCACCTTTGAGCATGGGGCTGTTGACGCCAACCCCACCTGCGTGGCACCCCGCCCCAGCGGAGTTGAAGGAATTGGTGGAGGCAGCTCGTGCCACTTGGGATGCAGATTTTCCTGATCTTGCTGTTGGATATTCGATGCGTCTCCTCAATGCTTTACCAACACGCCTGCCTCTGGTGATTGGGTTTAGCAACCCTCGCGAAGTTCACGAGGCAGTCAGAGTTTGGAGAGAGGTCACAAATGCACCAGAACATACTCTCAGACAAGAAGGCGAAGACCGCGCAATTCGCGTTTTTAAGCAGGGAGGTTACCTGGACTGGTCCTGGGCGTCTCCTTGATTGAAACGTTAAATCCTCATATGTACTGGCTTCAGTTCAAAGCAATGTAATTATATCCGCTACTTCCAATTTCATATCCTCGAATCTGCATTAATCAGATACATCATCCGAATCACCCTCGTCAGAATCATCTTCAGGTTGTCTCGATAGATTGGCAGCGTTAGCGGGAGGAATGGCGTCCGCAACTTCATTGGGGTCTCGCTCTTCGTCGTCGTCGTCAGAATACGTGTTCTCTGGCAGATCTTCTTGCTTCACGGGAGAGCTTGTTGATCGGTTGTCGTTTTGAAGCTCGAATTCTCGTTGTTCGTCAATAGCCATCCCGGTGATCATTTTACGCCATATGTCGATAAGAAGGCTAGTGAGACCACTTTTGTTAGCCAAACCCCACAAGGTGCGGAATGCGAATCATCTCACCATGCTTCGTTTCCTGCACACCAGCCCTCTGGTGGTGAGGGACGTAAAAATCGACGGGCAATACCTACTGTGCCAAGCGCTTCGGGACAGTTTGTCAACTGCCTATATAAATCATGAATATCAACGACATAAACAGGCGCATATTTCTGACGAGAATCAGATTTTTTGGGCCGGGTCTCCCCATAGTCTCTAGAAGAGCGATATGTATGACGAGCGTGTGTCTGGGAGTGAGAGCTCGTGGATGGTTGCTGACGAGGATCGGGTGATGCCGATCGGCGTTTAATTTTCGGGGTTGATTGTCCCATATCTATTCGTCGGCCCCTATTTTCTCCCATAATCAGGTCTCGAATACCATAGCGCCATTCAGACGTATCAACCTCATTATAGTTGAGGCATGCGATCGTCTCCTCAGCCTTGAAAACAAGTAAGATCATCGGGGCAGTCGGGTCTACTTCGTCGTTAAATCGAGAGCGCAGACGGCGCTTAATTTCATCCTCCTCCAAAACCAGCGTTTCACCATATGAAAATTCCTGAACAAGTGTGATCAATACCTTTGTATCCCGGAGAGACATTAGAAGGAGCGCATTGGACTCAAAAACTCACAAGTTCGCGTTTTGAAAATCTTGACTGGCCAAGAATGCATTTTTTGTAATCTTTCATGTGGATGATTGATGACCTTTCCAGCCCAAAAGTCGGTAAACGCGCAGAAGAGTATCCATAGTCCAAAACGATTGGATTACGTCGACGGTCCGCAGGAATTCTGTCATCGGCACCCCATGTATTGTAGACAAAGGAACAAACTTGCACATTGTGTGACCATGATAAGTCTTCTAACCCATACGTTTCCGGGCTGTGGTACAGCATTCCGTTCAAGAGATGGTAGACGACCCTGACGAGGAGTAACGAAACTGGGTCTTAGTCCTCAATTAGGAAGAGTCAGTTCACAGGGACAAACCTTCCATGTTCGTATGCACCTCTTGCAAGTAGCTCCGTATTTCGATCATAGGCAAGGTTTGCTGTGCTCGTGTCCCTATCTCTTTGCTTAGATTTCTTTGGCTTTAGCTGATCAAGTTTCCTTGTTAAATCTTCGACATTTCGAAATCGGATGGGCGAAAGGGATTCAAAGGATCCACTTTTGGGTAGCGATCTAGTGCTGTTCAGCCAACTGGGCCGTCTACGGCGTTTAAGAATACCCATCTGGGCCTCTGACAACAATAAATGTGATGTCCCTGCTTTGGTAATCCCTGGGTGTGGTAGATGACGTTCAGATAGATCAGGGTTCGAACTGGACTCTCTTAGTAACACAATGCGCTATAAAAGGGCTCACCAAGGATAAGTTCAATTTCTGTATCGGCACCAGCCTTCTCAGTGGAGGTATGTGAGCTGTGATTGTGATTAGTTGGGGCGCGTAGGGGAGATCCATCCTCTCCAAGAAAGGCGGCCAGATTTTGAGATTCTTGGCCAAAGGTCCTGAAATTTAGCGGTAAGAAAGATGCATGCACCTACGCAAGTAGTATTCGTTGAACCTTTGGGTCCATGTTACATCGGGATTAAAACCCCCAACTTGAAAGTAAGAAGGCGACATTCGAATATCCCAGCGCCTAGCCTTCAATCCACTCTTTAATGCAGGAGAGATCGTTGGTGAATATCCCTAGAAGTAGCGAAGATGTAATTTCGGAGTTTTAAACAGGTTTTATTTTATATATAAATGAAGGATGGTGTATGTTGACAGTTCAAGATGGTGGCTTTTGTCCAAACTGCCAATGAATCTCAGGAGACAGGTTGATGAGTTGCGGCATGGCGGGCCGGAGGTTATCGTGGCTGTAAAGCAGCGTTCTTTCAACTTCTTTAGCACTTACTACAACTTGTTGACACTCACGATTTAATAAAGATTCAACATCCGAATCTTACATTTTTAACAAATCAATTTAAATACCAACACATTACCCCTTGATTCTGGTTAAAATGGGAATAGACGGTTTGATACTTCTGGACAACGCTGGGTGAGTGCATCTAGGTTTAGGTCCTAGACTCTGTCTTAGTAAAGCTGATAGTTTCCTAAAAGTCGAGCTATTATGCAGTCAGGGTTTCGCTCGACTTCTCCGAGTCATGCTTTGTTGCATATAGATGCATTTAACAATGCAGTATCAAAGGCTGCCCGGCCTACAGATGTCGATCCTGTGATCCATGTACCAGCCTACAGTATTTCCGATTCGCCGAGCGCCTGTTGTCATGTTGCCTGCGCAGACATGCATGTACTTGCACCAATCAGTGGGAACGGTAAATATTCGATGTATCTTGTGGGATGTTGCTAACATTCGGACCGAAGTCGATCCTGCAATTGCCCTGGTATTCCTGCAAACATTTGTTGAGATTCTGAAGGAGTATTTTGGAAATCTCTCAGCTGCGACTTTGAAGGAAAATTTCGATGTCGTATATCAGGTCTGTGCAGTTACACTAGTTTGTCATGATGAACGAATGACTGAGAACCTCACCAGCTATTGGAAGAAACTTTGGACTCAGGAGGTCATCCGCTGACAACGTCATCCAACGCGTTGCGTGATATAGTCCTTCCACCTTCCCTCCTCACCAAACTTCTGAACGTTGCAGGGGCCAACCTTACTGCAACGATTAACTCTGGTGCAGGTCTGGGTGCCGCTGGTGGACCATTCTCTTCCACCATACCCTGGCGAAAGGCAGGGCTTAGATATACCCACAACGAAATTTATTTTGACATTGTTGAAGAGCTTCAGGCTATAGTAAACAGGTTCGTTCTCAAGATGGCTCTAAAATTCAAATCACACACTGATACCAACCCATGATAGGCACGGCGTACCACTTGTTAGCCAGGTCTTTGGCAAGATCGAATCCAACGCAAAGCTATCTGGTATGTAGATACCTTAACACACCCATACCACTTTAATCGGGCGATCCAGGTACACCAACATGCCTACTGTCTTTCAACAATGCCAATGTTCTCTCGGATTGTGCATTGCACCCATGTGTCTTGTGCGAACTCATCGTCAAATCCGCGAGTTTTTAGTTAATATTTGAGGAACCTAGACTGCAGCGATGGCTTCGAGACAAGACACTATCCTTCGTGCCACCAGATGGTAAATTTATCCTGGCAGAGTATCGATATACTCCAAATACGGCTTCGCCCGCCGCCCAACGTTCTGGCGAAACATCTACAGCTGCCATGATTGGCCGGGACATCGTGCCGCTTCCTTTTGTCATTAAATCATCCTTCGATCTCCAAGACTTCAACGGTAAGCCATGCCTGTTCCCCTGTATAGATTTTTATTCTAAAAGTATTTTCCAGCATCGTTTGACATCAACTTCACCTCTCGTCTGACCACACGGCCGCTGGAAAATGTGGTGGTTGAACTTAATCTTGGGCATGGAGCATCTGGAATAAAGTGTGTCGCGGCTCGAGGTATGGGAGGTCTCGGCCGAGGCGGTGGAGGCATGGATCTGTCTGGTGGTGGAAACGTAGGGGCCTCATGGGCATTTGACTCAAAGAAGAAGGTAGGATCCTCCTTTGGAACGTCAATGAAGTGTTGTTGAATTACACTGTTAGGTTTTGAAATGGGAAATATCTGCGGTTCCTCCTTCCAGCACTTGGAGCCTTAGGGGCTCCTTTACCACACCGTGCGCAAGAGATATCGAGTTGTTTAATTTTTTACTGACCAAATCACGTAGAACAATTGCACCTCGCCCCTCCCACGCCCTACAAGTCAGATTTGAGATACAATCACACACTTTTTCTTCATTGAAAGTTGAGCAACTCAAGGTCACCAAAGAAGAATACAAACCATACAAAGGCGTACGAGGTCGTTCGATCGGACGAGTGGAGTGGAGGTGGTAGAGTTGTTTGATCCAGGAAATGCAAATGTGGATGAGGTATGGTAGTCCAGTGTGTAATGACTAGTAGAACTATTGGCTAATTTACAAGAATTGCATACGAAACGAAGAAATGCCGATTTAATCACAAGTGAAGTAGATGTTTTAGCTATCCCTATCATGGCACGATTACCTGGTCCTGATGATTCCCGCATTGATCAATTTCTGGATCTTTTGGCGGACGACTGGATTTTTCATGTGATCTTGGAGGGCTTGTGGGTCGGACTGGGCTTGTTGCAAAATTTGTTGCATGACGGGGTCGTTCATAATTCCCTACATGAGTTGTATCAGATACCAAGTTCATGTGCGGGCAGTGATGCAAGACGGCTTACCGCAACCTCAGGATCACGCATTGCCCGGGCCAATGTCTCCTCCTGTGATTCCTCGCCGCGCTGGCTGTAAAGCGCCATTTGAATCTTAACCTCTGTCTGCTGAATTTCTTTTGTGTGCTGATGATCGACGTCGTGGGCAGTGGCCTCCTGTACTGCCTCCAGAGCCTTAGTATATTCGCGCATGCCATGAAGGACGTTTGCTTTGCGAATATAGGCCTTAACTGAAGGGTAGTATAGATAATTGAGACTTTGGCTAGCTTTCTGGTGATGAGGCTACGTACCGAACTTGGAATCGACCTTGATCGCTTCATTGACGTCCTTGAGAGCCTCGGGGAAAGCAACGAGTTTCATGTAGGCTGCGGCGCGATTGTTGTATCCTCTAGCATCTGATGGATCTCTCTTGATACTCTCGCTATAATCTTTGACTGCTCCGGCGAAGTCACCAGCCTTGAACTTGGCATTACCTTCTTCACGTGCGGCAGCACTCTTCTCGGGATCAATGTACGCTTTGCGCTCCTCCTCGGCTTGTTGCTTTTCGACGTCGCGGAGTTTGTTTAAAATATCTGGTGTGCGATGTTCTGAAAGGGATTTTTGGTAGTACTTGATAGCGGATCGAAGGTCGTTTTTCTTTTGATAAGCGCTGCCAACGCGACCAAATGCTTTCGCGATGAGCTTGAAGTCGGCGCGTATCTGTAAGCGCCAAAGAGTAAGATTTCGACTCAGTATCATCACTTCAAAACAACATACCCCACGACCCTCCTCCACGGCGTTTTCACAAACCTCGATGGCCTTATCATAGTCACCCTTTTCGAAGTATGCAGCTGGAACGGGTAAAATGTCATTAAAATGACGAAGAACAGATACGCACGACTAAACATACCTCCTAAATTTGTCAGAAAAGTGATATCTTTGGGCCACAGGTCCCAAGCGGACTGGAAGTGCTTGATGGCCTCATCGAAGTCACGCTTCTTGTACGCTGCAGCACCAGCGGTCTTTGCAGCTTCGGCATCTTTCTTTGCTTTTGCCTCTTCCTCGTCCACCTCCATAGCATCTTCTTCTGGTTCTGCAGCAGCTGCAGGCGGGGCTTGAGGGGGCTTAGATGTTGATTGCTGTGGTTTAGAAGAGGATGATGTGGGTGGCTCGGTACTGATTCCTTCCGGAACTTCGTCGGATCCCTCTGGTCGTGTCGAAGCCTGGATATCGATGCCCATGAGAGCCCCAAGGACGTCAATCATACGGGGATCCTGCAGCGCCCTATCAGAAGTAAAGGTTCGCGATGAGCTTTTAAAACCGAAGAAGCAAAGCGAAGCACCCACGATTCAGCCATTCGTGGATTCTGTTGAATGAGTTGGAGCTAATAATTTGATCAGTAATATATCAAGGCGAAATATGATGGTGAGTTACTTTTTGGACGAATGAAGGATCGGCAAGATGTTTCTGTGTACGAGGATTGGCTGCTAGCTTGCCAAAGAGATTGGGATCAGCAAACAGCTTGCCCATTCCCAGTCCTTCATCACCACCAGCAGAAGCAGAAGCTAAAATTGGTTTAAGAAAGGAATTATTGGAAGGGTGGCGGGACAAACCTTTCGCGTCCTTAACTTCCTGCAAACCTTTTCTTAAAGCGGGGCTGTCTTCAAGCTTAATCCCCTGTTCGTAGGCAGCAATGGCATCGTCGAAACGTCTGGCTCCGTGAAGAGCGGCACCTTTACGCGAATAACCTTTCGCCCAAGAGGGATTGACTTTAATACACTAAAAGCAAGTCAGCGTCTCAAGGCACTAGATAAGGAAAAAAAGGGGCAAACCTCATCGGCGTCGGTCAGAGCACCGTCCCAATCCTTTTTGCCGGTCTTTGCTGCACTCCGATTTGACCATAAAACGTGGTTCTTAGGATCCAATTCAATAGCTTTCGAAAACAAATCGATTGCCTTGTCGTATTCTTTGACTGCAAAAGCCTTGTTTCCTTGATCTTTGAGAGTGTTAGCCTGTTTGATAGGTAGTAGATTAGTAAAATAAATTGGATATAAAATAGATTGAAAATATTCACGTCAGACATGGTATGTAGGTTTATAGAACTGAGTGTAAGATGGTAGATTTGAAATTTAAGAGGATTATAAGGCGATGGTCTTTGGATAGATCATGTTTCTAGAAAGTGCTACACTGTTCGACCTAAGATCACGCGTCGTAAACCTTGTGACTTTTAGTAGTGACAACGTGACAGATAAGATTGAGAGAGACGCTCATTGACAAACTTGAACGTTCACCGTACTAAGCACAACTGGTACCCTCTTTGATTCTTTAAAAACAAATTACCTGGTCACTATACTGTTTTAAATTATATCCGAACCTCTCGGCTCTTCTATCTGAATTGTCTCATCCTGCTATCTCGCTTGTCGACTCTACTCCGGGTTCTGACTCCCACATGATACTGAGCTTCAGTAAACTCCCATCTCAGTGCCCTCAGACAGCCTCCGGAGCTGTTCTCGCACGTTAAAATGCGGGTCCATCGACCTTTAAATGGCGTGTTTAAATCTACATGCTTTGTTTAACTTTGCTGGTAGTGACTTTGCATCTTGTGCCCTTCCATCCTTTGAAGTTCGATTACTTATCCTTCGTCATCGTAACACGGGCGAAGGCACCCAGCAAATAAGTATTTGACTGTATTCAATTAGCTCCACAACTTTGCTTTTCGTTCGCTAGCCACGATTTTGACGTCTTGATTGTTTGGCTGCGAGATATGGATGACGGGCATACATTCTATACAGCGGAACCGGTCTGGTATCACCATTCTCTCATATCCGAGTTGTTCCTCATTTTTGAGCCAAATAAACACACCACCTATGTGTATGCGCGTCGAATGGTCAAAGCGTTTCAAGAACTCTAACTCACCGATCCATGAGGTACTGCTCTATCTAAAACCTGCATTTTATGACAGCGAGTTACTGACAGCATGCCACAGGCCTCCCTATGGAGCTGTCAATGCTTTTGCAGGAGGTGTTTTGAGTTAAAAATTCTTTGCAAACCCATGGGAATTGAACCTGTGTCACAAGATTCAACTTCGATATCCCAAGGTTTGCTTAACCCTTGGAGTAATAACTTTCTTTCTGTGGTTCCCCATCGTTTTAGATGATATTGAGTTTTTTCTTGACCCTTTTTGTTTTGCAGAGCCGATGACGATTCTTTATTTTTAGCGTGACAAATGTAGTCGGACATTGGATAAATGGTCAGTAGACCATGTCCTATTCTTGAGGGGTGGTATAATTTGCCAGCTCAGCAGCATCGATCGTTTGATCACCTGTGAATGTCGCCTGACAGAATGGTTATTTTAATCATCATTGCTCTTGCTTGGGCTGTCAGCGCATGGCATTCCGCCGGCTACCTTGGGTAAGACCTGTGGGTTCTCTTGATGGGTATTAGGGAGTGGAAAAGAGTCCGTTTGCTTACGAATTGAGATGTAGCTAGAAATAACGCTGGTATGCATCTATTCGACATGAGTTGTTGTAAAAATCTGTATAATAATCAACGATACAACAACTGTCGTTGGCTGAGTGGCTGCTGGTAAAGCTAAAAATGGATAACGATAAATGAAAAATTGAGCAAGTCGAAAGAATAAATGAGCATGCGTCCTTTGCGTGGGTGATTTGTAGGTTAAAGGATGAATTGTGGCGAGTTGTGAGTTGTACACGAGGCGAAGTTTGTTGAATAAATTGTTAAAAAAGAGCTGATAGTTATAATTTACATTATTATTTTTATATCGACCAAGTCAAGTAAGTAGCAAGTAAGTAAGAAGATGGAAATTGTTTGAAATGGATTGTAGAGGTCCGGCGGCGCTTCAGCGGCTGTGGACCCCCGGTCACTGATGTTGTCGTATGTTCCTTCTTGGTCATACATAATAAATCCCATAACCATTTTCGATTCACCGCTCCTGACCCTCATACAACTCCTCCATCATCTCCAATTTTCACACTTTTCCCTGGTTTCTTTCTTTCCTTCATCACGTCCCTAAACAAAATTTAAAAATAAATATATTTCCCTCTCTTCAATCGTGCTAGGGGAGGATTCATGGCAGACAACGCAAACACTCCTACCCCTACAAACCCCACACCATCCACAACTTCTCCGTCCGCTTCTCGTCCAAAGCAAACCAGAACAGGTACTTCGGGTGTTATCCGTGGTCGTACTTCCCCGCCCCCAGGTCCAAACGGAGAGCAGAATACCGATGGCAGACCTCCAACCAAACGCGCTCGCAAAGCCATTAATTGCGAGCCGTGTCGAAATAGCAAGCTAAAATGCGACAGGTTTTTACTTCATTATATCATATTTTCTTGGGATTGATTTTATTAACGCGCCAATGATTCTAGAAACCGACCCTGCTCTTCTTGTGTCCTGCGAGGCAAGTTCCTCACCCCCACCTTGCGGCCCTTATGTTTATATCATGATGATCTAACATAACATTTTGTAGGCACCTCCGCAATGTGTTATCAGGACGCTAGAGGTCATGAGGGTGCTGATGCGCATTCCCGTGATGATCAGTAAGTCTTTCCCGATTTAAAATAATCTTGTCGGCCCAAATGCTCTTGAAAGCTGGCTCCTGCATGTTCTAACATGATCTCTTGCAACTCTGATTAGATACACTCGAATTGACCCGGCACATGAAATTGCTCGATTACGACATTCCCTATCCCTGATAGAAAATTACATTTTCCCTAACTTGCGAAATACCGCTTCTCATCGCAGACCCAGCGATGCTGCTACATTTGTTGTCCCAAAGAAAGAGGTAGTGGATCTGGATGTTAACGACAAAGGCTCTGCTGCTCCAGGGATGCTTGGGAGTCAGGGCCAGTTCGCTGGAGCCACCAGTGCCGCTACCCATTTGATGATGGTCAGTACACACATTCATTTCTTTCTGTTGCTAATGCTCATATTGATCTCTCTCAGTCTGAAGGGCGCGAGTCGGATGACTCTGACAGCAGACAGCAAAGTCAAGATCGTACCAACGAAGACTTCCCCGCAATGATCCAGGAATATGACCGTGATTTGCTCGCCCTTCTCCCTTCACTCGACATCATTGACGGCCTCATCAAGTACTATTTCGAATATTGCAACTGGATATACCGGCACATCAACCAATCCTCTTTTACCCAACAATGGGAGCGGTACAGAAGTGGCGCTAAAGCGGATCGCATAGTTCTGGCAACTGCGTGCACTATGATGGCCATAGCCACGCATTATCTGCCTATTCAGCATCAGCTCCTGGAATCGTTCCCAGAGAGTCACGAAGATATTGGGAAAAAGTTTTTTGATATCTCAACACAGTCATTACACCGCAGGCTAGCCGAATCAAGGGCGTATTCTTTGGAACTCGTCGAGCTACATCTCGCGAGAGCACATTTCTTGACCCTTTCGAAAACAGACAGCGAAGAGATTTGGCATGTTCGTGGCGAACTTATTACAATTGGGACTGCCATGGGTCTTCATCGCGATCCGGGAAAATTCAGGATGCATAGGGATGTTGCCGAACGTCGCCGGTGGGCTTGGTGGCACATCGTTCTATTGGAGCGGCAAGTCTTTCCTCCTTCCTTCACAAGACATACAGCTAACATGTATTTTAGATGGCAGGCGTTTATGTTTGGTAGACCAATAAGCATTGCGTCACACCATTTCGACACACAATATCCCACCTACTGCGACCCAGCACTCGAAGGTGGACGACTTTACCTCCCAAACATTGCCTTGTTCAAATTAGCCTTCATTCTGGGCGACATCATGGACGACGCCGTCTCTGTGCGTCCTGTACCGTATGAGAGCGTTTTGGCCAATGACCGTGCTTTGACACATTGGATGGAGCACCTTCCTCAAGAACTTGACCTTGACGAGTTCCGTGTCGCCCGCAGTCTTGCCTCTAGCAATGTATCTGTACGACGATTGGGCGTTCAGAGTGTTATCATCCGAACATCTTACTATCACATCCGCTTTACGCTTCATCGGCCATACGCAAGTACGAGCATCAATCCTGGTGCAACGAATGGGAAACCTGCCATTGACCCAGCCAAATCTGCACAAAGTCTGGAGATTGCAGTGGGCGCCGCCGACAAACTCATCACAATGGTCGGACAATCTCGCCCGGACTTTCTCGCGAATTCTTCCTTGGCCGTTCCAGGACACATGAACTGGGGTCCGTTCCACTGCTTCTCGGCAGCTATGTTCTTTTCTTTCCAACTGGTTGCCAACCCTGACCAGCCTGGGGCTGGTCTCTTCCGCGACAGCATCCGCAAAGCCATCAATACACTGGAGCAATGTCAAGGAATTGCGGTTGCTGACAAAGCCTTTGACATCCTCAACGCACTTGCTCCGCTCTATTCTACAGAGTTCCAGCTCGAAAGTGCTGAGGTCCGCGAAAAGAAACGCGCTCACGTTCTAGGTACTGTGCGGAAGCTGGCGTTCCCCTACCACGATTCGCACGATCCCCGCCGATACGGCGATTCTCCCAGCGGAAGAGGCGCCATGAGTTCTCCCGCCAACTCGAGCTCCGTGAGCCCGCCGATGCCGTCGATGCCGACGTTGCCGCAATATGAATCGATGCATTCTCATAGTGCGGCGCCTATGCGCAATCAGACCCACCTATATCCGAATCAACCACAACAATCAATCTCACAGGCCCAGATGCACCAGATGTCGCAATCGCCTCAAATACAGCAGCAGGTTACTGTCAATCATGCACAAAATATGCAACAATCATACCAGGCCGCATATATGCCGCCTCCCCAACCACAACCTCATCAAATGTATGGGGATCCAGGGCGCTATAATGCATTCGCCGTAGATGATTCGATGTGGGGCGCGGCGGTCGGATTTGGTCAAGGCGAATGGACACAGTTTTTGGACGGTCTTCGCCCAGAAACTCAGCCAGTGGGTCGTCACCTACAAGGGTCATAGCATTGGCTTTCCCACTCCGTCTCTTTCTATTTGTCCGACTCGTTTGGTTCGTTTTGTCTGTTGTATATCCTACATCACCTGGCACCGCTTTTTAAATCCCTTTCTTCCCTTGCTATCTTGCATCCTGCTTTATTTCCCATGTTCGTTAACTCGCCTCTTTTTTTTTTTGGAAATTTGTATCAATCTTTTTTTATAAGCCATGGTCGCTGAACGCTTCAGCAGTACTGCGCTTCTCTGCTTATTGATAAATGAACTGTGTAGCAGTAGACTGTACATATGTATACCCACGAGCAACTGATCATCATTGCATGTCAAAAATTGTCACAATACATGCCTCTCAATTTTTGGGATTCTTTCGTATTTTGTGCAAGGCGAGGAAGGTTGAGTTATAAGGGGCTTAGTCATTAGTTAGAACATACAAGATTGAGCACAACAAAAGGGAGCGTATATCAAAGTTCCAAGGCACTGAATTAATTTTGGCTCAGTTTCTGCATCCGTTTGACGCGATTATTCACCGCCGTTCTCAACTCAGCGGTGAATTGGGGAGGCTGAATCTGAGCGTCAGCAGTCGTGAGTACCTGGTCGATCAGAGAGTAAGGGAGCCATGTGGTAGATGCATTTCTGGAAGTTTGTCGACCAAGTTGCTTTTCGGACTAGAAATCTCAAACGTCAGCAAGATCCTTGAGTTGAGGAAGAAATTTGGACGTTTCAAACTTGCCTTGAGAACCAAGGAGTATGCATAGTTCACAGCATCTGCAATATTATCGTACCGGAGGCTGATGCGAATTAGGTACTCAGGCTGATAATTCTAAAGCGGATATAAAAGATGAGACGACGAGCCCCCGGAAGGATAGACATTTACATACCTCCATCGTACTAATTAGCCACGGTGGGGGTAATATCGATCGGTCGATGCCCAATATCGTCTCCAGAGCTGCTTTTGAATACCGATAATCATTCTCGGTGGTGTCGTGCCTCTTGAGCGAGTGTTGCAAATATCTCCAGCCACGATCGGCAGGTGTACCTTGCCAGGAGGACGTATTATCCGTCAGAAGCCATGCAGTTGTGTCTTCTTGCCTGTAAATGTGGGTAAGAAAAGTTATCGACCCCAAAACACAGTAGAGATAAACCCACAAGATCGCGCCTGGATTACGCGATAGGCGAATGCATTGGTTTGTCAGGTGAACAAAGACATCTGTCATGTCAACTTTCAAGCTGCGCGCGATGGCTAATGCTTGATTGTATTGGCTTGCTTGTGCAAGCCTCATGATAATTACATTTGGAGGCAGGAGGAACTCTGAAAGCAAGAAACATTAATTGTGTGAACCATTGTTTCCAGATCGACATACCCGGAGATGAAAGGAGTGAAGGATCCCGTTTGATACTATCTATTTGTGCTCGGAGAAGGGTGCTTTCATATTCAATAGCCGATAGATGTACTATCTCGGCATCATGTTTGCTGGATAGATATCTGGATTCTGGAATATGTCTGGACAATCTTTGTCGTTTCTGTGTCTGAGATATAGTCGTTAGTAGATAGCGTTGCACAAAAACCACCTGAAGCCTTACCAAGTCTGTAACGACAGGAATCAACATCCAACTGTTTTTGCTGTCCACGAGGGATAGTGCGTTCATGGAAACGGAAAATGCTTCCAGCTGATCTTCAGCCAGTGAAATGAACGATGCTGCATCCGCAATTGAGTCCCCGAGCTTTCGAGCACGCTGATACATTGTGAGTGATGCTTAAAAGTTATAGCGACAGTTAGTCTAATCCAAACACATGGTTATGACGAAGTGCCGACCTTTTCTATAGTCTCCTCTGCGCGTGAACCATGTATACAATATTCTGGAGTAGCATGGTTCGACACGAGGGTCGGTGTTCCGTGCTTTGAAGGAGAGAGCTGCCTCCACTTCATCTGCAACACCAGCGAAATCGAACGTCATTAGCTGATCAACAGCTTTTTCTTCACACATCCTCAATGCTAGCTGGCTTGCGCAATCTCTTTTCCTGGAAAATGTGAACAATGGAATGTAAATTAAATTTAATCAGAACTTACTGTTTTTCAAATGGGGTGACCATTATAGATGCATACGCGTCCTCGTATAACCCAAGATCTGTTAGACCCTTCACGACAACACTCCATAGGGCCGAGGTATCAGCTGTATCAGGGGCGACTTGGAGAGCAAGCTGCGAGAAGTGCACTTGGTATTGAACGACGGTGTTCTGGAACAAATTGGCCGCGAACTGATAGAACGCGAACTGGGAATCGATGGGGTGTGCAGTAGTCAAAACAGAGGACAAGGCTTCCACATCTTCCAGGGTGAGATTGCTAATGCCTGTCGTGCTTGTGTCACTTGTATGTATGAATTTGTGGAGATTGTCGACATACCGAAGCACCCTGCCAGCTTTTCCAACAGGAGAGCAGCGTCATCATACCTGCCGAGTTTGATCCATATTTGCGATTGCAAATAGGTAACTGCAGCTGTCCGGGGAAGTCTTGAAAGCAGGTTCCACGCGACGATTGGAAGGTCCAATAGGCGAATTCGCTCGCAAAGCAACACCTCGTGCTTTGTGACATAGGCCGGAGACAGAGACTGGAGTAGGCCAGTCGAGTCTAAGAAGTTGTGTGCAGTCATAGCAACGGAATCATCAGCGCCAAAGTCATTGACGAGTAGCTGCATAAGAGAGGTTGTGCAACCAGTACGCGATTTGGTGCTTGATACATTCATATTCCTAAGCCGGTCAATCACGTCTTCAGTTCCACTATCAGACCGCCTAACACCTTCATTGTCTCTTTCCAAAGATCGCTGAGACACCAAACGTAGCATTGCAACCCCCCTAAACACCGCGAATACCTCTGCGATGAGAGACGGGTCCCATTCCTGTAGTTCATCTGAAACAAAAAACAACAGAAGAATGAGGCAAAGGCACAGCTCATAGCGAGCATCGATACTAATGCCGCAATATGCAGCGACTTGTGCACGGCTCCATTCCGATGTAGGACGAGGGTTGAGAAGTTCAGCTTCCACCTCTAAATCCTCTCGCTTGACGGCAAGATCAAGTGCGCCTATGGAGTCGAGGGCAACGCGAGTCGCGGCGTCAATGTCAGGGATGCTCTCGAGCCTTCCAATAAACCAGCTTCCCGCCCCCTCTTCGAGATTTTCTTTGAATTTAATCCGTTGTGTTTGGTCCTGCAGTAACTCGGCGAAAGAAAACGCCATTTCTTGATGCAAAAGGTCAGTAACACCCATTTCAAGGTCGAAGAGAGTCCGAGGCGCCAATTTTGAGCGAAGGGACCAGAGTATGGCTAAAAGCTCGAATTGTTGGTGGGGCGAATGTTCATTTCCTAACATTTGGTGAAGAGATATTGGTACATCTTCGTGAACCAAAGACCCCACTCGTTCTCGTTCGATGATGATAAGCTTATTCGATCCACCGAAGCCTACAGCGAGGGGCCAACGCGCGCTGCGTTCAACCTCCCTACATCGTGCAACAAATCCTTCCCAATCACGTTTTAAGGCGGTCCAATAGTTTGCGTGCTGAAAGCCGCCCGTATGCGGGTCGCGGTTCAAAGTCACGGTACAACCTACAACAGCTGCGATATTTTCGCACAATGTTGGATAGGTTTGCAGGAGTTGGGATGGTGCAGACCCTGGGAGTGAAAGACATGCATCGATATACCTGTCTAGAGCTGTTCGGAGGGTAAGCGATGAAAAAATCCCGGGGCGCATGATGGCTTGAAGGAACTTTTCTGACATTGAGCCAGATGCAAGGAGTTGTTCCTCCATGAAGGCAGGGGTTAACTCTGGTTGTTGAACATAATGTGAGGATTTCCAAGGAGTAATCTGGAGGACTCCGGCTGACAGTTCGTTGGTGTCAATTTCGCAGGTCTCGAGGATGGTCTGCCCTTGTTTATCCCAAAGGGCAGATATTACACCGTTTTGAACGACGAAATCTTGCAGGTGACATTGTGCAGTGTGACGATGAGAGTCTATATGGCCCAAATCGCTGAAGTGGTCGGATGTTGCAGTCAGGATGGTAAAATATCCACCAGATGTGGAAGAAGGAGTAGGTATGAATGTTACCACAAAAACTTCAAGTGAGTCATCATCATCGTTGGCGAGAGAGAATACGCGAACGAGATTCTGATATGCTGGATCCAAAAGGAAAGAGTTATTTGCTGACGAACTACTGTCTTGGTTGCCTGGTGTGGCTGGTAACGATTTTGACGCGACACAGCCGAGTTTTGCTTTCCATTTGCGCAACGTACGATCGCGCGACAGTGTGAATATACTGGCAATATCTGTTGGCCACGGGTGAGAAGCAAGGGCAATTATGTCGGAAGCGTTGGGTACTCCAGATTGAATGGGCAGGAAAGCGGTGAATGAAGACAGGAAGGACGCATGTGGTTGCGAAATACTCTCGGACCAATCCTCTTAATAATTTGTCAACAGAGATAAATTTGTGACATTGCATCGAAACTACCTTCTCGTCCATCGTATGACATCGTCTCCGCTTCCAATCTCAAGAGAGCGCCATTCGGAAGACTAATTGCAACAGAATGGGTGCCGTGTGCAAGAACATAAGAGGTTGCAAAAGTTGACGGAATCTGGTGTTGAATCAAATATTCCCTAGCCCAGATACGATCCGTTTGCTCTAGCCACAGGTCATGATTGTCGATGGGCACGACAATTCTGTGTAGAGAGCCGATTTCTGTGACAGCCAATACGTGTAATTCCTTTTCCTCCCAAAGAAACAAAGCAGGTGTTGGTAATACGACGGCGGGGAATACGATCCGAAGAGGTAAATTATGAGATGAAAGAGGGAGAAGTTCGAGAATCAAACCACCATGAATAAGACGTAAAATAATGGTGCCAGTCGTTGGAGTGTTCACAACAGAACTAACAATCGCGTGTTCTGGTGGAATGTCATTAACCTGAGATGTTGATAGGATTGGGACATTTTGACGTGCTGTTTGAATAACCAGACTTGAAGGAGATGGAGAGTTTAAAGATGAAATATGAGTTGAAACGATAATTTGGTTGTTCATCGCTTCGACTTGACCAGGATTCAAGGATCACTCACAAACAAGAACGCGTCCAAAATCCAATTGTCACGTTTATCCTTTTATTTTCTCACGCTTCCCTACTGACCATTGTCTGCCTTTTCATCATCTAATAGTAATACTTTTAACACCTCTTTAAATAAACTTTGAAATTATTCATATTATATATCTAATAAAATAATATAGGTATAAATCATTTCCACGGGAGTCTCTTCATTCGCGGACGGATATTACTAGTAGACAACTGCACTTACAACGACAACGACGACGACGCTCGGACTAGTACTCCTGTATTGCTACACAGAAACATCATCCTCCAAAAAAAGCTTCCGCCGAGCGAGTTTCAATGAGACGTCTTCAATAACCAAGATAAGAACAAGATAAATGAGTTTTTCCTCGGACTCGGACCCCGCCTCAATTGCTCATTGGGTCCAGGCTGTATCGTGTATAATCTGCTTAACACACGCTGCACGAGTCCTTAAAAGTCTACCCTTTTCCCTTTAATGCATCTGAAGCATTGTATTGATGCAGAATGATCATAATTTGAAATACCTACCACTTTACCCATGCATTCTCTCGAGACAATGAAAGTTGATCTTGGCGGCTTGCATCGATCGATAGCCTGAGTTGGAGTGCGAGAAATGCATCAGAACCAGAATCGTCGACAGTCTTTCAAGTTTAATTAACAAACCTCGACTACGAGAGGACGCGAGGGGGTACTGATCTTTTTTTCTCTCTTTCCCCCCTCAATCCACCTGATTGCAAAGCTTCCTTTGCTACCACCTCGATCCAAGGGATGCCAATCCAAGTGTAAAGACATAGCTTCTGCAAATATACAGATTTAACACAACATCGGATTGTAAAACAGCGAAAGCGGTAGGAATGAGGTCTTGCTGGCCATGTGCTCGTGCCACAGGCGATAGGGTTTCCTGATTGATTGTCCGTCGCACGAGAACTGCATCCCGAGATTTAAGTTTTGTAGGTTGAAGCCAAACTGTTCCGGCTGTAATACGCGATTGATTGAACAAGTCAAACGGACACGAACACTCCAATCTTTGGCTTTACCCTCGCGCTGAGTATTTCAAAGCTGCTTCCAACTCTGCAGTCATAATTTGCTCCTTTGGGAACATCTTGTTCACGGCAACCATGGTCCTGCCACGCGGATAATACATGAGGATGCATAAAAAACTTTTCGACATACTAAGTTGCTTACATCCACGAAAGATTTGCAAAGCATATATGATCTGCCATTTCGTCGCCAGTCAACTTCTCCACAAACTATAAGACACAAAGCTGCGCTTTCAAAGATGGAATCGGATATATGACACTCCATTGCGATACGCAGCAGGACCGATTGCAGGAAGGCAGAATCAAAACTGAGCACGTATACCAGTCAACTTTATGGATTTGTTGACATATCTATTTGTCCTGGGCCATGCTATCGATATCGAGAATCTCGCAGTAGACGTGAGAGCTCTTCGACAAGGGACATGCAGATGTTATATTCCCACTCAAAGTGGTGATCGATGGCAAGTTTGGAAGTTTCGTTAATAAAAGAAAACGTCGTTGTCGTCGAAAGACATGGCCAGAAAGTTTCAGGTTCTTGCGCGTGCCAAAAATTGCCTCCTGGGCTTTTCAAAGCAGCTCACGAAGGTATTGGACATGTTTCGGTATCGAAGCCACATGAGTCGAGACTATGGTAAATTAGACACCGCCTTCATCTCGACCAAGAGTAATCGTCGAACAGTAGACAGGTGTCTGGGAGATATAGGTGAGTACTAAAAAGCAGAAGATGGTCCTCGAAACAGAATGGGAAAGTTTAAACATCCAATGCGGTGAAAGCCGGTCCGGAAAGGCTCTACAATCGCGAACTGGGGACCAAATCTGTTGCAGGGATCGACTTTGGGTTTGACTGAACCAACCAAATTTTTTGCAGGTATTACCCAGATTATTACAGCGCACATCAATAATTAATGTTGGAGTGATTACCCATTTTTTGCCCGGTTTTTCACCATACATTAGGTTCGGTATTTCTAAGAAAGGACCACCCTACATTGGCATGTACCGCCTACTGGTCCGCCTCCCCACCCTGCTCTCGAAGCAAAATCTGCGCGTGCATACTGTGGAGGACCCTGTCGATATCTTGAAATGCACTGAAGCCTAGTACGGCTCCGTCTTTCATTTTCGTTTGATCTCCTCGACTCCTCAATCGAACCAGATGCCTCATGTGTCAATTTAGCGATAGCTGGTCCGTTACAAAAGTTTCTCGCTCCTGCGATCGACATACACATGAAGTCCTCGTTCCTCGAGAAAGAGCGCTTTAAAAGGGAGCCACCGAAGACATCTCATTTCTCAGTTTATTTCCTCTTGTCTTCAACGCGTCTACACTACACTCGATTACTCTAGTTAATCATCTCATACTTGACTATTTTTTAAATCTTATCCCTGTACGTGTGGCCCATGTTATCAAGCGATGGGCCAACTTGCTAACAGCTATTATCAGCGCTTCTCAATGGACTCTTTCACTACTTTCGAAGCTATCCTCTTTCCATCTGACGGTAAGTTCCTTTCTATTCGAACCGTTCACGTTTTCGTATGCTGATCTGGTCATAGGCCGCCCTCCTACTCTTGTTGGGTTGATGACTAGGTGGGGGAACTCGCTATGTCGTTTGCGAAGTCCAGTGTCTGAACGTCGCTTTCAACAGCCCTATGACAAACCATCACGCGGCTTACACCACTTCGCCGTCGCGGATGCCCCACCCAGAAGTTTATATGGATTATGTATGTAAAACGGTTATTTTATTCTTCGATTATCCAGCATGCTTATGTCTACGTTTAGATTGCCGAAGGGCTTGGTTCGAGAGCATGGAAATATCAGGTCGGTTTAGGCGCATGCGGTTTACAGTTCTGGACCTGACCATTCCGAACAGCTTGTCGAAGCCCTCGATGGAATGAATCGCAAATTTGCCAACCCGTACATTATTTTTTATCCGACTGTCTCGCGCGACGGCATGCCATTCCCTGTAAACAAGACCCTCCGCGACATACAAGGACGCGCTTTCAAGGAAGAGCACGCATGGCGTGGTAACATCGTCGTCGCGAAGTATCGCGACAACCCCTTTACTTCTATGATCGATGCCTCGATGGCCGACTTCCCTATTCTCAAGAATTACTTCCTTACTCATGGTTGTCCTCGACAGGTAAATATGACCATATCTTTTTTGGACATACCCGCTGACGGCGTTCTTTCAGCTCTGAGTCAATTTGCACTGCTCTCCCAAAAGTATTATTTAACTTAGAGTTTCCTTAACGTTATCTATCTTTGCTCCATGGTATCTTCCTTCCTTATTATAGTATTCACGGACTTAATTATATTATGACCCTAGATCACATCTACATGCACCGCCCTATGATACCAATATGTATGATAATGTTATCTCTGATAATTAGAGCTCCTCGTGTTCGGACTTGTGTTTTTGCTGTTTTTTCGCGTCCTCCTCTTCCTTCGCGGCTTGCGCCTTCTTAGGATCGCAATGTTCCGGGATGGGGGTTGCGGGATCAATCGGCGGGTGGTTCACTCGTCCGACCTTCACGTAGTCCTTGTGGTTTGCATAAAACTGTTTCCAATGCGCCAATCCCTGAGCAAATACCAAGTCAACGGGGTGTCGTCGCCGAGCAAATCGAGAAAACATACCGCTAGTTCCCGGTCAGTCATGCCTCTAAGGTCATGGGTGCGATGAGTTTGGAAGCAACCTGTCCCGAATGCTCTTGCTGCATCGGTTCCAACACTAGTTTAAGAGATCCAAGTAAGATACACTCGAAACAATTTCATGATGTTTGGAAAGAAATACGCACAAATGGTGGTAAGATCCTCCTGGCTGGTAGGCTTTACCATTGGAGACATCATATACATCTCCGTCGATCTGGTTCAGAAGCATGAATATGGACGCTCATTGAGGACCCTAAATGGTGCGTGGCCACTCACAGCCAAGTACAAGGGTCTATCTTCTTCCCCGTTAAATTTAGCCAAGAGACTTTCAGAAAACAGGCGTTGGTTTTGCTAAGGAAATGAACGTGTGAGTCAATAAGTAGAGTCCGAGGTGACGAAGTTTCAAGTTAAGGTTGAACTCACAGGCATGAACGTCTTCAGTTGTAACCATCGGGATTGATGGTCCCAGGTAAAGCTGCCCGTGAAGAATCTGCCAGCCAGAGAGACACATACAAGAACGACGAAGATAAATTTCAAAAATCCAAACAGGCCAATTTCAACAGGCTCCGTCGGATCACGTTCAATAGGTTCAACAGGTTCTCCCTTTGCAACCTTTTCGTCGTGTACTCTCTTCTTTTCTAACCATGCAGCGTGCTTTGCCTCCTGTTCCTCTCGGTACTCCTTATAGCTTTATTGAATTCATGTTAGCTTTCCCGTATTTTGATGCATGAAGGGGGACATTTACGCGAGGAAGGGTTGGTTTGCCGATTTTGTAGACACCATCCTATTCGGAATATTGGGATCTGGTACTTTGTTGGGCGAATCGTCAACATATCGCTCCGCAGGTTTACCCCCCGCAAGCTCTCCAATCCAAGACATGATGCAGCGTGGTTTAGGTTAGAGTTGGTGCGCTGTGGTTGTTAAGCAAGAACAGCTACTTAGCGGAAGTACTCACGATTGCACACCTTATATGAATAGTGATATAGGCTCAGGCTGCTCAGGAAGGGTTCAAACTTCACAGGAAACACGTCCATCATGTACACGTGACGTATCACCAGCATGACAAAGGCCGCAACATACAACGATAATGTGCTATCTTTATCTCAGTTCCCAAGAGTGACAGAAATCTGATCCCAAACGACTTCAAAGCATACGTGTTGACACATTGATTGAAGCAGGGACATTATTGCTTTGGGGCATAGTGCTATACATACATTGTGGTAAGGTAATAAACACGAAAACACGGTGGCGTTTGATTAGTCGCAAGACAACCCGGTATACCTGGAAATATAGTAAAGGAGGTAATAAGAGCAGATATAATGTAAAGAGTAATTAAGGTATAGAGGGAATCTAGTCGAAGGGAAAAATATGTACCAAAGATGCTAAAAGTTGAGGCTTGAGATGAATGAACGCAGAGTCTCAATGAGAATTGGTTCGTTGATATGATAACGAAAAAGATGAAGAGAAATAAAGGAGTCAAGATGCGTAAGCATGGTGCACCGAAACGGATTGTACATGAACTTCAAAGTCACCAGGAAGCTGTTGAGAGTCATTGAGAGCGAATGAAAAAAGAAATGGAGCATTCATCACGACGATGACATCCCGGCGACAGCAGCAGCATTGAGTTGTTGTCTGTGTTCTCGTTCGCTTGCCTGTTGCGACACTGTCATATATGCACCTCCAACCTCATCCGAGTTGTTCAACCCTGGTGGAGACATCGGGGACCCTGCGGATAACAACTGGATATCGCTCTCAGTTGGGTCGAAGTCCTCCACCCAGTTGCGCATCGCTAAAAACTTGGGTGTCTTGATGAACTAGAAAACCATTGAATGATTTGCGAAAAACAGCAAAAAGCAAGGGTGGCAAATCTTACCTTGGGAACAGAGTCGGTAGCCATCAGTCTGAAAACATGGGTCTGTATACGCTCATAGAGCTTGATCATTGTGGCCAGCTGGGTAGCGTTGAATGCGCTAGCTTGCTCCGGTTCGATGCGTCCTGTGAAGGGTTTTCCTGTAACGCTCGTAATGACTTCTTCCAGATACTTCACCAGTTCGTTGCGGAGACCGTGATCAATATTCAATTCACATTGGCTGGATGGAGCAAGATAGTTGTTGTAAATGATGAAGGCGGTGTTAATAAGGGACTCATGGTGGCGTTCCATTGCGGCCTGCCCAGGAGTCGCTCTGTTACCAGGGCGGGAGGTCGGGGTGACTGCCATCGCACTTGATGTGATATTAAACTTTTTCTTGAAGTCCTCAACATCAACCCAAAAGGACAGGTTCTCTTCGCAAAAATTGCCGCGTAGGAATTCACGGAACAGGGAACGCAATCCAGGTTCCTCCAAAATATATCGCAATCGTTCGGTGTTGCTTTCCTTCGAGTTCTTCTTGTCCGCTTCGTAGTTCGCATTGAGTTTCTCTGCAAGAGATATACGACGATGAATTTTAGCACTGGCATCGTTGACTTTCTTGTTCTCCACGTTGTCCGATGCAGCCTCAACGGATGAGCGATTGGCTGCGAGGTTGGTCGTCGATGCGCTAGGGGACTCCTGCGATGTGACACTGCGTGAGGACTCCCAGTGAGCTAGGCGTCGTCCCTCATCGGTGATCTTGTAGATTGCCTTCGCGGTGCATCGGAACTCTCCTTGTTGCTAAACGAGTTTAGATATTAGAAGGATATGGTATGATAATAAAAACATAAAAACATACGCTGACAGGGGAATTGCCACCTGGTGCAGAACCTCGCACGGTGAAGATGATGGCGGAATCGTTGTTCTTCCGCTTATCGCTAACCAGTGTGATGAGGCCAAAGCGAACAAACTGAGCAGCCATCTCGGCAGCCTCTTCCCGACCCACAACTGATGTGAAGTCACAGAGCCATTCCAATGCGGCGACGGCTTGGAAACAATGTCGGTGTACCTGCGTTGGTTTTCCTATAGGAGTTTGTCCCCTTTCGGCGACCTCCATGAGTGAAATGCCCTTTGAACGTTCGTTGTACTTTTGGAAGGCGTCCATTGGTTTATCGCTGTTGCTTTGGATGTTAGGCTGGCGGCCGACGAAGCGACGGAAGAGAGCCGTAATGACAGACTGAGTGACGATGATTTCATCATCAGAGGCGCGTCGCTCAAGATGAAGAAGCTTAACACAGATTGGTTGGGATGTAAAGACTGGTTGGAGGTGATCGGAGTTGATGCCATTTTTGCTGATGAAGCGCTCAAGAACGTGTAGACCCTTGGGAGTGAGTTGATAAACACCTCGGTCCTTGAAAAGATTAGAGCTAGGGTCTGTTGCGTTCTCAATTAGTCGTGCATCCATGAAATGTTGGCTCATAGCCTTAGCCATTTCACGGGTCATAGAAAAAGTCGTAGTCGTTGTGGTGGTCACCACTCGTGTAGGCTCCCTTGGATCTGGCCCACGATTTGATTGGGAGAACTTTAGCGATGCGAGATTCTGGGCAGCTTCGTCACTAAAATAAAACGGACAAGTCAGATGACAGGCGGAATGATATGGTTATGGACGCACGTCGTGAATGAATGAGGAAACGTTTTAAAAAACTGCTTGTGTGGACCGAGTTCCAGAGAAACGATGAGAGTAGCAAAAAGATCAAGAGTATCCTGTTTTTTTAAAAAAAATAAAACAAAATAATGAATGATATTGAAAAATAGCAAAAAAAGATGGATGATACCTTGAGGTATGGCCTCCCTCGTTTTGTTGTTTTCATCATATGAGATGAAGTTGCTTGTGGATCTGGATCTGGCATGGCGGACATTGTAGATAATATTGAAGATAAAAAATAAAAGAAGGAAACAAGTAGGAAGGTGGGCTGATTGAGAGATAGGATGAAGAAAAAGAAAGAAAAAATGAAGAGGAGAGGAGAGTTGGAGGAGAGTTAGAAAGTGCTTGTGAGAGGGAGAAGAAACCCAAAGCCCGTGTGAATTACTTGGTTGCCCATCACAACAAAATCATCCCACGAGGGTTCCCGCCTCATGTCGGACTCTTTCATTTCCCCTGACCTCCATAAACGATTTCATTTGTTTCATCTTTCCTTTGTATTTTATCATAAAAAATCTACATTTATCCGCTCTTTTCCGCCTTGTATTTCCCAACTATTTATCAAATATATAGGAACTACATATTCGACTTTCTCATCTATGTCCTTCCTTGTACTCCTTTCCACCAACTCTATCATTCCTCATCGTAAAATGTTCCTTACATTAGTGTTTTTTTTTTACATACATATACTAGTAACTGCCCCGGTATCTAATCTCTTCAATGATCCATGGTCCGTGAAGCCTAAACTCAGTAAAGATATGATCATACCCGAGCGTACACTTCCCTTCTGGAACATACGACGCATACATGAGCTCAGAGAAAGTGGGCGCCAACAGGCGTCAACGCATCACATCTATGTCTTTCACGATCTTATATACGATGCATAGGGACGGTATAACGTATAGGCCATCCTCGTGAAACGTTTTACTGATTCGACACAGGAATTTCATTCATCCGCCACATGGAGGTGGCCCGCCTCCCGCCTCGGCCCTGGGCCCAACACTCGAATGTTCAGAAAGCAATTGATTGCTCCAAGTTCTCCCTCTGCCTCAATTATTTGCATCCTGTAGCATACCTAGACTAAAAAATAACACAATACTTTTGAACCGTCGCCAAAACTTATACTTGGAGAGCCCCAGGTTGAAGCTCGCAGCAAAATAACTTAATACTTACATGTATGATTTTCAAAATTCTTTATTATCTGTTTATAGCTTCGCCTTGGTCAATGACGACAGCCACACATTATTCACATATTATTGCGCGTGGCTATTCCGAATTCATATACTTCAACCTGTAACCCCAGTCCGCAACATCACACAAATCCATGGCTGAGTGAATTTCATAAAGTTGTGTATTGAAAGGAGAATTCATCATACATGCCTGTACGCTCAAATGACTCTAGGCATTCCATAGCTCGCCGTGAAAAAACACCTTCTCCAGACTCTGGTTTCACAATCAAGTCAAATTCAAGGAGAAGGAATTTAGGAGACATTTGTCATTCCGTCCCGAAGTCCGTTGATCGATCGCTTGTTCACACGTGGGAACAACGACTGGGCAATATGAATCACAGAAACGTCACCGATGCAAAGTTGAATTGTTGCAACTTCAAGGGAAGTGTGCATATCATACATATTGACATGAGTGCGCCAAACATAAATGTAGCATCATATTTTATGTTTATTTTTCTTCCATTTTCATCACTAATGTTGTTTAGGATCCAACAAGCATTAATGCACTCCTGGAGCAATTGAAGTCTTCCACTGCCTGGCAACAATTGACCTCCTCTCAAACCCAAGGTTCCGCTTCTTCTTCAGCTCCTTCAAATAACTCTGGTCTAAACCATGGAATTTCGAATTCTCTTCAAGGAGACACCAGCCACGTATTACCTTCTGCCGATTTGCCTCGCAATCCTAGCAATACTTCACCCTCTGTCGCTGACCTGCTATCTCAGCTGAGCTCTGTTTCTGAACCTGCACCTGCTATACAGTCAAGTGTGCAACAACGTCCAACTGTTTCAGCTTTTTCCGCGTCGGTCTTGTCGTCTGGCTTTGGGCAAAGATCTAACACAACGCCACTTCTCCCTCCTTCTCTCCCTGCGACTGATGTTCAAAATCTAACCTTCGTACAATCCCTTCCCCTTATCTCTCAACTTGCTGGGGACCCTGCATTTCTTTCGGCAGTCGCCCAGGTACGAGAAGGTAGAGAAAGCACAACATTGTTCGGCTGCTCAACTTTGGAAATCTTTTTAAAAACTAGATGAAAAATGACCAGGATGATCTGGAGCGCAAGCTGTGGGCAGAACGCGAAGCCATCTACAACAAATATCATTCAAAATTCAAAGGGACCCAGACAAAGTAAGTGCCCTGTGTTTTGGCTGTTGGCTACAGATACCAAGTCCAACAGTTTCTCACATACTTTCTACAGAGCCAATCTGATTGGAACATCCGTTTCTCAACACGAAATTGATGCAAGTGCTTTCTCTCCCCTGAACATAGAAATTCTGATTCATGTTTTATCAGATGATGACGGACAGCTTCAAGAAGGAGATTGCACGTTTTGATGTCGACCGTGTTCTTCCCGCATGGGATGGGTTGGTCTCACGACAACAGCAAGAGTTGGCTCAACTAAACTTGCCAACGATGTTCATCACGACCGAAAATGAAGATAGAGAGGTAATAAAGAGACGTATTTCAAAGTGTCATTATGTTATATACTAACAATCAACCAGCGCCAACAACAAGTTATCAATGTGTTGGAGAACATCATCGGCCAGAAGCCTTGAAAGTTAGCCGCCGCATAACATATCTGAGGCACGTTCGGTTCGTTGTTTCCTATGCCTTGCCTTGCCGTTCTTGGTACATCGATGGGGCGCCCACAATACCGCCAATGGTTCCGACTTCGACCCCTTTTACAGTTGATGCTCCGAGGCGCAGCCATTGTTCAAGACCCCTAACGTAGAGCCACTTTCTCGTGATTGCGGATAGTGTCGCTCCTCAAACTCCAAAAAGGATTATTGCCTGCAAGCATCCAAATGTTCATAGATAACTTCGAGATACATAATAATGCTGATGCCTTGAATGACAACTCGCAAGACAGTTTGTTAGTAATAGTGTCTAGGAAATATATTGAAATGAAGACACCAACATTGAACCTGCCATTTGGAGCACCACATAATCGAAATTCTATGGATGTATGGTGAGGCAGGGAGGTGTTGTGGTGGCTGTTTCCCTGTTGGGATCAAGGACGCGTCATGTTTTTTCCGATTTGAGATGTTTCCCCGAAGAGTTATCACCAACTTGACTGACTTATTGGATACGAAATCCTTCCCTCTTCACAACAACCACCGTTCACCACTAACTCTCATGCATTCTGTTGTCAACGTCTAGACTGCCACGACACTCACGAGTACAGCACTAGCTATGCCTACTGTCGATCTATATAGTGGAACAGATTATGCATCGATATATTACACGACAAATACACCATATAACAATGTTGGCGCCTTCGACCCAGAGAAACCTACCATCATCATCCTCCATCCCTTATTCCTCGACTCATCATGGCTAGACTTGCAGATGGGAGATTTTAGGTTAAATAAACGTTACAACATGGTTGCTTTTGATATGAGGTGTTGTGGAAGGTCCGTTAGTCGACCAACTGGTCGACACGATACCTGGGTAGAAGCTGCAGATCTGGCCTTTTGTGCCCAGGTAAGTCGCAACGAATGTATTTTCTTGTGGGATTTTCACCAATATCCCATTACATAAATAGAAACTACATCTTCCCCCAAGTCATATACTGGCACTGGAAGGTATATCAACAAGCTGTGCTCTGAGATTCGCAGTTCTGTACGTATCTGCATACACATTTTCTCCGCGGTCCTCTGTGCACATGGTGTTCTTTACTCACTATCATTAGATTTCCAGAATATTGTCTTAGCCTCACCCTCGTCAACGTACCAGCACCCGTGGAGTATGCTTCTCGTCTCTTCAGCTATTTTTTTTTCTTACTGTTTTCACAGACTAAAATGGATATATAAGAATCTCGACGAACTTATGCATGCATCCAGCTTTGCAGAAGATTTAGGTTCATTTGAGAAGGCTGCGTTCGAATGTATTGAGTTTCTTTTCGGTCCCGTAAGCCACGGTCTTGTTGACATCCCATGCGTGTCGTTCACGATCTTTCCATACAGGATTCAGATCCAGATTTAGTGGACGAGGTAAACCAAATTTAAAGGTGATAGTATGTCAAAATCTCATGTCTCCCGTAGTTGATTTCATTTTGGGGCGAAATGTATCCTCCTTCGAAGAGACCCCGTATCGCAGAAATGACAAGCGCCTATATCAACGTACGGGCACAGCTATCATCGTCTACTTTGTGGGTGACTTGTTGACACAGCAACTGCTCTCTATCGTTCCCAGAGATCTGCCATTGGTCCAGAAACATACGCATCTATTACCCAGCCTGTCCTTATTATTCAGGTGAGAGTTTCAGTTTACTGGCTGCCGTTTAGACAGTGTCGGTTAATCGCAGCTCCATAGGGCGAAAAGAACGAGCTCTGTCCCATGAAGTACGCAGAAAAATTAGTGTCCTTTTTGACGGGGGTGAAAGATGGACCCATTCTTTATACAGTCAAAGGTGGCAATGTTGCCCTCTTATTACTGCATCAAGTACTCATGCGCGTTCTTAATAGGAGGCACCACAATGTTGTCCGTTGTTCCCGGGAACGCATCCACCGTCAACAAGGTTTTCTCAAGCTTTTTAGCGCGGCTTCCTCATCACCGATCGGAGATTGTACCTCCAGAGGTCTCCATAGAGGATCGAATGCGAATGGCACTAAGGCGACTTTCTGAGCTTCATGGTGATCCTGAAATGGCGTACCATGACCCATTGTGCTCCCTCTCTTTCTCATGTTTGACACCAGAGGTGACCAAGAGCCAATCGGTTCTGCTGAGACATTACCGTAAAAATTCGCAAACCGCCTTTAACCCAACAAATCTTGACGACCACGTGTATAGAAGGTTAATGACACTTTCTGCCTATTTCAACGGGTGTTGGACTTATTATTTCTCCTTCCTCGATATCGCTGTTCAGGTACTCGCAGCGTCTAGAAGATGAACATTGGTCCGATGAGGAAAGACATGGCACCTCTATTACTGGTTTGTGATTCCCTCATTTAGTTGGGCACATATTTACAGACACAATAGGGCATACCAAACAAGAGTCGGAACGTGGAGAGAGGCTATCGTCTCAATCTGACAACTCACCTGCAGATAGCCCACTTCTAAGGATGGCATTTTTAACGACAGCCGAAAAACCAAACACAAAAGGCTCTATTGTCAGGTCTATTGGCAGTGCTCAAACTGCGTCTTTGCATAGATTGCTATCACCATAACTTCCCCTTTATAGCTGTGCATGAAGGGCTTACTTGTATGTAAACGTGTATTTGTGGATGTCGAGACAACGTTCTTTTATATTCAACTTCCAACTATGTATCGTCGATGGAGCGGGCATGATCACAATCTGTAATTTATTCTGACCTATGTAGTCGCCCATGGTTTCAATCATAAACATTACATTAATTATTCTAACAACGTATGTCAACAGTGCAAGGGGGGTGCGCGAAACTAAGAAATAACAATGTGCAACAAAATAGTCAACCCGCCACGTCACGAAGACGATACTATTACCAATTATACAGACGATGCCATTGTCCGAAACTAACAGGAAAGTTTAACCTTACAAGCTGCCTTCAGCCATCTTAGCTTTATAATACCTGACCATTTCCTCGAGTCCCATACGGACAGTCCAGCGGGGTTGCCAGCCCAGGGTTTCCTTCGCCCTGGTGGTATCAGGTCGGCGCTTCTGAGGGTCATCAGTGGGGATTGGCTTGTAGACGATGTTGACTCTGCGGCTTCGCTTGACGCCATCGGCGTCCTGAACCTTCTCGACGATTTCTCGGACCAGTTCAGCAAATTCGCCTATGGTGAATTCATCACCATTACCGATGTTCACAGGGCGAGATTCGTCAGAGTTCATTAGAGCGATCAACCCATCAATAAGGTCGTGAACATATTGGAAAGAACGGGTCTGTTTTCCATCTCCGTACACTGTCATGTCTTCTCCTTTGAGAGCCTGAACAATGAAGTTTGACACCACTCGACCGTCATAGGGATTCACTGAAGAAGAATGTTAAAATTGGATCGAGAACAAACAACGCCAACGCACTTCGTGGTCCATATGTGTTGAAAATGCGAGCCACGCGGACGTCGACACCGTCCTGACGCTGGAAGCCGTAGGTCAGTGTTTCGGCAACGCGCTTCCCCTCATCGTAGCAGGCACGGGGACCAATCGGATTAACATGTCCCCAGCTATGAGCGAAGCATTTAGCAAAGGTATATTTTATGAGCCAGCGAATCTCTCACTATTCCTCATTCTGTGGGTGGACCTCAGGATCGCCATAAACCTCTGTAATGAGTTAGCATTTAGAAACTTTGCAACGGTGATTGACAATATACCAGAGGTGCTAGTGATGAGGAACCGTGCCTTGGTCCGCTTTGCAAGACCAAGCATGTTCAAAGTACCCATGAATGAGGTCTTGATTGTCTTCACGGCATTGAACTGGTAGTGAGGTGGAGATGCAGGACAAGCGAGGTGATAAATCTCTGCAAGAATGATGAGCAAGTATTACATTGAAGCAAAAGTTGGGCCATACGATCACATTCAATCATAAATGGTTCAACAACATCGTGGCGAACCATCTCGAAGTTAGGGTGGCCAACCCAGTGGCTGACAGTCGTCTTCGATCCAGTAAAAAAGTTGTCCAGAACTGTCACTTCATGACCGAGAAGCATGAGACGGTCAACAAGATGGGATCCGACAAACCCCGCTCCACCTGTTACCAAAATACGTTTGCGCTGTGAAGGTGGGAGAAGTTTTACAGGGGGGAAGCGAGAAAGAGTGGTATAAGAGATAGAGTTGGTGTCTGGGTGGAAGATAGACTTGGATTGGTACGCAGCAAACTGCTGGGTGAACTTGGCGTGATACGCGTCCTGAGACTCATCGTCCAAAAGATTCGCAGCTTGAATATCTTCAGCAGAAACTGCATAGTGGGGTCGGAGATACAAGGAGCGCAAAACGTCGAGAGGAACCTCGCTGTCAAAACCAAAGCGATTGAACCCGACGGTTGTTATCTCATTCCCGCTCTTGTCGAGAGTGATGATCTATAATGTATAGACGATGAAGACGATGATCAGCATAATAAATTCACAGCGACGCGAACGGGAAAAGAAGGCGTGCGAAGATAGATAATATGGATAAGAGCGAGATAGTACGAAGAGGGTTATGATGAAGAAGACTGCGTAAATATATTGAAACTTACTGGACTAGTAGACATGACGGGTCGAGATGAAAGTAGAAGAAAAAAGAAAGAATGGGTTGAGAGTCAAATGAATGGTTCAACCGCGACCCTTTATACGACACCACAAACAATAATTAATTCTAATTTCCGAGATATCCATTTCCTTATCAGGTCCAATGGAATTTGCCGATACACACAAAATTATTTCAATCCTCTTCATCTTCTTCCTCAATTTCTCAAGTTACAATGCCGAGAGCTTCAAAACCTTCAGGAAAATCACGACATGACCCATTGCTTGTTCAATTAGATGAGGATGAAATCCAAGCAAAATATGGGAAAGTCTCAGAACCAGGTCGTAGAAAAAAATCAAGAAGGGGAGCAAGTATGGATAACGACGAGGGCGGGGAGGTTACTCATTTGTTTCATCTAGTCATAATCACCTTCTTAATGCCATAAATTTAGGTTATACTCGATCCAAAAACATCACGCAAGATTTTTGAACTTGCTCGAGATCAGCAAAATGAACTAGAAATGCCAGAGGACGATGAAGAGGAAATAGATGACCAGAGAGTGCAACTAGCAATCCACAGAACACAGGTCCCCTTCAACGACGAAGATGACGATGAAGAATTTGGTCGATATGAAATAAACAAAGATGAAGAGGAGATCGAAGAGGAATTCGTATGTATCTCCGCCTGACAGCTTCACTCCATTAACTTTCGTCACAGGAAATAGACGAGGAGGATCAGCAAACGCTGGACGCTCTTTTGCCCGCAAATGCAGGTGAAAGGAAAACATTGGCCGACCTTATTTTCGCCAAGTTGGATAGCGGAAATGTTGAATCAGCAGCCGCTATTCAGAAAGTCTCCCAAGGTCCGTTTTTCATCTTACTCTTCGTGAAGTACACAGATCAACGAATCTATATACAGACAGAGATGCGCCAGACCCTGCGGCTGGTTTGAATCCTTCCGTTGTCGAAGCCTATACCAAGTTTGTACAATTCATCCGACACTTTCACTTACTCTGACGTGACAACTAGAATCGGTGCTCTCCTCCGAACTTACAAATCTGGACCTTTACCCAAACTGTTCAAAGTGATCCCTTCTCTTCCTGCCTGGGCACGAATGTTGGCCCTAACCCATCCCGAAAATTGGAGCCCCCACGCTTGTTATGCTGCAACAAAAACATTCATTTCGACCATGAAACCTCCTCAGGCACAGCTTTTCCTGAGTGTTGTCCTGCTTGATGCAGTGAGATTGGACATCCAGGAAAACAAAAAGTTGAAAGACCACTACTATTGGGCTTTGCGCAAGTCTCTGTACAAACCTGGGGCGTTTTTTAAGGGTTTCCTGTTTCCTTTGTTGGACGTAGGTCTTTAAAACCCTTTCCATCTGAAGTTCAAAGCTTAGTAGCCCATAATTTTCTCAACAGCAAGGCTGCACCCTGAAGGAGGGTACCATTATTGCATCTGTTCTTGCACGGGCAAGAATACCCGTACTCCATGCCTCCGCTGCCCTCCTCCGAATCGCAGAAATGGACTACTCTGGTTCGTCCGGCTAATCTCAATTTGTTATGTGGTTGACAGTTGAATAGGTCCTAATTCCCTTTTCATCCGAGTTCTGATTGACAAAAAATTTGAACTTCCATACAAAGTTGTCGATGGTCTCGTATTCCACTTTATTCGCTTATCGAATACATACAAAGCCAAATCACGAGCTGATTCAGAGAAATTGCCTGTCCTGTGGCATCAGAGTCTTCTTGTTTTCGCTCAAAGGTCCGTACCCTGTATTGTTGTGATATTTCCGATGGCTAACCCAATTTGCGCATAGATATGCGTCAGACCTGACTCCTGACCAAAAGGACGCACTGCTTGATGTAATTCGTGCCACCCCTCATCCACAGATTAGTCCAGAGATTAGACGAGAACTTGTCAATTCTGTAGTTCGGGGCGCTCCCCGCGACCAACAGGATCAGGATGTAGTGATGTCATGAGGCGTTTCCAATACAATATCAAGTGCGCTCACGCTGCTTTGATCTCCATTCAGGATCCAATCCTGCTGCAAACATCACGACTATTTTTAAAGTATCTTGTTAAGGAGTCCATTTTTCTCAGTAATTGGTCATGCTCCCCACGTCTTCACCCCACCTTCTCATTGTCACTCAATTTGGTTGAAAGCCCATTCTCAGTAGCGTCTTTCTGTCTCCCAACAAATCGCCCAGTTCGGACATCGGAGTGTCTTGAAGTCATGTACATGCTCTCATTTGTTTCAGGTTCCAAGTCTAAAGTGATTCCCAATTTGAATGGTATTTTATTGTCGTATTTTGCCACCCTCGCTTTTCTAATTTATTTTATGGAGATGATGAAAGGGACGAGGAACCTTTGCTAGGGCTTCAGCGTGTCATGAGGGACGCCTGCGACCCCAGGCGACCTGTTATTGGTTCGGCGCTTCACCCGTTTACTTGGCACAGATGGGGCTGATAATGTTGGCCAACCCTAATAACTAGGTTCATGGCTTATGTTCCCTGGTGCATCGATCGCCCGAATGCACGCACAAATGGGCTATGATGTGAACCTTTAAAGAGCTTGTTCGTCCTGACATCCCGAGATACTGAGACAATATTTTCAGTTTATTGTGATAGATTGTGAACATGGCAATATCGACGATGCAGCAATGCATGCAGCTGTTGGCGCAGTGGCAGCGGAGGGCGTGTCCCCATTAGTTCGCATCGCAGGAGCGCACAACGTTGCGGTGAAACGAGCGTTGGACTCGGGAGGTCCGCTTTACCATCATCCTTTTAAGCATCTGCATGCCTGATTTGACAAAATTCACCGTTAGCTCACGGAATATTATGTCCGTCCATCTCGACGCCTGAGGAAGCAGTGGCCCTAGTCACCTTTGCAAAGTTTCCTGCTCAATCTCGTGCATCAAACACTCCATTTTGCGGGCGCCCGTCAGCGGTGTCTGGCACTCGAGGTGTTGGTTCCCCCTTCGCCCCTGCTGTGTTCAAACAAAATATGGTTGAATACATTCGGACTGCAAACCGAAACACATTTATCGCCGTGCAGATTGAAAATATTCAAGGCCTGGAAAACTGCGAACTGATAGCAAAAGTGGAGGGCATTGGTGGGTAACTTCTGACCTTCTATCTGTTTCTGGCTTCATGACGAGTCAATATCAAACTTTTAGATATGCTGTTCATCGGGTAAGATCCTTCGTCCTCTCAGGCTCATGTTAGACATTGTGCTGATAAAGCTGCGTCTGTTGACAGGCCGAATGACCTCGCATCGGCTATGGGATATCCTGCGTTAGATAACGAATCAATTGAGGATGTTCAAGCAGCTGTCACACGTATTCTAGCCGCAGCACATGCTGCTGGTAAGTATGCTGGGATGTTCTGCACCACTGCAGACCAAGTTAGGAACCGATATGTTCAGGGCTGTAAGTATATTTTGCCTTTCTTAGTGCTGAACATTTAACGATGTCATGATGTCATCATAGTTGACCTGATGAACCTAGGTGGAGACGTCGTAGCCCTTCAGGAATGGAATAGTTCACGTCTAGGTGAACTTAAAGATATCAGAAATTAACAGCGGCGGATATGAATCCATAACTCTTGGCTAATTATTCTCTTTCTGAGTCTTCTCTATGACAGCGTATTTCATCAAATATTTATTTTATGTGAAATGTACTTTTTGATCCTTGAAATTGAGCCAAAAAAGGTGGTTTAGCAGTGAGATTTAAGTGAGATCTGAGAATAATTGCTGATATCAATGACTGATCTTGAAAGTTGTGTAAGAGGACGCAGTTCATCACATATCATGCATATATATCATGAGCGATGATTTGAACGGAATTTTGATTAAGTTGAACGACAACCTTGGGCAGAATTTGAACGGCATTAAATATTGCTATTTTATCTATTTTCAATAAAATAAAATAAGACGAATATATAGCATGGGACCCTGGATGTGCTACAGTGTGCGTTCAAATCCCGTTCAAGTGGCGTTCAAATGTGGGTTTGGAGCACTGAACGCGTTTCAGTGGCGTTCAAATCGTTCAAAAACTACATTTTAATTTCTTTCGTTCTTACAAACACATCTTAATTTTATCAAAAAAGCCACAAATCACTGTGCCGGAATATTTGATGAAATCTACCGTCATACTTCTCATTGCCTTGGGACCAGTGGTGATATCTGGATTCAAGATGCTAGATAGCAGATATATATATTTTGAAATTGATTCTGACTGGTCAGGTTTCCCGAACTTGAATGCCCCAATCAGGGCCCAACATCTCGTTGCTCCGGCCGCTCATTTCATCTTGGAGCATCAGTGCACTCTCTATCCCAGCAACTGGTATACGCAGCATCTGTGGTGGGACCTTGGGCTGAGTTGGATCAACAAATGGCAGGAGGTCTGGAAGAATTCCTGCTTGACGTAAAACGGTGCCTTGATCCCACCAGATATGTTCTGTCAGGCAAATTGAATCAGCCAACTCTGTCACTGGACGGGGTGTCATACCATTGTACAATCGGTCTCCTCGAATGTTGATGACAGCCATCATGGGAATTGACAACCTTTTCTGTGTGGGTGGGACATTGGGTAAAAGCCAATCTACCATGCAGTCATGGGTGATATGATAGATGAACTCGTCTATGGGTCAAATTAGTGATAGCTGACTCGGTTGGGCGCATAGTTTGTACAAACCAACAACACGGTCTGCTCCAGTAGTCCGGGAAATTGACTCCAATCTGGCGTCAGCAGGATTTCTATGAAATAAGGCAGGTTTAGATGAGGATATCTCCTTACTTATGCAGAACAAGCACTTACGAAAAAATGAAATGATCTCGATAGAATTCTGTTAGACATTTGCGTCCGATACCGCCTGTCATCTGTTTTCGCCATTAGTTATTAACCCTTTCTAACAATGCACCCAGTCAATGGTTACCGTTGGAACATGGTTTACATATGGTTCAGCCTGCAAGGTGAGGGGGATATCGATCAATGTCATGAAAGATAATAATGAGACTCGTCCCTACCACCATCGTTCCCATTGTTTTGGCTACGCTACGCATCTCAAATTCAAAGTAGCAATGCTCCTCCCAGATTGCCTCGAGATCGAAGAACGGGCCCCCTAGATGCTCCCGTAGAAAAACCAGCGTTCTGCTATGGGCAATAGCAGCTTGATTTGGTTCGTATTGCGCTGCTGATGGCAGGACAAAGTGAGGTGACAACGCTTCATAGATGTGCTGCTTGACGAATTCGTTGGGCGCATCCCTGGGACGCGGGGCATTAGCAGTCAGGTGAACCAACGTTGGCGTATCGGAACTTGGTGCTGAATATGACCCATATGCAACAAGCGCCCGAGCACGGGGGTGGTTGACCAAAGCCTCTGAGAACGCATAAATCTGGGCGGGTTCATATACTGTGAACTTAAGGGCGTTAAACTTGTACGTCCAAGTACTTTACGAGCGTACCAATCACTGCAAATTTCAATTTGATGTTGACTTGCGGGCAGGCGTCAAGCCCATCCAGGGCTTGCTCAATTGTTTGATTCACATCTAGAAGATCGGACGAAACAGCTGACACGACAGCAAACCCTTCTTCAGCCCACTTCGTGACCGGATCTGGGTCCAGGGGCCTGACAATCTTTGTGCTGGGTGTGATTTCGTCGCTGGGTGGAAGGATGATAAGCAAACCTGGACCCGAACCACGCCTGGAAAGAGGAGGTTGAAGTATAAGTCCTTCAGAAAGAGTGACTACAGGAGCTGAAGGCAATTCAATAGGTTTTTCCTGTTCGGAAGTAGGGTCGTAGCGGGTAGGTGACATGATCTTCAGAAGGCTTAGATGGCATGAACTCAAGAATTTGAGAGCACTCCTAACTGACTAATGACCATCCACATTCGGAACAAATTTCCCTTCTCTATCTGTTCAAAACCCTTCTGAGCTCGACCCGAGGATATATTCGCATATACACCGCTCAAAAGATAGCTGGTGACAGAAACAGGCTTTGCACTTTGTACAGAGTTGTACAGGCGCTTAATGTTTCTCGCAAGCTGAAAACCTCGACCCAATACAGCATTGGAAGGTGAATATCTGAATGTTGTGCGTAGTGGTTTAAAATTCATCTGAGACGAATGTAAGCCATGTTTATGAGTAGAGTAGCTTGGGAATTCAGCGTTCAAAGAGAAGGGGCTTGTATAATGTATACATTTGTATTATAAGGGATCGACATGGCTGAATGCTTTTGGTACCATAATTACTCGATTTGGCGAAAATCATGAACTGTATAGTTCTACAAGCCACATTATCGGGATTTGCCGATACTGCGAGCCCCGACATCGCAAATTTGGCTGCTCAACATCCTCCCCGTCCCCCTCAAGTTTTCCTCAAGATGAGGTCAGTGTTTCGTTGCGATTGAGACTGCAGCAGGCTGACATTTTTGTTTCTCTAGTCACCGTAAGGTTCGTTGCTGAAAAAATTGGAATTTAAGGGGTAGATTATGGTATTAACCTTGATTTTCGATCTAGTACGAAGCACCCCGTCACGGTTCGTTGGGTTTCCTGCCCAGGAAGCGCGCTGCTCGTCACCGTGGCAAGGTCAAGTCCTTCCCCAAGGATGACCCCAAGAAGCCAGTCCACCTCACCGCTGCCATGGGTTATAAGGCTGGTATGACCCATGTTGTTCGTGACCTTGACCGTCCGGGATCCAGTGAGTACTCTCCCATTTTGCCTTGATAAGCTCTTAAATGCCTTTGCAGAGATGCACAAGCGTGAGGTTGTCGAGGCCGTTACCGTCATCGAGACACCGCCAATGATCATCGTTGGTGTCGTCGGATATGTCGAAACTCCCCGTGGTCTCCGTACCCTCACCACCGTCTGGGCCAACCATCTCTCAGACGAAGTCAAGCGTCGCTTCTACAAGAACTGGTACCGTTCGAAGAAGAAGGCCTTTACTCGCTACGCAAAGAAGCATGCTGAGGATGAAGGCAAGAGTGTTGCTCGCGAGCTCGAGCGCATTCGCAAGTACTGTACCGTCGTTCGTGTCCTCGCCCACACCCAAATCAGGAAGACCGGCCTCCACCAAAAGAAAGCTCACCTTATGGAGATCCAAGTCAACGGTGGTTCCATCGCTGACAAGGTTGAGTTCTCTCATGGTCTCTTTGAGAAGCCTGTCGAGATCACCACCATCTTCGAGCAAGACGAGAACATCGACGTCATTGCTGTTACCAAGGGTCATGGATTCGAGGGTGTGACTCACCGTTGGGGAACCAAGAAGCTTCCTCGCAAGACTCACAAGGGTCTCCGCAAGGTCGCTTGTATCGGAGCATGGCATCCTTCCAAGGTCATGTTCTCAGTTGCCCGTGCTGGTCAAAGTGAGTCGCAGATTTTTGGCATAAATTGTTTTATTTTCTAACTGTTCATGTCAGACGGATACCACCATCGTACTGAGCTTAACAAGAAGATCTACCGCATTGGCTCTGGAACTGATGAAGCCAACGCCTCAACGGAGTCTGATATCACCAAGAAGGTTATCACACCCATTGGTGGCTTCCCCCACTACGGTATTGTCAAGAACGATTTCCTTGTCCTCAAGGGATCTGTTCCCGGGACCAAGAAGCGCGTCATCACTCTCCGCAAATCACTCATGGTCCACACCTCCCGCCGTGACCTTGAGAAGGTCCAGCTCAAGTTCATCGACACATCATCAAAATTCGGCGTATGTCGTATTAGTCTTTTATGGCTACCTAAATTGTGTACTAACCTTAAGTTATCTAGCACGGCTCTTTCCAAACATTCGAGGAAAAGGCTGCGTTCCTCGGTACGCTCAAGGCCCGCGCATAATTTTTTTGTATACTCTTTTTACCACTCTACTGCACACACATTTTTTTTTGTATCTCTTTACATGCTTTGCACCCACGCCCGCAATATGATTATGCATGTTTTATGACGATACCATAACCCACGTAGGAGACGAAAAAGAGAGAAAGAAAGAAAAAAGAAGTCATATTATAATAATAATAATGAATCTGAATCGATCGTGTGAATTTTTGAGTAGGAATTGATGATTGGTGGTCGAAAAGTTTCCGGGTTTGACTGGTTGACCGACAGACACACAGACTTTTGGACAGACGTTGGGGCGTTTTAAAGAGACGACTTTAGTTCCTCTCCTCCTTTTCTTTTAAAGTCTCCTGCAGGCTGCGGTAATGCAATTTCAATTTCAAGTCTATTGACTCTAAATAATTAAATTTTTTTAAAATAGGATGACTACTCGTGTTTTTGATGCTCAGAGCGTCCTCGCTGGGCCTCAATCCTCCTCCTACAAGTATCCTCACCACTCAATTATGTCGTCGGCTCTGTGGAGCCAAGTGCCGCTCTGCTCAACGAGTCAATGCTACGGCCACGGCAGTTCCTCCCTCTTTCCGTGCCAAAAGCACATTGACACTTCAACCCAATGTTCACGACTCTCAGAAAGAAAATTTCAGTGGGACAACGACCAAGCAACAGTTTACACTCGACCCACGGTTCTCTTCCCCCTCTTCAAGTACACCCCATGCTTCCAATCAAAACCCTGCACAGAAAATAGACCTGACCGCGTCGTGCGTAGAAGGACAAGCACAGAATACACACGACAAGGAGTCAAAGCATCAAAACAGAGGAAGCGAGAATGGTCAGAGTCAAGTTTGTCAAAAAACTGTGTCCCCTTATCCCACTGGAAGACCATGGTCCAAGGAACCTGTCAAACCCGTAATTGCTCCTTCTCATCTGATGTCAGCACTCAAACGGGTTATGACCGACATAAACGAAGCCTACTCCCAACGCCAGTCTGCATCCTTGGAACTCAGCAGAAAAAACGACAAAGACCAACCTCCATCTGTTCAACAACTTCCGTATCGGTTCATAAGCGACCATATTCTCAGCGGCGTCCGCGAACTTGGGACCACCAACTCGGTGGACGACGCCTGGGATACCTATGTCTACCTCTCAGACCTCATAGCCGCAAACCCGATGGTGAAAAAACATGTCCCTCATATTCCTTTCTCTCACCTTCACCGACTCTGTCGTCTACTGTCACGGAATCGTCCCAAAACCCACAGACAATTCCTTCGATTACTTGCCGTCCTGACATACATCAAACATCACAACGGGATGATCCACGTTCACGAGTGGAACGCTCTGTTAGATCATGCAGGAAGGGGTTGGAGAAAGACGCGTCCCCAAGACGTGAAACATGCGATGAGCATCTTCTATGACATGACCACAGGTCGCATGCCGGGTTCTATTGATTTCCTTCCTCCAGAAGCGGCAGAGTTGTCGGCTTTGTCGCATGGAGCCGTTGTTGAACCCAACATTATCACCTACACCACATTAATTTCCCATGCTGCTGGAGCGATGGACAGCCGTTCCGTTAAGGATATTTCTGCTATGATGAGCAAAGCCGGTTTACTTCCCAACCGTGTCACATATCTAGCGCTAATGCGGTATTTTACCGAGAAGCGCAACCTAGGTGGCTTAAGGTCCACGCTGCAGAAGATGAAGGAGCAAAATTTGGAATTAGGACTGGAGGGTGTCAACAGCTGCATCTGGGCTTATGGTCTTGCTGCGCGTCTTGACATAGTGATGATGATCTATCGCGTCTTACGACATAACCACATACCAGAGAGCTTCATCGATGGGAGTGATGTGGAGAATATTCCAACGCTGTTGGAAAACGAATTCATTATCATTCACCCCGCGATGCAACCAAACGAAATCACCTATATCACTGTCATTCAAGTCCTTGCTTATCAGGGTCAATTCGACGCCGCCATTAATGTGTTCCTGGACATGGTCTCTGTGGAAAACAGGGAACAAGGTGCACCCCGCCGAATCACGGATGGAGGGGAGTCTCTGTTCTTGCCATACCAGCCAACTCTCCCCGTGTTTCGCGCACTTTTCCTCGGATTTTATCGCCATGCAACCTCATCTCTACGAAACCAACCTCACAAGGATAGCCATAGGCTGGATTGGACTCTTGACAAGCTTCAAAGCATCTTCGACCTATTTCTTGGACTGCCCTCCGAAACCGAGATCAACCACTCAACCATCTACCTGATCCTGAACGCATTCAAGAAAGCCAGTAGTGGGGATGTTCTCCTTCTACGCTCGGTTTGGGAAGCTATGGAGAAGCAATTCAAAATCGAGGTTAAACCCAGCTCGACAGCGCGTCTGGCAAGACTCAGAGCCGAAATTTATTCGCATGGCTAGAACACGTCGCATACATACAATATACATTTGCAGCATTTATTGCCTTGGAGTGAATTCGCAATCACAATCTATGGACATCAATGGTTTCCTTCGTGATTCTTTCTCCAATCCAAGTACTCCTTCCAGGTCACGGTGCATTTGCTGCTTTGGTATCTCTCCAGTTTGAGGCTCCTTCTGAGCACTTCCGTGATCGGTCCTCTCCATCCTGCCTTATGGATCGCACTATCTATGGCCTCTATTTTTGTCCATCCTTGGTCGGGAATGACATCCGGTAGATACGTAGCGGTGAACCTTTGCTTAGAGGTCACTGTAGGGAGATTGGGCGTGGAAGAGTATGGGGAAGGGGCTTCAGATGAAGACTCTAAGAGTGAAGGGTGAGAGAATGTGATATAAATCCCATGGACGCCTATCGTCCAGTCAAGGTATGAATTAGCTTGTTCAAAGTTGGTCAGCAGGGAAATTCTAGGAGAAGCAGTTAGTATATAACGAACGGTATAGATAGTAGAACGATAATAACAACAAAAGACCCACCCGCATTGTAAACGGGGTAATTCACTCCTGCTGATTTCTCTAAACCTTGAATCCTCGAATGCGCTAATCAACGCATACTTGGCCAGACCATCATGAAGCAACATAGGCTCAAAATTGCCAATGCAACCTCTGAGTCTCCAGTCATCACCATGGGCGGTGTTCCAAGTCACGAACAAAGGGCTACAGTGCAACGTCAATATACATTCTCTTTGGCTGACACTGATGATTGCGAGTCTACTCACTATTTCTCGTCGGGGAAAGTAGGGGGGATGGGGTTGGCATGGTATAGTTCACAATAAAGAGCGTCGCACGCGTGAAAGCAATGTTCACGAGTGCAGGTATCATCTATCTTGTGGTCAACATGATCTCCTGACGGATGAGGCGGAAGAAGAGACATGGATGATAACGGTCGAATGGACAGGTTGCAAGGTTATAAATAGGGTCGGACGGATGGGATGCGAAAGGTGATATATTAGATCACAGGCTCATCGATGATACAGATATCATGATCATATTAATGTTCAGACAAAGGGTCATGGCAGTAGAACGGCAGAAGTTTACAAAAGGAGGGACATCGTTGTTCCACAAGGGGCATTTTGGTCGGTCCTACAACATCAACAACAACAATTTCTGGTATGCATTCAGAGTCATTATCTGCTACAAAATAGAGGAATGGATTGCATGGAGTTCCTAAGCATTGGGCCACATGGTGACACAGCATATGTACTTATAACAAATATTTGTAGATATAGAATAGATATAAGGTGCCTATGAAAAATCGCAAGCAGTACTTTGCCCGCGTATAGCGGCAGGTCATGTCATGACAAATAAGATAACGAGGCCATGGGGATTGTGATAAAACAGAAAGAGAAAATGGAACAGAGAAGATATAAGAACGAACACTATTGACAGAACAGACAGACAGATGGTGGATGAACAGAGAAAGAAACGAGAAACAGAGATGAGTGAAAAAAAGATAATGAATAAGTGATGTTAAATGAAGATGAACGAGATGAGAAAAAGATATGGTGTTATCAGAGAAACAGAGACCAGATGAGATAGGCAAGAGACAGCAAACAAACGGAATTGTGAACGAAGACGGGAATGGGGACGCGTAAAATGAGTGTGAAGCGAGGGAGCAATGGAGCAGTGATGTAGAAACAAAAAAAGGAGAAGAAAAAAACCTAACGAAGCCGGCGTGAATCGGTCACGATATCAACAACAACTCCAACCCCCTGACCGCCGGGCTTTCTCGAGGGCTTCTTCCTCGTCAGCTTGGGAAGACCAAGCAGGAGTACTGACGCTGGAAAGAAATACGCTGTCACGCTTCTTCAGCTCATTCTCTTGCTCGATTATATCCTTCCTTTGGATGATGGCAGAAATAAGGTGACTGAAAAGATTTTCAATGCCTAAAAAGGGTGGCTGTGAGCATTATGGCGGTGTCATGCATGAAAATTACTCATACCTATGTCATCCTTGGCCGAGACCTCAAACAATTCCATGCCTTTACTCAAACCCCATTCGCGATCATTGTCTTCGTCTTCGTCCACCTCCTCGATGCTATTGCTGCTATTGTCGTTTTGATCATTCCACCCTGCCGCATGACTGAATTGTGAGCCAAAACGGGACGCTTGACCCGAGGAAGTAGTGGAGCGGGTGAGAGATCCGGATGTCTTGGGTCGTGCTTGTGCAGTCGTCTTGCTACGTTGTACAGCCGAAGAGCGATTTGGGGGAAGGTCGAGATAAGCGGGACCTTCGGCAGATATGGGAGAGGTAGCAGGTGTAGCGGTATAGGTCGGAGAACGGAGACCTGGGAAAGAGGTGAATCGAGGACGTATGTACGATAGAGTTGAAGGTTGGGGTGGTGGCGGCGGTGGAAGTGGAGTCGGTGGGGGGAACCAGTTGTGTAGCGATAAGCGAGCGAGATCGGGGGTGACCTGTCGTTCGCTCTGGAGATCCGCCTTAGAACCAACGATGTAGATGATCAACTCGGGAGGACAATTCTTCTTCAGCTCTAATGCCGAACAGGAGAATGGACTTCTGATTAGGGCAAATGAACATTAGCTCTCGGACTGTCTCTCTCACCTTCAAGCCATCCGCGTATGTCATCAAAGGTAGAAGAATTGGTGATGTCGTATAATACGAGAGCCGCATTAGCGCCTAAACAAGAAAAATATTTGAGAAATCTGACGTGGCTGAGTTGAGGATGATCAAGGGCATACCTCGATAATACATAGGCGCCTGGCAACAGTCGCTCAGTTAAGTGGCGTTGCAAGACAGATGACTGATATGGAAGAAGACGAACCATGCTCCTGAATCTTTCCTGCCCGGCAGTATCCCACAACTGCAGACGAACTTTGAGGCCATTTACATAGACCTTCTTCGTCACAAAGAAAGCACCGCTCGTCGACGTGGTGTTTTTGGGATCAAACTTGTTTTGCGTATAACGGTGCAATAAACTGGTCTTCCCTACACCTATAAAAATAAGATTTAAAAACCATAATATTTCAAAGAAGATAGAGAAGGATTGAACTGAAGTAAAATAAATAAATAAAAGCATACCAGAATTGCCCATTATCACAATCTTGCTGTCGATTCCATGTTCATATCGCGACCGTGAGTATGGATCGAGACTAGGGTATTGGTCCATGGGACGTGCAAGAGAGGGTGACCACGCACGCGTGGAGGGGAAAAGGAAAGGATTAAGGATTCCCCTTGGCCTCTGGGGCAATGAGAAGGGAAAAATAGAGGAACGGACTTACTGGTAGAGGAGAAAGAAGCAAGTCTGTCCAAATCTAAACAGTCTCCTCTGCAATATCCTTTTTTAGAAATAGACCCCTGACATAAACCCAAACACGTGATCTTTATTTTTTCTAAGCTTTCTCGGTTCCTCTGCTGCTGGTTTCATGATCAATTCAATAAAACTAGATCTTGTCAAACACTCCGAGTCCGAGAATCCGTCTGTCTGTTTTCATACAAAGCAGCTCTTCGTATTTCCCGTTGTACGAATAAGGATGCATAAAATGTCATACTACATAGCATATTATTGCTCCAAACATCTCAATAGTCCCTCTCAATCCTGTGATACAGCAGGGAACTCGAAAACAACATCCTTCCCTGTGAGGCGGCGGTAAACAGAGGAGAATGAGTCGAGCTTGTACTCCAGTGATGTAGCGTCTTTTGAGTCAAGGAAGCTAAAATGAATTACAGTCAGTTTCGGTCATTCCGGCCAACACGCTGAAAACAATTATTGTCACATACACTTTAAGGAGCTTAGAACCGTCAACAGAGACACGGGTCCTCTTGCCAACAATTTCAGTGGGGAAGACAAGGTCTTCGAGGATTTTTTCATGCACGCTGGTGAGGGTGCGGCTACGGGGCCTCTTCTGCTGAACGCGGGAGTTGCGAGTGGGCTTGCGCAGCATCCGGCGCTGAGCAATGAAAACGACGTGACGGTCAGAAAATTTCTTCTCGAGTTCACGGGTCAGCCTAGCAATAATTTCAAAGTCCCAATCTTCAATATAATATCCCTTCCAAAAGTTTATTATCCATCGCACCTTTGCTGAATCCTGTGGAAAGCCTTCAACTGGGGAAAGGGAACGAAGACAACAATGGCCTTCTTGCCACCGCGAACATCGACTTCACGGGCAGCAGAGATTTGAAGGGCACGAAGCTCGTTTTTCAGTTCGGGAACGTTGTTCTCGAGGTCGATCAAGGCCTGGGCGACGCTCTTCTCTGTCTCATCGGGCGCGGTGGTGGGGGCGTTGGCTGTGCGGAGGATCTTGCTGTTAATGGAGGACATCTTGAGGAATCGTGCCCTGGCGATAAACAGTATCAACATCCATATCCCATTCAACACATCCACCTAATCCAGTCCTCCAATCCGTCCCAAATCCTTCCAACATGTCCTTCTCCATCGTAGCATGATCCTTCTGCATGAAAATATGAGATATGTACTCACCAAACCTTTTGACGACGGCTACGACGACGAGTACAGACTTTTGGTTACCTTGTGTGCAAACCGTGATCACATTCTGTGTGACACTACACTTCGACCACCTTCCGGAGTCACACACCAAATAGGACAAACACAACGCCGAATCTCCGGAGCCCCTATCACGACTTGAATTGCTATATTACCTTCATCCATTCAATATGTCGTCGGTGGATAAGTAGCACCGGAAACTTATTTCACTCGCTCTGTATTACTGTAACTTACGTGGGTTTACCTTATGATACTTTGTGCTTAATTCATGCATCTTTGTCATTCCGGTCTTTTCAGTGTTGTATGTGGGGGTATCACTGCCTCGTTGAATTGCATTTCCCGGTCGGGCTTCACTTGTTCTCCCCAGACACCGACATAGACGTACTTCCGCCTTGCTACCCTGAGCAAAGGTTTAGCAATCGTTACAAAATTATATCGCCGATGTGGTGTTGATTGACATACTAAGAATTGTCGCTCCAGTAACCCCTAGTAGTTCAGTTCTTTCTTTAGAATATACACGGCGTTTATTCGGTGACAGTTATACGGCTTATATGAAATTTCTATGCATACAGGGGGGCGATATGAAGGTGCCGATTGACCTCTGTAAGCCATACATGTACATGCTGCGGACTTAGGCTCCCTCTCGGCTCCTCTTGTATTCTTCGACCCATCCGGCCTCTTGCTCTCCTTTTGGCAAGACCACGAATGACAAGCAGTTATCGGTGAACGGTAAGCCGTCTAGTGGTTGTCCTTCCTTCGCTTTAGCAGCGTTGCATGCGTCGCGCAACGTCATTTTTTTGCCGATCTTCAGCAAACGTTTTCGGTAGGTTGGAGCGTAGACCACAAGGTTCCCTGCAACATATTCCCCCTTCTTGTCCCATTCAGGAGGTGGTGTGTATGGTGGAAACATTGTTTCGATGTAGGCCACAAATGTCGTTGTTTCCACAAAGTCAGAGATGATATCTGAAGTGGCGTATTGAGGGTACAAAAAGAAGACAGGAAGAACGAGAGTGGAACCCGAAGGATCCTCGGAATCGAAATGTGGCTCAACAGGATTTGTCGTTCCACTTGGTTTGTTCAAGATAACTAGATTACGTTGCTGAAATTGGCATTCTGTCAGGTGTTGTCAACGAGGAGACCAACGACATAAGTACTTACTCGGAGGGCCATTTTCATTAACAACTTTTCGTGTTCTTGTCTCTTTTTCTCTTCATATTTCTTACTTTGCACCTCTTCTGCGCGCGCTTTCAGCTTTTTAGCTCGCTCTTCCAGTACTGTAACTGCGGCATTTGCCTTGTCGAATGCAAGGCATCTTGTGCAGCAGTCAATAGCCTCTTCGTATCTACTCAGCGATACTAAAGCAAGAGCAGATCGGTAAAACGCTTTGGAAGACCTTGGGTTCAACGTCAGGGCTTTTGAACAGTCCCTCAAGACAGACCCGTAGTTCTCTGACGGACCTCTTATGAGTACATAAATTGAATTGCAAAAAAAAGTTTCTTACGGAGCTCCAAATTACATGCTGCTCTATTGCATAGAAGCGCTTCCATGATTTTTGCGTCAGTTGGCTTTGCGTCTACTCCTTGGTTGTAAAACCCGATGGCTTCACGATATCGCTTTCCTTGGTAGTATTCGTTGCCCTGTTCTTTGAAGTTTTGGGCAATTTCTAGACCAAACCTTGCCATTAAGTGAACCTATGAGCATTTATTGAGTGCAAAGCAGCTCACCATCTGGCGTGCCCTCGTAAATGAGACTTTGCAGCGCAGATAAAGCACTGTCTCCCTCTTCATCAGGCAAGGACTTCATGAACAGAGGTATAGAGTCAAATTCTGCCAAGATGTCATCTTCTGTCTTTCGTGGCTTTGGTTCCGGACCATTGGTCGCTGGAGATGCCATCCTGACTATGTAGCTCGTAGATGACGATGGCAAGAACTTTTCAGATTGTTGTGGTTGAATAGAGAGCGATTAGATAAGACACTAAGCACATTTGATCGCGATCTATTTCTGGAACAGGACTGAACCTTTACTCAGCGTCATACCCACAACAACTTTACATTCACGTTCCTGGTTTCGTTATGACTGGAATCAAAGGGCTGGTTAGGGCCCTGAACGACAGTGGTCGGTACAAATATAAGGTGACTTCCGGAACATTTGGGATATTCCAGGTACAACTATTGACAGCATTATCCCAGCAACCGGAGACGCTTGTCGACTTCCTGGTTGTTGGCGGAGGTCAGTTTGTCAAGTTTAGAAACGGGAATGTACCCATAAAAAATTTGGATACATTCAGGAGTGGTCGGCCTTGCGATTGCACAGCGGCTAAGCAAGGCTTATCCAAAGAAATACACATGTATAGTCGAGAGGCACACCCGAACCGGCGAGGAAACAAGGTATGCCCCCAACCTGAGCAATTGTCTAATTTTGCACTCACAACGACAGTTCGAGAAACTCCGAAGTTATACACTCTGGTAATATCTTATACCCTACCTCTTACATTTACGGTTTTCAACATTGTCTTCAGGTTTATACTATCCGCACGATTCCCTCAAAACCAAACTCTGCCTTCGTGGACGGGAACTGTTGTATGCTCGCTGCAAATCTCACGGGATTCCGCATAAGCAAACTGGGAAATTGGTCGTCGCCCGGAGTGACCAAGTCGATTACATCCGAAACCTTCACCGCAAATCCCAAAGCTTCCAGGGTGCTCCCTACTTCTGCGACTTGAACCTTGATGAAGGTTCCGGGGCTGTTCTTCCAACTAAACTTGTATCAGGGTATGAAGCGCGTCAAATGGAACCCGAATTATCTGAGGACATCGTGGAAGCCTTGTGGTGTCCGAAAACCGGAATCGTGGACTCGCATACCTTAATGCAAAGCCTCGAGAGTGACATCAGCGAATCGGAGTTTGGGGATGTTGCATTGGGAGCCTCAGTCGTCAGGATCGACAGACATAACAACCCAGCGACAACCCAGAACAGTCCCTCATACGAAATGAGAGATTATGGCTGGGTAGTTCAGATTTCGTCCGATGGGAACACTGATGCGATATTTGCGCACACACTGATAAATGCATCTGGCTTGTCAAGCCCATTGGTGCTAAACTCAATTTTACCACCAGAGAAGAGACTACCCATGTATTTTGCTCGAGGTTCATACGCCTCATACCATGGACCTGGCATATCGAGCATCAAGCACCTCATTTATCCATGTCCTTACACCGGACCGAATGCTCACGCTTTTGAATCATTAGGGACACATCTAACACTGGACCTGCAAGGGAAGGTGCGATTTGGACCCGACATTGAATGGATGGATCCCTTGCAAGAACAGCTAAATGGTGACGAAACTGATGTCGACTTTTGGTCCAGTCATCTGGCCCCCGACGAAAGTCGCATGTCGCGGATGTACCAAGCAGTGACACAATATCTGCCGAACGTAGTGATGGAGGGATTCCAGCCAGACTATGTTGGGATCAGACCAAAGTTAATACCTCCAGGCGGGGGCTTTCAAGACTTTGTCATTCGAAAGGATTACGCGACACCTGAGGCAGAGCGGAACGGTGTCAACCCAATGATCAGCCTTCTTGGAATTGAATCCCCGGGACTAACTTCCAGCCTCGCAATTGCAGAAGCAGTGGTAGACAACCATGTAATGAAGAACGAACGCTAGCATACCAAGTTAAGTTGATGGATTTGTATGATCTAAAAAGAAAACAACAGAATGGTTGATTTCGTCTAAGCACGGGGCTTCATGGTCGGCTCCCAAGCATTGATTTTTGGGACAACAGTGTTGTACGACTTATAGGCACCGCGGGTGCCTGTGAGATTCTCGACGTATGGCTGTCAAGAGACTTAATGCTGATTTGAAGTTGAGTTGAAAACGGGTGACATACCGCCTTCCATGGTGGGCTCATATTCTGCATAACGGGATCGTTGGTAGGTGGCTCTTTACGGATATGCGATATCCAAGAGTGCCATTCAGGGGGCACTTGTGTCGCATTGAATTCATGCTAAAGACGCTATGAGAATGAATGACAGTCATGGCTGAATTCGGAATGCTGCACCTGTGCGAAATCAACCCAACGGTGACGACCTTCGAACAAGGCATAAATCACTGCAAGAGAGAAGTTTCAATATCATACATACCAGGAATTTCTTCCTCTCCGTTTCTGTTTTCAAAATACCTATTTCCGAATCTAAAGGGAAGAGTTGGTGAGTTGCAATTGCAGCAGGAGACGAATAAACTCACTGGTCCTTGCCAACATAAGTTCCAGATTTAGCGTCCCCGATGTATTGCATTTGCCTCCACCATTCTCGCAGTCCAACTCGACGAACGCTTCGGATAGTTCGCAACAGAGACACCATTGAGCAAGCCGATAAATACTTGAAGGGGGCTGAAGCACGGTCAACAGAACATTGACAATAATGTTTATGGTTGCTTGGTCTCAGTGGTCCCGGCTAGAGCCGGCCAATGTTGGCGTCTCCAACCCTCCTGTCAACACTGGCACATGAAAGGTTCACAACTCCTTCAACTCTGTGGTACATAAATCCTGTTTGATTGCCACGAATTTATATCAAACTTGTGCGTTTCTCTTAATATCTGAACTCAGGACTTTCATCCAATTTCTTTGGGTATTATCTAGCACCTTCACTGCTCAGGAATGAAGTGTGGTTATATCCAACAATTTCCCACCTCATGTTATATCTGGACAATCTCCATCACTTCAAATAACCTCTTGGGCTTTTGCTAGTGTGAACACGGGCGCCATAGTTCCGGTTCCAGGATACATACTCCTGTCTGTATCCATACGGATATCCCCAGCTGGTCTACGTGCCCTGTCAGCGTCTCTGGCCAGGTCATCATTTCTATCCACATCACACTTCATCGAGTAACCATCTACATTTCATCTTTGCCCACTTAGATCATCCTGATTAGGCTTAAAAACCTAATAGGGCGGTTGCTATCCGGAATCGCTCTCTTACAATATTATGTATAGTCAATGCGAAGTCCTAGCGAAGACATGACTGATGAAATATACATCCGGTGCTCAGGAATACATGGACGGGACGATTGTGTGTCATATGATGCAACTTACTTATCAAGAGAGGTTGGACCTTAGGTTGCCGTACTGTGTCATTGCCCTTGGTTGCACACAGTGGCCAGACCTCCGTCCCGCACACATGATGCTCTTAACATCATATACTAAACTTCAACGACCAGTTCCCCCCACAACTCCAGTTATGAAGGTAACTCGGCTCATTTATTTATTTTAGTCACTATAGGAGGATGCTATTTTAAGAAGATCGGTGTTATTGCCATCCCAGAGCCCAGTTGATCATTCCCAATAGGGTCAACTGATCCAGAGAAGTTGGACAATGTGGATAACCGAATGATTGAAGTGCCCTGGATACGCGCCCTGTGGTCTGTCATCCCAATAAAACCAAGCAGATATCGGTTCGGTTTGATGTCATTCCATCCTTTCACTCCCACAAGCTCTGGTAGCTACCTATTTGTCCTTTGGTTTCGAAAATCAAACGACTGAAGCTGGCTTCGCTTTTTATTGGTTCTCTTTCTGACGAGCTGCGGGACTTTTGAGAAGGATGTCAACTCTGATTGACCCAGGTGTGTACTTCAATGACGAGACTGAGACTGGACGATGAATGGAAGTGTGGCAGCGCCTCCGGTGAACATTGTGCGGGGAACAACTGGCGAACTTGTGGCTTTCTTGGTCCTGAACATGTGGCCTTCTCACTTCGGCCTTCCAGTTATGCTGTTTATCGTTTTGTTTTCTAAAAGGGTGAAGCGACATGCCATTTTTGTGAACCTGTTGGTGGCTTTTATTATTACAGGAGTGTGAGTCATATAGTTTAGAATGGCTGCGTAATGTCACTTATATACGCCATAGGTCCTCGAGTTTACTGTGCGTATTTACGATTCAACGCCGAAAAAATATCCTCGAACGTATCCGTAGGGTATACGCCAATGCGACAAAAGGTCCAGAACCAGATCCACTACTCTGCCTGTTTCAGGCTTCACTACTGTATGGAGTGCCAGGGTTGTGAGTGCAGTCATATTGCTATACATCCTTCAATGTGTATCACTGAAGCGGGTCCACATATATAGAACCTCGACTGCCGCCTTGGCGCTGATAGTTCAGGTTAGTCGTTCATCGTCTGCACAGGGTCCCTAATGCTGACTTCGCTTAGATGTTTCTGATGATTCGAGCAGCATTCTTTGGTGAACCATACCATGATTCGGACCATATGATTAGGATCTGGATGGTGAGGCAAACCTGCCTATGTCTTTGTTTTATGGCACTAACGACTCAGTGTCAGCTCTTGACTGCTCCATATGTGGCATTCTTTGCTGCTATCCTGGCGACAGCAGTTGTGCGTCTTTTCTTTCCCTTTTGATTTTTTATTGTCATGTCGACAGCGGCACGTATTCCATTACAGATCGGCGTACGTGACCCAACCAAAGTATCTCGCGATAGAAGATTCTTTTACTGTTCTGTTGAAAATCTGGCTCTGTACGTGTCTCCCACCTGTGACAACTCGCTTCGCATCAACTGAAGAGTATTAGAACCAACACCCTCACGATCTATGCCGCGTTTGTTTTATTAGCCACGCTGGTTGTTATAGGTAGGAAAGATCGATTACTCACAAAGATTGTCGTAGGCTTACCAAAAACTTACACCAGTGTGGACATGCGTGATTGTGTATAAGCGCTGGAAGACGCTCCGTTCTCAGGGTCTGGAACTACGAAAGGCCATGGACCTAAGTTTTCCCTTTCGAATCATGGCATTTGGACTGTATACGATTATTGCTTTAAGGTCTGTCGGTTCGCCCTATTCTTGCCAATACTCATGACAAGCTGCCGAACACAGTCTGAGTTTGTTGTCTATTAAATCACCCTCTTCGCCTGTGCCAGACCTTGTAATAGCATGTGGTGGGTTCTCTCCCAGCTTTTCTATGCTTCAGCAAGTTGACTGTGATAAAGCTGCTACTCTCGTAATCCTCATCTTTGGGACCCAAAAGGTGAAAACATTCTATTTGTTCTACTTATTGCACATGACTCAAGCTTGCACTCTAGGATATACTTAGCCTTGTGTTCTGCTGCAAACCAAGACCCCGGTCGATGGTTGAGGACTATCGGATTGACCTCAAATATGAATTTGACAGCAATGCTGCTCAAGACCGTAATCTAGGATCACGGACATTGGCGAACACGAGGGAGGGCCGTGCCTATCAGGTAGAGAATGATGTTTTGCCCCGGTCATTTTGATAGCTGTAAGCAAAAAATTTCCTTGTAAATTTAGGTATGTAGCAATAGTTGTATAAATATTTTGAATTGCCAGTTTTCGATTGACTGCAGTGGACTGCCCATGATCATGATGCGGAAGGAGTCGGATGTTGTGGGTAATATTCTTAAGTACGGAAAAAACCGAGGGGTGGTGTTGAGATACAAAGACAAATATGAACTCAAATTTCTGTTCACAAAGCTGAGTGAATTCGCCTAAGTTACTTATAATTACTCTGAAAAAACATGGCCGTATGTTCTCTACATTTATCCACTCTTATTTGACATTTTTAACATTATTTGCTATTTCAGAGTCGTTGTTCTAGCCTTCTACGCAACTTTGCGCGTCCTTCCGCGTCAACACGGTGCGGGGTTCGCGTCGTTTCACTCAATTTCTTCGACTCATGGTAACCCCTCCAGCTATACACAGGTTGCTAACTCTTCAAGATGGCTCGCAACGGCGGCTGAAGCACAAAAGTCTACCCCTCCTCCACCTTCACCAGCTGCTCAAGCTGCTGTTAACCCCACCATCGAGCGGATAGTTAACGACATTTCCGGACTGACGCTGCTTCAGGCTGCTGACCTTGTCACTCTATTGAAGGTGCGCTTGTAACGACCTGTGTTCCATTCAATTCAACTCTAAATAGTAGTTCCGTTAAAAGTCACGACTCAACATCCAAGAAATTGCCATGCCCGCTGCCTCTGCCACCCCAGTAGCAGCAACACCCTCCGCTGAAGAGCCGGAACCTGTTCGTGCCTTTTTTCTGCCTTTCTGTCAAGTGCTAATTTAGTTTGTAGGCCAAACCCAAGGAGAAGACTGTGTTCAACGTCAAGCTCGAGTCTTTCGACGCTGCCTCCAAACCCAAGGTCATCAAAGAAGTCAAAGCTCTCGTACCCAACTTGACTCTCATGGAGGTGCGTCTTTGCTACCCTTTGCTACCAGTCTAGCATCTTAAAGTTCTGTAACAGGCCAAGAAGTTTGTCGAGTCATTGCCTAAAATATTGAAGGAGAATTTGTCGAAGGAGGACGCTGAGAAGATGCAGAAAGTGTTTGAGGGTATCGGTGCTATCGTCAAGTTGGAGTAATCTCCTTAGGTTAATATGATCTTACTCGAGTCTTCTCTTTTACATTTGTTATGAAATAAAACACTAATATCGAAACATGATGTTTCTGACAACAATATTTAAATGAACGAAAAACATGCGAATGATAATGCTACGATGCGAAAGGGATTCTGAGAAGATAAATCACTGTCATTTAATCCTCTGAGAGGTAACGATATTCAAAGCGGAAGTCGCTCTTCTTGCGTTGGCACCATGAACCCTCCCAGTCGAAGTAAACATATACGCCCTGCTCATATTCTTCCGTGATCGCTTGAGGTTCTGAATGGCGCTGGAACCAAGTCAAGAACTTCAAGTGGAAGCGCCACGATTGGCGTTTCAGCTCCTTCGCAGCAAGATACCTGTAACAATGTTGAGCAAATGTACGTAGTATAACGCAACATACAACTCACTGCTGATATGTGCCCGGCATGTAATAGAAAATCCAAAAGAGGGTCTCAACATCAAGTTGTTGGAAGATAGCAGGCGTATTCAGCAAAGGATGAGGTGTTTGGGGGTAGTAGGGCGCTGTCTGGTAGGGTGTGGTTGGAACGTAATACTTGGGTCTAGTGGGAGATGCGTGAGTGGTTGCCGAACAGTAAAAAATGTGTACACACTTCTCCGTCTCCTGAGGCTGAGGGGCATTAGCGTAACTGCCCTCCAACATCTTATGTACCTGATCCAAGTTATGAGGACGGAGAGCTAAAACTAGTCAGAGGTCAAGAAATATTTAGAAAGAGAAAAGGGCCATACCTTTCTGTTTAACGCTTTCAAAGGAGACAACCAAATCTGACAGTGAACCAGGGAAAGCACTGGGAACTGATGGACGCGCAGGAGGATTAGGCGGCTGGTTGGCCGATCCAGGTCTCTGTGTAGTGGGTTGTGCCGATGGCTGCGTGGCTGAAGTAGGAGCGGTGTGTCCCTCTGCTTGTGGTACCTTGACACCGGGTGGATAGAGTGGCTGTTGGGAAGTCTGTGGGGGTAAGGGAGACTTCCCTGGTGCACTTCCTGCATATTGATGAAGTTGCTGAGGAAGTGGCGAAGGTGCCGCCGCCGGTTGTGCTTGTTGCGACTGTGTAGATGGCTGCGTGACTGGCACTGCTGGGGGTGGAACCGATTGAGACGTTGTTGTCGGTTGTGATTGCTGTGATAATGTTAATTGTTAATGTGATTAAACAATGCGGCCACTTGGAATAAACATACCGCTACACTTGGCGATTGGTTTGAAATGAGAGGCGAAGAAGCGAAATCTGATGCAAGTAAATAACTGATCACGAAACAAACGCATTAATAATACCTGGACGAGAGCGAGCGGCATTGGAAACCTGAGGTGATGGGGGTGCCTGCTTGACGGGAGAAACTGCTTCTGAAAGCGCAGGGGATTCCTGGCCGGAGTAGAACGAGCCATCTGGTTGCTGTGAAGCCGATGCAGCAGAGGAAAGCATAGGACTGGTAACAGATAGATGTGTCAAACTAGGAGAAGAGACACTCGCGGTCGTTGTTTGATCGTTGAAAGTAGCAGCCACAGCAGTCGCACTAGCCGCCAGTATTGAAGGTGCCGTGGACGGTGTCGGCGGGGGATGTGAAGACGTCGCGGCAGGCGTTGACGTAACTGTCGTTGCAGCCAATGACGATGAAGAACTGGATGGAGGTGCAACAGCAGCAGCAGCTGCAGCCGCATATCGTATAGGTGGTAGTACTGCTGGGGTGGGACGGGGCACACTTGATGGCAAGCCTGCTTTGAGGACGCTTGCCATTGGTTGCTGCGCCAGGTTCAAGTTGGGAGGAGGCTTAGCTTCGCAAGGGTTAGTTCAACAACAAACTGATAAAAATGGCACTCCTCACTATCTACAGATTGTTCTGGAAATGGGGCAATTGTCAGCGTAAAAGGCAGCGCAAGTGAAAATAGACATACTCCGCAAGCTTAAAGATGCTGCAGCTTTCTTGAGAATTGGGCTATCATCGCGTTTACTACTTGATACGCTCTCCTCGTCGTGCTTCTTCGTCGGTCGTGGAGGGACGTCTAACACAGAATTAGTCGACTGCTGGGCAAGGCAGCATAATTCCCACCTTCACTCGCTTCATCGGAATCGTCGCTATCTGGGTCTTCAACAGGAAGTCCCCATTTCTCTTCCTCCTCGTCAAGGTGAAGGTCATCATAGATCCCTTCGTCTTCATCAAAGTCTTCTTCCTGAATTCCGACAGAGATTGATAACGGGCCAAAGCAATTGAAAAGAAACGCGACGAACCGTATTACTTTCCACAAAATATACCACATCCTCTTTGAGTCCATTGACTTTCTCTAGTGGCAGTGAACCATTGTTTATCATTCGGAGGACGATTTCCAGCCGCGATATGTGCCACTTCCGTCGGTCATTCAGGTGCTCCAGCTCCTCCTGGCGCCCAGCGTTCCCTGACGCGCCCTTTCGTTTCTTTCCTGCTCCTTGTAGAGCTTCAAGCTCTGCTTCCGTTGTTTCCACCTGCATCTGGAGTTCTTCAACTTGGTGATTGACCCATTGGATTGCTTCTTCCTTCTCTTGTTCTTTAGGATCAAGTTTGGCCGCCTGGATAAGTCCCTCCTTTGAGAATGCCTTTGTCTTCATTTCTTTCTCGCAAGCTTTGAACTTCTCCATTTGCTGTTCAGAGTAATCATCATCGTCAGCAAGCGATGTCACCCATGCAAGTGAATCAAAAAGGAACGTAATGGAGTGAAAAAGAAAGTGGAACGTAAACATTGAAACAGCACATAAAAAGGCAACAGTATATTGGTGCCCCGTCCTCATGTAGCATATAAGAGGTAAAGAAGTAAGATTGCGTCAGGCCACACGCGCACGCGGACTGTGTTCGGACAAGTGCATGCGCAACTCACCGTCTCAATTAATCTCCTGTTCTCCAAGAGGGACGACTTGTCCTTGATGTCATTGCTGGCCACCCATGTCTTTATCTGATCCCTTAGCCTCTGAAGCTTCTTGATTTGAGTCTTGAGGTCAAGTTCCGACTTCTCCTTCTGCGTCTGGTTTGTTGAGGCTTGCATTTTCTCATATATGCTTTCAAAGAGCTCAACACCCTCTGATACCTTCTTCAAGGTACGGTCAATTTCAGCTAACAGAAAAAATCAGTTCTAATGAGTTCAATAATTTTATAAAATGCTGACTTTGTAGCTTTCTTGCGGCCATGGTCAATGATGGATTGAGAGTGTCCTCTCCAGTGTGAGTTAATGTAAGTCGTCAAGTCAAGGATGTTTGCGTAGCTCTTTGTTGAGCCCTGTGTATTAGGTAAATATTAGATAATCAACACAGAGGCGCTGCACCTTCGGGTCAACCTGACTGCGAACCTTTTCTTCAACTACTGACAACCACATACAATGATACTGTTTCGAGTTCAAGTACGTTTATGAATATCAACCCCTAATAAATCTTAGGTCCTTTTTCTGCAAGTTATTGTTGCGCGAACATTGTTTTGTATTGGCAAATTGGTAGGCGCTTGTCTGTACTCTGATTAGTTGGCTGTGACAACTTCGACATTTGTCGAGTCAATCTCCTGTACTGCTGAATCAGGGCCACTTCTGTCCTGTGAATCTACCCTCGCCACATCGTTGAGAAGGTCCCAATCCATGGGTTTGATGACCGCCTTCAGCGCTTCCTCCAATTCTACATTCCCTGAAAGTACCTCGCGATACTTTCTGACGAATACCAGGAGGTCCTCTTTGGTTTTACCCTGATATTCTTCGAGTTCTATGGTCATGTTATTCTCCTGTAGCCATAAGGTGAGATAATCGAGGTCCCGACGATCAGAGTTCGTCTTGATCACTGTTTTTGGTCGTGTGGATTCTAAACTGTTGTACCATCGCTTCATTTTGGTCAAAATGAGGACCCCGGGATGAAGTATCTTGATTGCTTGAGTGGCATTTATCGCATCAATATCATTATATGCTAGGTTAACTGTACAATGTAGTTGTAAAGACGTACATTTTCCCAGTTCAAGAGTCACTTCGTGGATCGGACCCGCAACTTTTGGGAGCCCAAGCTCACCCGCAATCAGAGTCTCTATCATGACGTTGTTTTGACTTGTGCGAATAACCTCATCTCCAGTATGGCCGCCAAGGGGTTCCTACAATGAGGCATGTCACAGTTAAGTGATGAGCCAGAGAGCTGAACAGCTGCGAAGAACATGAAAACATACTGTAACGAAATACAGCTTGAATCCAGCTGAAGCAAATTGTTTATTCAACTCTTTTAATTGTTGACGAAGGACAGCAATGTCAGTGCCATTTACTTCAATGAGGACGTCTATATCGTGTAGAAATGCGTCGATCGATAAATAGGGGCTTTGCAATCAAAACAAGCGGAACTTATCTCTGTAGGGCGCCTACTTCCAAGCGACGCCCATGCAAAGCCCCCGATGTATACATGTGGACACCCTAATTCCTCAAGAACATCAGAAAGCTTAGTTGCCGCTATTGCTTGATCTTTGCGTGATGTGGTTATCGCAATGCCTCTGCCCGACATGTTGTGGCTGTGTCTAATGCCTGAACATCAATAAAAGACCCGAAATGATGACTCATCCACACTTCACTCCACCAGATCTGGGTTTCAGTGAAGGAGTAATTCAAATTGTCAACTTCTAACCACCATGTTGCATACACCTTCATCAAGTCCACCGAGACTTTACGACTTTAACCAAAATTTTCCATCGCACCTCTTCAGCAAGTCTATCCTCGATGAGGAGCCAGCTTGGGTTGTCGATGTTGCTTTACAAGCGCTCCAAGATGATGGAATTGAACCCATCGAATGGGGGGCCTTGCTATACCGCCGAATGGGTGTACCAATAGTCATCAAGGCGAGTTCTTTATCACTGACTACTTGACCATGGCTGACCCTGGTATTATAGGATTATTTCTATCTTATTCCAGATGATAAACTTGCAAAAGCTTCTGAAATCCTGACAAACATTGGTCTCCCATTATCCGTACCTTCAAGACTACATATGATATCTGAGGGTGACATGGCGGCTAAAGGAACTTACCATCGGATATCCCGTTCAACTTTACCCTCATCATCATCACACATAACAATATTCCCCCTTTCTTTCTCGACACTTCTCCCCTCTGACCTTGAACGACGACAGCCGCTTCACATTACATCCTCTTCGCGATGCCCAAGCATTCTCGTTCCTCGGCGGGTGCCAACATATGTTTCTCTTATTCGAATGATGAGTCTATATCATCAGCACTGCACAACTCGGACATTATTATCGTCGGATCTATCTGAACTGGTGGGTTATGACTTATTGGGACTGCAAGGGGGTTATGTAGACCCGGACGATTCGGAGCAGTGGGAACAGCTGAATATCGAGGGTCGAATTCGACGAGCAGTTTCTGATGTACGACAGTGGGCATGGGATGAAGAATGGCGGGAAGGCGAAGAATGGATCTGTGACGCTTTGGCGTGGATTGTCGAAGGGACGGCTGACATCTCGAATTTACCTTGTGCACCATCATAGGTATATGTATGTCGTTGTCGGAGTCCTTTCACTCTCCTCAACATTTCCATTTGATCATTCAGTGCCTTGTCCATCTATATTTGTTGCATTTCGATTGTTATACCAGCATCATGCCACTTTCTGCATTTTTGTTATTGTGTCATTGTATATTAGCACCATTCCGTTCTCTTATGTATGTATCTCTAGTATCCTAACTTACTATCTGATTGGACGTAGATTGGGCCCGACATGCCCTCGTTGCTGCCGAGGAAAGTACCTTGCTTTTGGATAGACCATCTCACACTGACGTCGTCGTGGCAGTGGATTACAGGCTGACAATACACATGCAGTCCCAAGTATTCAAAGAAGAAGAATACAGCTTCCTTTATGCGTTAGCTGGGTTATTGAACATTAGTTGTCTCTTTTGTGTGCTAAATTTATAAATTCTATAAGAAAGAAAGGAGACACAGAACAAGAGGAAATACGAAAGAAGACACTTTTAGTATGTGGCTCTAAGGAAAACATAGCATGGGGTGGGTGCTTTTCAAATGTCAAGATGCAACTGGTTGCTATGGTGGGAATAGTGTGGGCTAATGTGTGTGAAGAGGATGTTGAAATATTCATCCTTGATTTACTTTATGATTTTTGAGGAGCAATAAATCGTTACTTACAGTCGAACTATAAAATAATGTTCTAATACAATATGGAATTAGTTTACTAACAGTTCTAAGTTAAGCCTTGATGATTGAAAGAGTTCACGTGATAGATAGAGTGGTTTGTTACTGCTGATTGTAAAGTTGACTTGATTCATTTTACTGTGGTCCTTCCTTTAAACCTTGTTATACTTCTTTCGCCTTTCTTTCTTTTTTTCTTTTTTCCCTTCTTTTTCTTTTATTATTCTTCTTTCTGGTCGACTATCATGAAATCATTACGCAAGTCACTTAACAGTAATAGAGAATCCAGTTCTCGTCCTCAGATATCTACCCCTCTACCCATTCCGTCAATCTCAAAGCCTCCATCCGCTATCTTACCACCACAGAAGGTCATTCGTGCTCTTTCAAGTTACAAATCACAGGCACCACAGGAATTGTCCTTCACTAAAGGCGACTTCTTCTACGTTCTGAAAGATAGTGAAGTGGTCGCAGATTGGTATGAAGCCCATAACCCAGTCACAGGCGCTCGAGGTATTGTTCCTCGATCCATGTTCGAAGAATTTGGAAAAAATGCGGGGCCGTAAGCACTCGCCTTAATATTCATATCTAACCATATCGATTCTGATTATTTCAATCATAGAAATCGTGCATCTCAGCCTGCCCCTCGTGCTCCTTCTTCATTGACATCCCCCATATCACCAATTCAACTACCACAAGGACCAACTTCTAAACCTGCCGCTTTTTACGCCATTGTTCTGCATGATTTCATGGCAGAACGTCCAGATGAACTAGATGCTAAACGTGGAGATGCTATCGCTATTGTCGCCCAATCCAATCGTGAATGGTTCGTCGCTAAACCAATCGGTCGCCTAGGCCGTCCTGGCTTGATACCTGTTTCCTTCGTTGAGATACATGATCCTGCAACTGGGAAACCTATTCCTGACATAGAAGGCCTCATGGATAGGGGTGAACTTCCAAAGGTTGAAGAGTGGAAGCGCACCATGATCAACTACAAGCAGAATAGTATACCTCTAGGAAATATCGATCCCCCATCAGCAGTTGTTCCCCCTACACCTACACAACCTATTCCCCCTCCCCAGGAGCCAGCCGAACCTCCTTCTCCAGATCCTCTGCCTGAAGGCATCCTTCTTTCCGCGGATGTCGTCTCGTTTCATTACGAAATGAACGAATACTGGTTCCGGATTAACGCAACTTTCCAACCTTATGGGCGTCCGGGCTCTAATCTACCCCCATCGAAGCAATTGATCCTCTTCCGCGTATACAACGACTTTTACGACTTCCAAGTTTCTCTACTAGAGTCATTCCCTCGTGAAGCTGGACGGCAACCCCCAGAACCTCGTACTCTACCGTATATGCCTGGTCCTGCTCAAAACGTAGATCATGCACTAACCGCAACACGAAGAAGTGAATTGGACGAATATATTCATTCGCTCTGTAATCTCAGCCAAACAGGAGGGAGATATATCCTAGAGCACATTATCGTTCGCAAATTTCTGGCTCTCAAACCAGGAGACGTCGAGAATGATGGGGAGCCCCGTGCGCGGGAATTACAGGCGCTAGATGACAGCGAAAACCCTGACGATATTTACGGGAACGATGAGTATGCAGTTCAGGACCAAATGTCGCGAATGAGCCTTCAAGATGGTCACCACAGCGACGGATCTGACTATGAAGACCATAGATATGACCAGTCATCAAAATCATCTATGACTGATAGACGTCCTTACTACCAGGGAGGCCAGCAACACGAAGACAACCTTAAACCCCAGTCTTATTCCCAAAGTCACCAACGGGCTGGTTCTTCTTCTTCGTTTAATCAATCCAACACGAGATCTCATTCTCCGCACTACCGTGATAACAATAACTCTCCCCAGCCACACAACGGTCATCATCACAGTCAATCACAGTCAAGCTCGCGATGGCATGATAGTGGCTATCAGTCTAACCATGTCTCGACGCCCTCAACAGATTCCTCCTTCCGAACCTCCCAAATGATGTCACGCTCAAGATCTCAATCCACTGCCACGACGAACATCAATACGCCGCCAATATCTGCCGCCAACCCACAGACCGCCTTTGTCAAAATTAAAATTTTCGACCGGGTGGCTGACGATTTAATTGCAATTCGTGTTCATCCAAAAGTTACTCACATGGAACTGATGGACAAAGTGCAGGCGCGGTTAGGTGGAGAAGTCGCCAAATTGCGATACCGGGATAGCATGACGAACACGTTTGTTGGCTTGGATAACAACGACGAGCTGCGCGCTTGGATGGATGGTACGGACAAACATGTTCTGTACGCTGATTAACGGGCTCCTACCTCCTGTTTTTGCCTCATCAACCCCTACATTGACATACAAGAGACTTTGCATTCGTTCCGTCTCAACTGTCCTACTTTATTACAGTACCCTTCTGACTTGTATTGCCATCCTTATCTTTTTTCGTCGCAGACGTTTTTTTCTAGTCTCTGTAATTTATCTGATTGTGTTTCTTTAATTTTGGCTCTTATTACATGGTTTCATTGGTATATCCGGTTGTAGGTTGGCGCAACTTTGAAGTTGAAACCCCGGAGAACTGATTGAACTTGAGAGCGATGGTGATGGTGAGTTGCAAATTTCTTTTAATTGAGTGCCTAAGTACTCTCACTGTGAAAGCAACATCGCCTAACACGGTGGTTTATTATTGATATTCCAGATAAGAGAATGTTTTCTTTATGGGGATGTTTTTGTGGCGTTTTGTACGTTCCTGCTCAGAGTTAGACTTTTTTTTTCTTTATTAGCTCCGACCATCACCACTTGCGTCTAGCGAACTCGATAGAAAGATCGTACTCTTAACCAAGCTGGCGCTTCTATCAGCTTTATGGATTCTTCTAGGTCCAGGATTCTCAGTGGCCCCCAAGTTATCTGCCTCATGGAACTTTTGACTTCAAAAAGCCGCCTGTGGTCGGACCAAAAAAAATGTGAGTCAACATGTTGAAACTATGAGAACTCTATACAGCACGGACACCGGCGGATGCAGAGCAGAGAATATCTACTCGTTATGGTGGTTGAGTTTGGATTGAATTATGGACAGAACAGGAAATGGTTCTGGAAATTCTCTGGCAGCTTACACGAGAACCACCCTCACTCGACCTTTGTCAACGTAGATCTGCTGGAAGCCCATTTCGCGAAGTCCCGTTCTCTCACAACTGATATTTTGAGGTCGTATGCTTTACACAAAGCCTAGCGTCTCTACGGAACCTTGGTGAACATGGCTATCACTCAATGCTCGGCCGGTTGCCCTCGACAGACAAGGTTGTTTTCGACTAGAACAAGTTTAGGTAACTAGTAAGTAACAGACATCAGCCGCATGAGAGGTCAAGAATCCACAAGCTGATGTAACGCTTTCTATTAAGAAACTAGATTCACATTTCCAAACGCGGTTTACGTGTCGAGCTCGCACTAAGGTCGTCCCGGTGCTGTTCTTACCAATCTTTGGCATTAGAATTGCCGCTTCGGACCATACAAGATTATGGGCTCTCGTCTATAACCGACAATGTCCATTCATATTCTCGCAGTCGAAGATTCCGGAGGATGAGGATGATGCACAACCTCTTTTCTCGTTCAGAAGAGAAAGGCGGAACGGATTCCTGCCCTCCGTATGCAAAGCTACGTTCTTTGAGTAAGTTTAGTCAACGAACTCCTGGTCTTTGTTTTGTACCCTCCCTTTGCATTGTCTCTAAACGCCAACAACACGCCACCTCATAAGGTCTTAAGTTCTCCGTGGAGAGAACTCTGCCCATCCCCACACCGACGAAATTTGTTTGACCACGGAGCACGCCAATATGCCGGTTGACAGCACGTCAGTACCTTGCTCTTCACATATACAATGAAAACAGCGCAGTTCTCATTATTTTTGTAGAATGGGAGCAGCCTTGATTGGGGTCATCTTTGCTGCCATGTAGGTCCTCGACTTGTGCGTGAAGACCTCGTTCACTGACTAGTGCTTTCAGGTTGTATGGAGGTATTGTAGATATTACCAGAAACTCGAACCAACCTGTAGCTAAACCGTCCAAGTGTCTTTTGTGCAGACATGGTATTATTTCTTCAAATACCCGCAGGTATGTATCCCTTTTTTACCACGATGTTAACATGTTCCAACATCATTTAGGATGTTTGGTATATCAAAGCCCTTGTTTGTATCCTTGCCCAGAAACCATCAACCAAGCGCCCAACTTACAACCTGCTTTAGGTTTCGGCAGTCTGGATATTCGAGACCATCCATCAAGCCCTGATTTCACATACACGTACAGTATTCGCTACCGACCCGTGCTATCAACTGACGCCCGTCATTTAGTTTATCATTATGTTGTGACGAATTACAACAATCCCGATAGTCTCTCTCGGATGGTGTGGTATGTCGATGCCTGATTGCAAATTTCTATCCGTTGCTTATCACTACGTTAGGAGCATCCTGGTAAGCATTAAATTTCAGGAGTACTGTATGACGCTTAACCTGGAGGTGCAGTTGGAGGTTCTCTTCAACGTGAGTCTTATATGGTTCTGCTGGGCACCATGTCGAGCTGAATGTTTGCAGGGCCTGATAGGACTTCTGGTTCAAGGGTGTGTTGGGCGTCTCCTCTATTCTACCGCTTCTGACTGGTTTATATTAAGGTTTCTGGCTCTGCGCGTTTGGAGACGTTAGTAAACCTCTTCCAGTGACATAAAACTTCCGACTGATGTGCTTTTGTAGTCAGCAATAACAATGTCCCCTTGACGGCTATGGTGGTACGTTATTCTTCATCATTGACGGACGTGGCGCCTGAGATATCGATTTCAGTCTGGCTTTATTGTTGCTGGCTTCGGTGAGTCGCTAGTGCTCCTCATCTTCTTTTGCTCTGCCGTTTTCAAGACTGACCGATGCCAAAGGTTGTTCTGTTGGTAAGTCGACCATTTTACCTTATGCTCAAATATTCATCCATAAGTCTTTCAGCCTTCACAGCCCGATCGTAAGTAGCCAGTCCGTGTATTTAAGCTAGGTTGATTTACAGACAACCACCTTAGAATGAGGCTCACCACTTGGGTGGAGTTGGAAGGATTAAAGGTTAGCTAACTTGTTCGTGTCGGCTGATTTACGTTTTAACTTTCTCTTAGGGGCTTTCTATGGCAGTGAATCTCTTAGGAGCTGCAGCTGACGTTCTCATCACCGCGGCCTTGCTTTTCTTCCTACACCGATCTCGGACTGGCTTTAAGAAGTGAGCTTGGAATATTCTCACACTAGTTACCATCTCTGACACATGCCCAGGTCGGATACCATGATTAGTACATTGGCGAGTTGAATTTTAAGCCTTCTTCTAGTGTTGCATCTTAAAGGTGACCATGTGTTGCTCTATAGATCACCTTCACTGTCAGTACAGGTTTGTTGACCAGCATATGTGCCGTTGCATCCATGATTTCGGTGCGCGCCCTGCTAGGCTCCCTTAAGGGAACTGACTTACCCAAATGTTTGGTCTGCCCTGCTAGATTCTTGCGTCGGGTCACACTCTCATCTACGTCGCGTTCTACTTCTGTCTTGGACGCCGTCAGTGTTAATTCTCCAGTTCTATCAGAATTCTTGACATATCACTTTCTGCTCTACAGTCTACAGCAACTCTGTTCTCGCCACCTTGAATGCTCGTCAGAGCATCAGGGGTCTCGGCGAGCACAGCGACGAGTTGTCGTTTTCCCTCCAAAGTACTTCGAAGAGCGCAAGCGGACCTCGAAACATCTCTTCAACTGTGAGATCTTCAGAAAACTCTAACTTGAATGACAGACTTATTGTATAGAGGTCTACGAACATTTCGATCAAAATCGACACGATGCATGAACTGGTCCGAGATCAACGAATGCGTGGTGGTATCGATACGGTATCAGACCCTGAGGTCTGAAGACCTTTTAATTTCGAGTGCTTTTTCTTACTGAACCGTTCAATTACAGTCCGCAATAGCCTAATTTGACTCGCGCACACGCCGTCGCACCTTCGACGTTGCTGTGAAATCTAACCATTCTGATGAGGCGGGATACTACCGCCCGGAGGTACCTCTTGACGATAATTTCTACAAACACTTTGTCTGACGGATCCTGGATATGCTTTGTTGTATTATATGAAACCAACCTGTATAACCTACTTTTTCTCTCCTAAGATCTCTGTCATTCTATATTTGATGTTCGAGTTGCCAACCAAGTTGCTTCTTTGTAACTCTAACAGGTCGAGCGGTCCCCCAAACCTCACAAGAATTTCCTCGTCATAATGATTATCCTCACTGATACCCCAAATTTCCTGAGGCGGGGCGCACCCTCGTCTGGGTGTCAATATAACAATGATCAAAGCAGTCATTCGTTCTGAAATTGACCACGATCCTAAAGATAATGTCCCGCAAATCAAGCTCTCCGTGCCGCCTTCGACAATGACATGTAAAGTTGTGGCAGCTTCTAGCATACCATTACATGAATCTGCCCTCGAATCGTATTACAGTTCTCTCAGGGCTGCCAGGTACGAACATGACAGCTGTATTCGAGCATGGATCATGGAAAAAGGCCTCGCTTGTCATCGAAACTTGGTCTCACCGACAATGCTAAATACCCACCCACAGATCGAATATTGACAGCACGTTTCGAACTGTGAATCGAACTTCTTGCAAAACTTGAGGCCCTTCGTCAGATTTCCCTTGACGCTCCCCAAGAGTAAATGAGGCGCTAGTACTTCGCATCGTGGGTCGATTTTGATGGATTCGCACCATTGAAGCCAAGGGAGGAAATGCGATGTTTACAGGGTGAAACTGAACTTCTCAGGGCAGCATAGCAGCGATGAGTAGGTCCATCATGTTGCTTGAATCAAGTAAACGACTTCCTAACACGTCCTTCTTTGAAAGGTAACCAAAACAAATGCGATGTCTGTCGCTACCTCGTGGCCTTCGAGGATCTATAAGTAGCAACGCAATTACTCAACCGCGGCCTTCTTTCGTCAATTTGAGCGCGATCTATGAGAAGTACACTCATTTCGTCCCGTCGACCGAATCAGGTTTGATCCTACGTTGGTGGTACCTCTTTTGATAAACTTATTTAAGCGAATGGTCCTCCATCGCTGTGCTGGTCAATCTTTTATTTTCTTCCCTAGGTCCACATTTATTTACGATGCTTAGCAGCTGCGTGGTGTTGGCGAAGGTCGTCCTATTCTTCGTCATTTTATTTATCGTGCAGACCATCATCAGGTTCTTCAAGTCGAATCCACCTCTTCCACCTGGTCCCAGGGGTCTTCCACTCATTGGCAACATCCTGGATATGCCGACTGAGAAGGAGTGGTTGAAATTTGCGCAGTGGGGAGAGACATTCGGTAAGCTGGTTGCCTTTATTCGGAGTCGCGTGCTTAGCTTGAAGTAGGGGATATGTGTTCTGTGACTGTTCTTGGCCAGCCTCTTATCATCATCAATTCAGCTCAGGCTGCCATAGACATGCTCGATAAGAAAAGCGGTATTTACTCGGATCGTCCAATCCTGCAAATGGGAGGAGAGCTCGTAGGCTGGAAGAATACCCTGGTGCTTTTACCGTATGGAGAACGTTTTCGAAGATATAGGCGTCTGTTCTATAGGCTGATCGGTACACATGCATCCATCAAGCGATTCTATCCCAGTGAGGAGTTCGAAGCAAAGGCCTTTCTCCGACAGCTCGTGAAGAAACCAGAGGATCTCGCAGCTCATGTTCGCAGGTAGGTCAATTTCTGATCATACGACCCTCTTGCACTAACACATCATGTAGAACGGCCGGAGCTGTCATTCTCCGCATTTCGCATGGATATGAAGTTCAGCCCCACTGCGACCCATTTGTGAATATCGCCGATAAGGCTACTGAACAGTTTTCTCTCGCTACCGCACCAGGCGGATTTCTCGTCGATCTGATTCCGGCTTGTACGATGGTTTCTATCATTATACTACACAAAGCTTACTCGAGGACTTTAGTGCGCCACTTGCCTTGTTCGTTCCCGGGAGCAGGCTTTCAGCTAACGGCCCGCGAATGGTCTTCTACACTGCTAGAGATGGTCGAGGCGCCGTATAATTTTGTAAAGGAACAAGTAGTAAGTGATTGGCTTTTGAGCTCGATTGATCGCGTCTTTACAACCAACTCAGGCTACGGGTACTGCTCGTGTCTCCTTCTGTTCGACTCTATTGGAGGGCAAAGTACTTAACGCGGAGGAAGACTTCGATTTGAAATGGTGTGCTGCAAGTTTGTATTCCGGTAGGTTGTTTCCTGCGCTATTGCTAACCGGAATCCAAGATGACTAACGAAATTGATTACCATGGTTAGGTGCCGCCGATACTGTGAGAAAGACCATTCTATAGTTTCTGCTTGGGACTAACGATTGCTTCGAAGACCGTCTCCGCGCTTTACTCTTTTTTCCTAGGGATAGCGTTACACCCTGATGTTCTTGCTAAAGCCCAGGAAGAAATTGACCGAGTGGTTGGAAACGACCGGTTACCAACATTCGCTGATCGTCCTTACCTCCCTTACATCAATGCCGTCGTGCTGGAGGTTTTACGGTGGCATACCGTGACACCCACAGGTTAGTCTGTTGCTGCATTCAACATCTCTCAAATTCACCCGCTTAACTTTGGGTTAGCCGTTCCACATCGGGTCATGCAAGATGACATCCATGACGGTTATTTCATTCCCAAGGGTGCACTCGTAATACCCAACGTATGGTGAGTACAATTTTCATGTTATTTCTCAAGGTGTTCCAACGGCACTGCACGTCACAGGAAATTCGCCCATGACCCCAAGGTTTATGCACGTCCGTTCGAATTTGACCCGAGTCGCTTCCTGGGCTCTGAGGGACGAAAACCCGAGCGTGATATTCGGGAGGTATGCTTCGGGTTCGGGAGGAGGTAAGTGTGCTTCGTTTATGTCGGGCATCCTGGGCTATTTCTCATCCTTGCTCTAGGTCTTGTCCAGGTGGGACTTTCTCGATGGATTTCTTGATATTTCCTAATCAATCTCTAGGGTCCCATCTTGCAGATGCCTCGATCTTCATAACTTGTGCCACAGTGCTAGCAGTATTCAACATCACAAAATGCGTTGAAAATGGCGTCGTTATTGAGCCTGTCCATGACTACACCCAAGGCACCATAAGGTATGCGACAAGATAGAACCTTCGTTGTAAAGAATCATATTGACCGCTTTTATTTCGATATAGCCACCCGACACCTTTTCGATGCTCAATTGTACCGCGATCCGAAAAGGCAGTCTCGTTGATCCTAAGTCATTGCGAGGAGTGAAACATCTAGGCTTTCATTGTCACTTATTTACTTTGTTTTTTTTTATCTTTATATTTATCTTGTGCTATACCCCATTCAACGCTGGTCGCTAAGTAATGTTATAGTTTATTGTCAGTACTTAGAGTATGTACAACTGTGTGAATCACGCTCGTATATCATTACAACTACGCGTCCGCCATCACGATGTCATGAGCTGAAGCATCCTGTACTTGTACTTCAATGTTGGGTTCTGGAAGGTTAGTGTTTGGAGAGCTGGGGTCGCTTTTCATATCAGTGGGAATAGTTTCAGGTTCTTTGCTACTTTTATTGGTCTGAGTGTGGCGAGGAGTTGCGACGTTGGGATGAGCATCCACTGGAGATGGCGCTTCGTCGGCTTGATGAACGGCTATAACTGTAGACGGCCTCTCCACAAGTGATGCAGAGTTGTCCGTCTGGGCACTATTTTGTAATGCAGGATCGGGAGTCACAACAAGTGTGTCTTGTATGTCCTGAGAAACGAATGTACGTGTGGTATCATCCGTAGTAGGTTCTGCGCTTGCTACCTTGAGCCTGAGTAAGTTGATTGAGATGAGTTCCAAGCGAACCTTTGACCGCAGGTTCTTTCGGTAATTGCTTCTCTTCGTCGAGAACCTTCTGTATGGATGCTTGCAAGGCAGATAAGAAAGACGGGTCGCTAAGGAATTTTGCCTCTAATGTTGCAGCTCCCAAGAGCTTGTTCCTTAAGTTGCAAATGCATCAGATGAGGGCTGAAGGCAAGGTACGCGATTCGATTACCTTGCGACTTCCTTTCCAACTTCGTCGAATGCGTTCTCTGGTGGCAAGTATAGCAGCATAGGAGAGTCAGCAAATCTCTGGCGAACGATTTCATCTATTTTGGATTTCAATCCTGTATAAGCCTCCTATAAACATATTGAGCTATATGACCAAGGCCAGTGTGGTCCACGTTCATACATCTTGTTGAAACTGAGCTAGCAGATCTCGGCGCAAGCGTTCAAACTCTCCAGATTTTTTAAAGCTATTATATAAATTGAATGATCTGTAGAAAGCGGTGAAATATTAATATACCTCTCAACAAGCGCTGTCGGAGTGTTGATGGACATACTAAGATAGAGAAAGTAAAGTGACAAGAGGCGAAGTGCCAAGTTTCCAAGTATAACCGGTAGATTAGATTATTGGTTATTAGATAATAATAGTACAATCGGTAGAAGCGGGAATGGAGGTAGCCTGCTCTGCCTCTTTCTCATTCCCATTACCCTTTACCCACAGCATAAAACTTGTACGCTTATTTTTCACAACATACGTCGTTGGGCATACGTGGAACTGACCGTTTTACTTATTAAATCTTCCCCCGTTTATTCCTTGATTAGCTACAATCATGACATCCAATTTTCCACAACTCACAAACGATCTTCTTCTACGTGCTGCTAGAGGTGACTTAAATCTACTCCAGTTACACCCAATTCTGACATCTATATACGTACAGGAGAACAGACAGAGCGTGCACCGATATGGGTTATGAGGCAAGCTGGCCGCTATCTTCCTGGTAAATCAGTTCGTCACTAATCGGTACGCGTCTCGTGAAAGACAGTAAGCTAATGATATCTCCTGGAATCTATAGAATTCAGGGAAGTGCGCAAGGAGCATGAATTCTTTGAAGTCTGCCGCACACCGGAGCTTGCAACTGAAGTTACCCTGCAACCCATCCGTCGATACACAGGTCTCCTGGATGCCTCCATTATTTTTAGCGATATCCTTGTGATCCCACAGGCAATGGGCATGGAGGTGCAGATGAATCCCGGTCCTCACTTCCCGGAGCCATTGGAGACTCCGAAAGACGTCAAAAAGCTGCACGAAGTCGTGGATGTCGAGAAAGAGCTTGGCTATGTCTTCCGTGCGATCACCAAGACGAGGACAGATCTCAAGGGTGAAGTCCCTCTCATCGGTTTCTGCGGTGCACCATGGACACTCTTCGCCTACATGATTGAGGGAGGGGGCAGCAAGACTTTCCAAAAGGCAAAAACTTGGTTATTCAAATATCCTGAAGAGTCCAAGGCACTTCTCCTTCGAATCGCCGACGTTTGCGCCGAATTCCTTATTGGTCAAGTCAAGGCAGGCGCCCAGGTTCGTTGGTGTTTCTTGCAGAAGCCAGATATCGTGCTCACGCTTTCACATAGACTCTTCAAGTTTTCGATTCATGGGCTGGCGAACTATCTCCCTATGACTTCAACGAGTTCTCGTATCCTACTATCAAACACATTTCCAACAAGGTGAAACAGGGCTTGCGCGCTGAAAATCTTGATGTGCCGATGATTTTGTTCGCCAAAGGCGCACATCACGCTCTCGGGTTCCTCGCAGAGAATGCTGGCTACGATGTGCTCGGACTCGATTGGTGCACCGATCCAGCGGAGGCGAGGAAAATTGTGGGTCAGAGGGTTGCCCTACAGGGAAACATGGATCCAGGCGTTCTCTATGGAGGCAAACCTGCTATCGAAGCTGCAGTGAAGAGAATGTGCCAGGGTTTCCGAAGTGCTCCTGGTGGATGGATTGCCAATCTCGGTCACGGTATAACCCCCGGCGTGGATCCTGAAGATATGAGATGGTTCCTTGAATGCGTTCATAAATATTCGGCTTTGTAGTTTTTAAATAAAGGAAAACTGGTGTAAAATATTGTTGTCTAACCCCTTGTCACCACTAGAACAATTAGAAGAAATCAAGAAAAAGTGTAGTTGTTTAGATGCTAGGGCCTGTTAGTGCCACGAATAAATCCACAGATGAGCTATCATTGAAGCTGAGTTTGTACAGTCTGGCAAATGATACATAGATGGAAAACAAGCCTGAAAAATATTGCATGATGGTGGGTTGGGGAATGATGGAATTGCATGCCGAATGAAAAGAATAAATGATAAAGGTAGAGAAAGACAATGCAGGAAATAAGTCCTTTGCGCCTTGATCATAAGAAACAAGGTCGGCCATCGAGCCCAGTCTAAAAGCCTAAGCAACAACATCAGCAGAACTAAAGCTGCTTCGCCGTCTCCTGACATTGCGCAATCCAGGCCGAGCAGATTTGGAAGCGGGCACTACAACTGCAGCTGCATTGTTATTGACCCAAGCATCCGTCGTGCTCCCTGCCCCGTGTTTGATATTTGCGACATCGTTCAAGGAGGGTTGAGCAGGGCGTTTCGTCAGCATAGGGAGTCTGGAAGGAGTGGGTTGTGGTACATTGTTCGTTGCCCGAGTGGTTCTCGTCCCCGTCCCATGCGCGGCTGCCAACGCTTTGGATGCCGCTGCCGTTGTGCGTGTAGTTGCAAGCCTAGGTATCTTATTAGGCCCTTGTTGACGGGATGAACTCTTCACTGGAGAGTCTGAGACTGATCCTGTCCCCGCTTTCTTAATATTGGCGGCCCCAGCGGTCGACCTCGTAACGCGCGTAGGTCGCTGTTCCGAAGAAGTTAAGCCTCTTGTAGGAACAGCTCTAACCTTGCGAGCTGGAGGAGCAACATCCAATGCAGGAAGGATGTCGTCCTGTTCATCCTCCTCATCAGAGTCCACGGCCACTCTTTTGGCGTTGGGAGTCTTCCGGGGCTGTCCTGGCGGTGCAATAGCTTTGGCTTTCGCCGCAGCTGTGGCGACATGGCGACTCGGGGTTACAGGTGGAAGGGCCACTTTAGGCATGGGAGGCGTTGCCTGCATAGCGTCACTATTTTCGTCCGAGTCTGCTGGAGGAGTTGCTGGGGTCACAAGAGTGATGGTGGGGGGCATGGGTGCAGGTGCAGAGTCGGCGGCGGCTCGGGCAGCACTAGCGGCAGCTGCTTGTGCCTTCTTCATCTCGTCTGCAGCAGACCATTTGACCCATTCTAATTGCTTGAGGTACATGTATTGTTGCTGAGGTCCCACTACACTTCCTGGACGGACAATGCGCATGAAAGCGATGGCCTCGTTAGCAGTAAAGCCGTATTTCCAGATCAAATAGGCTCCGATGAGGGTTCCTGTGCGTCCGAGGCCTGCCTTACACTAAGAATCATAAGTTTTGAACGTACAAGAAAGGCAAAGAGACATACATGCACAGCCACAGCACCTCCTGATTCAATGATTCGGTCGGCAACGTCTAAAAATGTTCGCACAATTTCATCGGTTGGGTTTGTGCCGTCGTCAAAGTAGAGCTCCATGTGGTCGATGCCTCGATCCAAAAACGTGTTTCGGTCGTAGAGCTCGGTATTCAAACGGACAACGAGCTTGATATTCTTCTTTTCGAAATAGTCGAGGCAATTCAGGAAGGGTGTGGGGAGCTTACGTTGCAGGGCGAGATTTGGGCTTGTTGATGATGCTAATGAGGATGCAGGGCTGTTGGTTTTAGCCTCCTTGGCTTCCTTTTCGCGCTTTATCCAATTCATATCCACCGGAGACGCAAATGCAATGAAATGTGGGGTTAACCAGTTCCAGTCCCCATTTTCCACCTTTTCGTAATATTCGTAGTCATCAACCCTGAACTCGTTCATATCACAAAGCCCATTCTGAATAGCCTTCCAAATCCCCCAAAGGCAGTCCTGAATACTGAGATTGAAGTCAGATGGACCCCTCCCTGCATCTCTGAATGGCATAAATTCTATCTCCGCAATCGGGTGAAAAGCCTCCCAGGGCGCACGCCGTTGCACAATCATCTATGGCAGGTGTTGGCCCTTCAGTTGACCTAAAATAAACGAGAAAGAACGCACAACATAGAGAGCCATAAGCAAGGCAGCATTTGCTTTGCGTCTTGGATCGCTGGACGAGTAGAGAACTAATCTATGACCTGATAGCTCTTTGTCCTAGATGTGAAGATGTCATCAGTATAGGCACGTGTATGGGTGCCACACGAGGACACCACATTGCAAGATCGCGTCTTTACGCACCTCCAGAAGTTCATGAATGAGGATACACGCTTTATAAACCATTGCTAAATTCAACGGACCCCAGTCTTGAAAGAAGGAAAGGTAGAGGAGCTGGTCATCGATCGTGAAATAATAGTAGAAGGCATTATCGTCGGGAGAAGCAGATGGACCTGCTTTGGGTCGCGCCCTAATGCGGGGTTGATTCTCTGGATTAGACGCTAGCTTATTCAGATGCTGGGGTGCAGGTGCAGGTTCAGGAAAGGTTGTAAAGTACAGCCTGTTGTTTGAAATTGGGGATGAAGAGTCAAAAGAGGAAATCTGGAGAGAAACAGTACGAACCTATCACCGAAGCAACAAAGTGGCTCACACTTTGGTGCCATGATACAGGATATAGAAAAGCTGAAGACGCGTCGAGACACAGTTTGTTCAGTGATGAAGGTCAAAGTTCAAGCCAATTGTTAAACGTGAACCATTGCAACATGCTATTACAACACCACGTGATCTTCGTGTTTCCTCACACGATACAGGCTCGTATAGTATACAACTTATTCCTTTTACTTAAGTAGTTAACTTGAAGTAAGAAGATACAAGTATAGACTTATTTCATTGTTTATATAAATAATGATATGTGTTAAATATCATGGTCGGTACATACAATATGTTCCCCTGTGTTGAACCGCGTCCAATGGCATGTCATGATAACCGGATACAAAAACAAAAAAAAAAAAGCAGATATAAATTCATGGAAGAAGCTGAGCATTTTCGACAGGTCTTCGGCATTATAAATAACGAAACCACGAGATTTTCAACTTCAATGGGAAGAAAGAATCGCAAACTCTCCGGACTTCGTGTGCCCGTCCCGCCAAAATTAACAAAGGAGTTGTTGTTTGTGTCTGTTGTTTCACGCGTCAAGCTTGTCCTTCACTAGAACACCCATTGCCACCATTTGTGGTCGAATCGACCTTCAAACCTCATTATCCGCTCTTATTGGGATACTATTTAAACCCACTTAGGATCGTTACCCAGTTATCAACTCAAACAGTATGCCGGACAACCAAATTTTCAAGGTCAGGACTCAATTTAAGGCAAGTTGACTGAAAATGTTCCTGACTCTTTGTTCTCCTCTATAGGCCACCTATAGCGGAATACCCGTTTATGAAATGTAAGAACATTTGTGCATGCAACTCCTGCAGCCATTAATGTCAGGACACGTACAGGATGTGTAAAGGCGTCGCGGTGATGAGGCGGAGGTCGGACTCATGGTTGAACGCGACACAGATCTTGAAAGTAGCAGGGTTCGATAAGCCTCAACGAACACGCGTTCTGGAACGCGAAGTACAGAAAGGGGAACATGAAAAGGTTCAAGGAGGATACGGGAAATACCAAGGTATGCATATAATTTGTCGTCTTTAAGGAAACTGTGTGAACAAGGATGCTCTAGGTACATGGATACCTCTGGAGAGGGGATTGGGGCTAGCTAAACAGTACAACTGTGAAGCCCTTCTACGCCCGATTATCGAATTTCAACCCGCCGCCAAAAGTCCTCCTCTAGCCCCCAAGCACCTTGTTGCAAATACAGTAACACGGCCAGCGCGTAAGGCCGCTCCTGATTCTACTGCGTCAGTAGCGGCGGTTAATACGCGCTCGTCACGCCGGAACCCAATGGAAGCAGAAGACGAATCAGATCACGACACCCTATCCATTCGAGGCTCTGAAGATGGAACTATGACCCCCTCTCCGTCCGAGGCATCGTCAAGCTCAAGGACACCGTCACCGATCAGAAGTCCTGGCCCTCATGACGAGGCTAACGGACAGCGCAGTCACGATGCTGGGCGTCGTCATAAGAGCCGACATTCAAAGGACAATGGCATGCCTCCGTCAGACGACGAGATGGATACTCGTTCATACGCCGACCAGGTTTTGGAATTCTTTATTTCTGACACGAATACCCCGCTTCATCTCCTCATTAACCCACCCCCCGACTTTGATCCAAATATGGCTATTGACGACGATGGACATACCCCCCTTCACTGGGCCTGCGCTATGGGACGCATTCGCATCGTCAAACTACTATTAACCGCTGGTGCGGATATTTTCAAAGTCAACAAATCCGGTCAGACAGCCCTCATGCGAAGCGTGATGTTCGCCAACAATTATGACGTTCGGAAGTTTCCAGAGCTATATGAGCTTCTACATCGCTCAACTTTAAACATTGACAACTACAACCGCACTGTTTTCCATCATATTGTGGATGTGGCTATGTCCAAAGGCAAGACACATGCTGCCCGCTATTACATGGAGACAGTCCTTTCTCGACTTGCTGACTATCCGAAGGAACTGGCAGATGTGATCAATTTCCAGGATGAGGATGGCGAGACAGCTCTGACGCTAGCTGCGAGATGTCGAAGTAAACGCCTCATCAAGCTACTGATAGATAATGGGGCAAATCCAAAACTCGTCAATAGCGACGGCAAGAGTACAGAGGATTATATCCTCGAAGATGAACGATTCCGCTCCTCACCTATCCCTCCATCTCGTATTGCTGCCATGTCATTCCGAAATGCGCAAGCCGCCTACCCTATGTCGGCCCCTCCATATCCCCCCACATTAACTAATAGCGACAAACCACCACTCCACCACTCCATTGCTGGTCAAAAAGCGAGCACTCGATGTCTGAACGATATCGCCGCTATGATGGACAGTCTTGCCGCCTCATTCGACCATGAATTGCGCGAGAAGGAGAGGGACATGACACAAGCACAGGCACTCCTGAACAACATACAGGCGGAGATTCTGGAGAGTCAGCGAGCGGTTGCCCAGCTTAAAGTCCAGTCCGATGGACTATACAATGCAAAGCAACATCTCAAAGAACTGGAGAACAGCCTTCAAGCCAAGATGGGTCGGAGATACAGACTCGGCTGGGAGAAATGGCTAAAAGACGAAGAGGCGCGCGAAAAGAGAATTCGTGATGCTGCTAATGGCGAACTGATGGTCACCCCTGAAACTGCAGCCATCCAAATCGACGACGTCAACGACGAGATGGATATTTCTACTCCTGAAAAGGCTACGAACAAAAGGAAGACTGTGGTGCAAGAAGATATACTTGACCTGGCCGAACTGTACAACAACATTCCCTCAAATCCTGAGGCTTTGCGACAAACCTGCGAGGCTCTTCGGGAAGAAGTTTCTCAACACCGTAAACGTAGACGAGTAATGTTTGACGAGCTTGTTACAGTGCAAGCAGAAGCAGGCACGAGCAGTCGTATGGGTGAATATCGACGGCTCATTGGGGTGGGATGTGGTGGAGTCCCGCCAGGCGAGGTCGACCAAGTTGTTGGAATGCTGCTTGAGGTGAGCTTCAACATTTGTGTGCTGTAAGGCAAATTGCTAACGACTGCATCTCACAGACGTTGGAAGCTGAAGAGCCAAGTTCGTCGTCTACAGCATGGAGCGGTCTAAGTGCAAAACATGTGGCAGGTGGATGACCTCCCACTAAGTTCTCCTGTCCTTATTATTGAATGAGATGGATGGCGTTAATTTATCTTTACATCTACTGTACCAACATTGTAGTACCATGAAGAATTGCTTTTTTGCCAATCATGTTGTTGAATTGTTAGATAGAATGTCGCTCTGTATCGCTTTGAAATATTTGTGCGTTTTAATCCGACAACTTGCTTCTTACTTCAACATAAAGAAAAACAATAAATGGACTCAGACCACTGGATAGATATACTATGGGCATATTCCGATACCCAGGGAGTCGGGCACTGGGGTGTCAGTACTGGGGTCAGGATGTGTCCTTTATGAAAGGGTCATGTGACTACTTAGGAATTTTTGGAAGTTGTCCCGCGTTTATTCACGACTTCAGCACGACGCGCTTACTTCCCAATATCCTTTATAACACCTTTCTTTGACGGGAGTCACCAATTCCCGTCATGTCTTCTTTAAAGTACTTTACCAGAAGGTCGGCTCTCAATGCCGCAACCAAGTTCGTCGCGACTACGGACTTCAACCATCTCCGAAGCTTCCCTAGGGCATGGCTCATTCGCAGAACTAAGCATGACCCCAAGCTGAAGTCTGTCCGCCCTGCAGACCGTATTAAGTGGTGGAACATTGTACCAGGAGACCGTATTTGTCTTCGCGGTGACGCAGACAAAACTGTTCATGAAGTTCTCAGTATCAACAGGCTAAGCAATCGAGTCTTCCTCAAAAACACTCAAACGGTACGAGCCTTTTCATGCGTGGTTGATTGTTGTACTCAATTTATTTAAGGCCACGAAACAAGGCCAGCCGCCTCAAACGAAGAACTATCATTACTCGAAGTGTCAGCTCTTCATTGGACGGTATGAGCTACCGAACCCTGCCGACCCCACAGGACCCTGGCTGCGTCAACCGTACGTCCTTCGTATTCAAGGCATAACGCAAAAAACTAACTTGTAGACAGCGTCTTTGCATCTCGTGTAGGAACCTCGGAACCCTCTTGGGACGCTGCTGCAAAGTGTTGGATGTGGAGGAGATATGCCGTCGCTACGGTTCCAAAAATCTCTGGCTGGTACAGAGGGCAAAGAATACGTATCAAATGGCCCGCTCAACCAAAGCGAAAATATCCTGAAGGTGAAGCTGGTTATTGTTGGCGTTTATGAAGTGACTCAACCAGTGCTCTTTAGCTGGCTTGTACGATACATCTGCTGAGGATGTTGCGCGTGTCACATATCAGCTGCCTGAGTTCAACGTCGGAGCCAATGTTAACTTGGTGCCCAGACAGATTGAAGAGCGAGAATATCTGGACACCATCTATAATCCTCATCTTGGTCTGGATTATGATGCTTCATTACCTGTTGAAATCTTTTTGGAAGAGGAATTGGCCAACCCTCATTCTCGAGCAAAGAAGTTGGAACGTTATCATAAATACCAAGCCAACATTAAACTTCTATTGAAGAGGATTACAGCTCAAGAGCTCAAACATCTAGATGGCCGCACGGTACGACAGGCAAAAGCAGATGCTGCGTTCAAGTGGAGAGAGCAGGTTAACGAGGAGCGCTCAAAGAAGAAGAAGACCAGATGGATGCACACCGCTCAGGTTCAGAAATGGGAGAGAAAGACGAACAGTCGAACCAAGAAGGAGGAGAGGCAGAGACGTCGTCTCGCCGAGTTGGTGTTGGCTGATGAGCCAAACCAAGTCATCCCTTCTGGCCTCAGAGCCTAATCCTTGTAGATAGGTCTTTAGTCCCTTAACCCCCTCCCTTTTGCGTTAGCTTTAATCTAATGAGATAATATCCTTAATCCTTGACGCCTCGTTCAGGTCTAACGTTAAGACAATAGATAGTATAGCAAATAGGAGTAACTTTATGGATGCCTGAATTGGAAGGATTGGCTGATCACAAGACGCAGTCAAAGTACTGTAAAAGCTGTTGTGTATGGTACTCAGTGTAGCTAAAGGATTCTTCTGTGTTATCTCCCACATTGTAAGCAAATGCGCTGACATATGGCACATGAACATATTTGGACTCATCAGGACTCTTTGTTGAATGAGTCGTGCTTTTATCATCATCATTGTGACTGCCAGCACTCCTTGTCACCAAACCACCATGTCGCCTTCTGATACACAACCCCCTCTATATCATGCACTACCTCAGGTTGACAGTCCTGCCAATGTCTCTCGTATAGAGCTTGTCGACGAATCAGTGATTGACTCAGATTTGCCACCTGTTCAAGCACCTGTCCTCGTTGATAGCAAAGTCCACTGGACATATTTCATCTTAGGGTGCTCAGTTCTGCTGCCATGGAATGGTGCGTTTGATGTAATGTATCTATCCCTATCGCATCTAATTCTCTAAAAGTGGTAATCACCGCCATGCCATTTTTCTTGTCGCGGTTAGCGACCTCACCGCTGCACTCAACATTCGCCTCATATCTGACAACAAGCTTTACGGCCGCTAATTTCATTTTTTTGGCACATGCTACCAGTATATCCAAGAATGTTAGGCGAACCTTTCACCTACAGATTCTTTTGGTCTGAATACCTCATAGATGACTCCTTCTGTGACGACGCACAGTTCAATAGTCTGGTTGCTCGTTCTCAACGCCGTGTTGACACTCACCACCTTCTTCACACCATCTCCGGGAATGTTCTTCGCATTTATTTTGTTCAACGGTGCAGCCCAGGCCACAGTTGGGGCATACCTTCAAACTTCAGTTATTGCTGTTGCATCTCTGTTTGGCCCTGCAGCGGTACAGGCCATGATGTCGGGCCAAGCCGCTGTCGCCGTGGCGGTCAGTGGTGTTCAGGTGGTCAGTGCAGCAATATCGGTGCGGGGTAAACCACGTACTTTTGCGGGAGACGGTTCTGCTGAGGAGCGCTCGGCGTTTATCTTCTTCGCACTTTCAACAGTCTTCCTTGCATTCAGCGCACTAGCTCATTCTTGGCTGGTGAAGTCACCGGCATATCAGCAAGTAGCCAAACATCTGGAGTCTAACACCCGTACTTCTGGGCTCATCTCGGATCACGAGCGTCGTGGCTTAATTTCCCGAGGCCCAGGCACTACAACAGACTCGGAAAGTAGAAAGAATGCGATCAGGATTGCCAAAGCCAATGGCATCTATCATGTTGCTGTTGCTTATTGCTTCCTCGCTACCCTTGTAAGGACATCTCACCTCCGAAGTCTTCAAGGCGCTGATTCATTCCAAACAGGCTGTTTTCCCTCCGATTACAACATCCATCCAGCCAACAAACCCTGATACACACCCTTTGCTTTTCAGCGCTATACATTTTCTAGTTTTCAACGTAGGAGACTTCTTGGGGCGCTGGGTCTGCTCATTCCCCGCCCTGCTAATCTGGTCAGCGAAACATTTATTGACTCTCTCCCTCGCCCGTACACTTTTCATTCCACTCTTCCTCATGTGCAACGTCCAAGGGGGGCCATCATTTTCTTCTTCTCCCCCTGTTATCAACTCAGATTTCCTCTTTATGTTCCTCCTTTTTGTCTTTGGATGGTCAAACGGATATGTGTCTAGCTTATGCATGATGTCTGCACCTTCAGTGGAACATAATCCTAGACTAAAAGGGAGAACAGAGGACGTGGATGTCGCAGCGACTGTTGCCAGCTTTTGTCTGGTTGGTGGCCTTGCGCTCGGCAGCATAGCAAGCTTTGCTGTAAAGGCTACCATTTGCAGGTGTAACCCATTTATGACATAATGCTCGACAATGGGGCAAGTGTTTAGATGACTAGAAACTTCAATGATTAATACCTATTAAATCGTTGCATGACTTTAACTTCATTTGAACAGCAGTATACATTATTATTCAATTTATTTATGTAGATAATCCAGATAATTTAACACAAACATCGTGCACACAACCAGGAAGAACGCAGTCTGCAGCTCCCTTCGAACCTGTGTCATCAACCCTCTCAACCTGTTGTTTAGCTTTTATCCGGGCTACAATCGGGCTATGAATTTTGAGGGAAGGAATCTTCCAGAGGAATGTGAAACGAAAAGATATCAGGAACGTGAAAAGGTCGTGATGTAGTAAATTAATAAATGAGTTTGAAACATAGTCCCTGGGCTGGACGCCGAAATAAGGCATAAATCCATGGTGATGTTTTAGGGCGCGACGTGGGGCATATGTGTTGTTTTGAAACGAAAGGACGCGGGAACGAGCCGCACGATCAACGTGTAGAGAGCATGGGTTGCCAGACACCGTAAGAAACCTCCTCCAAATGGTGCAGTTGTACTCGGTCCCAGACAATCGGGATAACGTTTGCCTGTGGAATTAAATAATTAGTACAAGACTGAGGACAACATTTGGACGTAAAAGTATACCTGAAGGTAATGCACGCATGCTCTAGATACCCTCCTTGCTAATGTCGATAGATCTACACGTCCGTCATACCCTTCCAGGGGAATTTCGTATGTGAGAGAAGGATAGCCCGTCCACTGGAGGGGTGAAGGAATTAAAATGAATAATCAGGGAGAAAGGAAGGTGAGCCTACCTTGACTTTAAGGAAGATTTTCTTGCGACTATCGGCATGCAAGTCGTGATAGCTGTACGCATCATTGCCCGAAAGACGAGTGCGCGATTGGGCCTCGTCGAGCCCAATACCGGATGAGAAACCACCCTTTCGCTTGAACTTGATCTGGATGGAGCTGGGGTGGCGGTAGGCATCAAGCGCTGGTGGCCTCGGAGCAAAAGAGACGGTGGAATGACGGCGAGTTCGTGGCATGACCATCTGGTTGGACATTGAAGAGTGGTAATCGACGGGAGTCCTGCCCTCGTCATAATACTGGTCGTCCATGGACATGTCATATCCTGCTGCAAGTTTAGTCATATAATTCACCAACAGTGATCGCATTTTGCATACCTCCAGTCATCCGCCGAGACATAGCACGAGACATGGGTACTACTGAGCCATGGCTACCGTGGCTGCCATGACTGTTCGCTGAGCCATACATTTGATAGTTAGCCTGATGTTGGTACTGTAAAAAAAGTTTAATAAATCAAGTGATTCGTCAAAGAAAATTAAATGTACCTCGCTGCCAGCAACGCCCTCAGGATATGTTGAATGAGTGTAAGGTACTGAAGGGTGACCCATGGATTGTCGCCTGGACATGGATCTGGACATGGACCTCGACATAGAACGGCCCATGTATGGGTCGACATAGTTGTCGTAGTTGGTAGGACTGTAAGCCATTGCCATTGTAGAATAGGATGAAAGCAAACGAATAAACCGAGGGGATTGGAAATAATTCACGTTCAAGAGGGTTATATACGCAGTAGTAGTGGCTACAATGAGGTGATGCCACACAAACCTGGGTCCTCAAGGCAAGGTCAGCCACAGATTGAATTGAAAGGGACGGTAAACAAAACGATTGTGAGTGGTTCATAGATTTGCATCAACAAAGTCGATTGACCGAACTCGCTCCTCATACTGTGCCCGGATCCTGACAGCGGTTCGCCATGATGTCACAGCAGCAACAACCAAAGCTTTGTCTCCGTGAGCTTACAGGAATTGATTGGCAGAACACGTCTGAAGAAGGAAATCGATCCAGAGAGAAACGCCTTCATGACTTCCTGTTTGAATTGTTAAAGGAATGTTCTGTTCACATGCACAACGAGCAACAGAGGTGCTGCAGGCGGCCGTTCTGAAGAGTGGCATATGCCACAGGTGCCAGTGGTGCACATTGGCATTCGTATGTGAACTACATAAATGTGTGTAAATAGCTCAGTAAGATAGAACTCAATAGAAGTGAAGCACAACGAACCTTTCTGAACTAGGATTCCGGAATGAAAGCCTCATGCATCCGAGATCTGGGGGTGAGCCTCACGTAAAACATGTGGAGAGCACAGGATGACTGAAGGTCAGGGCTCAAGGAATAACTAGATGTAGGTATGATCGCACACAGAATCAGAAACATAATGGTTAAATGTAGGTCGGGCTCGGCTTGTTTTTGACCTTAAAATACTCGGATCCGTACCAGTACTTAACTATGAGTGTAAACCTCAGATATTTCTATAGACGCTCGAACTCCGCCTTAACATCAAGCAAATAGGGAAATAAGTTCTCAGGGGGTGCATTGCCGGAGCATTCTGGGGAGCAATGATGGTAATCTGTTCTTCTCTCCACAACTTACAATCCTGCAAAGCAACCTGTTCCTAATTTCTAAGATGCGGTCAGATTCGAACTTCAAAGTGACTTTGTGTTCTATTGTGCTATTCGGGAACTACTTTATCCCTAAACCAAGCTCAAATGAATCGCACTTTTTCCGCACCATCAAAAGTGCTTCCGGCACAAACTTGAACATAGGAAGTTAGAAGGCTGACTCAGATATTCAAGAGAATTCGTCATATATTATGACTACTTTATGGAATTTAATATCCTCTTGTGAACCCTGCCAGAAGTGTGTACGAGTTCCTATCAGCATCCCACCCAAAGACTTCCAAATTCCCATCTATCTCAATATCTTAAATCCTTTACTTCCCTCCTCTCTGATCATCATGTCTACTGATCTCAACATAGCCACTCTTATAAGCAACGTCCAGGGAGATGTTGTCACACCAGAGAGTGTTGATTATGAAAAATCTATTGCTCGATGGGCCACGAATGCTCAAAGGAGAGCTAAAGTCATCGTCTTTGTCAAATCGGATGAGGACGTTGCAGACGCGCTCAAATTTGCCAAAGTTAACAACCTTTCTGTCGCTGTCCGGGGAGGGGGTCATAGCCCCTCAGGTGCATCATCTGTGCAAGACGGTCTCGTTATAGATTTGTCTCGTCATATGAACAAAGCCATTGTTAACCCGCAGACGAAGACTGCAGCCGTTGGAGGTGGGGCAGTCTGGGAAGCAGTAGATAAGGCCGCGATGGAGTATGGGCTGGCCACAGTCGGCGGCACCGTTAACCATGTAGGTCTTCAATCGTTTTATTAACGGTGCATTGCAACTCACAGCGATTAGACTGGTGTGGGAGGGTCAGTTGTCTTCATTCCTGAGTCAAGCCTCTCCTAGTTCACTCGTTATCTATAGCCTGATTCTCGGAGGAGGATTTGGATATCTCAGTGCGTCGTATGGGTTGGCCATTGATAACCTGGTGCAGGTAGACACCATCTTCTGCCACTGATTTTTTGTACCACAACGCTGATCATCCATTTTCCAGGCCAAGATTGTCACGGCAGACGGCGATATGGTAACGGCTAGCAAGACCGAAAATCCAGACCTATTTTTTGCTATCCGAGGCGCAGGTGGCAACTTTGGCGTCGTAACCGAGTTCGTTCTTCAACTTCACCCCCAACGTTCGAAGGTCTATGCTGGTCTTTTGCTTTATTCGCCGGATAAACTCGAAAGCATCGTCCAGGCTACCATAAACTGGTTTGCATCTGCCGGTGAAAGGGAAGGGATGATCCAAAGTCTGACCGTAGGACCTGATGGCAAGGTAAACGTATTAGTTTTATCACTTCAAATACGTATTACTGATGTCATTTCCAGCCCTTGATTGTTCTCCTTGTGTTTTATAACGGAAGTGACTCCGAGGGAAGGAACGCGTACAAGAATTTCCTTGATATAGGCAGGACACTTCCCTATAGACGGAAGAGACGTAAACTAACCCTGTGGTGGTGGTGACAGGTCCCATGCTTGATCTAACCAAGGAGATCCCTTACGAAGAAGTCAATACCATGCAGGTCGGCATTTACACCCCAGAATCCTTCCTAGAATGTGACTTATGTTGCTCTACAGAACCCAGTTGCTGGTCCCGGTAGAGGCGTATACATGAAGGGTGTGGCTCACAAAAAGCCTGATTATACGTCCATCAAGAAGGCTTATGACAGAGTCGTCGAAATTCTACAGACTGGGCATTTCCAAGGAGGTGTTCTATATGAGTACTTCCCATTAACGAAAATCAACTCCGTGGCACCAGAAGAGACTGCGTTCCGCAGAGAAGAAGCACTCAATGTCGCAGTAGTGCTGAACTGGGACCCGTTGGTAGACCGTAATGACGAAGCCAGGGCCTTTGCTCATGACCTCTGTAACATCATTGTTGGCGGCCAGAATATGAGTGACACGGAAATTCTGGGCTACACGAATTATGGTAAGTGATATATGATCCGATCCTCGAAGAAATGAAACGTTTTTACATGTTGTTTCGCGTAGATCCTGATGCATCTGGTACCGATGTAACATACGACAAGGCCAGGCTCAGTTTCGGAGACAACTACCCTAGGCTACAGGCAATCAAGAAGCGTTATGACCCCCGTAACATATTTAACAAGTGGTTCCCGATTGTGCCTGCGTGAGATATGGATTTCGTTCAGCAAGGACTCAATACTTCCGTTTTTTCAAGTTTGTAACGTTAACCTGTAGAAGTTAATGAATCATGGCTGCCATTGTGACCTGACCAAAAAAACAGGTGATCGCTTGTATTGGTAACTTGTGTGAATGAACTTTGCAAGCGGAACAATGGTGATAATATAAATGAGCTATCATCGCGTCCCAGTAAGACAGGGCCTTTGAGCGACATGATGATGAGTCGGGAAGTCGTTATAACGGTACTAATACGCCAGCGTAATTAAGCGTGGACTGCGAATGTGCTGCGCCTGCTACATTGTCTGCTTCATATAATCGTAACGCTTGTAGCGGTCATTAAAGTCGTTTAATGGCTCTAAAAAAGCGGGGGTATCTGGTAAGCGCTGAGAAGGATGCATCAATTCATGCCCAAAAAGGTAAACGTCGTTCGTGGCAGATGTCTATGTCGTCATCACCATGGAAGTAAACAAAAGTAGGAGACCACCACCCCATACCTGTAACTGAATATCCAGCATGCAAATATATAGGTTTATCTGCCTATATCATTGCAGCCACAGAAAAATTTTGCTTCGAAAAGTGCCAACGTCTTGTTCATAAGTCTGTCACGGTGCCAGTGGCTCGGAGGGGAACATGGGCTCGATTGATCAAAGGGGTGTTTCAGCTTGAGGCTCGCCTATGATTAATTAAAAGGGTGCTGGAACCTGACAGTAAGCTCGACGATCGATACAACAGTTGAAATCCCACTTGTGGCTCAGATTTGTACCGAGGAATCTTTTATATATACTCAATATGTACTGAATACCAGCAAGTGTTTGTAAGCAAGTGTGGTCAATAAAGTTCGCGGGTATGGAAATTCGTCTGGAAAAGTAAGGTTCGGTCATTTCCTCTGACTGATTGCTGAGAAAATATTAAGAAGATCCCCCGAGGCCCAGCGCGAAGTGGATTGGCCAAGCATCTGGGTCATGAGAACCCGGGGATGTGGAGACCACGGATAGTGCTAGGGGTTATTACAACCACGCTGAAACAGAGAGGCTCATGCGTTCGGACGTTCAATAGATAAGGACGTCTGTACAAGGGATTACCCGCGAACAACCCCTCTGCTTGTTTCTGGGCTAGAATGTTCGACAATGAACATTCTAGTGAGAGTGCTACAGTAATAGACAGATATATGACTCTGGGCACACCGCATTGTCCCCGTTCCAACATTGTCGCACATTTGCCACGAGCAGCGGTGTTCCGCGGTCAACTGTGATTTATACTCATTGTGCTGAATGCTATTAGGTATGCGGGTTCCGTAATGTGACCCAGAGGATCTAATAACATCCATGTCCAAGGACGCAGTGACGTCAGTCTAGGAGCGAGCACCTTGACAGACAAAACTAAAAGTACAGCGTTCTCATTTCCCCCCACTATGTCCAGTAGTTCAACCCCGAGAGGCGCATTACTTACTTCGGCTCAAACATTTTGCGACGCATTTGCTCAAAAGAAAGATGTTGACACTATTCTCGAGCTATTTTCTTCGATCTACGAGATCTCGGCGATAGAGTACGGAAAGCCTATACTGGCACCATTCTTAGGACAGCTGTTTGTTGGCAGATCGGGAGTCCGCAAATACTTTGACATCATTGGGTCATGCTTGTCATACGATGATATCCAATTTTCAGAGTATTCTGTCGATACGGACGTGAAGAAAGTCTCGGTAAAAGGGACAGGAACTTTTACGTGGCTCAATACCGGGCAGTCTTGGGATGAAGTGTTCACATATACGCTTGATTTTGATGATGAAAGCAAGGTTGTGCGATATCAGGTGTGGGGAGACTCTGGAGCAGCCTATCTGGCTCGAAGAGGGGAATTGGTGGTATCGGGTGATTGAAAATAAATGTAAGCTCATGACAAGTACCTGTGCAGCTCTGTATACGTGTCTGAAAGTCGCTTCAGAACTAGGCGTAATGGATCGCAGGCAGAGCCAAAACGATAGGGGTTAGGGCTCAGGAGGAGCATGTTCTAGGATGTTACATGGTCCCATTACACATTACAGATGTAAACAAAGCGAACAAATGTGCAGGGCATACGTACATCTCTCTTATTGCTCTTAGCATAATAATGAAAGAAATAGATTTTTTAAGTAAGCTGTGTCTCAAGTTGCCGGCATGTGCGAAACGCGTGTCGCGTTGATCAGAAAACGCGAAACGTCACAAATGTTACAGAGCAGATTGTGTCACGCTCTCCCAGGCTTACGGACAGCGCGTCTGAATTGTTGCTTCTTTACTTTCTACGCTTTACCAGTCATGCCAGTAGTAAAGGATGATTCTCTGGTTGCAGACTCTACGACAAATTCATCTCCTACTCAAGAATCTGACGATCTCGCCCATATCAGACGCGCTCCACGTACATATGGTCGTAAACGCGACGATCCACCAGTAACTGACGACGCCGACACGTCGCTTTCCAGCTCACAAGCTCACTCATCTCTTGGAGGAAGCGTTCATAAAACAGCGCCTCCTGGTCTCTCGGATTCTGTGCCTCCTAGTTCACCAGTTGATATCGGTTATGATTCCTCGGCAAGTGAAGGTTCATCCTCCAGTAAACCATCCGGGAAATTTCAGTTTGCATGGAGGAAGAAGTTGGACGAAGTAAATCAAGACAGCGATGAAGATGAATCAGGGCCTGGTCTACGTGACGCCCCGAAGGCGCTGACTTTTGGAAGCGCTACTCTCTTGCTCGATTCCGCTAGCACTGAGCGGATGCAGCCAAATATGGAACCTCGTCACGGTGACATGGCTCCACCATTGGAGGTCAATGATATTTTTGCTACCAACCCTCCGTCACATCCAACCTCGCCAAGTGGTTCACAGTCACAGTCCCTTTCAAAGCCACTGCAGTCTCGCTTAAAACGGAAAGGCAGAACTGTTGCGGTTATTGATTCAGATGAAGAGGAATTGACAAAGGACCCTTCAACAAACTCCCTTTCATTTTCTTCCGACCCGTCACCTAGAAATGCAAACGTTTTCACCAATACTCCCAATTCTCAAAACCGATCACCTTCGACTCGACCTACTTCAGACGACGAGGAACTGCCAGCGATGGTCATGCAGAAGCGTATGACCAAGTCTCTAAGTCGCGCCAACGTGCAGCCTTTGGATCTGTCCGATGACTTGAATAAAAGTCTTGAAAAAGTTAAGAAGAAGATTAAGGTAGGCATTCGATATAACTCATACGAGACGGTTTTAATCACCTAATCCACTCTGCTTAGGCACCAACCAAGAAAGATCGATCAGAACTTGCGAAGGAGAGAGGCAGGATAGCTGCATCAACCGATGTGAGCCTTCCTCGCAGTAACAGTAGCAGCAAGTTCACTATCAAATCATTGATAGAGCGAGTGTATGCGCTTCATTTATTTCATTTACTTGAGCTAACCATGTCGTCGTGAAGTCTGATAAACTCGAACGAGCCTGATGCCTTGGCTCAGGCTGAGGAGGACCCTATTAGCTCGTTTTCGTCGCCACCAACATCTCCAAAGCATGTGACGACACCTGCTCAGCCCAAGAAGGACATTGCTGTCCTTCTTGACGATGACGACGACCTACCAGAAGTTGCGGAATTGATAGGGAAAAAGACGAACACCCGTCGGGGGGACCTGCTTGAAGCAAAGAAGCGAGCACTCGTAGCATCAAAACAGCACGCACCAGACGACGACGACGACTTACTTATTCAGGACAAGCCGACTTCTGTGAAGGTTGTCATTGAATCGGCTAAGAAACCCCGTGTATCCACCATTCGAAAGCAACAAAATCAGCTAGCCAGGGTACCAGCAAAGAAAGCAGCATTGAATTTTTCGATCAACGATCCCCGGGTAAAGTTGGAGGCCATTTTGAAGTCGGAACCCGATCAGCAGACCCTGAACCAAGTTATGGCTATAATGGCTCAGCAAGATGCTCTTGAGATGAAGAAGAAGAAAATGCAGGAATACGAAAAACATGGTGGACAGCTGAGGTCGAACGTACAAGAGAACCCAAAGGGATTTCAAGCTGCTGTCAAAGAAATTGCCGAGAAGCGTCTGAAGGCGGCAGATACCCGAGAGACTGCGAGGATGGAAATTGGGACCAACGACGAAGAGGATCCAGAGGATGTGGACTGGGAGCCACCACTTCGAGGGTCTGCATCGCCAGAAGCTTCAGATCACGAAGAGGATGAAATGGAAGTGGAAAACGACGAGAACAGGAGTTTCGCTGAGAATGGCACTCCCATGCTGGAAGACGACGCGGAAGAACTAGTCACTGTCAAGACCAAGGCAGCTAGAAAGGTCCTCATCGAATCCGATTCTGAAGAGGAACCAAATGACGAGAATCTGCCCCCTCAACCCCCTACTCATCGAAATTCTACCCGTTCACTTTCACCTGCAGAAGACGAGGGTGACAAGGAGAATGACGGTAACCTCGTGTACGATCGTGACGAAGACAAGGAGAACGCAATTATGACAAGGCGCAGCGTGATCACCGGTACTCCTGATGGCTCACTAGGGAACCATCGAGCTGCAACCCTCTCTCCCGACCTTCCTCCTCGCAACTGGGGTGCTCGAGGAAGACCAGGGGACCACCCTCTCAGCTTGGACACAGAGCGTGTGCCATTCAGAGATCTTACGGATGACTCTCCCTTTGGATCCCCTGTCCGACCTGGTCAGTCATTTGCAGCGAAACTGCAACAAGCGTCTCCCCTTCCCAGCACTTTGGTCCCAGAACCCACACTTAAGCCTGTGTTTAGCCTCAAGGGCAAGGGAAAAGTAGCTGATGAGGGATTTGGCGGGTTCTCACAATTCTCTCAGAGTGGCGAGGGATTGAGCTGTGCCTTAGATTTTCCGGGTCCTACGCAGCAGTTTGCGGCTGCACCGTTGCTGGAGCCTGGATTTACTGATCTATTTGAATCGCCTGGCGCAAGTGAGCGTTCAAGTAGGCAAAAAGGTCGGATTGCAGAGGTGAGCTTAATCATGTTGCCTGTCTCCTTTTTTAGTGTTCTGTTTTCGTGCGTTTCTCGCATCATATTTCCCTCTTAGGGTATATTTCTGAGTTCCGACGTGCCAGCACATTTTTTGAGTATTCGCTGGCTTGTTACCTTTATTCTCAATCTTGTTCCTGATTCATACCTCATCATGACTAACATATTTCTATCGCGTTAATTGCTGTATTCCACAGGGCATTGGGCATCCTTTAGGACCATCATGTTCTCTAGATCTGACGCAAGATGTTGGGCTGAAGCCTGCCTTTCAGCATGAGGTGAATGTGAGCAAGCTCAACAAGGCGCAGGCTATCGTCGAGCAAGATCAGGAAGATGTTCTTGGGTCTGCAGCATCAAAGGCTCAACCTAAGCAGAAACCTGTATATGTTAATGATTTTGGGTAGGTCCCTCTCTTTCCACACGACTCTTCCTGCCACCTGCCTCTCAAGGCAAAATGTCAATCTTGGAGCTGTTATGATGAACTGGTTTATCTGATCTACGTTTATTCCGCCATGCAGATTCCTCACGCAAACGAGGCCGGAAATAGGCACACCCGAGATCTACCAGCCTTCACCCACTCAGCATTCACAGCGCTACAGGGACCACGACCATCTCTTGTCACCCTCTGAGCGTCAACCGCTGCGGACAATTTCACTTGGCTCCATTGGCCCTGATCTCTATTCTACCTTCCCTTCGCTGACTGCTTCCCCTGGCACCTCTGCAGGAAGGCGCCGGAGATTGCGCAAAAGGTCTTCAGCGAGCGACAAGGATGGTGAAGACGAGGAAAGGGCGATTTCAAATGCATATGAAGCATTGATGCACGGTGCTAGGAACAAAGGGAAAGGAAAAATGAAGGAGATGAGCGCCATGGGCAAGGAACTCGCGAAGGAGTTTTTTGAGGACGAAGCTGCAGAGTCGGATGACGACGATATGTTTGGCATCGGAATTGGCAGAAAGCAGAAACGAATGACAGGGGAGGAGGAGGATGAGGCGGCTGGCGAGGATCTAGATGCGACTTTGGAAGAGTTGGTGGACGATCAGCAAATGGATGATGAAACCATGGCCGCTCAGCAAGTCCACGATAAGTACAAGGAGCAGCTCGAGTTGGATGACCAAGCAGTTCAAAAGACCGTCGAGGAAGTCGTGAGGGGAGAAAAGAGGAAGAGGACAAGGAAAGGTCTAGGTATTGACGATAGTGATGAGAGCGATGAAGAGGATGATGCCAATAAGAGAGCCAGAAGGAGGATGATGAAGGGTGCAATTAAAGAACGAGGAGATATCAGGGATTTGGGTATGTATAAAAGTTGCCCTTTGACGAAAACTAGTTGTTAACCCGTTCTTAGAAACAAACGGTGCTACACGCGCGTTTGCGGAGACTTATAATCAAAGTCTGAGGGATAACGACGATGAATTCGGATATCTCAAGCAAGAAAGCCAGCTCGACGATCTGCTACCAAGTACCAGTACCACTTCCCGCGCTGACGATGTCTCGATGGATGGTCAGGAGGACAACTCTGACTCTGGCGGCAGGCAGCGACTCATCAAGCGCATGGATGTGGATGAGGACGACAATGAATTGTACGTTGACGAAAACGCGCCTCCTCCCCCCGGCCCTGTCTCGTACCACCAACTAAGGAAAGAAATCCAAGAAAAGGCGCGATTGGGTCTGCTCCCTGAAGACACTACGCAAGATATGGAGGACGTGACGTGGATTGACAAACAAGAAGAGCAGAAAGAGAATACTCAAACGCTCAAAGTGAAGAGAGTCAGTGCACTGAAGAAGCAAGCTCCCGCGCCGAAGAAAAGCTTGTTGGGTTCCGAGTCGTTGGATGACATGGAACTGGATGCTGGACTTGTACGTATTCAAATTGTCTCGATATTACTGAGATCTACCCCTAACATGTGGTGCCTTCCAAGGGTCCTGCATTCCACAAGTCCTCCGCTTCAGGAGTCGGAATTTCGAATGTGGGCAAGCGGTGGCTTGCAACAGAAGCTAGCAAAGCAAGAATTGGAGGGACATCGAGATCTGTTGGCGGGTCTGCCATCACTGGACACGCAAAGGCGACTGCGAAAGGAGGCAAAGGCGCCGCGCCCGCAGCCAACGGAGTACCAACGCGAAAGGGCTTCCTTGCGTCTGGTGGTGTTGGCGCTTCAAGTAGCACTGGCGGGAAGGATAATCGGCTGAAGGCTGCGTCGAGCATGCTTTCTGCCATCACTGACAAGAGTCGAAACTTTGGACCATCATGATTGGCCGATGGCTGTGGTCAGTAGTTGATGAACGGCTGACTACTATCAATTTCATCACTGAGCATGCGACCTCTGCGGCGTCATCTGAATCGGTCATTCCTACATGGCGGCCTTGCTCATTCCTTGATTTCCATATTTTATGTTATGCATTGCTCTTGGCTCCTTTCTTGTGCACACATAAATCATATTTACCCAACATCCAGAGGACTGGAATCATTTGGCTTCTCACAGATTTTACCTGATCCACCTCATGTGTTACCTCATGCCAGGACAATTTCAACTCATTGCTATCCGCTATGCTTTCTTTCCTTTTTCATGATATCCCTTTATTGTATATGTACGCTCTGGTCTCTATGAATATCTCCACCGTTTTTCATGCTCTGTCCTGTATATTGTAAATTTCCTTGCTTGCAAGGGGTTTGGGAGTGTTGAAATTGCGTGAGAAATAGATAAGCAAGTTACCATCAATTGATGGCATTTTATCTTATCTCAGCCCCTCTGCAAATTTCTCTGCTGCTCATGACATTTGCAAGCAAGGCAAATGCCGCCAAAAGGCGGCGATTCACTCTAGTATGTTGTTAAAATGATAATTTCTTGGTTTCCTCGCGAATGGTAGTTTCTTTTGATGCAAATTGTATTGTATTATTCTAATATGGTACAAATATTTTTGGAAGTTGGCATGTTGCAACTGGAGGTGAGAATAAACAACAAACAAAAATCGACTGCGAGACAACAGGTTTCCTGTGGGTGAGTATGGGAGAGAGAAAGGAAGAAGTGGGTTGATTGTCGTATCGTCAGATTGCGCCTTTGTTAGAATCACTCCCGTTATGATTCGGTCGTCAAGCCCATGGATAGCCGTTAAATAGAAACGGAGAGGAGTACGGCAGAGCATGGGATGGGGAGAAGTTATATCTAGCATGAAACCCAGATTGGAAAAAAGGAAGAAAGGATAAACCTTCGGAGAGTGGTAGGATCGAAACGGACTCGAACTCGGAGGAGGTTAGAGCGGAGTCAGTCACGGAGATGGAAGGGACCATTGCTAAGTGCTTGTTTTGGATGATGGGTTTAACACGAAGAATGACAATGGTAGTAGGAAGGGTGGTGGAGACAAAGCGATTGTAATGAAATAATGGGATAGGTAAGTAAATGTAATAGGTTATGTTGATACAAATGGATTTGGTTCTCTTTTGACGTCCTGGACTGCAATGAGAAACTGACACAATAAAGCTGGGTATAGTAATAAGACAATGGGTTACGAAGAGCAAAAAAGAGATGCTGTAAGGTCGTGAGGGCTGTCAAGTTAACAGCTGGGCGTGAGGGTGGGTGGTAGAAGAGGTGGGAAATCTGGGGAATGGCGTGTATGCAGGGTGGCGGCGCGGGTTCAGCGGGCGGGGTTGGTTGGTTGGTTCCCATCAATGATACTGTTTGCCCCCAAAAGATTTTCCAAAACGCATCCAGTTATTCGACTTTTGTCTCTGAGGAGGTGAATATGCTCTAGGAACTTGTCGTGAGTGTGAAGGACTCCTTCTCCGCCTGTTGCTCGTCTGAATCTGTAAGCACGGAGGATTGTTTAGTAATATGTCCGACTGTGAGACGCGACTTGGTAATGTACAGACTTTGTGTCGCAGCAGAATCAACTTGGCCATGTTCGCTGGAGGACCTGTCTCTCTGAAAGGGTTTCCTGTACATGTATAAGTAAATGAGAAAAAGAGATAAGAAACCGTAGATTACTCACTAGACGCTACCAAGGCCAGACCGTTCTCGTGTGCATCAAGTGAATCATCAGCCGACATGAAAGTGAGCCATAGAGCGGGCATGAAGATATAAACAAAGAGAACGGCGATGAGAGAACTAAAGGCCATTACGACGAGCATCTTTGCAGGGGAGAGACAGAGAGGAGTCGATGGATGGGTGGGTGGAAAAGAGAAAACCGGTTAACAAACGACTAAGAGTTGTTTATTAATATCTTTGATGCCAAAAATTAAGGATCATTCGATTTTTACTCTCGCTAATCGGCAATTCCCGGTCTTATGTCCTTTCTCTCCACTTTGACCGTCACTTCAGTCGGTCTCACCTGTAAAGCTTTCTTAAGATCTCCACTCACAAATACAACCGTTAATAATATTCATTTTCTACAAAATGCTTTGGCTTTAGATTCAAGAAATAATGGTCAAGGTATTATAACAGGTAGTTACTTATTTCCTTTTTTCTCTCTTGTATCTAATGGCATAGCCCTGTACAAACTCAAGTTGCCAATCATATTTCAACGTTTGTATACAGTTTCTTTCATTCTTTGGCGAAACCGACTCAAACTCTGACTCAGTCTCGATGATCCCGTGACATGGGGAGTCTTACCAGCTTCATACTATCTCAGCTCTAGGACAACAAGATGGGGTCTCGGAGCCTCCGAGGTCATGTTCACCAATCCGTAGTTATCATTTCATTCATCCTACATCCTGCTTTTCATTCATCCTTTCAAGCCTCTTTTCCGCCTTCTTTCGACTAGGACAGATTTTCGAAACCTTCCGCGGACAAGGTATATACCAACCAGCCGTAGACGCCGCAATCCGGAAGCTCGATGAAGGAAGTTGGGTCTGTCATTCCTACTCACCCCTATAACACATCGGTCTCATGATCCCATAGGTCCATCTATTCAGCGAAAGCAAGATCAACCAACCAAATACATATCCTATAACTCATTCCGCAGCTGAACCTCCCAAGGCCCATCTTCCGCGTTTCAAGTGGGGCATGTAAGCAGATCATCGCCCCTTCCGTTTATTTCCGGACTTTATCTAACCACTATCACCCAGTGGTCGAATACTTATGTCGACCGCCCAAATGCCTGTCGTCATTCCAATGTGGATTGCAGGTTTCGATCAGCTTATGCCAGAGGGCCGCGCTTTTCCTTACAAATATCTGCCGCGCACTGGTGTCAATCTCTCCGTAACATTCGGCCAACCGGTCGACCCGGAAATTCTCAAACGTGCTCTGCTTATTCCTCAGGACCCGGAGCCCTCTGCAATTCATAATATGGGCCTCGAACGTACTCTCGGAGGCAGCAATGCTCAAGAACATCTTCAGGGTTGGTCCAAGGCCTTGGACCCTCTCGACAAAGAGGGCGCGCTCAGAACCTCGCTCATTCGTCAAAGATTGACTGCAATTGTTCACGACGAGGTGGAAAAACTCGGTCGGTCCGTGTCTGGGCCACTTTTAGGTGCACCCCCTCCAAAGTCTTTATCTTCATAGCCTCCCAGGAGCGGCGTTCCGATAACGTTTCTTAATTACGCGTCAGCTTTATTTAATCTACCCAGCTACGCGTCTCGATACCCTACTCGTGACAAAAATATACAGCTTAAATTTAGGTTTACCGTTGGTAGGAAACTGTAAGCAATGAAACCAAGTTTTACTCATGTTCGCCTCCATGCGCACTTTGGATACCCGTTAGCAGAGTCTCTGCTACGCTCGCACATTGCGACATGAATGCGATTTCGGGTTGACCGGTATAGAACCACGCGCATAGAGCCTGCGCCGATGATCAGCCTATTTGGATGGAAGAAGCAACAAAGTGACGCACAATCATGAGGTAGAAAATAACCATCGCCATGCCTTCCGCCCAATTGGTTTTAGAATCCGCAGTGACGTAGTTGACAATAAAGCATGCCCCGAGCAATACAGCGACCTCGAATAGATCTACATTACCCCAGTTTCAGATAAACTCTTCACGGAACCGGAAGTTGGGGCTAGACCTACCAAAAAGCAAGATCAAAGGTTTACTCGTCCACCACCCCAAAAGAACGAAAAAGGGCATCCAAAAGAGAACAAACTGGATGCTCAAGTCGATCGCTTCTCCTTTAGCGAGCGTGTTGGGTGGGGTGGGTTCACGGAAAAAATGCTTAAACATGTACCGCACAAAGTAAACGATGGCAACCACACCGTCGGCCGCGAAAGAGATGATAGGAAGGAGGATAAGTCCAAACCATCTGTTGAAAATGGATCAATTATCGTGATCGCTCGAAAGTAAAGCAAGTAACCAACTCGAGCGTTATCCCAGACTGCTCTCGCACAAACTCCACACTCTCCACGAGCTATGAGGAAAGAGACATCAGCAAGTCAGTTTCGAAATAGGTTGCATTTCCGACTAACCCATTCAGCTGTAGCACCCAACAACCCTAGGCAAACTGCAAGGACTACGATGCAAAGCCACTGGTTGACTTGTGGATCCTCCGTTCTTAGCCTTTCGACGTGGTCCTTGAGCGCCTCGGGTGCCAGGGGGGCGAGGTGCAATCCGCCGCCCATAGATGGATCGTTGGGATCACGAGGGGGATTGTGCAAATAAACACGCGAGCAGATGTAGACGACAAGGAGGAGGATGGCAAGCCCGTGGCTGATTTGAAGGAGTCTGCCCTTTGTCATATCACTGAGGCCTTGAGATACAACGTTTGAAACATCAGATCCACTAGGGATACTGCTAGCTGTTGCCTCTGCGGCGTCAGCAGCAGCTGTTGCAGTAGGCGAGGACGCAGCGACTGCAGCAGCGTGCGCGGCTTCGGGGGAGAAAGTCGTATTGAGCGCGGTGAAGAATGCAACTGGGAGAAGGAGGCTCAGAACTCTGGTTATTCAACATATTAGTCAACAATCAAAGTATTGTCAAAGTCGATGAAGACGTACCCAAGGGTTAATAAAGAATGGTTAAGTTGGGTTATATGGGGGTGCAAATCCTGCTGGATAACTCGAGCTCCACCAGTAACGAACGCTGCTCCAGGAACAAGCAGTAGATGAAGAATAACCACGCCGACAATTGTTGACTTCAGAAGCTGAAGTCTAAAAAACGTTGATTGTCAGACCACTTTAATTTTAGGTTCCAGTTTCGAACGTACTCGCAGCGCTTCAACAATATAATTGCGAGCGTAGCTTCCACAGCGCTGGTTAAATATTTCAACATCATTCTAGCATATTCTTGGAAAAACACTACGCACTTGTTCAACGTCACAGTGAGTAAATCGCCAAAATCTTTCCCCAGATAATAAGCCATTTGCTCCCCACCATAGTCGAATAAATGTTCCAGTGGTATGACAGCAAAGAACGACACTGCGATACGGCAATTAATGAAAGTCATTTTGAGTCGACGGAATTCCAACATACATGCAAATGTTGTGCTCGATTTCCAGTTCAAGAAATGGGAAACCCAGGAGAGAGGGATGAATACCATGAATATATTGAGCCCTGGATGATCGCTCAAACTTAATAACTTTGTCGCATGCTTCTCATAAAAGGAGCTCACAAGACGAAAACACCAACGCCCTGACACTTTCCCTCAACCCAATCTTCCGCTTCCCTTTCCTCGTAAACCGATCCCATATTCTGATGAGCTCCTCCTTGTTCTCTTGGTAACGCAATGTTTGGCTTATCATGCGCACGAGTTCTGATTCTGCCGTCCGCGACGTTCGCCCGCTGTTGGGTGTGTTAGGTGTGCGGCCATGGTGGTAGTGCCGGGGATCCAGCGTACTGTTCGGGCTGGGAACGGAGAGGGTAGCGCCGATTGTGGGGTCGGGGATGTTGAGTGCTTTTTCTTCGTCAAAAATAGTCGGTTTGAAGTGGGTGCGCTGGCGGGTACCCGATGTGGTGGGAGATGTGGCCTTGTCTTCGATTTCGCCTGGGCCCACAACTTTAATGGTACTCGCCGTTGAGTCCATGGTGTTGTGAATCGGACGATATGGGTATTCTGCTGGTTATATGTCACAAAAAGGGTGGGACTGCGTTTGTTCAGCTTTATGGCTGAATTGTGGAACTGGGAAGAGAGAAAGAAGTGCAGGACACTTTCCAAGTTAAAGCCTTTAAAGCCTTAACAACAAATTTTGAGTAGCACGAGGCCTATGTATGCGCTTTGTGACAGTCTGAATGGACGTGTTAGTGCACGTCTCGTACAGGAATGACGGGACGTGAGGGGACTCGAGTGGGTATGTAGTATGATCACAGGTGATGTCGCAAAACCGCTGGCTTTGGTTTATAAAGTGAGAAGTCGTATTCAGTTATCACCAATGGCGTCCGGAATGATGATCAGCTCAGCTCAACCGAACAAGGATTACGGTGCGATAAGGAGAGATGGGTCGAGAATAAAACCCAAGGCAGACCATGCAAGTCGGGGTGTAGGCTATGTAAGAAGGAATAGAAAGACTGCGATCCCATCATCACTGGGGCGAAGCCTTGAAACTTGGGAAACTTGAATAGAATCTAATCCTATAACTTTGATACGTCGACCAGGACACAGCATCATAATATGATCAAATGATGTCGGCTAGACAGTTTTCGACAGACGCATGTTCAGATGAACTTGAGCCGACCAGAAGCTGCAGAGATATGTGTCTTCCAGCATGGCTAGATCTAGAGGAAGTTTACACGTCAAAGCAAAAGCATGAATAATTTCGTTTAAAGAGGCGATAGGAAAAAGCGAAGTATGAGTCTATGTCCAGCCGCAACTTGACAGAACGTCTCCGGTTACATCGTGAGCTAAAGTTAGACACGGAGATAAAACTCCAAGTTGGGTGCAATGCACACTATCACCACTGATCCACATAGAACAAGGCGTCATAGACACGTGAATACAGAAAGCAGAGCGAGGTAGGAAGAAAGATTACTGGCATCTGAATCATGGCTGCAGCCTACAGATGATGATGGTTAGAAGGAGAGAGCATTTGCAATTTTTGCTTGGCATTAGTATGTGCTATTAGGGGCAACCTCCTTGATTGTGTTTCCATTCCATGTATCATCTTGGTTTTCGCTGGCAAACGGTATTCAGTCACAGCACATGGTACAGCGCGGATTATGTCCGTTCGAGGAATTTTGACGTAAAACATCGTATCGATTTTGTTACACCTCTACTTAATGTGTAATTATCCATATGCATGACAGTCGAAATCAATCAATTTTCAAACCAGATGACAACGGACGGCCTATGTACAATAATATAAAATACCATTTAGTGGTGCTTCGAATGAAACCTTGTCAACAAGAATTTGTTGAAAGCCGTTTTTGCAGCTTGTAGAAGAAGGACGAAGGCCTGACCCTCTGGGCTGTGTTCAGCATCTGGAAGTATACTGTGGAATGTTATGGGATTGACTGAATTACGAAGCCACCCTTCGGAGGTTATACTGTCATTAATCAGCTTGAAGGCCCTGTCGGCATTGGGGATCAGTGTCGTGCTATTCTTGAAGATGGCCATGCGATACGTCGTTGCGGCGAGAAGTGCGGTGGACGCCGTATCTCCAAAGGTCTGTGGGTCATCAATCACATTGTGCAGTGTTCCATTCGCACCCTAGAATTTACTGAATGAGAAACCACAGAAATACCGAGGTCACAAATCGACAGCTCGTACCTGATACGACCAGGATGTTTCCAATATCTCGTCGATCCATGATGTAAGGTTAGCCTGCTGTCCGGAGAATTGTCGAGCATCGGAGGAGTGGTTCAAGGTCGAAAGGACACGTAGCATTCCTGCCGCAGCCCATGCATTTCCTTGGCCAACACACATAAGTCATTTGTTCACCTGTTCCCTGAGAAGAACACCGGCGCGTACCTGTTGCCCAATGTGCCCTATCCTGGAATGAACCCAACATGATGTGTTTCCATAACCCCGAATCATCCCTAAGACCGTCTCGGTACAAACGACATTGGTCATAGGCAACTTGCATCAGCGCCCTGCCGCCATCTCCACCCTCAAGCGCGCCATAGTAGGCAATGAACGGTGGAACCATATAGACAAAATCGGACCTGGTTATTGTGCCTTTAGTAAGCCCAAGAAAACGCGTGAAATTGAGTGCCTGGATTCTTACCAAAGCTGGACTTCATTTGCGCGATGGGAGATTGCTCCTGACGCAGTACGTGGAGTATTTTTCAAAAGATACGTCACTTGATCCCCAGCAGCTTTAGCATACGCCGTGTTAGTTCGGTCTGGGTTTGTCCAATTGGCCAACAAAACTGCAACACCGATACCTGATAGATGGGTACGAAAGAAAAAAAGTGACATTGATCAGTGTTATGGACATACAACACGCTCGATGTTTTGTAATTTCACACTCACTGGCAGGATCTGCAGCGGAGCCCTGGTTGGCTAATAGGGCAAGGGTGTTGGGTGGCTTTTTCGAGACGGTGCTGCAAGCGAGTTAGGCAAGGTCTCGGATTTGCATGCATGAATAAAAACGACATACTCGTTGGCAATCTGAACCACATCTTTTGGAAATGCCGAGCCTGTCAAATGTCTCGATGGGGGGAAGGCGGAGGCGTTGAATACCGAGAGCTCTGGCCATGAAAGTTCGAGGAGTGCCTCTGAAGCTGTACCTACTTCCCAGCTACAGTGCAAATATCGTGTTATTAACTCTTGAATAGGAAGGAAAAGAGGAAATGTACCTTGCATGAGCAATGTCTAGAAGATTGGTGCGCACTCTACTAATAGTTTGGTTATCGAAAGTAGGCTCAGAAGAGATAAGATTGGAGAGAGCAACAGCCACGACTGAGATTCCTGTAGTCCAAGGTGCCATGATTGCAATGAGAGGGACAGCACTTCCACCAGGAACTGGGGATGAGCAGACACGCCGCGTATTTATATCGCATCTGGCCAAAGACAAGGGGTCCACATGCCAAAGTGAAGCCGTCGGTGACAGTTGGTATCCCCTAAAATGTTGAGAATCGCCAAGAGAGAGTCCGCTGGACAGGCTGGGCACAATTCGCCGTCACAAGCCGCTTAGAATAGTGGCGAAAGAACAGTAGCCTCGGGCGAATCTGCGAACGTTCGCGCGGAAGCAAACATTAGAAGCAAGACTAACCAGCAACAAGACTTGCATGGAGACGCTCCAACGATTAATAGTGGCACAGCAGTAGAATAATCTAGAAAAGGTTATAAATTTGATTCTATTGTATCAAGACTCGACCCAACATCATCGACTTCGGAGGAGTGGATCCAGTTTGACCGAAGACGGTGAATTTCAAAAAAGCACCGTGAAATGAGCGTCATCAATCAACGAAGATCATAGATGAACATATGTAGGGATGTAATTAGTCAGCAATCCAAATCATCAACAATGGTCCATGTTGTTTACTTAAGCAAAGTGTCAATAGCTACAAACAAAGCACTCCAATTTCGTTCATGCGGCAGGTCCAAACGACTTCGCGCTGGCCACACCACTGATTGGTGGCTTTGTTTCTTTATTTCCCCCTATTTCCTGCAATTTTGCAGAACATCTCATGGAGGTCGTGAACACAGTTCGCGAATGTCTTAAAAATTGGTCAAAGGGTGGGGATGCCGAGTGGTACGTTTCCGTTGTCTCGTACGTATGAATCAAGTTGCTAACTTTAACTACTTGCATCCAGCCGCAAGTTTCTCCTAGCGCCCCACTCTAATCCAACGGACCCTAATTTTTTAGACATTTTAACGACAGCATATCACACTTTGCTATGTGCTACGCTCTCCACTTGGTCTCCCCCTCATTCTCTTATAACAACTGCTCTTGTGGACTTCATTCAGTTGACTTTGAACAATCTTCCGTCAACCTCAACCTCGAACCAGAAATTCTCAGCTAACGCTGTCATTTTTGGGGACCATCTTGTGGACATAATATGGTCCATTGACACCGAGCTTGAAGAGATATTGGCCGAGGCGCGTCAGGCGTCTTCAACGTCTGCCTCAGAATCGGAGAAGCATTCCACCAAGGACCTTGCCAATATCGCTGCAAAAGTAAAAAAAGTTCTTAGCAACGCAGAGCAGGATAAAAACCGCATTCCTGCTATTGTTGCGCGCTTATTGGTATGTGTCATGTGTATTCAATACCTCAAACCATTACTCACAGCAAGTTCAGGAGTTTGGTATAATTAGCCCCGAGCATTGCAGAGAGCGTTTGGATACTGCACTTTTGGCCAGTGTTGGGTTAATTCAAGAGAAGTCACTTTTGGATAAAAAGGAAATCAGAATGAGGACCAGTCTATTGTAAGTAATTCGTTCAAACTCTGTATGTCTCCTCCCTCAGTCATACCACCTTTGCATAGCTATAAGCAAAACAAATTTAACCTGTTACGCGAGCAGTCAGAAGGTTACAGTAAACTTACCGTCGAACTCACGAGTAGTCTTGGTCTACCCCACTCTCCTCAGACCGGCTTACCGACAGAACCCTATTCTGTAATTCAAGAGAGAGCGAAGCCTGTTTGGGAGAAAGTGATCAGTCTCATTGGCTACTTTGATTTAGATCCCAACAGAGCATTGGATATCATCCTTGACGTACTATCACAGCACCTGGCCACTCATTATTCATTCTTCATCGCCCTCCTTTCCTTCTCTCCTTGGTCAGGCTCGTACCGCAGTCCTGTTCCGGATAATGAAGCTATGGAGGATGTCAAGGTTGAACTTCCACCAAATGCTTACGACGATAAAACTTTGGACGAAATTCTTACCATTGCTGAGGAGCGTGCATCGGCCGGTTTAGCTCCTCCAGCAGGGGGCAAAGGCGCTCGTGTTCTCGCTCAAGTGCTGGGCTTCAAGTTCAGTTATTACCAGGTAGGCTTTACTCATCTCAAGCTATCTGTCCAACAATTTACACCTACCAGTTACCAGAGGTCACGGAGTCAACACCTCGCAACCTTTACCTGATGGCTGCTCTCCTCATTCGCGAAGGGTTTATTACTCTTGAAGACTTGTATCCTCACGTAAGCATACTTGCATTTTGGTTTCTCCGCAGCAATTCACTCTGCAATAGCTATCTCCGTCAGATCAGGACATGGACCTTGTTCTGAAGCAGTACAATGATGGCATCAAGTCCAGGATGTCTGGCGCTTCCAATAGCTTGCTCGCTATGGCTGCACCCTTAGAAGGCAACCAGTCCGGTTCGCAGGCAAAATCCAAAGTATCTGCCGAAAGCAAAAGACAAGAGGTTAAGGACACCAACCAAAAGATTGGACTTCTCACTGGACTTCTGGCCGTTGGGGCACTCCAACCAGCCATCGCAATATTGTCCAAGTTTGGGTGGCTGGTAGATGCTCGCCCAGAAATAGCTGACCTTATGATTCGCATTCTCAAAGTATCATTGTCGCCACTTTATGATGCGAAAGTGATCACAAAGGACCGCAACAAGAGTTTCACTCACTCTCGTGCACGTTTTGGACCTTCTGGCATTGTCTATCCAAACCCCCGAAAACCAGTGTTGACCTTGACCGCACCTACTCCGCCAAGCACTTCTACCACTGACTTTGTGTTCTTTTTCCCTAATTGGTCTGATTACATACCCATCGCAATGACATTGAACGACCTTGAAAACGTCATCGACCCTCTCCTACGATTTATTGGACTTCATATTTCTCGAGATCCACTTCTACTCACCAAGTTCCTACGCCTCGGGCGCATCCATTTGGCATCCATTAAAGAGATTGACCCAATCACAAAGAAACCAGTATCTGAAGAACCAGACGTCGAGCACCCTGTTCGGAAATTCTGGTACAAAATTCTGCGCATCTACCTTCTGCCGGCTCTACCTCTCATCCGTGGCAATGCTGTTTGCACCGTTGAAGTTTGGAACATTATCAAACAATACGAGACGACAGAACGCTGGAGCCTTTACGGCGAGTGGAAGGATTTCACCTACAATTCGCATCCCGAACTTCGTATCCGTCAAGTTCAAGCCGACCGAGAGGCAAAGGGTATTCTTCGTCGCCTGGCCCACAACACCATTGATTCTCTGTCCGGCCCTGTCGCGAAGTTAGCACATTCAAATCCTTGCATCCTCTTCAGCAATGCAGTAAATCAGATCATGGCGTATGACAATCTTGCAAATGTCGTGATCCAGGCGTTGCGATACGTGACCAACATGGGCTTTGACGTCCTGGTTTTCATCATGCTGTCAGCTTTCGCCAATCCCGACAAGGAACGGCTAAAGGAGGACGGTGTCAACACTGCTGATTGGTTACAAAGTACGACAATTCATACCATTCTTTTTGTGCGGGCTTACTTAGTTTTATCCAGGTTTGGCTTCCTTCACTGGAATGCTATTCAGAAGATATAGCGCAGATCTCTCCCCAGTTCTGCGATATATCGTCCATCAACTCTACAACGGCGCGACCACTGAAATCATTGTTTTGCGAGAGCTCATCTGGAAGATGGCGGGTATCGAACCATTACCGAGTCTTTCAGAGGGACAATTAACCGCTATGGCCGGTGGTCCAGGTCTCCGCATTGAGGCAATTGCTTCAACGACTCGCGGTGCTAGACTTGATCCAGGAGATGTGGCCCTCAAGGGTCCTCAGAGGCTTGGGAAGGCACTCCTGGAATCGGGATTGGCTCTTCCACTGTTAATTCAAGTTGCTCAGCAGCGGGAGGCTTGCGTTTTCAAAGCGTCAAGTACCCATCTAAAGTCATTGGCGGGACTATACGATGCTGTGAGTTTTTTTTCTTTAACTTTTATACCTGACTCTTTAGAATGTGCACTTACATGGTCCCTATCAGACACACGGAGTTCTCCTGCAATATCTTGAATTGTTGACATCACCTTCAGTTCTTCCTCCCCAGGACTACGCAAATAAAGTTCTCCCACCGTTGAAAGAGCTGGCCAAGAGCTACGGTATCTGCGCCCCAATGTGTATGCAGATTATACGACCAGTCCTACATGCGTCCTTACTCGTCCGTACCCTTCCATCTCTCCACCGGCCTACCGCTCAATCGTTATGGTTATTATAGAAATCTGCATTGGCTATGCAAGAGCAAGAACGCATCGCAAACGAAGAAGCAGAAAAGCGACTCAAGGCGGCTCTCACTGCGAAACGTGAACCAGGTTCTTCCACTTCCCGTGTGGCTTCACCAGCGATTGGCGCCTCTGCTACGTCAGAACCCAGCAACGAGGCAAAGGCCAGTGAAGCGGGTACTGCTCCTATGGAGGTGGACACTATACCCCCAGCTGTTGCTCCCAAGGAAGAGGTAGATAATTTCCGCTTTCTTATATGCATCCGCTCACTAAAAATCCTCAGAGTCCGTGGTTACCTGAGCTGGAAGCTCTGTTTGATGACATAAAGGAGATTGCCCCTGGGAGCGCCTATGACATTATTGGGTTTGTATCTCGTTTCATCCTTCTTTTCTACATCTAATTGGGTGTGAACAGACCTGGTTTCTACCTCACCTTTTGGCAGCTGTCAACCTATGATTTGACGCCGCCCGGCGCAAAGTATGACGAAGAATGTGGAAAACTACGAACTCTTTCTCGACAAGAAGATCAGAAATGGGTCACTGCTGAGCGTTCTGCAGATCGTGCTAAACGGGTTACAGCTTCTGCACACAGGAATAAGCGCGATCGCTTCACCATGTTTGTCAACACATTGGCTCAAGAGTACAAGGATCAGACCATCTCTCGTGCCTTCACCATCAAACGGTTGGCCCGCGAGAAGCATCATTGGTTCATTGGTGGCACTGGCAAGTAGCATTCTACGCGCGCCCTCCTTGTGAGATTAACTTTCTATTTAGCGTCATCTAAAGCGTCGACAAACCTCATCAACTCCGTCATTGAACATTGCATCCAACCACGTTGCTTGTTGTCCCCCATGGACGCCGATTTCTGTGCGCAATTCATCAAGGTTATGCACACTCAAGGAACACCTTCATTCCACACACTGGCCTGTTATGATCAAGTGCGTACACCTTTTTAATGAGGATGACTATCCCTCATTCCCTGGTTTAGCTGTTTGGAGAGCATATTAGGGTCACAGTCTTCTCCTGCAGTGAATATGAAGCGCGCAATTATGGTCGCTTCTTATTGGGAGTACTTCGTGACCTTCTTACATGGCACCAGGACGAGTCTGCATTTAACCAAGACAATAGGACTAAGATTGGAGGTAAAACTGTTGTGCATCCTGGATTGAAGAAGGCAGTCGGCCCCAACACGGGTGACAAAATTCTTACGTGGGCTGAATATCAAACGATCTTCAAAAAGTTCCATCGAAAGCTGGCAATAGTATGTTACCCTACTCGTATAATATTCGGAGATATCCTTGACCCATTTTCTATCTAGGCTTTCATGGATTGCATCAAGACTGGAGAATTCATGCATGTTTACAATACCATCGTTGTGTTAAAGGAAATCCTCGACGTATTTCCTCTCGCTTCCGTCCATGATCAACTTGGTGGCCTGCTTGACGGCACCGTTGACCGACTATTGGAGAAAGAAGATCGCGGAGACTTGAAGATTCTTGCCAAATCATACTCAGCCAGTCTCAAGCGCAGAGAACCCCTTTGGGTATCTAAACAATCTGTTAGTACACTTTTAAGCCTCCCTTATATTCAAAAGACTCATTGTCGGGTTAGCGCCCGGCGAACAATGGAACAGCATCGCCAATGCCTCCAAACTCTTCGCAACCTGATAGGCAGCGACCCGTTCAGCCACCCACAGCGCCTGCCATGCAGTCCTCAAACTCTACGGATGCCCGGCGACCACCTTCTCAACCCATCCCAACTGCTCCCTCAGCTGCACGCAATCAAACTTTACCCAATGCTCCTTTGCAACCAGAGCGGAATGTTCCCGCATCTACTACCCAGATGGCTATGGATAGGTACGTAGCACGTCCGTAATGACACAGCAGTTCCTAACATCAACTGCAGCATCCCAAGACCGGAGGTAGTCAAGCGAATTCGGGCTGATAATCGCGGTGCCGGTTCTCCAAAACCTCCAGAACCACCAAAGAAACCGGAAAACCTCCCAACAAAAGATCGCAGAGACACTCCAATGGCAGTTGATACCGCGCAAGAACGACCAACCGTGTCAGAATCCCCTCGTCTACCACCCACCCAACCCAGTGGGTCAAGGGAAATCGGCGATCCTTCTCGTCCTTATCGTCAGGATGACAGACCACCTCGTCCTGACCATCTACCGGCTATGCCCCCTCCCACTGTTCCTAGTCAAACGCCTTCTGCGCATGAATTGCGTGAGACAGCGAAGCAGACCATGAGGTCCGACCGACTGGAAACAACACGTCAGACCAATGGTTCTGGAGCTCCCTCACCACGACCGCGTTCTCCTTCTCCCCCAAGCAGGCCCGGAACTCGCAATCACAGTGCTGAAAGCCGGGCTAGTGGTGGGAAATCGCGTTCAGATGGAACTGGTGAGAGAGGTGGGGATGATCGGCGATCCGACCGTGAATCTAGGCAGGACGCACGCGACGTGTCTGGCACTGCAGGCCGTCGTGACAGTCTTACCCACACGCGTGAAAGACGAGATCGCAGAGAGGAGCGCGACAGCGACCGTGATAAAGACCGTGGTCGGGATCGAAATGGAGATAGGGAGCGGGACAAGGATAGAGACGGCCATCGCGACAGGGACCATCGCGATCGGGACCGTGATAGAGACAGGGACCGCGACAGAGACCGTGATAGGGACAGAGATCGCGATCGCCACCGTCGAGGAGAGGATAAAGATCGGGATAGGGATGCACGAAAGGATCGCGAACCGTCCTCCCGTCCCTCAGGGCCGTCAACAACAACAGCTCCTCCAGCTGATGACCGTAGTCTACCTAGTCGACCGGACACATCCAGACGTGCACCTACAGGTGGAAGCGACGATGCTTCCCTAAAGCGAAGACGGGGAAATGATGAAGAGGTATGGATTTTTATTTATTTGCCTACTTGGATACTTACTCATGTATCACCAGTCTGAACGTAGCTCCAAGCGAGGGTCCAGGAAGGAGCCTCATCGGGATGACAGGAGTCGCAGACCTGCTGAAAAGGATGAAAGAGGACGAGATTCTGATAGGCGGCGTAAGGATCGGGATGATGATTCACGCTCAGTCACAAATGACAAGGTATGCGCCCCCTAACTTGGCAAGATTCTGTAAACTCAACGCTCTCAATCCCAGGGTGGTGAAAGGCGTAACGAAGCGCAGTCGGCTAGAAAGCCAGCACCAACTCAACCACGCGCTATGGATCAACCGCCTGCTCCTGCACCTCCTGCTGGCCCCAAGGCGGATTCCTCTGGTGGACGTGCTGTAGACCGTCAACGTGATAACGGTATCCCCAGTAAACCTGCAACGTCGACTTCAGGCGGTAATGGTCCTTCTGCTCCGGCCACAGGCCCACCTACCCTGCGTTCACGGATCAGTGAGAAAGACTCAAATGGTTCGGCAGCGTCATCATATCGTGATGGAGGTAGAAATAACGAGGATAGAGACGTCCATCGCAAACGCCCAGCCTCTGGTAAATATTCATTTTGCAACGACACCGATTTGAGCTAAAGTCTATCACAGAGTTGAACGATGTGCCGAGCGGGCCAGGACAAGATAATACTAAGCGTCCTCGGGTCGCTGGCAACAGGCCTTCTATGGTTACTCCTAATCGATTGGTTCGACGCGCATTGCAAGGAGATCATCCTAACGATGGTGGCAGGAGATGACATTAGTTGATTATTGTACAATAGTGAAAATGTTTGTATCTTAATCCGTTTTTATATGGCTCCATGATCTATATATAATACACGCCCAATCCGTTTCAATACTGGGATAAAGATCTAATAAGTTATATAATGAAGCAATGAATATGCAAGTTGAATCGCATGATAGGGTAAATAGTGAATACTAATAGGGGTAGTAAAGAGACATAGCTATAGAATCGTGTCAGTGCTTAATGAGTGTGAGAAATTCCTCCCTGGTTTTCTGCTGGGTGCGGAAACAACCCAGCATACAGGACGTGACAGTCAGTGCACCTGGCTTCTGAACACCACGCATGGTCATACAAAGATGTGTCGCCTCCATAACCACGGCAACACCGCGAGGTTTGATGGCTTCTTGAACAGCAATCGCAATTTGTTTAGTGAGGCGCTCTTGGACTTGCAGACGACGACTAAAGGTTTCTGCAATCCTGGCGAGTTTGGAAAGGCCAAGAACGAGCTGGTTTGGTATATAGGCAATAGCAATCTACTAAAATATTAGCAGGGTTCCAAGATGGTAAACAACTCTATTGGTCACCTTGCCAGTGAATGGCACGAGATGATGTTCGCAGAGACTGGAGATGTCGATTTCACGAACGATGACCATCTCATCATGGTCCTCGGCGAAAACAGCATCGTTAATGACATCTGTGGGTTTATTGATTAACTAAGGTTCAAAGATAGATCAAGGGGACAAAAATACCAGCTAAACGCTCTTCGTAACCCCTGGTCATCCACATAATGGCTTGAGCATATCTTTCTGGGGTTCTTTGAAGACCTTCACGATCGGGATCTTCTCCGATGCATTCAAGAATTGTTCGAACGGCCGATGCCATCTTTTTTTCTCGGGCTAACTTTTCTTCAGGAGTTGCATTGAGACGGGAAACTGTTGATTTGGCTAATATAGAGGGATAATGTCATAAGTAGAGAACAAAAGAAGTGAACAAGAGAATATACCTGGCCACCCGAGACCATTTGTATCGGGTACCAAGTCCGCCGAAAAGGGAGACAGATAACCGTTGTCTGCAGTTGAAGGATGTGTCTGTGGCGTATTCACCCCGGAACGCCGAAAGCCATAACCATCTCTTGAAATTGGTGATTTAGGGGTTGAAGGAGAATTTATTTTATTCTCGTGATCCTGAGGTGATTGTTGTGAATTATTTTCTTGTTCTACCTTGAGTTGATGAAGTGAATCTGTCAGGGCAGCGACATGAATTGAATCTTGCATGATGATTGTTAGCAAAAAAAAAAACAGGTGAAGAGTCGAGTTGAAAGGGAAAAAGTTTAATAAGTTCACGTGGTTTTTTGATTTCATTTTGTGGCTGTGATGTTAATGTCGGGGTTTCGGCGTAAGATTTCCTTTTATGGTTATTTGAAGGGAGTTAACAGTTATAAATCGCACCGACGTCCCCACAACAATATATCTCCAACTTCTGGGTCACTTCTGCCAAATTCGCAAGCTATGTACAGCCTGGAGCAGACACTTGTCGCACCGCAATCATACGGTCATGAAAAACTTCCGGATCTCATATATTTAACAAACAACTATCATTCATATCCCTTTACTAACGACTACTTTCAACTTTTTATATCTTCAAACTTGTAGCTAAGAGATGAGATACTCCTGGTCTCATCGAAACAACAATATGCGTCACAGGTTTTCGCGAAGGCTTCTCTTTCCAGCAGACTTTCAGCTATCTTCATCATCACCTTCAACGACAAAACCAAAGCCAGAATCTGTCTATGATGCCTGGCTGGCTTCAAGAGAGCTTACAGGTGACCACAAAGGAGAATATCTGGTCCCAGGCGCTCCAAGACCTTTAAGTTGGAGAAATGCTCGTTTGGCTTTTTTTGTCACTCGAAATTGCACGCCAGACTTCGTGAGTAATATATCACCATTCTCCTTCGAAGCACTATTGTTGACCGAGCTGCTCCTAGCTGCGTGTGCTTTGGGGGCTCAATCCTATTCGAACGACACTAATGTTGACCTTGAACATTATCCGAAGCCTGTTCCCAGCTTTCCGAGGTTACTCCCAGGTTTGTCGTCAAGAATGTCGTCTATAGCTTTCAAACTTATGAAATCTCTCAGGCTTTGATTGTCGACGAGGTCTGTACACCCGCAACGCCTGACCTGCTTCTCATCGTTTATATTTTCTCGCCTTTTAGCTGCAAAATCTTATAGTTTCAGATAGCTTCACATGGACAAGATTGGCCTATCTGGTGTCCACAGAAGTCTGCCGTCGAATCCTAGAAGGTTGTCTAGATTCTTTTGCGTATGTTTCAACTGTTTGACAAATAACATTTCACTCTGCTAATTTTTGTTCATTGATATTCTGATTTAGAACATCCAATGAAAACATTGTGTTCGGTTCTGCCCGCTTCTTCATCGAATACAAGCAAATGGAACAACGAGTGAGACTTGATGTGCCCACTCTCGGCGACCCAGTCATTCGTTCTCTCTTGCAAGAATCTGACCTATTCGCTCGATCATTTGGTGGTGGTGGCTTTGGTGTCCTTTCACCCCTCGAATTCGTTCACATACTTTCTCTCATAACCGAAATTCTATCCCACCTTTTTCTCATCATCTCCCTCACTCGCGGCATCTGGCATTTGGGCGTTCTTTTCCTTTCTATTTTCTCTTCGATGCTGCCACTCCTTATCACCTGGTTTAATTGCCGAAACTACCCTCCTGATACGCCAACCGACGCCAAAACTGCAAAGGCTGCCGACCGCCAAGAACGTCTTCGAAACATGGCCTACAGCGACGTATACCGGCCAGAAATTGCGCTATTTGGTTTAGGCGACTGGATTCTAAAGTCCTGGTCTCGGGCACGCAAGGTCGTTCTTGCATCCGAACAACCCCTATATGGGCAGTACAGCTCCATTCTCAATCAATTTAATATCAACGAAATCATAGCCATCATGCAGAATGTAGGTTGTATTGCATGACTTTCGTCCGTCTTACCAAGTTCTATTTCAGGTACCTCTCCTTCTACTCTTTCAATCTTCGTCGACCACACTAGGTTCTATCACCATATATCGAAGTTCCATTCAGAGCTTGGTTTATGCCGTTGGAAACCTTGTGTCAACAACTCGAATGGTATTTCAGGGTATATTTCTCATGTCGGCCTTCACAGCCAGCATGAAATTAAAGGCCAAATTGAAACCCCACACCGAGGACATGATCCCATACATGTCCAAACACGGGGGCGTTTCACTGACGGCAAAGTGAGCTGTCCCTCAGATTTGTATCCAATGTCCGCTTTCTAACCCTGCATTTAGAGGATTGGGCTATACATACCCTGGATGCTCTGAACCCGCTCTCAAGAACGTCAATTTTACGTTGAATGCAGGTGAAAGTTTGGCTATCGTTGGGTTTAATGGCTCAGGTGCGTTTCATATCCCAACTTTTCACACAAATACTCACAGGTCATTCACAGGTAAATCGACACTTGCCAAAATCCTTTTACGTATCATCGATTATGATAAGGGCTCTCTTCTGGTAAACGACGCCGAAATGCGACGATACGATCCTGCGGAGTACCACAGTCACGTCAGCGCAGTCTTCCAAGGGTTCTCGAAGTTCAACACTAGTGTCAAGGAAAACGTTGGACTCGGGAATGTCGAGAAGATTGGCTATAAACCAGCCATCGAAGCTGCCATTCGCCTGGCAGAAGCTGAAACGGTCGTTCAGTCCTTGCCTAATGGTCTCAAAACCATGTTGGAGACACCGGGTCAGGACTCCTGGTCTTATTTTGGTTCGTGCACGGTAGATGCAGCCCAACGTCAAGGGTTGTCAGGTGGCGAGGTATATGGTTCCTTGCGTGATTGTTCGGAAATGTAAGCTGACACGAAATCTCCACCAGTGGCAAAGGATCGCGCTCGCCCGTGCCTTCATGCGAGCCAATGAACCTGGTGTTGATCTCCTAGTTTTCGACGAACCTGTAAGAACTCCGATTTTCTCTGACATTTGGTCCGAACTCATCCTATTGGATAGACCTCCGCTTTGGACGCACATGCACAGAGCCAAATCTTCAACACCCTAGAGAAGATCTCCCGCTCGCCTACGGGTGAGCGGCTTAAGACGGTCATCTACATCACCCACCGTCTTTCAACAGCTCGTCGAGCTGACAAGATTGCCATGATGGACAATGGCGTATGTCTTTTATTTTCTGCTCGCTCACAGATAATTCTTACGAACACTCACACCTGACAGACTGTTTCCGAGTTTGGAACCCACGAAGAACTCATAACACTGAACGGTTCTTACGCATCACTGTATCGAGCATCCTTGTGAAAGAACTAATATGCATTGTAGAATAGCCAATAGAAGCTGTAACATAGTTTTCTGTATATTGTATTGTAAAGTCTACTAACTGTGTCAACTAACCGGGCCTTATGTAATATCTTTCCTTGACCTAAAGTGTTGTTACAGTAGATCGCGAATAGAATGTCCTAGGAAAGAAAATGACCCGTCTTGAATCACGAAATCAAAGGAGTTATTCGTGGCATCTGTGGAGTATCCGTTCCCAGTGCCTTTCAGCGTGACATGCGAACCATAAACGCCGATGAGCAGCTCAGCGCTACGAATCCCATCAGTGATAGATGGTACCTGGACCTATATGCAAGGGTCAGCGGCGCTCAAAGCCTGCATGAAGAAATTCACGCACCAAAAGATCAGCATCTACGAAAATACCCAATAGATTGTTAGACTTGGCGAAATCGACCGCTGCTCCAATACTTGTCACTCGTTCGTCGTCCATCCCCGATCCCAGAGCAGTGAGACTGGGCAGATTACTTTGTTCCTTCCCACAAAGCGACCCCAGAAACACGGGATCTGTGAAAAGAGTGAAATTCAACAGAAAGTGTCGGAGGCCGATATTACTTACAATTGGGTTGTTTCCAGTTCAAAGAGGAACAAACATCGGGAGAGAACGACGTGAAAATAATGTTCCTTCTCGTGTGTGCTGCTTCCGCCTGACTTGAAGAAGATTTGAATATCGTGTGGAGAACAGCATCCACAAACTTATTCAACTCGATCTGCGTCAGGGAGAGATCCGTACGTGTACTTTCTGATGGATATGCCAATTCGAATGCGATGTTGATGTCCAAAGGTAGCTCCTAACGCAAACTCACTACAAGCTGCGATTACAAAACATGAACGTTGCACGTACCCTCAATAAGCGATCTAGCGAAACCATGCATGAAGACAGGGATTGCATCCAGCTAGAGGCATTTGCATACGCTTGTGGATGACATTCTCCGCGACCCAGGGACTCTGATAGTCGCTCGAATTGGGATAGCGTGACGTCGGCGACTCCTAAGTCAAAGTCTGTTTCAGGTAGTTGCCATCCGGAAAAAATAACTGGCGATAAGTCTCGCGTGACTTGAACAACGACAGAAACATAGATTCCTTGAAGGGACGAAATGGTGAGGTTCTGGATATTTGCGGCTCCAGGATGGGACATGGGTGATGCATGCACAGAACCGACATGGTTAGGGCGGCGTGGCAAACGGCGGCTGGTTGACGGGGTGGATTGAGTGTTGGATACCGCTTTGGACTTCCAGTACGTTTCTAGTTCTCCTCCAACTTCTAGTGTAACATTTTGGAATGCTGTTATGATGTTCACATCGAAATCCACCTACAGCCCAGTCAAAATATGGAGGTGGGAAATGTTTGCTACTTACCTCGCCGATAACATGTAGCCTGTGATCCATAATGGGTAGTTTGAAGGTCTGGTTGTTGGTGATGTTGGAGAAAATGGCAGGTAAAGCGACGGCTCGACCTATGGTCTTGGTGCCGAAATTAGGGTAGACGGAAAACTCCAGTAGTAGCTTTTCCAAGGATTGGACCTGGAACGCAAATGATCCCTCATCATTGTTGGGCGGAAGGGACATCGAATATGGTGCTGAGTTGACATGGGGGCCAGCCGTCATTACCAGCTTGAGCGGTGTCGTTGCGAACATAGCGCCGTCTTTGAAGAAAGGACTGATCAATCGATGGTGTATGCGGACACCATGTCCAGCCCTGAACTTATTCAAGGATCGCCCAATGGTGATTTGTACCAGGTGGGAGTTGACGAGATAGTTGTGGCCGTACACCCTGTGGGGCATTATTGGGGGTGGAAGTGACAAGGAGGGTATGTTGTCGAGCTCGAATTCAACTGAAGAAGGCCCTTCAGACGCGGGAGATCGGATAGAAATGGGCAGGGATGTTGGGAGAGCGGCAGGTTCTCTGACAACATCTAGAAACAAGGCAAGCGCTTTCTGGTGTCCATACCAAGCAGCGTAGTGAGAGGCGCAGTGTCCAAGTTCGTCTCGAATGGAGGCCCGGCATCCAGCGTCCAGCAAAACCTTGACACAGTCGGTATGTCCATAGCGGGCAGCATGAAAAAGAGGTGTCCATTCATGGTATTTATCGGGAGTATCCCAGCCATCTAACCGTACGAGCAATCGGCAAACCTCTGTGTGCCCAGCGCGCGCTGCCAAGTGGATCGGGTACTCGCCATTGCTATTTGGGAAGGAGATCGCTCCTTGTTGAAGTAAAAAGGCGACTACCTCGACATGACCTGCTTGTGCTGCCAGACTTAGAGGGCTGAGATCCCCTTGAAGACTTGGAGGTTGCAGAGAGACACGCCCTTTTTCGAAGAGGACGCGTACGGAGGCAACGTCTCCCTTTAAAGTGGCATATACAAGTGGGCTATAGTTATCTCGATCCAGAACGGAAGCGGAGGCATTAGCATCCAGAAGCTGGTCACATATATGCGAATGTCCTTTCATTGCCCCGTAATGAATCGCTGTTCGCCCATACACGTCGCTCTTGTCCACAGGCACGCCATTTTCGAGACACATAGACACCATTCTCTGAGCTCCCGCAATGGTAGCTTCGTGAAGGCAGGTTCGGAGGTTGATGTCATCGACAAAATGAAAGTCAAAAGGAGGGGTCAAGGAGGAAATGATCAAGTCAGCCATGTCAGGAGGGGCCTCGATTATGATGTTCCATAAAATTCGTGTCACATCGTTTTTGCCACCGGTCTGTTGGCCCAGTAGATCAGAGTAATGGACACAATCCAGTAACGCCGTCGTGTCTCGCGAATCTAGCGCCTTGTGGAAGTTATTTTCAAGGTCCCGGAAGGGACCTGACGGCAGGGAGACATCTGTCAGGATTTGCTGAGTAAAGATATCGTTTGCCGAGGAACCTTCGAACTTCAACCCTGAGGAAAGGTCTGTGATATTTAACAGACATGTCGCCACTGTATCAGACAACTCTGATATGAGCTGCATATGAACAGAATTAATTTCTGGGGTCAACAGAAACAAATCATCCGAACCTGTCTGTTGAATACTGGCTGAACATCGACCTGCCGGGCGAGGTAGAGCTCTTTAGTGGTGGATTTCGATCGCTTGTCGAACTTCTTTAGAATTTTTCTGAAACCAGTGGCATTTATTTCGACAAATTGCTGGTGAAGGATAAATATCTGTGGGTGTTATTTGAGAAAGGTGAAGTACCTGAAGCTTTGTAAGGTCTCGCTCTAACAAGCGGAACCCTTCCTCCACCGCACTCCATTCAGCGTGGTTGATTGTGGCGTTTTCTGTGTTAGTTTCAGGTAAGCCACGCATGGCAGCTGAACGACGCTTAGATAGTAAGGTCTCCATTCTGAGCAACACTTCAGCCTCCTTTTGCAGATAAAAACCGTTTATCTGAAAAGAAAATTAGATGGCGATCTATTGAAGACGCAAAGACGCACCTTTTCTAACTCTCGTTCTAGTTTGAAGAAGAACGCCGCCTTGTGCGCTTGGAAATCCGCTCCCCGTTCCAAGTCATGTCCTGATGCTGCAAAAAAGAGTGGCTGTCCTGGACTTGCTGCCGGCGAGGCAGATGGTGTGCGACGTGTTATCTGTGATGCAGGCTGTGGTGAAACATGACTCAGGGTATCAGTGGGACGAACCCCCAATGCCAAAGCGGCAGCTTCCGATGCTGGTCGATTCGCGGCGAGTGAAGATATGATCTTTTTCAAGAACTTATAGTCAAGATAGTAGCTCGACCATCCTGGGATTTGTTGAGCTTGGATCTGCTTTCCAAACTGTGCGACGATAAAAAGAGGCGCTTTTGAGCGACAAATCTCTCACACGACAACGAAAATCCACGCACCTTCATGGTAAGAGCACCTCCTCCGTGTTGGCGGCAGGTGAGGGTGTAGGTTGAAGGGGAGCAAAACGGTCAAAACTGCTACCTACTTCAAGGCCCGGTATATCTAGTTAAAGTCCAGTGTTCAAGATCCATCGACTGGACTGTTTTCGACAAATTCCCAATGGCTTGCTGGAGAGTTGTTGAAAGTTCCGAGATTCGTCGCAGTACCGTGCCCGTTCCTGTCTAATTATCGGACACACGTGCTTAAATATCCTTTAGCTACTGTCAGAGCTGTGGGGAGAGGATAGTGAATTACGGCTCAATTTCAGTAGGTACTGTCTAACTAATTAGCCGAAACATCCTTGATAATCGATTACAATCTATAAGGAAATACAATATTCTTTTCTCTCCACGAACCTCCACGAACGTGCGTCAATGTTCAATTACTGCCTACACTAATACTTTTCTAAGTTGCCATGCTCTTGATGGCAGCAATGTGACTGGACATTTTCCATGCTTCTCGACCTGATCATAGGCACATCGATAGCAAAATACATAGCCGGATGGGAGTGCAGTAGCATTATTAATATTTTGCTTGCATAATGGACAAATTCCATATGCCGTCGCATCAAAATGGATTCCTTGCGGGTGCGGCGGTAGTAATGAGGGAGGAGGAATTGCTGGTCCTTGAGGAGATATTGTCAGGGAACGGGCTGGTGATCCTGGTGAGTACCACCACTCCAAAAACTTGATGAAGAATATTGCAGTTGGCAGTAGGAGTCGCAAAGAATCCAACAAGAGACGAGGTGAAGACGTTAGGAGCTTTTTTATGCGCTCTGATAAAGAGCGCGAGGGTATCGAGCGCCCGGCTTGCTGCAATGCATTGGCTGCACGCTGTTAAAACAATTTTAGATTTAGCACATGGTGGCACGACGGTTCAACCACTTACAAAGTCCTCTATACCGAGCCGCCGAATATCGACGCCAACCCAATTCAACCAGGGTCGATAATTCGGGGTTTTTTCGAAAAGATATCCGACATTCCATAGGAGTAACCAAAATTCAAAGGAGACGTTGAGGTACGGATAACACCGCTTAAAGAGACGGCGTAGACGGCCTCTAATGCTCTATCCAGGCCGTCATGAGTTATGAACCTGCGATTCGTTTGGAATGAAGCGCCTACTTGATCAGTCAATGTCTGGATTTGCCTGGCATCTAACCCTTCCTCAAGCACGTCGGAATGGATTGTACCACCCAGTTCCTCGAAATAATCGTACGCTTTTGCTTTGAGATAGGGAACACCGACCTTACAAAGGGAACAATTAATTAAGGTCCTCGAAAACAGATTATTATCACATACAAGGAAAAGTAATGACCGCCAAATCTCGCGACTTCTTAGAGCCTCTCCAGCAGGGATACCACCCACAGCTGCCACGGCTCTTTCTGTTTCGATGTAGGGCCTACGTCTTCGTTTCAGGCCGTAAAAGTTTTCAGCAAAAGAGGCATCTATGGTTCTTATTATAGCAGGTGTATTCAACGACGAACAACAAAATGCCAGCTTACTGTGCTTTTTGAGATAATGGCGTTCAACAATCAACATGACTAGCGCATAAAACTCTTCATGCCTGTTTACTATCCGTAAAAGATAACGAGGATATCTTTGAGCAAATACCTAAACATGCGGTCAGGCATTCAAACTTATAACCTAGGATGACGTCCAAACAAGCCTCACCGCCAAAACATATTTGAGAGCAGGTTGAAGAAGATCCTTCAATTGCTCCTGGGCCACCAACTCAAAGAGAGAGGGCTTCAGAGGGTCTACTCCATTGTCATTGAAGAATTCCATAGATGATAAAGGAGTTAAGTAAGTAGTAAGACGAATTCCCGTCAGCCAGTCATTTGGCAAGTGTAAATACGAGTTTAAGCACCACCCGGAGTCCGGCAACGGGATTTACACATGCTTGCGAGGTGATGCTAAATCAGGTCAAACCCCTTTAATTCAGTCGTCACTAACCATTTCAATCTTCGACACACACATAGCGGACAGTATTATGTTCGAGTTCATCATGTTTGAATAGTAATTTATTATCACAAAGAATCTCCAATTTTCTTCCTCAGGTGGTGATCAATTCGTTTTTCAACAGAACAATTGCCCCCTTACACTTCTTAGAGCCCTGGTGGAACTGCCTCATTGCCTCAAGTAACTGTGGAAGGCGTGTCGCGTGTCCTGCGTGCGGCCGGATTAAACGTCTTTGTTTCGACAGCCCTCTCACAAAATCATCAATAAAAATCACTCATTCCAACTCTTTTTACACTTCATCGATTCTTGCCACAGCAGTCTTGCTTAAGAGCTTAACTTGCTCCATGTTCAGTGGTCTTCAGAATATATTCCCAACGGATGCTGATCTGGCAAATCAAATCTTGACCGAGGAGCGAACACACCGGTTTGAATCCTTCACTGCAAATGATGCAGTGACTTTGGTGAGCGAGCTACTTCACATTCGATGATATTAATATGTACGTTACGGCTTATCGACGACTTTTGCACAACAGGGGTTGTCGATAAGGAAGAGATTCAGAGGGTCTACCCGCCATGTCAAAGGGAAAGGCATGGTCATGTCCATCCAAACCATCGCGGGCCACCCTCTGTTTTCGTGCACTATTGGGGACCTCGGGGATCCAGGCGATGTTAGCTTGGATAGTTGGGAGAGACTTGAATCTATGGTCAATATCGTGAAGAGAACAGGACACTCTTCGTATTACGTTGAGAAGGCCATGAGTGCACTGGCGAAAAATCAGAAGCAAACTACGGTTCAAGGCGATTCTGGACAAGCTATAGGAGGAGGTACGTGAAAAGTCTGACTGGGTGGAGTCTGCGTGGAACGAATGATGATTGTCTTCGTAGCATTCCCAATCTGGTTGGAGGTAAATAGCTGAGTTATTCTCAACTCTGCAGGCGTCGGTGAATGATACCAATTATTTCAGAACGCGCCTTGCTGCCCCATAGCCATTATAGCTTGCTACTCTGGATCCTCACAGGACGATCACAATGTGCGCTCTTTGTCCCATTATTCCTTCTTTTTGAACCTCACTGAATATCAGTCTCCTCAGCTGGTGTCCACTTCAGTCCGAGATTACCTCATAAAAATAAGGCGCCAAAGCTTAGGGGAGAATGCACATCCGGGAATGCCTCGTCCCGAACTCTCAGTTCCGAGGCATGAAAACGAGGTGCGATTTTAGTATGAATTAGCTGCACTAGAAGTAAGTATATTAATGGTATCTTAGGAATGGTTACCTGGACCTCAAGGTCCACATCCCCAGGATTTACAGTCAGAGGTACATTCAGGTTTCAATCATCATGAAAACGCGTAGGTACAACACATTCCAACACTGGATTTACTCGCTTTCTTCTTCCGATTGGGTGTTTTCGGACTTGGGGACAGAAAGGACTCGAATGGATTCTGGGACAATATTAGCCATAGTGTTGAGTAAAACGTTTGTAGGACGTGTACCGTGCTTCAAAAAGATTTGACGCTGCCCTTGTGGGGTAGAGGGATCGGCACTGGCATCTGGTTCGCGCAGTTCATATCCTGCCTCGACGTATACTTGGGTACCCTTCTTCAAGGTCTGAAGATATCTATTTGATCCATCCTGGAAAGACAGAATACGATGGAAAGTTGAGGTAGAAGGCCGACGTTCTACAAAAGGAGTGAGTACATCTTGACATGCAGTCGAAAATTAGGGTTCGCCCGTACCTCCGTTGGCATCTGGTGGAGGTGAAGGATAGTTGCGAGTAGCAACGGTGTATCTGAATATGGTGTCATTTAAAAACAGAAATAATGCGGGTTAGAGAAAGCACATACGCGACGAACTCCTTTTCGTTTCTGGTTAGACGCGTCTCTGGGTCTTTTGTCAGGCGTCCGACGAGGATAAGCTTAGCAACGTCGGCAGTGCGACGAGAAGTGGAAGAGAAATTCTGACATATATGTATGAATAACTGTACCGAGAGAAAAAAAAGTAAATTATACCTACACGGATGGGCCTAGAGAGGGCAGCACTGCGCAGAGAAGCAAACATTGTAAGTAATAGATGTTGCTGGAAATAGCAGTAACAGGTCTTTCAGGAACTCGCGTTCAAGCCTTTTGTTTACTTTGTAGCTGTTTGCGTTCACCGCTCACCGCACCCCTTTCCTTACTTGTCTGGACTTCAACATCACACTGTATCTCAATCAATCGCACCTTCAACTCGACATACAGCCGCAAGATTAAATACTCCAATAGTATGTAAATTTATTTAGAAATACTTTTAATACTCTTCTTACCACGACCATTCAGCAGAATGTCTCGTCATCGAGCTATCCGTAATCTTAACATTCAAGGTTTGGGGGATAATTATCTGGACCATTCAGTCCAAACTTATCCACGCATAGCTGAACTCGACGATGATGCCTTCTCCGAGCCCGAAGAGGATCAGTTGACTGAAGAGCAGCAAGGTTTGGACGAATCCGCGATTTTGGAAACGGTCCAAGCTGAATATGCCCAAGCCCAAATGAACGATGGGTTGGAACAAATCCGTCAAGTCATCGGCTCTGCAGATTTTAGTGGAGTCTCCGACCAATCCATTAAGGATGCGTTGTGGGAGTACTATTTCGACGTTGATCAAACCATTCAATGGGCAATGGGTTCGTTGTTTCTTGCAAACCTCACGACTCTATCTAATCAGCGGAACTCAAGATGAGCAAGAACGCCGACGCATAGCAAAGGAGAAAAAAGGTGAGCTTTCAGTCATACTCAAAAATGGCCTCTTGGTGGTTGTCTGTTGTAATCAGTTGAGCTTGCCGAGTCATGTAAAATCGATCGAGAAGGTGCATTTCCACCACCCGTTATTCTATTACGACTTGTTACAATCAGATTCTGACAACGCTACAGACGAATGGCGAGAGTCTGATGACCAAGAAGAACAAGTCGACGAAGCATACGTGGAGCAGGACTATGTACAATCTAGGTTACCCTCCATCTTTCGAGCTCAGCAGCAGCCCGACTTTGATCAAGAGGCCTATCAATGGGTAGATCCTACCCCTGGGGTACCCCAAGTGACAAATCACCGCCTCAGTACTATCACAGAGAAGACAGAGAGGACAGAACCCTCGACTATGTGGCAGTCTAGGCGGATGTACTCATCAAACAGGCAATCTTTCCTGTCTGAAACGGAAACAATCAGTCGGAACACGCCTCGTGGTCCCATGGCCTCTTTGCCGTCTAGTCCCACCACGTCGTATGGGCGGGAATTAGGTACGTGTAACTCTGCTTTCCAACTCCATTCTTTTTGAACACGTCGGTCAGGATCCAGAGATTCGCTGCAGGATTTGTCTATTCTGGCTCCTCGTAGGGAACCCGAACCAGAGCTCTCCAATGCATCTACATTTACTCCTGAACACTTACCGGAAATCCAGGAGGCTCCTCCTGTCGAGCGGGCTGCCAGTTTAGCTTCCCAAACCGATGATAAGCGCCCTGCGTCGAAGTTGTCCAAGCTCGCAAGTTCTAGGACAAGTACTGTTTCCTTGACTAGCCAGAGCTCAAGGTCCTCTGGTGTTGCTCTTACTGGTTCAGTCAAGACATTTCCCGTGCTTCGTCCATCTGCTCAGTCTATGAAACCCCCTTCGTCAATTGCATCTCCCTCGTCTGCCTTGTCTAAGTCTTTACCACCACTTCCGGGGACACCTACAGCGACACCACCACCATCTGAATTCGATTCGATTGTTCGTAAAGCAATAGCAAGCGCATTACAGAGTGAGGCCAACGACGGGCAACAGACACCAACTAATGCATCCGATCGATCCGCTACTCCAACTCCCACCGAGTCTCAGCCCAAGGAGTCGCCTAAATCTCCACAACAATCGCGCCCTCAATCGAAACTGGCATTACTGGCTCAGAGGAAACTGGAGAGTGCCCATGCTCGCACTCCACCACCTCCATCAACGCATCTTTCGGAGACAGTGCCAAGTATTGCTCCCCGCCCTCCGTCAAAATTAGCACTATTGGCACAGCAAAAAATAGATGCAAGTCGGGTGCCCAAACTCCCAAAGACTACAACGGAATACTTGACTCCTATTGCCAATGGAGCATCCGTCACCACCGCAATTACGACATCCTACCAGTCGTTATACAGCATAACCGACCCCAATAGCCCCAGTTTCCTACCCAAGTTAGAGGTTGTTCCTATCCAACTCAATGCCGCTGATTCTAGCGCCCCTGTGGACATCAAACGCTCAAAACTAGCTATGAAAGTCAAAAGAGGAGAAACCCAACAACCTATGAGTCCAGCTATCCTATCTGCAGGAGAAATCTCGTCATTTGGTTCTCCCTTGTTTCATTCGTCCAACCGTGCTCGTGCGTCTCCTTCCGCATTCGCATCAGTGCTCATCCATGACAACATCATTTTGTACGAAGGAAAAGGCACAGAGGCCGATAGGCAAGAAACGTCCCCAAAGAAGAAGAAAAAGAAGGCACAACGCAGTCCAGAGTTTCTGTCCGACCACGAGCACGGCTCCCCAACGAAATTGAAATCGAAGAACAACATTCAGGCTGCAACTCTGTCGGGACGACAGCACAAACCTAGCTTCGCTTTTGATGTGCCAAGTCCAGATGACATCGTTCTCAATGCGCGGAAGGGAACGAAACTTGGAGCAATAGACTCGTCGACTTCTCGATCAACGCAAGACTCAGGCAAACTCTCCTCCAGAGCTTGATTCCCTCACTACCCCGCAATTCTTGGTTATTTATTTATTATATTTATTTTAACATTTGTATTTTTACAGCTGCGAAGGAACGCGAAAAGGCTCTCAAAGCGGCGGCTTCCCTTGCCGCAACTCCTGCCAGCTCCCCTGTAAAAGCAGGAAAGAAAGGAAAGATTTCAGGTACTTCTACGCCTCTCAGAAAGAACACCAGTGATCAACAAAGCCTCGATATATCGGGTTTAAACCTGACGGAGGTTTCACCCACTGTAATCGAAGAGCCTCCAAAAATCACCATGACGCGCGAAAAGATTATTGAAGAGGCTCAGCGCCAGTTGAAATCCGACAGCGAGACTGGCAAGAAAGGCATCAGTATGGTCGTCATTGGTAGCTCTGCACTCTGTTATCTGTTTCGGGAAATCTATGAACTCGTCATTGTTAGGACACGTCGATGCAGGAAAGTCAACATTAATGGGCCGCCTTCTATACGAGCTTGGGCGAATCGATGAGAAAACGCGAAAAGCCAATGAAAAGGGGAGTGATAAGTTAGGGAAAGGAAGCTTTAGCTGGGCATGGGGTCTGGACGGAACCGCTGAAGAACGCGAAAGGTTCGTCACTTGGAAGTGTTGCATAACAAGTTTCATGAACACCTACCCATCAGAGGAATTACTATGGATATCGCTCTGCAATCCATGGTCACGCCCCACAGACAAATTACCATCCTAGATGCTCCTGGGCACAAGGACTTTGTTCCAAATATGATTTCCGGTGCATCACAGGCGGACTCTGCCTTGTTGGTTGTTGACTCCTCCCCTGGAGAATTTGAGACTGGCTTCCAAAGAGGAGGCCAAACTCGGGAGCACTTGCTTTTGGTTCGGAGTCTAGGTGTATCGCAAGTGGTGGTAGCTGTCAACAAGTTGGATCAGGTCAACTGGAGTCGAGCCCGGTTCGACGAGATTTGTGATGAACTCCGCCCCTTTTTGGTCCAGTCTGGCTTCCATCCGTCTAAATCCAAATTTGTCCCAGTTGGTGCTTACCATGGAGTGAATCTGGTGAGTAGCGATGGAAAAGAAGCTGCAGACCTTCGCGAGTGGTATAAAGGTCCAACCCTCTCAGATTTACTTGGTAAGTTCGCATCTGCATGGGCACATCCTTGCTCATCGACTCACTGCATATAGACAATCTGGAACCACCCACCCGAGATATCAATACTGGCCTTCGTCTGCCTATTTCAAACGTTTTCAAAGGACAAGGGTCGTATTTGTCGATATCTGGGCGGATATGCAGTGGACTCGTTCAAGTCGGAGAGAAGCTACGTGTGTTACCAGGCGACGAGACAGCAGTAGTAAAATGTGCGTAAAAAGGCAATTTCGTACTCAGTGAAGAACTTCTCTGGTTAACTCCTCGTGACAGCCATTGAACTGGAAGACGAGCAGGTCCCTTGGGCAATGTCAGGTGCCAACGTCACGCTGGCACTGACATCGATCGACCCAGTGAATGTCCTAGTGGGCAGCGTTTTGTGTCCGCCCAAGGATCTGGTTCCCCTGGTCACTGTGTTTACGGCAAGGGTCATTGTGTTTGATATCCAAGTCCCAATTACATCTGGGACAACGGTATGCGCTTCCTCAACTAAGGTAGCTTCCGCTTGCTCATCTCGGCATAGTTCGAGCTCTTCCACCACTCCCGTGACGTCCCTGCGTCTGCCCTCAAGCTCATATCGACACTGGATCGTGCTACAGGCCAGGTCACAAAAAATAACCCTCGGTGAGCACTTACTCTTGGATACTTGAAGACATTTTATTCATCAATGTCACACATCCAGGGTCTTGACCAAGGGGACATCTGCGGAAATCCAAATCGGCCTTCGTGGGACTCAGATAGGGAGCTCTTCTAGCACAAATGTTCGTCCCATTCCTCTGGAGACCTTCGCCAACAACAAGGACATGGGACGGATTTTAATCCGCCGGGGAGGTGAAACGATCGCAGCAGGTACGATATCCTGTCAGTATCTGTCAGTGACGTCATTGACCGGACTGTCTTAAAACAGGAGTCGTGCTAACAATCCAGGCGTAGAAGGAAAGAAGGCAGCTTTTGTATCAGATTATTCGTATATCGGTGTAACATGTCTTGGGGGATCAAATAAGTGTATCTATCGAACAGACAGAAAACACAGAACAAACACCTATTTATTAGCAACACTACTTTCATAAACACAGGAATGGTGCTTTCGATATTAGTCATTTCACTTAGCATCGTCGTCGACCAACTAGGTCGTTCTTTACTACGGTCACAACGAGCCCATAACTTAAAGCGAGAAATTCCAATGCTCCATGCCCTATTATACAACATGATGAAGCAAGAGAAGAAGTGACTATCTAGAACGTTGCAGTAAATCAAAGCACAAAACATAACAACCCAATCCACACACACAACACAAAAGAAAGAAAACAAAAGATACCTGAAGGAACGGGCTCAATAACCGTCATAATCGTTACTCGTAAAGGAAGGCATCTGCTAAAGGGACGAGGTTGTGAATTTTACTTCTTAACCTTCTCTTCTTTATCATGGTGGAAGATCTCCTTGAGTTTGTGAAGTATTGATGAACGCTTCTGTCGTTTGGTCGAACCAAACTTGCTTGACGCAGGAGACCCGCTGGGTGACGATTGTTGTGAAACCGAGGGGAATTTACTCTTTGTAGGAGTAGTGGGTTCGGGGGCAGAAGGTTGCTCGACGGAGGTGATGGGAAGCACATTAGGAGGTGGAATCTTGGTCTCTGGAACAGCCGTTGTCGTTGATACAGGTTCTGCTGCGACTGACCCTTCCTTGGTCTCTTCAACTTTAACAGGCTCTGAGGTGGAAGGAGCTGGTGTTTCTTTCGTGGCAGGTGCTCCTTCGGGTGTCGCAGTCTCGCTTGCTTCAGTTACAGCTGGGGTTGCCTCGACGGAGATGGGAGCGTCGACCTTCTGCTCTGCTTCTTGAGAAGAGGCCTCATTGGCGACCCGTGGGATAGCAGAAGCCAATTCCTCTGATTGCCCAGCTTTAACCAGGACTGCACCTTCTATGGTTTCAACTTCCGCCACTGGAGCTGGACTCGGAGTGCGTGTATTATCTACAACAGTTGAAACAGGCACAATCGCCTTCAATACATCAGATCCATTTGAAACAGCAGGTGCCTCACTCGCTGGCTGCTCCTTGGAAGGGGTCTCTGCCTCCACAGAGTTGTCGGTAACTCCAAGTATGGGTTCAGCCTCACTAACGGCGATGGGAGTAGGGGTTGTGTCAGAGGGTGGGGGTGCCTTGGCGGATATGACAGGGATTTGGACCTGAGAATCAATCTCTGGATTGAACGTCTCTCGGGGTATGGTGTTGTTTTCTGAAGCGTTGACCGGGACAATCATGATGGGCACGATGGGGGCAACTGGCGAAGTGGGTGAATGAAAAGACGTTTCAAGGACGGGATATTCAGGCTCAAAGTCCGTGGAATTTGAAACTGGCTCTTGACCATCAGGCAATGTAAACATTTCGTCCGCTTTTGGTGTTGAAATGGTAATCTACAATGCAGAAAAGGTTGTCAGCGGGTCTTATATTCCTATAGGTGCTCTTATGACAGGTAAAGTTTCAGAAACACACAAGATCGAGAATCTCACCTTCTGAATATTTATAGGGTCGACACCAACGACGCTGTGCATTGCGGCACCGAGACCAGACGCGACATAGCCAATAGCAGAAGATGTACCGTCGCGCGCTGCAATTGTGCTAGCCAAATCTGAGAGGAAACCAGTGCCATTTGCAGCTTGAACTTTGTGTGCCTTGACATCACCATTCACGACCTTAGCTGTTCCATTTACAACGGGAGCATCAAGCTCGGGTTTCGATACTGGATCAGCAGCATGCCCGTTGCCATTGAGGACTCTGGTTTGGGATTTATTGGCTACAGACGGCTCGACCGCTGCTGGTTTGGGGGGCGTAGTGAGGACATTGTTGACATAGCCACCGTAGTCCACCTCTGTCGGTCGGTCATCGCGAAGGCGCCATTCACCGTCTACGATGAACTTGTACTTGACTTTCTCACCCCATGGCAGTCTGGTTTTAACTTCGAATCCGGTCGATGTTTTGTTAAGCCGAATGGATGCTGTCCACTGTGAAACCGATCATCATATGAGTATCCCGTTGATGTATCAACGACGTAGTACTTACATTGTCGAAGGTGCCAGTGACGATGACCGTCTGAGGCGAGGTGGAGGGCCTGCGGAAATAAGGATAAACGACTTGCCCCGCTTATTATAGAGACTTTGACATGTATTAGTACGTACCAAATGAACTGGATTTCGTATTGGTCTGTCGAAGACATTGCCTGCAAAGTTGGGGGAGAAGTGGGACGACGGGGGACTGTGGTGGGTGTCGAATAGTAAAGTCAAAGGATTTGTCGGATTTGATTGACGTTGCACATGTTTACTATTTTATCGTCAACCCTGAGGTTCCAGGATCGCAGAGATAACCGGGAATGTTGGCCATTCTCACCAATGTCTAACCTTAGTCCTCGTTTTTGGCTTGGAGTATGTAAGGGTTTAAAAGAGAGTGGCGCGTCTATAACATGTCGGCGTGATGCACCCAAGTCCTAACCGCCTCGTGCATCAATCGATCGAACATATCCGAGCCATTGACAATTTATAGCCCCTCGAAATTTTTCAATAACCGCAACAAAACATAAAATCCAGTATAAGGATGCCTCGTGTTCTTATCTCGGTCATTACCAGTTTGACGTGTTTCCGTGTAAATAGAGCCATAAAGCAACTCAAAAGCTGTATAATTGTCGGCAATTGTCGTCCAACGGGAGATGCCTAAATCCGATTTTGGCATAAGCTATTGCCGATGATCGACTACCTGGTTCTCCTTCCACAACTTTCCTGAAATCATCATCCATCGATGATTGAACTGGATACAAACCTTCCTTGTGGTGATATAGCTTTGGATGAAAAACTAGACTTCGAGGATCCCTTACGACATTTAAAAGATGATAACGAACTTGAAGGCGTCATCGCCTCCGAAGGATTAGCTCGCTCCTCAAAATCTGTGTCCGAACTTCTCACAGTTCTTCCCCTCCAAACCCATTCGGAAGAGGATGGCTTGTTGAAACTCTCGTTTTCTCATCAGATTGAATCATTGCCAAAACCTTTGCCCATATCTCTTCACGTCGATGCAGCACCTGGGTGCGGTGGTCTTGCCTGGCCTGCAGGACAGGTACAATGTCCAGCCATGTATACGGACCCCTTTAAGAAACTGATCCAAGCCAGATATTAGGAAGTTACCTGGTTCAGAAAGGACCGGTGTACATTCAAGACAAAACAATCCTGGAGCTTGGGAGTGGAACGGGCCTTGTGGGTCTGGTTGTAGGAGCCTTGGGAAGTATGACAACATGGATTACTGACCAGGCGTTCGTATTTTCCTTTGCTCGATCCAACTTGCTTCTTTATCATTGACATGCTCACCATTTAAACGTCACGACAGGCCCTTGCTTCCGATTATGAATCGTAATGTATTGCTGAACAACTTGGAATCCAACGTTTCTGTCGCTGAATTGAATTGGTGGGTCAAACAATCCCTCGCCGGTCTCTGAGGAGTGCTTAACAGATCACGACGGCTAAGGGGGGAACCGATACCACAAGATATACCAAAGCCCGATATTATCCTCGCAGCGGACTGCGTGTATTTCGAGCCAGCATTCCCTCTGCTCGTCCAGACATTGAGCGATTTGTCCGATCCATCGACCATTATTTTGTTCTGTTACAAAAAGAGAAGAAAGGTCAGTAAGATGGATCTGATATTTGATAGCCAAGCTGATCTAAGAGCAAGGCGGACAAACGCTTCTTCAACATGCTGAAGAAGAAGTTTTCATGGAAAGAGGTAACGCGTTTGAAGTCCTTCCCAACACCTGTTTTTTGAAAAAAAAGTGCAGGTTATGGATGATCCTAACCGGGAGGTGTATAATGCAGAAGCAATAACTCTAATGAGCCTGACCAAGGTCAAGTAAAAAGGTAATTCCATGACCGTAGACGAAACAGTGCTTCATTCAAGGTCAAGTATGAGGAGTGACAGATGTTGGGGTACTATTGGAATAAATTAGATTTAAGAAGAATTGTGTGATGAGATGGGATGGGTGCTGGTTGAAATGAGTGATGCAAATGTCATACCGCCTGCACGAGTTTGGTACAGAAAGCAGGATGCCAGGGAATTGTTACTATTGAGGTACGTCGGTCTTAATCTAAAGGCGCGTCAGAGACCAATAAAGCAGTACTAGAAGTCGAGTAGACTCACTTGAAGGCCGTGAATGCCTTCAATCTCAGCTTTCAGAGTTTCAGTCACAAGTCTGTGCTGCTTCACAATTGGAAGTCCTTTAAATTGAGAACTTGAAATTACAATGGCATAAAACGTTCCACAGCCGCCTATATATTCACATGTTAGAAAAGTTTAAAGTAATCCGATGAATATGTATACTCGCCCGATACATCCTGCACCTTCAACTCGGATGGGGCAAATTTCGCTGTGAGCTTATCGTATATAGTCTTCTCCCCTTTTGAAGCATCTGCTTGTAAATTTGCACGTAAAGCAGAAGCAGAAAAAGCTCTGGATTGGTGTAAAGAGGGTAGTAGACGACGGGTAATGGCAAACATTTGAGGCTAGAACAGTGTAGTTTGTGAACGAGAGCAGTCCTTTGCCGTTTTATAATCCATCAACCCGATTGGCTGCTTCCAAATTTAGACCTCGGTAAAATATTTCCCTTTGCTCATTTACCATCCGACCACCATCATCTCCAACGACTTACAACCATGGCACTGCTAGCTGCCTTGAGGGCCTCGTCGCGTCCTCATGTAGCAGGAAGGTTTATTTCGGGTTTGCAGGGTCATCAAACTCGAGCTTTTTCCTTTATTCGACTCCCATTCAGTCGTGCCAATGCTCGTTCAATAGTCTGTCAAGTCGATAGAACAGCTTTCCGAAGTTCCAGCATTCGTCTTCTGCACTCGAGCTCACCCAAATCAAGACCCAGCGAAGAATTAAAGACCGCGGTGGAAACTTCAACCCAAACCGAACCGCTTCCTGTGCTAGCAAGCCCAGCAGTTGGACGATGGCTTCTGCTCTCATCTGTTCTTGTTCTCGGTATTATTGTCGTTGGTGGAGTTACTCGTCTTACAGAGTCTGGTTTGAGTATTACCGAGTGGAAGCCAATTACTGGTGTTCGCCCTCCAATAACACAAGAGGATTGGATGGTTGAATTCAATAAATACAAGGCCACACCTGAGTTCAAGCTGTGAGTAGCTATCAATTCTTTGGCACCAAGTCCGGCTTATCTTCCGACACAGTCTGAACCACTCGATGTCATTGGAAGAGTTCAAGACAATCTTCTATTGGGAATGGGGTCATCGCATACTCGGCCGTCTAATTGGTGTTGTGTTCGTTGGACCTCTCGCGTACTTCGCCTTCCGAAAGAAGATATCCAAGCCCTTTTCCCGTCGTCTAACTGCCCTTGCGCTCCTCATTGGCGCCCAGGGAGCTATGGGGTGGTATATGGTCAAGTCGGGTCTTGAAGAATCGGTCATGGACACCCCTGGAGCTGTTCCTCGAGTTTCCCAGTATCGCCTTGCATCCCACCTCGGATTGGCTTTCCTTTTATACCTCGGTATGTTCGGCTCTGCGATGGCCGTTATCAAGGACTGGAAGTATGCACACACTGGTGTCTGGAGTGGTTATGCTGGAAAACTCTCCGAAGCCTTGAAAAACCCTGTTCTCAGCACCTTCAGGCGTCAGGCAATCGGCTTGACAGCTTTGGTATTCTTGACCGCCCTCTCAGGTTTGTCTGCGTGACAAGGTGTTTTTTCTATACTCACGACGATCTAGGTGCATTTGTTGCTGGTCTTGACGCCGGTTTGCTGTACAACGAATTCCCTTTGATGGGTGGCTGTCTTGCACCCCCAATAGACGAGCTGTTCGCAACCGCATACTCAAAGAGTGAGGATCATTCTGATATTTGGTGGCGAAATATTTTCGAAAATCCCACCACGGTCCAGTTTGATCATCGTGTCTTGGTAAGGACCCCTTCTTCATCCTAGTAGACTCTTAATTCACATCAATTCTAGGCTACGTCCACCTATGTAGCAACAGCATTGCTCTATGCAAAGACGTTCAGCCCAGTGGTGAAGGCTGCTTTGCCCCCACTTGCCCGTGTGGCAACTACTGCAGCATTTGCTATGGCCAATATTCAGGTCGCCCTTGGAATTAGCACCCTGCTCTACCTCGTGCCCACCCCTCTAGCAGCAGCTCATCAAGCAGGAAGCGTCATGTTGCTCAGCGCGATGGTGCACCTATTGATTACATTGCGCAGGCCGAGTACTGCTGCAAGGACATGGCGTGCTTTCTTCAAATCGCGTACTCAAGCTGCTTCATCCACCGCACAGAAACCTTGACCAAACCAAAAGGATCACATCCCTCGTTTTATTTATTAAAAGTACAAGAACTGAGACCAGAATTATTGCCACCACTCACAACTTTTTAACGCTATCGAACGTTATCATGTAGAATCAATATTACACAAGGAATAATGCACAATTTAATCAGGCTGTTATTATCCCGACATTTGAACGTCTTCGTCACCGGGTGCGGTCGGCGCGCTTGAAGATGAGGCAGCAGCAGGAGCACTGCCTGTATCAGTCTCCTTTGCGATCATCGTCTGCAAGAATGGGTCGACAGCTTCGTTTTCTAGGATGCGGAAACCACCTTCCCGAACGGCTGCTGTCTCGTGCTCACTTGCGGGACCAACAATTCCAATCGATGTGTTGTTGACATTGAGCTCCTTGTCCTGCTGGAGCGTTTCGCGCAATGCATGAAGACCGTGTCTGATGAGATCCTCTAGCGAGCCTGGTCATCCTATGTTTAGCGAGGCTACGAGTGACAGTAACTCAAATACGCACAATCGGCAAAACTTTCGTAGTGCTTCTCGAGATAGGTCTTTGCACTCTGACTTCTGGCACCAATAGACATTGCGTAATACTCGTATGAGTTGCCAGAAGGAGAGAATTCGTAAAGATGGGGTCCACTGTTATCTTGTCCGATCACGAGGAATCCCACACCGTAGGGTCGACGACCGTATTCCTGAGTGTTTACTTGTGCCTCTGTAATTCAAAGAAACACGGTCAGATAAATTTAATTAAAGACTGTCAGGAAATTGCTTACTATCGGCAATTGCGGACACAAGCCTGTTCACAGGCACTGGTCGATTGAATATCATTTTTGAGGACATGGCCTGCTGTCGCATAAAATTACTATTGAAGAGCAATTAGTAACCCAAGGGTTAAAACATCAAGGAGAAAGCAAGCACCTCAAAACGCGAGCATCGGATGTTAGACCAGCAATAGCAATGCCGACATGATCATCTATTCGAAACATCTTCTGCTGATAGGACGCCAACTCGCCTGTTGATCGCTACAGTGAAGAGGAGCATTTATGGACAATCGGATATGTCGATTGATTAGCATGCTTACCTTGAGTGCTAAAAGTACAGCATGGGTCTTGGAACGCAATCCAACGGCAGCAGATCCTTGTTTGACGGCTTCCAGAGCATATTCAACTTGGTGGAGTCGTCCTTGGGGAGAGAAAACGGTGTTGTCTGAGTCGTAGGTGTTGCGGAACTACATTATCACTCTGTTAACACGTACTTTCAGTGCGATGCAGCGACGTACCATGTTGGTTAGTGGTCAAGCTATATTGATTGCGCTTCGTGAAGGTGACGCGTCCGTCAAAGAGATTGCAGTCATGTGACTATTACCATCTCTCCATAACCTCCAGTTCAAAACTCAAGTTTGGGCTTTTTCTTTCTTACATCTTGCATGATTACAAGTCAAAAACAAAATAGGATTACGGCTGTATAAATGATATACGAATGCAAGGTGTTACTACATCTGATGACAGGCTAAAAGTCTACAGGGATGTCGCAAAAAGTATCATAACACGGGAACAACAAAGTGAAAAGTTACCTTGCTTTTTTCTCTACACGCCATTCTTTAAAGATACCATCCAAGCTCTTATAAATTAGATGAGAGGGAAGACAGCGCACGATTTCGCCGATACGTTCTTCCACTTCCGTCTTTCCTTTCTCTCCTAGAGCTCTGACGGCAAATTCAGTCGTCATCCTGAAAATGGCTAACACGGCTAAAGATACATGAGTTTGCTGAGCACCGTGAGCCGAAGCCGGAGAGAGAGCAGATAACAAAGGCCCAGAGATACTGGGTGCCGAGATGGTAGGTGCAGACTGCGAAAACGGCGTCGCCCGCTCGCCACGCACAAGGCGCAGCAGTATCTCTAGAATGTTGTCGATTTCAGTCAAATGGGTCTTCAAGAATCTCTGTCGTTCAGTCAGAGCTCCAACAGGAGAATTTGTTGCCCAAGCATCAAGAACAGTCCAAATTGTCGGAGGCTAACAGAAAGTGGGGAGGTTAGAAATACTCGACATAGACACAAGTACTCGTGCTTACAGGATCAGGATCCGTGACATGGATCTTCTTCTCCCAACCTTCAGCAGCATCTCCAGCAACCCAGAACATACGACCGAACATGCTTTTCAGCCATTCCTGTACATCACCACTCTTTGCCCATTTGGGCTCTGAAAGAGGGCGATCCGTGTCGAGATAGACTATAAGCTTTAGTGTTGAAGGTGGTGTAACTTGCTTAAAGTTGGGGATCGTTGTGTCGGACTCCTCAGCGGGTGGTAATGGCAAGTAGGACTTCGTTGCTTCAGAGAGGCCTTCCATCTGCGACAGCAAACCTTCAACAGAAGAACGAAAATCATCTGAAAGATACTTACAATTATGCCCTTCAGCGCGTCGGTACCTTCACGAGTGGCATTGATCAGAACTTCAATTCGACCTTCTGAACGGAAAAGCTCGAGGCTATTAACGACCTCTGCATTGATAACAAGTCGCCTATTTCCATGAGCATAGGAGATGGAAAGTCGGTTGGCAGAAGGCGTAGTCGGTTTGGGCTCAGCCTTAGAGTTGGCACTTGATGATGCGCCATCTGCTGCTGGCGCAGCTGATGAACTGGAAGGTTTTACATCCTCGATTATTTGAGTGCCGTAATAGTCGACATCGTCAATTTGTGTTTCTTGCTGGTTATCGATATCTAGCAATGTAGACTCAACCGAAGCCGCCTGCAGCGATTTGGCAACGCGTCGGGACTCTGGGGAACCCTGTGTCTCAACAGATTCATGATGGTCAGCAGACGGGTTAGCACTGTGAGGAAGAAAACTCCAATGTGAGGAAGCAAGACCAGAAGATATAATGTCAAATACGGACGCAGATGTAGAGAATGAAGGATCGTCATCGTGAGACGGCTCATGAGCAGAAGTGGAGGCATTGTGAGCATCAGCTGCCATCTTGGACTCAGCGTCAACATGCTCATCAACGTCCTTAGCAGCATCGTCGCCTCCATCAACTTGAACGGCGTCACCCTCATGGTCATCCACCTCTCCAGAGTGCATATTTATATCACCAGTAGCGATGGGTCCTTCATGGTTGCCCTGGTCTTCAGAGGAAAAACAGAAAGTCACAATGTCAGTTGCGTGTCGGCAAGGCTTACAGCCTCCTCTCATCCAACAAAGAGAGGGACGATCACATAACATCGGTGGCGAAAGAAAATAACGAGCTCACCATCAACCGCGTCGTGATCCGTGGCCATTGCATGCCCATCTTGGGCATCAACTGGACTAATGTGCAACTGATCCTCATCCTCGTCGACAGGGTGCGACTGACCAGCAGCTGTAGGATCATCTTCACCTTCCACAATGGCCGCCATCAACCAATCTCCTTCACTCGCCGTCTCTGCAACACTAGGAGCGGCACTAGCTGGGACACTGGAACGGTCCTCATGATTTATGCTAGCCATCTGAGGGGGAGGAGGGGGTGCCCTGCGCTCCTCAATATCTCCATCATCATCCTCCAACTTTTTCCTCTTGCCCTTCCTCGAATCTGAAGGGCCGTCTCCATAACCAGAATTATGAGGAATCGGACGAGCATCATCCGCAGTGACAGGAGTATGAAAGTAAATCCGAATCCTTGAGGGTGGAAGGCTCGCATCTGTGGCTACCTTAGTAGTCACTGAGCTCTCCTGCAGCCCTTTCGCATCTTTTGTATCATCCTGTTCGACTTTAACAGGCTCTGGCTTCTCCTCAGCATTCGGCTCTGTCTTAATTCCATCCACAGCAGTAGACCCATTGACGCTGGTAGCGTCTTCAACCTTGATCGCCTTGGAAGACGGAATTGAACCCCATGTCCAATGCAGATCCGGAATAGCCAGTCCAACAATTTTGAAGTCGGTGAGGGTTCGCCTATTCTCATCCTTCTTACCCAAGTTCGATGTTGCATCTCTTGCAGAAGTGTTGCCGCTGGTGTCGTTCCTGTTACGATTTGGTCCAGAGTGGTTTTGATTGCGGCCACGGAAGGAAGAGTTTTGGTGAGGATAATTACCGCTCCCGCTGGCGTTTCCAGGGCCACTAGGGATGTTTCCTCCGCTGTTGAACGATCCACCTCGCCTGTTGTTGTGAAAGTCTTTGTTACCCCCGCTAAAGTTGTTTCTAGAGTTTTGATTTCGCAGCGAGCCCGGTTGTTGATTTCCTCCACCCCCTCCACCCCCTCTCCCACTGCCAGCATTGAAGCTGCCTCCTCTGCCTCGACCTCCTGAAAGCCCTCCTCGATTGTTACCCGACATTGACCCCCCTCCACGGCCACCGCGCCCTTGCATACCACCACCCCTGCCTTGTCCTGATCGATTACCTCCTGGCCCTGTCGGAGCAACACCACGACTTGGTCCATGAGGTGGCTGCGGGAAATTTGGTTGGGATTGTCCTTGAGGCGGTGGTGGAGGTTGAAAGTGGGGTTGAGGTGGTATCTGAGAAGACTGATTCTGATGATGACGATTATTGTTCGGACCATCGAATCTCTGCCTTTTGGCGGGAGGATGCTGAGGTGAAGAATGGTGATTATGGCGTCCTTGACCTGGTCCCTGTGGTGGATGAGGATGAACATGATGTTGCTGTGGTGCTACTGGTGGTTGAAAATACTGTTGCTGAGGTTGCGCAGGTGGGTATCCCGGCTGTACCATAGGTTGTGGAGGAGGAACAGATTGGGGTATGTATGGCTGTGGATAGCCAGTTGCAGGCTGGTATGGATTATACCCTGGCTGAGCTGCTGGTGCTGGAGGAGGCATGGGAGGTACCTGGGGTTGGTAATGTGGTTGCTGCTGCTGCTGCTGTTGTTGTTGTTGTCTTTGCCAATTGTTTTGAGAGCCATAGCCATAGTTTGCGTACAACGCGCTTTGCTCAGCAGGAGGGCGGGCAGCCTGAGCAGTTGGCCATTGGGCACCGTAACCCGCTGGCTGCTGAGCATGAGGCTGTTGACCTCCACCACTAGCCCACCAGGTAGCAAAATCCGGTTGATTTGGCTGAGGAGGTGGTGGACCAGGAGGCAATGGAGGTTGTTGAGGCGTATACGATGGATTTGGCAAAAATGGATTTTTATTCATTTCTTTTTCTCTAAAAGACTGCACAAGAAGAGATTATTATTGAAGGTTGCATGAGATGCCTAGGATACTTACAAGGTATAATTTGAAATTTAAGAATTTTATGAAAAGATATTAGATGAATTTCTGATCAAATTCATAAGGAATGGATTGAAAGAAATGCGGTTGTGGTGCGATGATGACTCTTGTTCATAAGATTTGTTGGCTTGTTTTTTACCGAGTTGGAACTCCGCTCTCAGTAAACATTCTCCGTACAAACTTATATTACTTATCATTACGACCATCTATGTACATACACAACTTCACTTGTACACGTATATCTGTCCGATTTTACTTATTGTCTTATACACCACTGGTAGGAGCTCCTGGAAGACGTGGTGCGAGTTCTTTGGCTTGTTTGGTTTGGCGTCGTCTTCTATGCTCGCTTTGCCGCACTGCAACCCACAAATCTTATTTCAGAAAAAAATCAATAAGACGAAGAGTCAGACTCACTCGCGAAAAAGTCACGATGTAATGCATATCGTTCATGACTAGGTGTAGCAGGTGCAGAGCTAGGTAATGCTGGAGAAGCAGAAGTTCGACTGCTGGATGCTACCTTCTTCTCTCCATCGCTGTCCTTGTCCTTGCTGTTATCTTTCTCATCCTTCTCTTTTTCCTTCTCCTTTTCCTTCTCGGCTTTCTTTTTTTGCTTTTCCTCCCATTCAGCCTTCACTTTGGCAATCTCCTCTGCTGATATAGCGGGTGTTGCTTTGGGTTCACTGACAAGACTTGCAAAACCTGGATCCACTAGATGAGTAGGGCATGTGTAAAGGAAATCAACAGTGTTGATGGTAGCGAGAACAGTCGTCGTGGGTTTGTAGCAAACATAGCAAGCCTTTGGCGTTCCTGCAGTCTATCTGATAGATTAATAGGATTACTACAATGTGTACCTATTGGGGCTTACTCGCTTATAATACAGATTGGTGAAGGACATCGTGGTCTATCGCAAGCACCCAAGGGCCAAGGCTGAGGCAACTGGCATAACGATGCTGTGCTCAGTGCTGAGTGTCAATAATGGATGACATGGCCAGGGTTCGATTGATTATCATTAATGTTATCTAATCTCTTACTTCCCTATCAACACCCCCTGATGATGTCTCCTTATCTCCTATGTCTTCCTAAGTACGTTCTTATGTCGGCGGTGGTCGCCAATATTCAGAGAAAACGTACGGGTAGTATGAATAAGTATCTCATGTATTTCATTCAAATGACAAATTCAAGTCTTATTATAACACATTTAACCCATGATTGGGAAAAATGGGAAAACATTCCAACCGTTTTCGTGCTTCTTCAACTTTCTTGATCACGAAATCATCTCACATGTTCTGCTGGAGCAAACAGTTCCGCTAAAGTATATTAAGAGGTCTTTTCTTCATTCCACCATTTCCCACTTTCTTTCTTTCCTGCGACAACATGTCCTCTACCGCTGGTCAGACTATTAAATGCAAAGCTGCAGTATGCTGGGGCGCTGGTGAACCCCTGAAGATCGAAGAAGTTGAAGTTGCTCCTCCTCGTGCTCATGAGGTCAGGATCAAGATTTTGTGGACTGGTCAGTCATCATCCAGCTATAATTGAAAAGGTACTCGTAATTTAAACATTAAACAGGTATCTGCCACACCGATGAGTACACTCGCAGTGGAAAGGACCCCGAGGTGCGTATTCAAGTTCTTCAGCTTTTGAAACTGACTCTGTTAACGTTATTGATTTGATATTAAACAGGGTCTGTTCCCAGTCATTCTCGGCCACGAGGGAGGAGGCATTGTAGGATCACACATATTTCTAAACATGGTCTTTCATGCTAATCTCTTGACAGGTTGAATCAGTTGGCGAGGGCGTTGACAGTGTCGCTGTTGGTGATCACGTCATTCCCCTTTACACTGCTGGTGAGTGTTTTTAGCCTGAAACGAGGACTCGCGCTAATTTTTTAATAGAATGTCGTGAATGTAAATTCTGCAAAAGCGGAAAGACTAATCTTTGTGGAAAAGGTAGATTTTGCCTCGTCGATTCCCAATTTTCTCTGAACTCCTTTAGTTCGCTCCACTCAGGGTCAGGGCTTAATGCCCGACAGCAGTAGTCGCTTCTCCATCAACGGCAGACCCATTCACCATTTCGTAGGTGCAGCGAATATGGCATCAGGCATTCCTCCTAAACATGTCCAATATAGATGGGCACATCGACATTTTCTCAGTACACCGTTGTTGCAGATGTTTCGGTCGTAGCTGTCAACAAGAGCGCCCCTCTTGAAAAGGTTTGCCTTCTTGGATGTGGAATCACAACTGCATGGGGTGCAGTTGTCAAGCAGCAAGGTGTCTGTAAGTATTAGTACGCTGTCATGCTGGTGTTGCATCGCGCTAAAACGAGTATAAAAAGCGGGCTCTAGCGTCGCGGTTTTCGGTTGTGGTGCTATTGGTCTTGGTGTCATCAACACTGCTGCTTTGGTCAAAGCCAGTCGCATCATTGCTATCGATACCAATCCGAACAAAGAGTCTTGGGCTAAGAAATTCGGAGCCACCGACTTCATTAACCCAACCCAGCTTCCTGAAGGAAAGCGCATTCAAGACCACTTGGTCGAAATCACCGATGGCGGTTTGGACTTCACTTTCGACTGCACAGGAAATGTGAGTTCAGGGTCTGGGTTGGGCGCTTATCGGGGAACCAAATAAGCTAATCTATTTACGGAATAGGTAAATGTCATGAGGGCCGCGTTGGAGGCTTGCCACAAAGGATGGGGAGTTTCCACCATTATTGGTGTTGCCGCTGCTGGACAGGAAATTTCCACCAGGCCGTATGTATTAAATACCTGAATTACTAGCTTGTGACTAATTCAACTTTTTTTTATAGGTTCCAGCTGGTGAGATAGTATTGCAACGAGTGCTTTATCTGTCTTCTCACCAATTTCTAGGTCACCGGTCGCACCTGGCGTGGATCTGCCTTTGGTGGAGTCAAAGGTCGCACCGAAATCCCAGGGCTTGTTGACGGTAGGATTAAATCGTTTACGATGAAAAACACGCGTGTCTGATACATTCTCGCCAGACTACCTTAACGGCCAAGTCAAGATCGATGAGTATGTCACTCACCACCGTAAGCTCGTGGAAATTAATGACGGATTCCACGATATGCATGTATGTGAACTTCGCATTTGTTTCACTGCTACAGCATTGACACTTCTTGCAGGGGGGTGATTGCATTCGTTGTGTGGTTGACATGTCTTAAACTATATGCGAAGCCTTTTACCATGTTCATGAGAATCATTATATTGCATAACATAGCTGGTATAAATCGATAAATACAAATGGGTTCATGATCAATGCTTGGTTTTCGTGTGTTTGGGTATCAAAATCCTCCTTCCAATAGTGATGCCTGCGACCTGTGGCCAACAATGGCACGCCATAGAATCACCAGGGCAGCCTTGACCTCTCTTCTCCTAACACCACTCTTCCTCCAGAGAGCCCCAAGAACAGCGACTACACAGACAAGGAAAGACACGTCGAGACAGAGCCTTCTGATTATGATCATCGATGGTGACCGATTTTCATTCCTCGCAAAGAAGGTGGCCCACTCCTTCATCTTGTCTAACCCGCGAGACATTGGATTGAGTACTGTTGACCACATTCCCATGTCATCAAGATCCCAGTAAGGTCCATCGACTGCATGATTGGGAGATCCGCGTCCCCAGTTGGGAGAGTTGCCGCTTCTGCGGGGACTGCTTGCTATATTTGACCGTGAAAGGGTGAATGAACGCGACTCGAGCGCCTCCAGGCGCTCTGTCAAGGCGGCAAGATGAGCTTGAACACTTTCTACAGCCCGCTCTAACGCCATCGCAGAAGGTGGCCTAATCGTGTAAGGTTGGGGAGTATGATAGCTAGGATGACCAGGGTAAAGATGGGGAGGAGAAACCATGTCACCTCTCGTGTCGACAAAAGGTTGTCCGCGACTAAATTGGGAGGGAACGGCTTCACCGAAGGCAGAAGGAGTTTCAAATCCCGGCAGCGGTTGCTGGGAAGGAAGCCGGTGCGGTATGGGAGGCGGAGACATTGCAAGAGACCCTGCAAGCGGAGTGCGGTAGCGGTTTGACGAAAGGGAAGACTGTGGACGATTTTCGGTTGATACTAGACTTGATGCTATGACTGGTAATTCATTGGCTCCTTCCTCATCTGACTCCTCAGATGAGCTTGTTTCGTCTACGTTTTGAGGCCGAGCATGCTGTGTGTTGCCTGGACGTGCATATGGTGTATCGGGTTCGGAAACAGTTGAACCTGACGCATCTGAGCCAGGTGATTTGGATAACGTCCCTAGAGGTTATAAGTACTGTTGTCAGGAGACGCAGGACAAAGAAAAACGTACTACTCATGACGATATTTGATGGGTCGCCGCTATATGACTCCAGCTCCTCTACCAGATCTTGTGCAACTGTTTTGTCTGAATACCGTCGAAGAACCTAAAAATGATGCATAGGTACGAAACCAGAACAGGAGAGGTTCTATCAATAGATACCTTCAAGAGTGCTTCGACGTACAACCACTTGGCTTCGTAAGAGTCTAAATCCTTGTGTTTTGCCCAAGCGTCCCTGTAGTTATGGTTGTGGTGAGAAAGCAGGAGGCTTCACAGGATTGTTCATACCATTTTGCACGCCCCAACATATCCCACATACCCGGGCGGGGAGACTTTACATTGCCTGCAGTCGCTGCAGTGTAATTTAGTAAACCATACCCACTCAGTGATCAGACGGGTATTACCTTGCTTAAAAAGACTTGAAAATTAAATTAATATTTGTGAGAATAGTATGAAATGAAATTCGTTATACCCACCTGTACATTGTGAGCTTTTCTTCATAGTCTGTCTGAATTGGACCTGTCTTGGGCAAACTTTGCACAATCTCGACAGCTCTGTCAAACTGCGCGTCAATCAGTTCTCTTGAAGCCATTGGTAAAAGTCTAAGTATTGTTGATAATGAGGGTCAACAGGTGACAGTGGGTGAAAGAGAGACACTGTATGCACAAATGAGGGGGGACTTTGCGAGGAGAGTGTTCACACAACCTTGACGATGTCGTTGAGTGTGTCGACACGTGAAATACACCGAGCATATCCAAATTAACCGGCTACATATTGGATTACGTGAGCAGCGCTCGACTTGATTGCAACCTTCAAGTTGCACTTCAACCTTCAAAATCCGTCCAGCGCGTCTTGCGTCCAATTACTTGCTATTACTTGTGATATTGGTCTTTATGAAGTGTGGCTATTCAACCTTTTATAGTTATACAGACGATCATCGCCCCTTGACAAAATCCACATGAAATCCCGCTGTTGTATGACGAGGCACTGGAAGACGGTGCGTGTTAACTGCCGGCATGACCAACGTTTTCTTCCAGAAATAACATTCTATCTTGTGTGGTTTAATTGAGTGCACGCGTACGCTCTCTATTCAATTGCCAACGGAGAACTCTGATACCTTTAGTCTGATAGGATGTACTGTTGGCAATCACTGTCATTGCGTATCACCCCACATCACTGTCGTAGCTCTGGGATATTTTGAGACTACATGGCCAAAGTTATCTCCCTTTCTTCTATCTAAAGCCAGTTACGCTGCTATATTTTCCGGTCTACGGATAAACCATCATTTTTGTCACCTTCTCATCTAAAATTAACCCACGCAACCATGCTGTTTTCACATTTTACTCGTTGCACTGGACGTCCAATGACCACAAGTAGGCTCAACTGGACAGTGACCAGCACCTGGATATGACTTTGCTATCAATGCTGCACCACAAGGTCTTATTCTTATTCTTATTCGTTTCAGGTATGAAACCTACGAAATCATCAAGGGCCTTGTAATCACAGATAACTCTAACACGCGGTTGAGTGCTTCTCCTCGCTCTTTATGGGATTTGCATGCCTTCTGGACCCTACGTTGCGTTCTTGCGACAATTCATACCACTGTCAGCAAACATGTGGAACGAAACGCGATTTTGTTATCGTCAGAGATGGTGGTAAAGCAGAGTATGAATTCACGCCTTTGTAAGGTCAGCCTGGAATGCTTAAAAGGTGGTGCATTAGTGCAGGGTCTCCTCACTTGACTTCCCTAGTACTTCAGCAAGACTTTCACAATGTACAGCGCGACCCTCGTCAGTTTCGTGTTCGGCATCTCCACAGTGTTGGCAAACACAGTTGCTCGAAGGTAGGCGCTTGCTCGCCCTTCTTCTCTGTTCTTGGCTGATCTTGGTTTGCAATAGGACCTGTGGTACCGTTATCAGTGATGAGAAGCTCGCCAAGGCGGAAGCTCACTTCCAGGCCAACAAGGTCGTCTCTAACGGAACCTTCTCCACTCAGGCCGCCACTATCAATGTGCGTTTCATTCGAGCGATTGCGTCGTCCCCCTTTGACGCCGCATGATATCCCAGGTCTACTTCCATGTCATCCAAGCAGATTCGACCCTGTCTGGTGGAAACATCCCGTAAGTCGCTCTGTTGGCGTAGAAACATCGAGCTAAATGTCCAACACAGTGATTCTCAAATCACCAACCAAATTTCCGTCATGAACAAGGCTTATGCCAATGCTGGCATTACCTGGGTTTTGGCTGGCACCACCCGCACGACCAACTCTGGCTGGTTTACTAATGTCGGCCCCAGCAACTCCCAGCAGACCTCAATGAAGAACTCCCTTCGCACAGGTGCCGCTAAGGACCTCAACGTCTACACCGTTGGGTACGTCTTTGGCCTCCACGTAAGACACTTATCTAATCTATCCCATTTAATTTAGCTTTAAGAGTGGCAGTGGTGCCGGTTTGCTCGGATATTCCACCTTCCCTTCAGACTACAGCTCAAACCCTAAGGATGATGGTGTTGTCATCCTGTACTCTTCTCTACCAGGCGGCACCTCCAGCCCCTACAACCTCGGACAGGTGCGTCGACAATGGCAGGTTGACTGTGTTTTATTCTTATCTAACATATTACCAGACTTTGACCCACGAAGCTGGCCACTGGGTCGGTCTCTACCACACCTTCCAGGGCGGTTGCTCCGGCTCTGGTGACCAGGTCTCTGACACTCCCCCCGAGTCCTCTGCTGCCTTTGGTTGCCCAACTGGCCGTGACACCTGCTCAGGCGGCGGTGTTGACCCCATTCGTGCGTTTTTCGTGTGCCTTGATATATCCTCACTGATTACTTATTTTGACATTTAGACAACTTCATGGACTACACCGACGATTCTTGCATGTCCGAATTCACTTCCGGCCAGATCACTCGTCTCAAGTCCCAGATCGCCACCTACCGCGGTATCAACGCCTAAAGGCTCCCAGCTTATTCAAAGGAGGAAAACGGGGAACGAAATCGTTTAGTTTATCTATAATTTGTGTCCGCTCCTAACAGAAATATGCTTGTTTAATAGCATAATATCAAATTCAATTCAATTACTCTACTGGTGAACTTCGTGTGGTTGTTTTTAGTACCCACACGAGACCATTAAGTTTTGCTTCTGCAACCATGCGGAATTCTTATCGACACTTGGAACACGCTGGAGCATCGCGAAATAGAAGCCGCGTTCGGAAATATACAGTTATGACGGATATTCAGGTGACAATATTTTAGGATTTGTCGGCCGTCACTATACCCACTCAGCATTGTGAACATCAATCCACAGGCATGCAATCAGCTTATGTACGTTTTGTATCTGACCAAAATCGCGACACCTGCCACGAAGTGCACTGGCTTACATTAGATCAACGGAGTCTCGACAACCGTCATATGACCGTTCTTCTACGTATACACCCAGCGCACTACCAATGCTTTTACTACTGTGCCCACCTCTAAGCACCATAGTAAGTTAATACTTCAAAGGATAAGTCGGGAGCAACTTGGCAAAAATTGCCATATGACTACAACTCATGCTCTTATATGTCAGGATAAGAAAAGTGCAACGGCCTCCGTCTAGATCCCTTGTAGACTGACCTTTGACTCTTGGGGCAGCAAGCGTTGACAATATAGATAACAGCCTCGTGATGTTTTCGGTCACTATAAATTGGCTGCATGGTCGCATAATCATGTTGTTTCAGGAGTAAAGATTGTCGTGCAACAGGAGCCTTATCATCCGAATGGGAGCGCTATCATAATCTCGCAAAGCGACGGCATGGACACGCGCTTCAATTATGTATCGGGCGACGAGTAACATCATTGTTACGCCCTATAGGTGCATCGTCTGCAGGGAGTGAAAGGTTCTTGGCCCCAGAGATTTCATGAACAGAGTCAGGCTTGGCCACATTTAACATGGTTCTTCATGCCTTCTGTGTTGAATTCCCCACATTGCCCGCAAATCCTGTGGCCTGAAATCTATCGGCCACACATGGATGTACCTTTATTGGTACATTGGTTTCATGCAGTCCTCTGAGCACGTCATATCTGCCTGGTGTCCTTGGCGAGACAAGCGCCTCCAGTCAAGATATAAAAACCTGCGCATTTGGCACCTTTGTTCCTCAGAATCCTCAGGACTTCTATACCACACCAACTTGCCAACATGCAATTCCGTAGCATCCTCTTGGCTTTGGCCATCTCAGTCACCTCCGTCGTTGGCAGGCCCGGTTGTGGTACCGAAATCTCCGACGTAGAGATCGTGAAGGCGGAGGCCCACTTCAGAGCCAACAGGGTGACCCCCAAGATGGCCAAGGGCACTTCCAACATCGCTGAGGCTGCCACCATCAACGTCTACTTCCATGTTATCCAAGCAGGCACCACTCTTGCCGAAGGCAATGTCCCGTAAGATTGCCCACTGTTGTTCTAGACCCCAGAACTGACTTTGGATCGACGTTGTAGTGACTCAGTTGTCCGCCAGCAGATTGATGTCCTCAACGCAGACTTCTCGGACACCGGCTTGACCTTCGTGCTCCGCAACATCACCCGCACCACCAACAGCGGCTGGTTCAACAATGCTGGTCCTAGCAACTCCCAGCAAACCGCCATGAAGAATGCTCTTCGAGTTGGTGGAAAGGCTGACCTGAACATGTACACAGTTGGGTAAGCCTTAAGCCAGTTTCTTCACTAAAGCTTCCGTTAACATACCTCGAATTTGAAGCTTCAAGTCCTCCAGCACGAGTGGTCTCTTGGGATATGCTACATTCCCATCTAGCTACTCTTCCTCCAACAAGGATGATGGTGTCGGTACGTACTAATACTTTCTTGTAACTTGGAGCTCCTGGATTGACCTGCGATATAATCAGTTCTCGTCTACTCATCCCTTCCCGGCGGTACCAGTACCAACTACAACCGCGGTCAAACTGGCACCCACGAAGTTGGTCACTGGGTTGGTCTCTACCACACCTTCCAGGGAGGTTGCTCTGGCTCTGGCGACCAGGTTTCTGATACCCCACCAGAGGCTTCCCCTGCTTCTGGATGCCCAGTTGGTCGTGACACCTGCGCTGGTGGAGGAGTTGACCCCATCCGTACGTATCTTTCCTCAACGCTTGGCGATGGATAGTGACTGACACACATACGTACCTCCCAGACAACTACATGGACTACAGTTATGACTCTTGCATGACTGAGTTCACCTCTGGCCAGATCACCCGCCTTAGGTCCCAAATTTCCACCTACCGTGGTATCTCTGCTTAAAGCATTATAATGACGTATTCGGATTAGACGAACAGTTGTACTTTGTATCTTTATGACTGTAAAATATAAGTTTGGGTATGCGCATTTTTAGAAGAAACAGAAAACTACTATACAGACCACTGTATTCAATGCCGGATTATTTAGCTCCATAACTCGACCTTGTCAACGGTTGACAATGATAGTCACGAAAGATTATGGAGGGATTGAAATAGTGCGCGTTCTTGCTGGGTATTCTAGAGACTAGAGTGGTAATGACCAGGCAAATTTCTGCAGTCGTTTCCCCTTGAAAACATGTAACAAGAGTCTTTGAGAGATGATGCTTGCTTTTGGAGCATCCGAAGAGCAAAACGGGCTTTAAATTAAAACTATAAAGACATAACACTATAACAAACGGTTGAGTTCGACGAATGCAAGAGACTAGGGCAGTTTGTACTCACAGTAAAATACTGCAACAAACTACGACTCGGCTTCAGCTGTGGGTGTTGGAGCTTTTGGTTTCGCAGCTGGTAGAGCCTTTGAGTGCCCCTCTTTCCAGGAGTATTTCAACGCTCCGCGAATTAACTCTTCCCGTGGGCTGACGAGTTTACCTGGTGCAAAGAGTATAAACCGGTCAATGGAACTTAATGTGAAGGGTTGCATGACCCAGACGTACCTTTCCAGTAAAGCTGACCCCATGCTTTCCCGTGTTTCCCTTCACATTTGAACTTTGTCCTAGTAACGACCCAATATGAGTTGTCAATCTGTTTGGAACTCCATCGCATCTGGTGAACCGTGCTTCCGACCCCGCCTTGAGGAGTCCGCGACAGTACTTCGTAGAGGTTACCTGCTCTTGGAGCAAGTACGGGAGGAAGTTCAGCCTTTTTTAAAGGAATTAGTTGTTGTAGTGTTCTTGTAATAGAGCTACGAGCTGCTGGGGCGGCCATTGCGAGAGTTGGGCGAGAGTGAATGATTCTGGTAAACAAAAGTCGAAACTGATGTCCAAAATTACTTTCGCGGAAATTCAAACTCAGCCAGAAGGGCCACCAACTCTCTTTGAAGTCTCCATGTTCTCCATCGCGTCGCGTCGGTTGACTCGTGTTCCTTATACCTTTACAACTCAATCAACAGCCAAGAAATTATCTACAGACAATTCGAAGGATGTAAAGTTTGAAACGGATATTTTCGGAATTCCAACGACATCAACGTGGTCGGTCAACGACTTGTTGTCCTCATACCCTTCGCCCAAATTATCGGCAACAACAGTTGAACGTCTCTATAAACTTTCAGCTCTAATTCCACCTGCACAGGATACACCAGAGCAACAGGCTGTCGTCAAGGATTTGGAGCAAATGATTAAGCTAGTGGAAGCTGTCCGACTGATAGACACCACTGGAGTAAAACCTGTACCCAAAGCCGTAAAGGAAGACGCCGATAGGCAACCTTTTCCAGACAGTATACCTGGAGCTAGTGGGAGAGCTCTTCTTAAGCATGCATCTCGCGTGCAGGACAATTTGTACGTGGTGCACAAGGGATAGGCAGAATAAGTGGGTATAAGATTATAGCATATTTATACAAGTCAAATAATATACATTCAAGCAGGGTTAGCATTCAATAAAACGTGTCCTCCAGTCGATCCAAAACCACCGGCGCCGCGAACGGTTTCCTCAAGATCCTGTTGTCATTCAGCAGGGGCAGTTGTGACGAGGTAGATAGAACTTACGTCGACTTCCTGAACCTCGGGTGTATAGATCCTTTCGATGATTAATTGGGCAATACGGTCGCCTTCTTGGACTGAAAACAGATAATATTTAAAGTCAGGATTAAACCTGTCCATCTAAAAATGCGGGAACAAACCTTCGAAATCTTTGTCTGAATGATTGAAAAGGAGCACAAACACAACACCACGATAGTCAGCATCGATGACACCAGCACCTGTGGCGATCATGAATTTCGATGCTACCAGAAGTGCTTGAGTTGTAGTGCAGAAGTTTTGGTAAAGTTGGTTTACGCACCTAGTCCACTTCGTGGGGCGACACGGCCATATGTACCAGGAGGAACAGCAATAGAAATTTGGGTGTCGACTAGGGCTTTCCCACCAGCGGGAATAACCTTCTTTTCGGCACTAGATCCTGTTAAAAAGGACGATCGATGTCATTCAACGGATATAATTACCTGTAAAGATCATAACCAGCTGCCAATGCTGAGCCCCTCGTTGGTAGCGTTGCTTTTTCGGATAGACGCTTGATCAAGAGGTTGGGGAGAGGTGCGGGAAACGCGTCTGAGATGGACATCTTTCTCTTTTTGATTTGGGGGATTTCGATCTCGGTAGACATGGAAGAAGGTGTTCAAGATGAACTCGTGTCAATTGACCCCTGCAAAGATTTATGGCGACGCGTCAAACTGAGTTTAAATTTGCGGGGGCGTGTCAACTCCGCCCATGCAGGTTCGTCCATGTTTTGGGGTCCAACTCTCTGCTTCAAGGTTTTCTTCTCTCATTCGCGTTTAAAATTTAATTTAGTCCATATTTTCGTCGTTTTCGTAGAATAATCATGTTACAAAATCCAAAAGTCATGGTAAAGACGTTGAAAAATATAAATGAGGACCCAACGCGATCATGTGATCTGAGGTTAGCAGCCCCTTTTATAGGTTTACAGCATTTACGCCCTTTGAGCGGCAACTGCCACGTCCAAACCCAAGCCTCGCCATGAATCTCTCTGTGTCTGGTGAAATTCCGCTAACAAGTTGGTTTGCAAAGAAACCAGCGCAGCCTAGACCAAAACAGCGACCCATTAAACGGAGACCTATAGACTCACAGCTAGATTCTTCACCACCAGTGAAGAAATCCAGGTCCATCTCAGCTTCATCCAAACTCGATGAAAGCGCCCCGTCTTCCTCAAAAAAGGCGTCTATAATGAACTATCTGCATGCTCAACCCTCAAGACGTGCGCAAGTTCCGCACACTCCTCAATTGAAATCATTGGCACGCGCCGACGCATGTTTACCGACTCCTCCTGACTCTGTAAGACCAGCAATAAAGCCGCTTAGGGCAATCCCTGCTTTGATGACACGTTATGACACGCTGGTGGAAGATGACACCATATTCACCGCTCGTCCCGATTCACGACCCAGCGCATCCGAGTCATTCTCACCCGCCACAAGTGCTGGTTCCTCTGACATGATAGAGCTCTCTGACTCAGAAGATCCATGTGACGCCTTGGAAATACCTTTTTCGCAGTCTCAGGAAATGGGCGGTGCGCCCATCCCGTCACCAGATGATTTTGTGGGTTCATCTCAGAGTCAACTCCTCGACGTTTGGGAAAATCCTTCGCCTAGGAAAAACAAACGGTTAAGAAGCGCCATTGCTATAGAGCCAACCTTGGAGTCAATTCCGAGTTCTCAAAGTCAAGAATGGGATCTTGGGACAACGTATCACCCTGTCGAGGCCAGGTTACATGATTTCATTACTTACAGTACACAAACTTTCTTAACATGTTGTTTGCAGGTTCGAAACTACCAAAATAGTCACACAACTTCATAACAAACATCTCTTTGGAAGCTTCGACAACATATCTGCGTCGGATAATTGCATCGATGACATTTGCGTTGAGCTTGATACAATGGCCTCAGAACGCGCTTCTCGCACAAATAAAGGAGGTGGTTCTCGTGATCCTCAGGACCTCGAGGTTGATCAGCACTCAGAAGCTCTTCTTGACAGAAGCTGTGGTGACGACATTCAGACTATCGCTCAACCGGCACCATCCCCACTGGCATTCGTCGCAGATCACACGTCCAGTTACAATATCAGTCCGAGCCCTCCTTCCCGATCCCCACGACAAGTGGCGGATTACCATGAATCCCTTCCAGCTGAAAGCCTCCCAGATGAGGTCAAGGACTTCCTAGATATGTTTGGAGGTGACGGAGGAAGCTATCCACCCGATTTCCCAGAATCATTAAAAGACTGATCTATGTTTTCTCTCATTCGACCAGGATCTACGGAAACAACTGTACTTTCTTCATGTCATATACTTATATCATTGCACTGTACTATAATGCCTCAATACCTGCATTTATTTATGACCCGGATCTTGGAACGTGTTCAGATGACCAAACTACGATGCCTCGCATATTATGGCCATGATCAGCAGCTGCACGTGTAACCACTTGCTGATCTCGTCGTCCCCATTTGAAATTTCGACTTTCCGATAACGTTTAGGCTGTTATCTTAAATCTATTCTCTCCTTTACTCCCATCTATACCACAATGCCTGGACGTCTTGCCAACAAGGTACTTGTTTCTCTTACCTCTGGCACTTTGGAATTGCTCATCGCAGAACAGGTTGCGCTTATTACTGGTGCTGGATCGTATGTGTGGCTTCACTGAATCACTCGAAGTTTGACGCGATTACGTTTCTCCGATACTAACCATATGTTTTCTTGTTATATCTAAAGTGGCATCGGACTTGAGTCATCCATCCTCTTCGCTCAAGAAGGAGCCAACGTCGTTCTCGTCGATATCAATATCGCTAATGCGGAGAAAGGAGCCAAGATTATCTCTGAGCGCTTCCCTAACGTCAAGACTATTGCAACCAAGGCCGATGTTGGGAAGGAGGCCGATGTCAAGGCTGCAGTTGACCTTGCTGTTAAGGAATTTGGCCGATTAGATGTGATGGTACGCGCTCATTCGGGTACTGCACAGAAGATGGAACTAACCCCTATCTAGTTTAACAATGCTGGTCAATATGCTACCTTATCTGTAATTAAGCGCGTCAACTAATGGAAGAGCACAAATTACAGGTATAATGCATCCCGAAGATGACAATGCCCTCAACACAGAAGAGCGCATCTGGGATTTGACGATGCAGATTAATCTTAAGGGAGTTTGGTGGGGTTGCAAATACGCCATCCTTGCGATGCGCGAAAACCCTACAGATAAATCCAAAGGACTTCATGTCGGTGGCAGCATTATCAACACTGCCAGTTTTGTGGCGATAATGGGGGCTGCTACACCTCAATTGGCTTGTACGCTTCATTTCAGAACCTTCTGTGCCGCTGTCGATGCCCACTAATCCCTCTTGCTGGGTCATAGATACTGCCTCCAAGGTAAGAAGGACCCATTGGGTTTCGTCGAGATTAAGTCTTACTTTGATCCTAGGGCGCTGTTCTCGCCATGAGTCGCGAATTGGCAATGGTTCATGCCAAAGAGGGTATCCGAATCAATTCCTTGTGCCCGTACGTTGTTCGATAATTCATAAATCATGAGTCGTTGTCCTAACCAACCCAACAGTGGCCCACTCAAGACGCGTAAGTCTTCGGCGCTGTGATGGGAATCGCATTTTTAAGCTTTGTGTAGCCCTTCTGATGGATTTCCTCAACACCGAGGAGAAGCGCCAACGTAGGCTTGTGCACTTGCCCATGGGCCGCTTTGGAGAAGCAGTTGAGCTGGCCAGAGCTGCGCTGTTTTGTGAGTCTCATTCAGCCTTCTCGGGTCTGGCATCTTTTAATGTTTATTTTGTATCTGCTATTTTTGCAGTGGCTAGCGATGAGAGCAGTTATGTCACGGTAATGCGCCCACCTCATAAAACCGATAATCACATTCTAATGCATTTCTCAACCAGGGCGCCGACTTCACCGTCGATGGTGGATTATCTTCCGCTTATGTGACAGCACTAGGCGAGCCCGCTCTTCCTCCTCCTTCCAGCCTCATTTGAAGGTCACATTCTGGCTTGTATCTGGGACTGTTCGAGACGAAAAATGATATTCGAAAGAAAGCAGAACCGTACATTACTTCTTGATCGATATACATACTGAGCGCGATAATGCTATGGTTGAAATCCTGAAGATATCCTTATTACCTATTCCCCTCGTCGGTTTCGAAGATCGAAAGTAAAATAACCAGAAAAGGGAGATCATTGGGCCTTTCGCCTCTTCTTATCGCCCTCTGCTTTACGAATGCGGGTGATTTCCACGCCGATGGCGTTGACAATACGTTTATGCATATCAGGTCGATATCCGAGAGTAAAGAGGATTTCGAGATGGACAAAGAAAGGAGCTAGAACAACGGCTAATGACGAGGAGCTGTTTAGTAATTTGAAAAACAATATAACCGATGGGGGGTGTTACCTCCGAGAAGGTTATCAAGCAATGCGGGGGCTCGACCTTCGGCAAAGCCGTGACCGATGAATTGAGCAATCCATGAGAATGCATGAATAGAAAGAGCGGTAACAAAATAGTCAGGTCGTTGAGCAAAGGCGGTCGCAGTGAGAGATGTAAGAATCATTAGCGGAGCATAGAGCAACTGGTTTCAGGAGTCAGAGTCCCGACCGGAACGATGAATTCATGATAAGACGTACGGCAGCGACTGGTTCAAGCAGTAAATAATACGCAAGATATACGGCGGTCATAAGCGATGCGTAGTTGGTGTCAAAGACCAACCAGTCATTAAAAATGTGGTGATAGGCTGGGAGAAACGACACTTGGCCGAAAGGTGCGACAAGTGCTTGGAAAGACCTGTACCACGGATGGTTAATAGAGCGACAATAAGGGCCGTTTCGGAGACGTACCAAACGATTAAAGGTACACAGATTACATGGATAAGAATGTTTATTTTGTTGGAATGGTAGGCACCATAGAATGTGAGCTGCGGAAGTGATTCTCAGTAAGAGCATAATGATCAAGGTCTGAATATCCAGCAAACCTGCTTGTCAACGTTGAAGATATCTGCGATGGTCATGATGGTTTGAATTGAAGGTTATGGATTCTCAAGCGAACGAACAAGAGAAAGGATGACTGAGAACATATAAGTCCATGCCAACCCCATGTCACAAGGTTAAATCGACCAAACTGAATTTGATCCCCGAAATGCATTCCTAAAATAGAAATACTGAATATCACACGCACATGGCTTATGCGTCACGTGTCAACAACTCCAGCATCGTCACTGACCACGACACTGACCGGTCCTTTACACAACTTGTACTTTACACTCATGGTTCGCTCAACTATCATTGCTAGGGCATCAGACGCTCTTCCCCTCGCGGCTAGTGTAGACGATGAACAGGTGTGTTTTGTGTATTTTCAACTTTACCAACAACTTGACGCGACGTGTCATTTTCGTTATTAGACAGAGCAAGCACTTCAAGAACACAAGCAACAATCTAAACTTATTTTTCGACGTATAACCCCCAATGCTGAGCCAAGATGCTCGATAGAGAGTGGACAATATACTCTACAGTAAATTATGCTCTAGTCCTTTCTGTTCCGTTGGCATACTGACACCCCGACCTCCTATAGCTATCTTATTGCAGACAATGTCGTGTTTCTGACCATTGCCGATAAATCATATCCTCGAAAACTCGCATTCTCATACTTGGACGAGCTATCAAAAGAGTTCTCCAACACTTATGGTCCCAAAGTGGACACTGTAAGAAAGCCTTACGCCTTTGTTGGTTTCGGTAAGTCACCCCGGGTCATATCCAGTCAGCGCCTTTGTTAACCGTGTCTGTAGATACGTTTATGTCCAAAACTGCGAGACTGTACAGAGATACACGAACAGCTAATGCCGCCGCCTCATCTCTGGATAAGCTCAATGACGACCTGCACGATGTTACAAGGATCATGACCAAAAACATGGAGGAATTGCTGTGGAGAGGAGATTCTCTTGACAGTGAGTAATCCTGAAGTCATTACCAACCATAAATATTCACAGTACTGTTTCTCATTTTTTCAGAGATGTCACATCTTTCAACATCACTTCGCACCGAGTCCGAAAAGTACCGCAAAGCAGCCAGGAATATTAACTTCCAAGCTATGCTTCGCCAGTACGCCCCAATAGGCGCCGTCACACTCTTGGTACTAATTCTACTTTACTGGAGATTCTTCTAGACGGTGTTGCGTATGTGTACGCTTAGTTGTGGAGATTCTGTGCTCACTTCGGATTTTTGTATTGTAATTAGCGTTGACTATGCCTATTATTATTGTTATGCCATCTTTGCCGCGTCCAGGTTCTTCCGTTCCGTTTACCAGATTCACGGACTGTTGGAGTAGGTTTTTCTTATTTTGTCATGGAACTCTCAATGTGGCTTTCGTACTTTGATGTAAATTCATTCTAATCTTATCTTGGTCAGAAGCCACTGATCATGACTGCTGGCATCATAACTCAAACGGAGTTTGTAGGTCTGAGAGCTGGAAGATTGCTATGGACATACCAGCCCTTTGCATTCTTTTATCATCCAAACCTCACAACACAACCAAAGTCTTGGTACATACACGTTTTGACGTCTATCTATTTCCATTTCATTTAAATATACAGCAGACAGTTACATATTCCTTTCCTTTTGACTATCAGATCCTCTCATTACCACCAGTAGTTCCAAGATGTACAGATCAACATCTCCTTACCGTGCACCTTCACCTTACGGTGCGTCTCCAGGAGATCATCTCCTTCAACAACTGCCCAGCGGCGCAGCCCAAGTAGGCCCAGGCGCAGTCACTTATACAGCATCTGTTGGCCCAGATGGAAGACCTATTTATCAACAGTTCAAGTATGTCTTCCTCTTTGCACACCCACATACATCGCTAATTTGGGATTGATCATGTATCTCACGTTTACAGAGCAGTAGCAGCAAGGTGTGTATCCACTATAATCCATCATACTTTGGTTGATATCGAATGATCCGATTACAGTTATCAGACCCCTAAAGGCATTGTGAATGGTATTCAGTGGGTACCATCAGACACCACCAGGACGTTGCCACTGGGTGTCCAGATTGGGAGCAGTGTTAACCCTATGGTTGAGTGGTTTCATTCTCCTGGCTACTGTGTCTTCTAATTATGGAGGTAGGACTATGCTTCAAGTCGGCAAGCAGGCTACATACCATCCAACGATTCTGACCGTCACGACAGATCCACTCCATCAGAATGGTATGACGCTACTGTCATTCCTTTGCCTCTCGAAGAACTTACACAACCAAAACAGGTATGATGATAAGGCCAGGAGGAGGGCAGCTGCTCAAGCGAAGAGCGAGGCCGACTATGAACTCAGGCATGCACGTGAACGCGATTCTCATCATGGCACCAGTGGCCGCGAAAGACGGAAGAGCTTTAGCGCCTCAGCTGCAGCTGCACAATCATCCGTCCAATTCCCAGACAATCCAAATACTGCTCCATATGCCAGCCACCCATCCTTAAATTCATATGGCACGAGTCCTTACACCATCGTGAACACTGCTGCCCTCGGTGGCCAGCCCTCAACTGCTTCCTCGAGCCACTATCGATCTACGAGCGCTTCGTATGATCTCGCAAGGCAAATGGAGGACCTCGACATTGAGTCTAGCAGAAAGGATTACGTGCGACATAGAAGGGTCAGTGGTAAATCATCCTCCCGCAGGCAGAGTCTTCACGAATCGACAATGAATGGCTCTCATGGATACCCTCAAATTTCATCGTACCACACTTCTCCGAACATGCAACCTGCGACTATGCCATATGGGACAGCTGGGTCCAATGGATATCCTTCATCAGCTGCCTATGGTGTTACGGGTCCTCAGGTGTATCCTCCTGGGCACGTTTTAGAGGGTCATCCCATCGCTGGAAGTGTTGGTAGTGTATCCAAATCCCGGCCGTCATCGAGACACGCATCAAGGCCTCCGTCTCGTGCACCATCCCCCAATCGCAGTAAGTTATTTTTAAGGCACCCCCATGTAATTTGCTCACAAAAATATCGTTAGTATCGTCATACGATAACTACTCCCAGCAGTCCTCTTACGATTCCTATCAACTCCCCGCACCGGAGGCGTTTTCCAGACCAATCGTGATCAATAACAGCAACACATTTGCACCCTTTGAACCCATGCGTCTTGTCAAGATGGACGAGCTATTCGATCCCCATCCGAAACTCAGTAAGCTGCCATCTGCGCTAATCAACCACGATGTGCACCCTGATGACTGGAATCGTTTCATCATTGTAAGTGGAGTGTGGAGGGTACCAGACCTGTCGCTAAATTAACGATCCGCTTCCAGGACCTGGGTCGTTCATGGACAGGGCAACTTCCTGTGTCGACAGGGCGAGACGGGAAACCCCCGAAACCCTCGACATTGGCAGCAGACCTCATCGATCTATGGAACGTCTCCTATTTCTTCCCTCGCGCAATAGAGCTGGTATTCTTCAAGGGCACTGAGAGGAGAACAGGACCCAGAGCTGGCACTATTGAAAGAAACTGGCCGGGTTTCCATGATGACTACGACTCTTCATCCAGCTCATCTTCTGGTACTGAATCTTCGGAATGTGATGTTCCCCCCGTAAGTTCCTACGGACCACCAGGAATGCCACAGCCCACTTTGGCCGAGATGCAGTACGCAAGGAGAAAGAGATGGGAGGATAAGCGGCGCAGACGAAAGGAGAAGCGGGCGAGGCGCAAAGCGAGAGCTCGTCAACGGGAATATAGTGTATATATCACTTATACACCGATGAGGACACCGAATGGCGTATACCCGAATTCAGCTTCTATGATACCTCCAGGTTATGCCCCGTTCATCCCTCCCACTATGCCAGTGCCATATGGAATGTCAAAAACTCCCAGTCACAGTGGCTATGGAGGGTATTGAGATCGATAATGAACATAACGACCCTTACGTTTTTGCCACCGTGCTTTGTACTCGGACAAATTATCATAATTTCCCATCCTCAGTTCACACTTGGAAAACATTTTGGTATCTAGTACTACTTCGCATAGAAAGGTTCACATATAAATACAAAGGAGAAGTTCATGGTTTACGACGTTATAACGCCTCATCTGGATGAGGTATCGAGACAAATGCCTGAATAGCATAACTTTACCATCCTCGTCCTCCACCGCGTGGGGCATTATTGTAAGATCCTCGACCTCGGGGTGCATATGGCTGGTTTTGCTGCGACTGCCCATAGCCACCATAGCCACCGTAGGATCCTTGTCCTCCTCCTGACTGGTATCCACCCCCACCCCCACCCCCATATCCTCCTCCACCGCGTGGAGCGTTGCTATAAGATCCCCGACCTCGAGGTGCGTATGACTGATTTTGTTGCGACTGACCCCCACCATATCCGCCGTACCCACCGTGATCATTGCGATATCCACCATATCCATTTTGCGGCGGTGCTCCATAACCTCCTCCTCCACCTCGACTGGCATAACCTCCACCCCTTGAGTACGAATCGCCTCCTCCATAGCTGTTGTAACCACCACCACCACCACCACCGCCACCGCCACGACCCCCCCTTCCTTCGTTTTGACTGGCATAAGACGAAGTATAGCTTGTAGGTTGAGGGTAGGATTGCCGAGGGTATCCGTTTTGCTGATAGCCATTGCCACGTCCGTAGGATTGAGAGCCATAGTTGTTAGCTCGAGCTTGGAAAGGGTCATTCCGATTTCCTCTATCCATTCCGTTACCGCGTCCATGTCCTCCTCCACGATCCCACCCTCCCCGACCACGTCGTCCACCATTTCGAGTAACCTCCAGATCCTCTCCAGTTAGTACCCGTGCCGGTTTCTTGAGACCAGGTAATAGCACTGAACGATGGGGGACCACTTGTTTTGGGAAGTAATACAGAACAGAGAGTGATTGATCGTTTTTTATATCCGGCAGACCTTGATCTGCTAGAGGGCAGTAGTATGTAGACCCAGGAATACAGTCAGGATTCGGGAGAACGCTTCCACTCATCCCTTTGCTGAGATCAACGTCGATAGGTACCGGCTACAAAATACATGTAATTAGGTTTGGAGAGCTGTCTGAGGCATGTAACTTACCTGTTGGCTCTTCCGTTTCCCGTAGAGTGCCTCATAGAACGGATAAATGGGATGATCAACTGCTGCAAACACTACGTTGTCGCCCCAGCCGTTGCGACGCTTCTCGTCGTCCGTAATGTTAGGATACTCCTTCGCCATCGCCTCCAGCAGTCGCTTTTCGTCGATAAATGGCAACAAGGCAACACCTTGCCATGCCATCTTTTTACCATTCATATCAATCTCGAACGTGGGGGGGTAGAAGTCAATAATGGGAGAGTCCTCGTCAGTCATCAACGAATGGAAGACCTTAGGGATATGCACTCGACTGTGCTGCATTAGAAACACACAAATGAGAATAATTGTGTTGTCTTACCTGGCCGCCGGGAAAACCCCCATAAGCTGCTCAAAAGGTTTGAAGGGTTGACCCAGTTCAAACTTGATATCCATTTTGTCAATTTCCTCAAAATCGGCAGCGAATGGAGCGAAATGATAAGGGTAATACCATTGCCAGGAAGGTGTCTATCGAAAGTTGTTAGTTATGTAGTGATACCAGATAAATTTTGTTTTACCCCTTGATAGTAATAGTGAAGAACCCAGCACATGCCCTCAATATAATGCTTGGTGACACTAAAGCCCATGTTAGTACTGCTCGGGAGCTCCCAAGGCTGAACGACGCACTTTTTGATAAGCTCGCGGTCGGTAAGCTCGACACCGAACTTTTGCCTGTAATATCGTTCCTTGTACCCAGGTTCCCACAACCTATAAAACGTCAGTTAAAAGTCGGGTACAACACTTGGATAACATACTTGATCGTATCTTCCTGCTCAACTGTTCCATCTGGATTCACCTTCAAGGCAAGGGTGGTAGGAGCAACATCGCCATCTTCCTCGGGTTCGTCCTCGATAACCACAACATCGTCTTCCCCATCAGCGTCTTCTGAGCCTGGTCCCTCTTCGAACTTTCGCTTTGTGCCGACACCTCCATCATCCTCGATCATAGGGTGAACATCCTCGTTAAAGATATCTGCGACATTTGATGGATCGCTGGTGGTGGCGGACACTTGAACAGGTGCAGGGCGCGCACCCAGGCCAGGGACATCGTCATCATCATCCATGTTCTCATCTTCGGTGACAACGGGTTTGGGTGGCGATGCAGGCTGCTGCTGGACCTCTTGTTCTTGCGGTGCGGGTGCTGGTGGTTGTGCGGCTTTGGCGGAGGGTTTGACAGGAGAGAGGCCTGCAAGTTCAGCTTTGAGAACTTCTGCAGCACTCATGTTGGCCATTCGAATTGCCCGACGGTTAGCAACAACATCACGGTTAGAGCCTGCTAATGCTTGAACAGCGGCTGGCGTCATTTGAATCGACTCTGCTGTTGGTGCAGCTCCGAGGCCTATTGAGTCGGCTTTGGCAGCAAAATCGTATGCAGGTCGTTGGGGAAGGGATGGGTGACCGGATGATCCTCCACTAGTAGCTGCGTTAGAGGTAGGTGCTGTCGGTAGAGCTGTCAATGCCATGGTCTGCGAGGGCCCTGAAGCAAAGCCATTCTCGCGTTGCTGCTGTTCCAATTTACGCCGCTTTGCATTCTGGTCTTGACGTTCTTCAGCTATGAGTAACAAAATCAAGGGGTTAATTTCACAACATATTTAAAATAAGATAGGGCAGCAAAGTCGTTCAACTGGGCTGCCTTGACTAGAGACGGACCTTCACGTCTGCGACGGAAAATTTCGTCTTCCCTCTGAGCAAGGCCCTCAAGGATAATCTGTGCTCGAGACAACTCAAGATGGCCATGGTTCGTCATATAACCTCCCATCCTTGGGAGTTCTTGTTTCCATATCTTTAAAAGTGTATCAATAGCACCTTCACGGATCTCAAGAGAGGGGAGATGGGGTAGGAAGTCATTGCCGACAAAGAAGATGAGGAGGATCCAGTCATCAATCGCTTGTTCGAGGGTAAACGGGAAAGGGAGGTGCGGAATATCGAGTTCCACTTCGAGATACTCTCTCAAAATCGAAACATCGAGGAAAATGAACGGTTTTTTCTCTGGTGGAGGCTTTTTCTGTATTTCTGCTTTTGTTCCGGTACACTGAGCAGCATAATGGCCTTCTTGTCCGCACATTCGACAGGCAGATGGACTGGTATCATTAGCAAAAACGTCTTCTCGAAGTACCCTAAAGTGAGGCTCATGAGTTGCCAAGGCAAGCATGATAAGATCCGCATCCTGGTGAATTTGAGACCTAAAATTAGAAACATCCAATGTTAAAAGAGCAAAACCTGCGTACCAATCCATAAATTACGTGTCGCGTGTTGGGGTCATGTCCAGGGTTTGTACGCTGGCGTCTGATATAATCCATGATTTTGTGCTCTCCTTCGCCAGGTACTCCAGCATCAGAAATAATGACTTGAATCTAAAGAAAGGTCAGTAAATAATGCATGAAGAGTATGATATAACTGACGTTTCTCCATCCTGGGTCTGAATTCATCTTTTGAACAACCCAATATCTCAAAGAGCTGGCTAGAAGGTCCATGAATGGCGTTCCAGGAGTAATAGCGTTGGAATCCCATGACTTTTTGTTCTTCTCCTCTTCAGAGACTGTTTTACCCATGGCTTATGAAAGAATTCTGACGTCAGTAAAATAGCGAGCGCGCCAGCAAGCAATTAATATACCTTCCCACAACAAAATCGACTCTTTCTTTGCCTCCTCTTTTTCTTTTGCCTCTTGCGCAGAACGGAACCGACGGGAGCGTTGCTGATTCATCTTCGCGCGCGGGGCAACACCATCTATTGTTGAGTCAGTTCTGGAAACGTATGTGCTAACATCCGGAGTTCACGCACCAATAGCCATAAATAATAATTTACGGGGTCGCACCATGTTGACGACTCGTTCAGTGTATTTGAAGACCTCAACCATCATTTCCTCCTCAGTTTCTGGGGCAGGCTACGAGACATTAGCGATTTTTGGAATGATAGAAAGCTTAAAAACATACCTTGCCCTCTGGGTGAGTACACGGATGAACCTAAGACATGACTTAAATAAACGTTGTGAAAAGAACAAATGTCAAAACACGCACAATACCGTTCATGTCCAGATACAAATTATCGAACTCTACGCCATTAGGATTCGGCAGAGCCATATTAATAGGAACTGTAATATTTTCGCCATCCTCGGCCTCGTATTTCACGTCTTCGTCTTCTTCAACCGGAAGAACTAAATTTTTGGATAAGTATGAATAGTTACTAGCAGTCATCAGTGTGTTACGCACTGATTTTAGGGTACTTCTTGCTAAGCCATCGAAAAAGTGCGGGAACACCCTATGATGAGATTCAGTCAACCATGTTCCGAAGTTAAACTCTTGTCTTGAGAGAAATATACCATTTCTGCAGATTTTAAGGACTAGTAGACAATAAAAAGAGCGTAATTAGTGAAAATTAGTCAAGTCCAAGGTCGGGTACGTGTTATAGTAGTGGTAGTAACGTTGGAAGGGGTGAAGGTGCAATGTTTGCGCTACTGTGGAACTGGAAATGTCAATGATTGCATAAGGAAGTCATCACGTGCAATAAGGGATCTTTAGATCACCTGGACAGTGCCAGATTTAGATAAGACGAGATATCAACAGTCCTAATAACTGAGTCACTGAACTAACTCTTTGGTCTTTACATTTTAACTACAACACCGTCGTCAAGTCTTTAACAACTCTACGTCTTCGACGATGCCGGTTCCATCAATGACCGATCCTCCGTTACCAGTACAGAAACCCTCCGGGGCACCTTCACAAAAAAGCATGACAAGAGCGGAGCGCAGAGACCTGCAAGATAAACAACGAGCGGCAAAGCAAGCGGCACAGGCAGGGAAGCAAGGAGGACAGCCAGGAAGGGGCCAGCAACAGCAGGGGGCTCCTGTGACACCTAAGCCAAAACCACCTCAAACCCCCCAGAAGAAGGTTTTTGTTGTGGAAGCCAGTGGCTCAAGACAACATGCCTCGAGTTCTAGGGATATGGCAGCTGCTGGTGCCACAGATGCACCATCCGTACCCCATGGACTACGAATCTTCTCCCATTTTGGTCAACCAAAGGTGGTGGGTCATGTTGTAAAAGGCGACATCCACCCCGAAATTGTGAGGTTAGGCCTACTCTTCTCTGAATTCAAGATCTCCGGAGCAAATGCACGGTGCATTGCTACATTATCTGCTTTCAAAAAGGTGCCATCGAATCATTATATGGGAATTGTATTACGGAGGACTAATCCTTTCGTGGTGGCAGGTCATTCAAGATTACACGACACCTCCACAGAATACCCTTTCGCGCCATCTTATGACCCACCTGTCACCCCAGATCAGCCATTTAGTCGCCGCTCGACCAATGTCTGTAACAATGGGAAATGCGATCCGAGAACTCAAGCTCGCGATTAGTAGCATAGATATTGACATGGTGGAACAGGATGTACGATTCATGGGTTTATTAATCGCGGCGTGGACTAATTCGTTTGGATAGGCGAAAAATACGCTGTGTCAAAAAATTGACAATTACATTCGGGATCGTATTATTTTGGCCGGCGCGGTCATTGAACAACTCGCTGGGACGAAGATTAAGGACGGCGACACCATCCTAACCTTTGGACGGTAAGTGCGCGATAATCACCATGTTATCAACTTCATTGATTCACTCGCTTAGATCTTCCGTTGTGGAAAAGATGCTACTCGAGGAAAAACGCAAAGGAAAGAACGTCTCAGTTATCATTGTAGATTCGAAGCCCCTGTTGGAAGGTAATTTACTTCCAGATATTTTGCAGAATTTCTGCTCACGCGCTTTAATAGGCAAGGAGTTGTTAAAGTCATTGACAAGTGGAGACAACCCGATCCCCTGTACCTACGCGCTTTTGCCGGCTCTTCCGACCTTGTTGACGCAGGTGTCGACGGTATTCCTTGGGGCACATTCACTCTTCTCAAATGGTGCTGTGTACTCACGCGCTGGTACAGCCATGGTGGCCATGATGGCCAGGGCTCACAATGTTCCGGTCGTTGTATGTTGCGAAACATACAAGTTCAGTGAAGGTGTTATGGTTGATGGCTTTAGCAAGAATGAACTTGGTATGTCATCGGCGACGTTTCTTTGTTTTTTGAAACCAGCTCATAATTTCATTCTAGTCCCCGCTTCGGTGATCCAGCGAACATCCGGTTCATATAATCCCCCGACAGCACCGAATCTCGAAACACTCAACCCGCTCTATGACCTTACACCTCCTACATATATTACAGCTGTTGTCACAGAAGTCGGACTCATCCCCCCAAGCAGTATCAGCTCTATACCCTTAGCGCTTGGAAAAACATCTCTCTAGGTTTGGTTTTGCTTCAAAGTTTTGTGGCCTCGGTCAATTGCAGTTCGTGTATTCTTTTTTATCAAGGCAAAAGTTGTGCATGTAGATTATCATCTATATATAATCATCAGTTACATCCATCCATTAAGGTATGAGGGTTGGTGAGTCCATTGTATACTCGAGCAGGGTTATATGAATTAGGTTCAAGCATAGAAAAAATAATAATCAGAGCTCCTTCTTGTCTGGTTCAGACTTTGGTGGCAGGGCATTAGACAACCGTTCTCGCACCCAGTCGAATATGTGCTCAGTAGCTTGTTCGACAGGGTGATCGAAAAGGTAGGGAAGAGCCGGCACAACCGCAAGTCCGGTCATAGTCGGACCCCATGCCTGGACACGAGGATTGGTTGCGTTGCGGAAGGCCTTGCGGGATTGAGCTACAACAGTATGGATAGTGAACGCGGGTAAAGCCCTAGGGGTATCATAAAATATATACGTCAGCGCCTTCTATTCACAGGTTGAACTGATGCCGGGCAATAGTAGTAATCTATGACGCACATTGAAGCCACGGACTGAAAGGTCGCTCGTTGAACGGCAGCAAGACCAAGACGGGTAGGCTCTGAGAAATTGGCGGCCTCTATAGGGGAAGGACCTCTTCTGTATGACTTGTAAGTTTCATAACCCACGTCGCTAAACAGAATGCATCGTCAAACGTTGCTGCCCAGGATCAGACAAGACTCGATGCAATCAAAGCTGACCCAGAAAGGTATAACCACGAGACACCATATGCAGCAGTTACTATCCAAGGAGGAACCACGGGCCTAAATGCTTCTCCAACGTCACTGGTCTATGATATACACATGGTAAGATTGAAACTTTGAGCATTTGCTTGGACAGACGATGTCAATGAGGCTCACATAGGCAATGTATCGGGAACCAGCGGTAAGAGCGGTCCTTAGACGAGCACCATAAGCCAGATAACGAACGTTGGAATCAACTGAATCAACATCGTGCTTTACAAGGTCCTCAACTTTGTCCTGAACGATGTCCACTGTTGATTCTGTTGGAGACATTGTGTTAATAAGTAAAGTGACGAATATGCTATGGCACGGCAAGGAAATTGAATTGAATTCGGAATTAAGACGAGTCACGTGGATTAAGCATTCCTTGAAGTTGACCACAACAGTCAGTTTCGTCGTAAACTCGACTTTTGAAAGACTCTTATTACTTTTCTTTCTTTTTTCTTTTATTTTTCTGAAATTATGGATACCCGGACACGTACAGCTTCTCCAAATAACCAGGAAGTTGTTCAGAATGCTACTCCTCCACCAACCCAGGACAAGATTTCGGCTTATTATTCTCTGGTCTTTCCTCATTTCACCTTCTACATTCAAACCCTTTCTATCACCATCGGTCGTAGATGTGCTCCAAATGCCGCAACTTCATCTACAGCGGAGCAAACACAGGTAGACGTAGACTTGGGCGCACTAAAGAGCGTATCTCGACTTCATGCCAAGATTGAATATGACCAGGACGAGGACCGCTTTGTACTCGTGGTCATAGGTCGAAATGGTGCATGGGTAGACGGCGTTTGGTCAGGAGCTGGAACACGCGCACCATTAGGTGAAAGGTATACATAAAATTAATTCAATGCAACTAGTTCACAATTGTGGCTGACGCTGGACCCTTGCAGGTCCCAAATTCAAATCGCTTCAAGAACTTTCCACTTTGTTCTTCCCCCTCCTCCTCCGCCTGAAGATACCCCTTCTCCAAGTTCTCAATCATCTGCAAATAGACCTCGTTCACCTTCTGTCGATATCACATCCATATCACCGCCATCGTCGCAACCCTCACATTCACCTCCACCTCTACCGGAGGTTAAACTCCCACCACCTTCCCCTTCATTATCTCCTCGACTGCCACCCACACCACCTGCACCTGCTCCCATTCCGAAACTTAAACCTAAAGCTGCACTACCACCTCAGCCACAACTACCTAATTCCAACTCTATAGGAAAGTCTACAAAGACGAACCCAAAGAAGCGGAAAAAGAGCGATGTTGACCCGACACCTATTATTGAACGTCCCAAGCCAGAAGACATGCCACCGAAACCACCTTATACATATGCTCAACTTATCTATCGTGCTATTCGGGACATAGACGGAAAGGCAACACTTCAAGAAATCTGCAATTGGATTATTGGCAAGTATGAATATTATCGCTATGCAGATGGTGCTTGGATGGTAAGAGATAAGCTTTCATATCACCTGTGAACTATGTTTGATCAATATTTTGTAGAGTTCCGTTCGTCACAATTTGTCTTCAGGCCGCGCTTTTCTCAAAATGGAACGCTGTGGGGGTGACAGGGGCAAGGGCTTTTTCTGGTCGATTGATGAGAAGTATGCCCAGGCATTAGAAGAGCAGGAGTCGAAGGCGACACAGGCTGCTGCTGCAGCGGCTTTGGCAGTAGCTTCTGGTTCAACGGAACCAACCACAGTGAAAGGTCGAAAGAAGGACAGGGGAGCATCTGCACAGGAACCACCATTTAAGAGAAGTGTTAAAGGCGATACAAAGGGTGCACCTCTTCCTCCACCTCTGACATCTTCACCATTGGCATTCAAGAGTATTGTCACTGCTAAACCTCTGTCCCCTCCAACAAACCCGACGAACAATGGCGTTACAACTACTGGTCTTGCCACAACCGGTGTTTTCGCTTATCCATCGCACCCCCAGCAATCCCACACCGTTTCTGCTGCTTCACAAGGCTCTACGACCACAGTATACTCTGGGGCGCCAATGACCGCTCCGAATCCCTATGCAGCTCTCACACAGTCAAATTGGAATATCCAGTCACAGGCCGCAAAATCCCAGTCGCCTTTAGTCCCTGCAACGAACCCCACTCCGTCTACTTCCACGTCAGCTCCAACTACCTCTGTCTCCCCACTCACGGCTCCGGCTCGGCCTGCAACAGCGACCCCAGCACAACCTCCAGCGGTTGGTGGATCTGTTCCTGATGTTGTCATTCCGATCGTTCTTGGTCCAATACCTTCAACGCACCCGGATTACGCACCAGGGCATCCCAACAACTCCGCAAAGGAGGGATACATGGTGTTACATGAGCGGAAGCTAATTCTGGATCCTGACGTGTTTGCTGAGCTGACGCCGGAGATGTTGACGGAGTTGGAGAAGATGGGGGCTCGGGCTGCGTTGGGGGTACTAACGAACCATATGATTAGGGCACTGAAGGAGAGGCGAGCGAGAGGAAGAGGCAAAGATAGGACAGGCAAGCGACCCAAGGGCACCAAGAAATCTGCTGCTGCGACGACGGCACCCTTTACGAATGTACCATTGGATCAGGCACGCAAGGCTAACGCTGCTGTTACTGGCAATGTGGACAAATCATCGGTAGCACCGAATGTGGGGTCAAGTGCTGCACCTGCGACAGCATCAGGGTCCCAACCAACGGCGAATGCAATATCCGATATGACGGCACCCACATCGGCGTCTGCACCTGCTGTCAACACGGAGGCCGCAAAGGGTGTTGTTCAGCCTGCTGCAGAACTGCCAGCAGACCCCGGGTCCCCTATAATTGTTGTGGATGGTGACTCTGATGACGAAGGTCCGGCCGCGAAGAGACGCAAGATGGACAGCGGGCAAGCTCTCATTGCTGCTTGATCCTCTGACCTCTTGGGGACTCGTGTGTTTCGTGCTCTTCTTTCTTTTTTATTCTTGTAGGTAGCTCATTTATGATTCCTGGCTGGTGATGTCTTTGCATGCATGGTATCGATTTGGTTTTATTTTTTTATGACCACGATTCGCCTGTCCTCCTTTTTGTGACACGTTTCACGCCTCCGTTGTCGTTGTTGCATTTTGCTTACTGTACATTAATTAATCTGTTAGCAGCATGATCTTTTTGTATAACATTTATGAACCAACCCCCTACAGTGCGCCTTTTCATTTTTATTTCAATTTTCAATTCACTTTCAACTTTCAACTTTCACCTTCACTTTCATCATTTTCTTCTTCGCAATTCCAGGGAATTATAACTTTAGCAGCATGGTTTATAGGCTATTTCAATTCTCATGGGATTTAGAGTACTTTAGACGTTTCAATTTTATCATTGCTTGGTGCACTGTGATATACATACAAATTGACATGACTCATTCAAAGTATGAATCTGGTTCTGATTGAGGTGTGAACAAAAAGACCTTATCTTGGTGGCTGTCCACAACTTTGATTTGTCTGAAGCCCATTGTGCAATCACCCTTCTGCTTCCTTCTTCCACACAACCCCGCACTCGTTCGCTGTTTTTCGCATGCATTCAAATTTTCACTCATAAATTCTCCTTTGCTCAAACAGGGGTTGATGTTAATCATAGCATCTTGAACTCTGGCCCGTAGCCACCATACAGCATGCCACATCTCATTGGCTGTCTAGCTTTTTCCTTTTTCTTTTCATCTTGCGCACTCAAAAGCATTTCTTACCCACTGGTGACATAGTTCCTGGTCTGAGTTGTGATGAAGGTAAGCACGTTCATCATTCTTCCCGTTGGGAAAATAAAATTACAAGGGATTTGCGGGGAGGCTAATGTTACAAGCATGATGCTATGACTTCATTCGCTGTGTTAGACATTGTCTGAACACGTTCGTTGTTCACTGGCGTTCGTGAATAAGTAATCGTGATGGGTGTCCACTGGTTTGTTGGTCGGTTATGCGAGGCGTATTGTACAATTGGAACGCATAATGCGTGTATGGGTATATTGTTGGTGTTGGTGGTGGCACAGCTGTCTTGCTGGCAAGAGATACAGTGGCCTTATCATCATCACGTCCTCCCCGTTTTCGCTGGCTTTACTCTCAAAAAGCCCTTCTGCCACCGTCTCAAAATCTTGACTGCAACAATCCTCGACCGATCGTCCCACTTGCCTTCAACAGCCTCATCGACCAGGTCCCCACTGGAATCAATGCCACATACAGCCTTGACACTATCCATCAGACCTGTTTCTTGCAACATATCTGCATTCCACACCGTGTTGTCCGTTCTCTGGTAAGTGTCAATGTCGTTCAGCGCCTTGAAAGCGCCCATTGCCTCGGCCGGTGTCAGCTTTCCGGATTTCAGCAAGTATGATGCTCGCACAAGCTCGTTTTTCCACTGGAAGAGCTTGAGCTTGCTAATTGATGGCTTGTGTGTCTGCGGCTGCGGTGGGCCTGGTTGTGCTATTGGAGCATGTTTCCGCGCAATGGGTGCAGCAGGCTTTGTCTTTGACCTTGGCTTTGTTGTTATCAACGTGCTGCTATTTGGGGAGTTGTGTGCTTTGTGGGGCTTTCCGGAAATAGGCGCCTGTGAAGGTGTGTTCTCAGCGGGCCGACGGGGTTGGCCTTGATGTGCCATTGTTCGCTGATGTCCATTCAATTCTTTTTGCTCCACTCGCGCAAATTTCGCGTCATGACTGACAGCATTCGTGCTTGGCCTTTGTTCGCTACCCTGGGATTTCTTTGGTGTCGCGTATTGGCCGCTGGTTATATTGCTATTGGTTTGCCGTAACGGTATCTTTGGGTCTCGGTTTATTGATGATTCGGCGCGATGTACTTCCGATTGCGGATGCAAATTTGACGGCGAACATGGACGGGTGTTAATATTGTTATCGGGATGAGCTTTGTTTTTAGTGTTCCCCTTTGGGTGGTGTACATTTGAGCCAGAGCTTGTATGATGTACACCACATTTATTCGTGTTCGCGTCGTTTGCGCTGAATGTATTGCTAGATGTTATCTCGACTCGGGGTCGCTTTGCAGGGATTGGCGATGGTGAAGGCTTGCGCTTTGCGGGGACGGTGGGTACTCGGCACTGCGGTGGGCTTAATGTGGGGTTACCCGTGTCTGTTCTGGTGGGGGTACTTGGTTCTGGTGCAGGCCTTTGTGCCCTTGATGATGATGATGATTGGACATGTGTCTCTTTGATATTTTGTGCTGGCCTGGTCTCTGGTATTGGGATGTGCATACTTTGCATCAATGGTCCTAGGTTTAATAGTTGCAACCTGTTTGGAGTGGTGTCTGCGGATGCTGCGGATGGCTCAGCTTCCTTGAATGGTGAGTATGGGCTTGATCCGACAGGACAATATTCTATGAATATGCGCTGTTGGTCGCTTTGTAAAGGGGTACATGGTGTTGACCCAACATATATTGGTATCCTTTGATCATGGCTTGCTGATTGAGTCTGGGTGATTTGCATCTGCTCAAAGGCAGAAGAAATATTTGGAGACTTAGGTGTGAGACTATCAGGCTCCTCATACCGGTCTGTTGCAGAAATAAATAATGGATTGGATGGTATAGGTTTAAACATTATCTGTAGAGGTTGCACTGGTGTTTTAGCCATTTGATTTGAATTTATTGAGATGAAATATTACCACTACTCTTACTGGGGGGATATTGTGAGGGGAGGAATGAAAGAGGATCTTGTGGGATAAGGAGGGATTTTATAGAAGAATTGAAAGTTCTAGACTATTCTTAAGACAATGGTGAGTCAGGCAGAATGAATTCTATTGGCTAGAAGATAAACATATGGTTATTGTTATGAGTCACAAAGGGAGTGAGATTGACATTGTTCGAAGCTGTGCCAGACGTCGCGATAAGACGAGATCAAAGGTGTCGGACTGGATCAAAAGTGAGATTGGCAGATTAGAGACGGAACCTGTTAAAATTAAAGCGCGCAAAGACAACGGTAAATAGAACTCGGAGTACGTTGGTTATTGAATGAGTAGCAAAAATAGCGAGATAATGGAACGTCATGATGTCAACGCTGGCAGATAAAAGAGTGCGCTGAATCGGCCGAGTTAAGAGAGTGGACAGTATCAACGTTCATGTCCGAATAATCAGCGGTCTTGAAAAGAAAGAACAGAAACCTAAACAGGTAATTTATTCAAATATGAAATCGATTATAAGAGAGTGAGAGAGGGAATTATTATAGACAACGTGCGTTGAGCAGACATGAAGCACGTTTGATAAATATTAAATAAAAAAAGAGTGATCTGGGTCCTTATTCTCACGTGAACGGGTTTGTGTGTCGTCGCTGATATCATAACGCTCTTCTCTCTTTCTCTCTCTTTTCTATTTCTTTGTGTCTGTCTCTCTTATTCTCGTTATCCCCTCCCCTTGTCTCTTTTCTTGGGTTATGTCAGAATCCTCTTATCGTTTTCCACTTTCACCACCCAGCTCAGGTCAAACCAGTGCTTTGTCATCTCCCCGTCTCACAAACACCGATTCACTTACTGCAGACAAACTATTAGCTGCCCAAAAGTCAAATTCTTTTCGAATTTCTCATTCTTTGACCCCCAAAAGGGATATTATTCTGCATGATTCAGATTCAGATGGCTATAACACTGAACGTTCTACTTCAAGAAAACGCAGAAGAAACGTGATGACCAGAGCCCTAACCATGCCTTCATCCAACTCAAAACCTTTCCCTACACGCCCTTCCCCAAAAACACCCAAGCAGCTATCTCGTACTTCAAGTACCTCAAGTACTGCCTCTTCAATATCTTCAACTCCCACAGACCACGATTCAGACGACTTGACTGCTCACCATCTACCAAACGCAGGAATCGGGAGAAAAGTAGCAGCAACTCTTCAGCTTTTCAAAGAAACTTCGGGTCCTCACGATGAATCTATCCAAGGAGACCGTCCTTCAAAAGCAGAGCAACCACCCATGTCTTGTCCTCGTGATACTACTTTTCAGCATGGTGAAGACGTTCAAGAACATTTCCAGTTTGTCAAACGCTCAGAATGGCCAGACCGCGAAGCTGCTGCGACAAGAAGGGAAAAGAGTACCTCAGTGGCTCCAGAGAGACATAAACCAAAGGAGTTGTCTATGTCAGAAATCAAGGACCTAGAATTGCTTCCGTCACCTAAAGATTTACCTTTGCCAGACACGCCTCAGTGGCGTAAAGATCAGGCCCCAGTCGGTCGGGGCAGACGTCGTGAACGCATCATCGACGACGAAGTGGAATCAACTCGTCCCGAAATTCCTTCTCAGGTCCCCTTTCCAGACACACGTCCCAGATCTCGCGCTTACCCTCCCTCCCCTTCTCCTTCCCGTTCTCCTCTTACTCGCAACGCTCTCATTCTCCACCAAGATTCCATTCTACGCCGTTCCACCCCCTCATTACCCACTCTACAGACTTCCTCGCGCCATTCACGATCACCACCGCCTTCGCTTGACTACCATGACATTGACACTTTGGAACATGATATGTCACCACCCCCCTCGCCAATCGAGTCTTGGAGCACTGACGACGAGTCTAATTGGGAAACTGCATCAGCTGCCTCTACCGTTCCATCTAGCTATTCCACTCATGATTTGCATGACCCCGATTTTCCTTCTTTTTCTTCATCTCTACTGCATTCCCCAGTCGACGATCGTACCCCCCGTATAGAGGAAACCCCTTCACAGGATAATTCATTAAGCTCCGATACTACCCTCGAGATCGTTAATTTCCCCCATGAACCACTTCCCCACATTCCGCTCCGCCCCTTTCGCAATCAAGTCGGTGGCCACAGTTCAATATATAAATTTACCAAACAGGCTGTTTGCAAAGTTCGTCTATTTTCTATTCGTTTCCCATGAATTCGGCTAATATACATCCAATCAGCCCTTGGTCTCCCGCGAGAACCTCTTTTATGAATCTGTGGAACGGGAAGCTCCACCTCTCCTCGGCTTCATTCCTCGATATTTAGGAGTTATGCTCGTGACCTACCGTCGCGTTCCAAAGCCCAATACCCCAAATTCCGACACAACCAAGCTTATCGAAGCTGATGGTAGTTGCCCGGCCGCAGACCCTCATCTTCAGGAGGAGCCGCCCGACAATGCCAAGAACGAAGACGCAGAGCTGCCCGAAGTCGCCTTGGATCGCAATCGACATATCATCCCTGAATGGATGCTCCGTGAGGGACGTAATCGCTCACTCTCCTATTCTATGGGCACGGGGTCCTCAGTCGTCGCCAGACGCCATTTGCAGAATACCCACCTGCAGAAAGGAAATGCATCCAGTCCGGATCTAGCGTCCACACCCCGGCCACCTCTCATCAATACCCAGAGCATGCAGTCGAGTCATCTATGTAATGAAATGTCTTTTGATCATGATCAAGCAGAGATCGACGCACCTACTCCTGTCAACTCGCCCAGCCAAACTGTCCACGCCTTTCCATCCCATCTAACTCAACGGGCACGCACCATGTCTGAACAAGTCACCAAAGGGGCAACAACGTCATCTGAGGAACATGATGATATGGCTCATCGGCCCTTTATCCGATCTTACAACTCGGACAGGATACTTCCTGAATCACCTTGGTTCGGAGGAACGGGGTCGACTATGGTCAACACGAAGCTCAAAGATCATGTTTTCAACAGCGTTCTTCGTAGGTTTAGGAAGAGATTGGGAAGGAGAGACAGCAGCTACGCGAGGACCGAGGACGAATGCGATGTGGCCGATAGCGAAGGTGGTGGTAGACACTCGTCGTCACGTCTTCGTAGGAAACTATTTCGTCATGTCGATCGGTCCCATTCTGTACATTCGGAAAACACTATCCGACGTGTGCAGAGCGAATCCGTGTTGCGTACCCCCGACAAAGAAGAAGACGAAACGTCGCTTACAGGTAAACTCTTGTTCAGTAAAGACCGCGTTGGGGAGCCGGAGTCGGTGGAAGGAGAGAAAAAGGCGGAACCGCTTTCTCCGTCTCCCATTCTTCGCAAACGTAGCCGGTCACGATCGCTTGACTCTCCCCAGAACAACCCACGCATCCCATACCAACCCCGCTTTTCTGACCAAGCGACGATCCACGAGCGCCAGGAAGCGGAACAGCCTGTGACGCGTCAGAACCACTTTATTTTAATGGAGGATCTGACAGGACGGCTGAAGCACCCTTGCGTCATGGATCTCAAGATGGGGACGCGGCAGTACGGGATTGATGCGACTTCAGCAAAGAAGAAGAGTCAGCGGAAAAAATGCGATCGTACGACGAGCAGGAGTTTGGGTGTACGTGTTTGTGGTATGCAGGTGAGTGTCGTATTTAATTGCGTGTTGACCTTTGGCTGATTCGCTTTTAAGGTCTGGAACAATGTCACCCAGTCTTATGAGACGCAGGACAAGTACAGAGGACGAGAAGTCAAACCGGACGAGTTCAATTCCGTCTTGAGTTCTTTCCTTCATGATGGTGAACGTCTGCTCGCATATCATATCCCTCTCTTGCTTCAGAAGCTTTATGCCTTGGCTCGGATTGTCAACAGGCTAAAGGGTTACCGGTTCTACGGCTGTAGCATACTGCTCATCTACGACGGCGATCAGGAATCCCAAGATGCGTTCCGTGCATCTGTATCTGAACACCCCTCGTCTCGGAGCAAACGAGGAGAATCATTGGAGCGTCGGTCGCAGTCGCAAAGTCAGCCAGGCGGACGAACGTTGAGGCGGTCACATTCTGAAGACCTTCTCGCTGGGCCTGTGGGTAAACGTTCGAGTGGGCGTCGTAAGCGGGGCGAGATCAACGTTCGCATCGTCGACTTTGCGCATACAACCACTGGTCGGGATTGGCTACCTTATCCTGAGGACCACCGACCATCGCACGAAGCCTCTACTTCAAAGGGGTACTTTGCCGAAGTTGACCCTGAAACTGGGCTTATTCTCGCTCGCTTCCCGCCTCATTATCCCGACTCGCCCGATCGTGGTTTCTTGTTGGGCTTGAAGAACTTGAGTCTTTCTTTGGAGGAGATTTGGAACGTGGAGAGGATTAGGAGGATGAAGTTGAGTAGGGATGACCCTTCAACGTCGGAGCAGCAGCTGCCGCCTTTGTCATTGGATGGGAAGGAGATTTTTGAGGAAATTTTCGGTGAGGAGGAAGATATGGGGAGTATCTCGACATGAGGCGTGTGTCGCCTCGGCGTTTTCTTGGTTTTTGTTTCCTCTCTATGTGATTCATTTATTCTTATTCCTGTAGCTATTCTCGTTCGGTCATATCTTCCCCCTCAAGAGCGGTATCATCAGCATATTTTTTTTACTGTTTTAACAGCTTTTTATTTTATCTGTTGCACTCATTTCAAGCATCATAGATTTGTTGTGTGTTGTTACCACATGGCGTTTTATTGTCGCCTCTCTCTCTCTGTGTCAAATTTCTTGTCTCTCGCATATTCCTGTCTACTTTCGTTTTGTCTGTTTCTTTCATCATCGCATTTAGCATGTAGTCGGTCTGCACTGCATTTGTCTCTATCGATTACTCTCTCTGAATCGCATCATATTTTCTCTCAACGTCTACAGTGTCAGGATAAGTAATGGGATTCGGGAGTATGCTCCTCATAGACGCTCGCGATCACGTGTACGTAGCTCATCAACTGACGCGCTCATTAAAGAGCAATCTTACGCCAGAACCATAGCTCCGAAATTGATAGTATTCTACGACCATGGACAACGAATTGAAATGCAACCGATTGACGTGCAGACGTCCTCTTACGGACAAGGCTGTCGTAGTAAGCCTCATTCCTACTCAACAGTTCTTCTATCAATGATCATCGTGCTGGCAAACCCCTATTAGACGACTTGTTGAGCATCTATACGTGTCTTCATGCTGCGCGTGTTTTATGTTATTTCTGTCGTCTAGGCTCACACATCTTCTGCGGTATGTCGAATGCCAAACTTGGTTTTTCATGTACCACCGAAACTGACTGACTTCGTCTTCTCCAAGTCGACTGCGCGAATGAGCTGTTCAATGCATCGCGAATGTGCCCTGGTTTGTGGATAAAATTAGAGAGACCCTCTTTTTTTTGGTGCCGAAGCTGATAGGTATACCTGTCACAGCATGCGAGACGGTTTTAACTGAACCGTGAGTGGTTTCGTGCGAACTTGCGGCAGCACGGTAATCTTGACATCCCATCGCCTCTCGATATAGAGACGACGTTGTTGTAACTATCAATGTCATTTCTCCCTGAGCCGCGCTCGCATTCAATTCTTGAAACAGGTATGCTCGCTCCAACCCTCGAATGACTACAAGACGGTATGTATACATTTCGGTGCATATATGCGGTGAATTTCTTACACCTAAGTAATTTGGGCAGTCTGTTCTGTCCGGTCTATCCCCCTCGCTCATCTTGGAGATATGTAGCCGGTGAGCACGTTCGCAAAAATTCGGCGCCTTGTTGCTATGTTTAACCACGACACACAACGACCCCGGTATCAATTGACTACATACTGCTTTAACTTAGCGCAATATCATTCTGGCAATACCAGATCCACCAGGAGAAGTGAGCATATCATCTTTTCTGCTTGCTGACTTGACTTCCACGTCGTCGTGGAGTTGTTAATGTCACCCCGAACACGCCCGTTGACGTGTCGCCGTTTTTTCTCTTGGTCTGTCTAGCACGTTTCAACACGCGATTGTGAGGAACCTCAGTGACAAAAACGCGCAGTTGCAAAAACAACTCGATAGTGTTATTCGTGAAGGTTCGATCTGACAGAAAGGGGTATTTTCTCTCATTTCGGGAAAAACCCCTATTTTGGTGTGGTTGGCATCGAAAAAGTCTCATCCGACGTTTAGCCAACAGCGAATTGAGTCTGCTCAACAACAAAAGGATCGGTGAGAATTCGTGATTTACTTTCGAAAATTCATATCATTGACGAGACTTTTGAAGAGCTCGAAAAAGATCTCGAACTCGAGCGAAGAAAAGTACGTGAACTTCAGGAAGGATCGAAGGAACGCGACAAGGAATATCAGAAGCTCAAGGTGATTTTATCGAACTATGTGCTGTTAATAGCAGCTATGACTATTTCGAAATTCTACTCGCATTATAGGCGCACTTTGACAAATTGAAACGAAAAACCGTTTTTGGTCCTGGGTCTGGGAATGAACCTGGTCCTTTGGCTTTCCTGCAAAACCATCAAGGCATCGATGACCAGAGAAATAGTAAACCGCGACAGCAACACAGCAACAGTGTCGATTTATCTGCTGTTGTCGAAGGAATGACAACCAGTGGGGTAAGTCGATCGAGAAAGCATGGTCAAGTTTCATGCATCGTTTCTAATCATGCAACAGGCCCAGCGAACACCACTTGTCCCGCGGACGAATGGTGGATCGCATTTTTTAGGTGGAGGTCAACAGCATACTTCGGCGAATGAATGGACGCAAGATCAAGCTCGGCTCAATACTGGAAACAGGCCAGTCGCACACCGGCAACCGTTCTCCCAGTATCCTGTGTCCGCTGCTACGTTCTCTGAGCGGTCGCATCGAGTAGGCTCGACAACCAACATTTCGGATCGTTCAAACAGTGCAAACGAAGTAGAGCGCATGCTCATGCACACTAAACCTTCCAGGCCGCAGCCTATAAATACCAATTCCGGTTGGCATGTTACGAATAATGCTAGCGCAATGATGCACCACAGCGGTCAACACCACCCGTCAGCGGCGAACCAAAAAGGTTTGGGGATACGATCGGCTGTCTGAACATTTGTAGTTGAAAACGCGTTTGATGTAGTGCATGGAGTTACCGTAGGCTTTGGAGCGGGACCCTCGAATCGGAATACGCGACCCTCCAACACTAAATTTAGGCCAGCCATCCCGAAATAAACAGAGAGACCAAGGTACGCGGTTGCGCTATGGAATTGAATGCATTATCAAAATCTGAAACACAGTCGTGAACAGTGTCAATGTAGTAAAGGAAAGACGTCAATGCAAAGGAAAGAACTAGACCCAGTCAGTTGGTGTGTATACTTTGTTGGGGTTATGTATGCTAGCAAAAATAGAAAACGGGGGTACAGGTACTGGTAAAACATGAATGAGAAGACGAAGATTAATAGAACGTAAAGTTACAAGTCCAGTAAGGTGCAGCTGCCATTATGGGCAAAAGAACGAAAGCAGATTTCATATCAGTGAGGGTTGTCGGGTGAGTGTATGGAAAAGTCTATCAGAGAGGTAATAATCCGAGGAAGGTTGTAATTGTTATATGGTGATGAGAGCAAGGCTAGCAAGTTTTTCCAAAATTCCGGTTCCAGTTTGGCGTTCCAGTTGTAGTTTAGTGAGAGATATTAATTGTGAGGATATCGTACAGTTCCGTTCTTCTCGTCGGCGAGATACTGTCCTATGGCCAACATATCTGTACCTGCTCTCTTCAAGTACCCTGCCAAAACATCTCGGTCGGCATTTGGCAGCAATAACATCAGCCTGTCGACCTGTCTGTTAAACTCTGGGTCTGGGCGAATGTCAATCACTTCGTTCGAGAGATCAAACAAAGAAGGTCGTCGACCCAACCCGTCGTCTCGTCTTTGTGATGCATATGCATGGGTGACTGGTGTCATGAACGTCTGAGACCTCTGCACACGATTCGGCGGGGCTCGTGGTCCTCCTGGGGACGCGTGCGCGCCGTGCATGTACAGTGGTCGTGAAACGCCCATTGTGGTACCCGACGATATAGTCGTTTTCGATATCGTTCTACCAATACCTGGGCCGGCAGACATAGGGCCAGATATAATGTTATTTGTAGTTGCATGATTCGGAGGGAAAGCAATGACAGGTCTGTCTTTTTTAGAAGTGCTGGCTCGACGACTGAGTGAGGCAAAGAAACCGCCTGCTTTACCTGCCGGTGTAGATATGGGTGCTAGAGGGCGAACGGAAGACGGAGGGGTGTTGTGGCCGACGCTTGAGTTTGAGCGCGCGGGATGGTTTCGAGGCGGGTTGAGTGCTAAAGATGGATAAGGCAGGGTGGCAGGGGGAATGGCGGGGTTGATCTCTGGAGCACTTCCTTGTGAGAGATCGGTGGCCATGTAGGCATCTGGCCTGCGAGGGAAAGTGGCTTCCGAGACCATGGACGATCGAGATGAATGACGAGGTTGGGGCGAAAAGGGCATAGTGGAAGGACCACGCGCTCGAGTCGTTTGACCTGAAACAAGATATTTAGAGTTACGCGGAACCAAAATGGGTCGGAGTAGATGGAGATGCTTACCTCGAGTGTTCATGTCTACCAACCAATCCGACAAACCACAGTCATGCAAATAGAGCTCATTGATCTTGGCTGTATAGATCGCACAACGTTGCAGCGTTGTTGTCTGCGAATAAACTTCATGGCAAAAAAGCGCTGCAGGATTTGTGGAGCGAATCTTTTTGAACGGGGTGTGTGCAGAGGTGCGATGCCTGTGGTGCGTAGTCGAAGGCGATGGTGTCCGTGATGAATATCGCGTGCTCCCAGACGATCGATGAGCAGATCGAGAAGACAGGGAAGGTGCCCTGGGAAGTGATGAAAACCTCTTCAAGTTGGTCGTCAAGCTATTTCTAAAACTTTTCGGAGGCGGGCTTGGGACATCAGAGTGATGGGAGTGATTGTCTGTGGACAAGGGCGAAGTGGGACGCTCGGATGCAAATGCACGCTGTTCGTCCAACGACATTCCCCTGCGCATTTCTTGGGGTTGCTGCACGAGATACGCATTGTCCAAAAGCCACTGGTCGAATTTACTGCGATCAGCTGTGTCGCCTTTATTTTCGTCGGATTCATTCGCTTCTTGGGGTGGCGCGGGTTCAATGACTGTCATTGTAGGAATTTCGTCGTTATCAGGCGTGGTAGAAGGGGTTAGTTTAGGGTCTCGGTCAGGCTCTTCCGAAAGTTTCCCTAGGTCTCTATCATGGGATGCAGCTGAAGAAGCTGTTTCGACAGATACGTTATCCATGGCAGATGATGGAAAGGCACCCTCCCTCCGATGAATGGAGGTCGAATGTTGCAACTGGGTCCCACCATTGACAGACCTAAGCAAGCATAAATTACAGGGCTTAATTAGGACACAAGGGTAAAATGCAAACGATGGCATCTGCCAAGATGGAAATAGTTGACGCACCGTAGGATATGACTATCATTCTCTGATAGGTCCTTCTCATGCACGCCACGCTTGAGTCGCCGTTCAAGACTGTGTGACCTGTTTGATGCCAGATTGGGCGAGCTCGAGTCCTGAGCGGGGGATGATGGGAGGACCAAAGGTTGCTTGACAGAGTCTATATCCCCTCTGCGGCTGGGGTTGGGTGAGTGGAGTCGTGGAGGACGAGGCGGTGGTGGGCTATTCGTGTCGATGTTAAACATCGCCCTCGGCGGAGGCATAGGGTCGGCTGAAGACATGCGCCATGTTAATGTGATCAATACATAGATCCGGAATAGATGTTAATAAATGGTATGACATACCTGACTGATAATTAGTGTGGCTGGACAGTTCAGAAGCTGCTGCGGTAGTGCTTGCAGGCGTAGTAGTAACAGAGTCGGACTTGAGGAATGCAGTAATGTCTGATCGAGGGGACACTGGTTTTGCAAATCCTAAATTTACGACTTGTGGACCGGCTACTGGAACGTGTATATCCTTCCCCTCGCCAATTTCTGGAGTGAGCATGGGTGAATTAACGAGGGAGGACGAGGAGAGAGCGCTGCGAGGGAAATGGGCCGTTTCTGGAGGGGAAAGAATACCACGAAAGCTGTGATTAGACGAAGGAGATGGTGAGCGGGAGGGATTGGAAGAGGGATGAAGGATATTTTTGACATTGTTCTTCTTTGTTGTGCTGGTTTCTGTGGAAAGATCCCTCTGTGTGCCCTGAGCCGTACGGGCCGTAGCGACGGTGTTGGTATCACGAGATGAACCATACTTGGATGTAGTTGGTATTTCAGAAGCAGAACGATGATGGGATTTATCGTTAGAACGGGAAGAGTGTGGTGCTGAAGGGTTGACTATGGGGGCAGATGGTGGAGGTGTAATATGGGTGTATGAACGAAGTGAAGCGTCCGGTGGAGCGACGAGAGCAAGACCAGATAAACTCGACTGGTGACCACGGCGTTGTCGTAATGGCAGGTTCTTGGAGGATGAAGGGGTTGAAGATGAATGTTGAGTGTTGGAATGACCGCCTTCACTGACAGAGTCCATCTGTACAATGGCCATCCTTCGTCTGTCTGCACCTCCCTTTGTTGGTGCATTCGATCTCCTGCCTATACCTGCTGAAGCCTCAGAGACAAACCCACGGGCATCAGTCGCCACCTCTGAGTCATCCGAGTAGTCTGAAGAGGAAGTTGACGTTGAAGAGAGCTGCCTTGTATGTTGATTTGAGCGCACTGGAGACTTTTCTGGTGATATTGGACGTGTGTATGGACGAGGAACGTCGCCATTTGCTAGAGCAGACTGGTAATAGGACAAAAGATTGTCAGTGTGGTCCTTGTGGTGCTTTTGACGCGTCGAGGGAGCTGCATCGCCTATATAAGCGAGAACATAAGAAAGGCGCTTAAGAGGACTTTTCATGATAACATTCGAGGAAAGGAAACTTACTGTGGTATGCTCTTGATTTATATTGGGCGCGGAAAGGGACCGAGTGATGATTGTCGGGCATTGAGAGACAGAACAAGGTTGAGTTCTTAGTCCATCATCGTTGTCAAGTCAATTCTAAACACAGTAACTAATTATTTATTTATTTACTTGAATTGAATCTTATCACCAAACCATCATCATGACTTCCCATTTTTATGAAGTAGCTCTCTTTGGGGAATTCTTTTTACAAGATCTTAAACCCATTCTTAATCGTATAACTTTGCACAGTGAATCATCTCACCCCTTCCATACAAGAGAGATAGTCTTTGAACCTGAAGATGCTCAACTTCAGCGTGATTCTGGTGCAGAACCTATATTACTACGCGCAAAACGGGAGCTAACGGAATCTAACGCCCCATGGTCTGTATCTATCATATTTTATCTTCTTTTCTGACTGCTTTAACAGGGAGCTATTCTCTTATCTCAAGCCGGAGTCTGTACGCGTGTACCCAGAAGCTACCGTTCGTCCTTGGGCAACGTGTCAAGTGATCGGTGACGCCTTGAGTTTCGCGGTTGCTTTGGGTTATGTGTGAGTTACCGCCAACTCGCCCCGTAAATTGAATGCCCACCCCGAAATTAATCCAACCTTTCATTTTATATTTCGCGTTTATAGCAGACGGTCTCAAATTTACAAGCGAGGTTATGCCTTCCGGCGCGGCGTGCTCACTATTCTCATGTTCCAGCAAGAACAGGTTAGCTAGCATCCATTGCTTCTTCCCCACTACTATTATTCACACCACCATACCACACCCACCTCAAGGTTGACCCTAGAACTCAGCAGCCGATCCCCGCACATGCTGACACCCTATGGGAAGTCGAAGTAAAGACAACCGAGCCCATTCGGAACACCAAAGAGAACCCAATTAGCCAGGCTATCGACGCCATTCTTGAGATTCAACTACTCATGAAGGGTCTTCTCGACTTGAGACGTCAAGATGTTTAGTTTGACAGAAAGAAAAAACTAGCCTGTTTATTCTTCTGGTCCATCGTCGTCATCCCAATCTACTAGCTCTTCGTCCTTGTCTAACCAAGACTCGCGACTTTGCACATGCTTCATGAGCTCTAGCAAAATAGCAGCATCCACCTCTTGCTCCAATCCCTCGTCATCCGATCCCCCCAACTCTACTTGCTTCTCATCCCTTTCAACATCCTCGTCGCTCTCTGCATAGTTGTCCAACGTTGACAATGCATTCTGCTTTTCCTCGTCTTCGTCATCCTCGTCGTCACTTCCATAACCACCCAAAAGTCCCTCAATTTTCTGCTTTGCCGCCTTGGGATTCAATTTCCGTCTCTTTGGCTGTGGTTCCTCTTCCCGAGTCACTGTACCCTGCTGTGCATCCACGATCGTGCCCTGGAACTCGGACCATACCTCTATCGTAGGGTACTCGACGAAATGAGTGTGGCGCAGCACTGTACCCAAAGGTTGGGACGCATCCAAGCCGTAGTAGGCCTTTTTATTAGTTGCATTGCGCCACCTGGGATCGAGTGGGTTGATTCGTGCAGCCATGACACATGTGGGGTTCGTGAATGACTCTGCATCTTCCACCTCGGGGAATATGAGACGTTTAACCCATTCTAGCGACGCGGCATCTTTCTTGGAATTCGACCGTTGCTCTATATTTGCTCTGAGGAGTGTGATGAGGGGTGTTTTGATGTCGTTTCGGTGGGTTAGCACCACATAAGGAGGATCTAGTGGTGTCGATGATGGTGCTAGTGGATCTCGGGGTTTTTGGAATTTGAATTCGAGGGTCAGCATTGCTGTTTGATTTCTTGTAAAGAGCTATGATCAGACCACTGTATAATAGCAATAAAATGAAAAACGCACTTGAAATCCCATATTGACTGATTAACCTTGCGTCGTTCCATACCGACAGGTAATAAATCCACATCAATATCCTGCGCGTCCAACTGCATTTTTAAAATATCTCTCTTTGTCCTCGGAGGACCGCTAGCACCCTGACCACCTCTCCCCCTTCCTCTACCTCTCCCTGCGCCTCCTCTCCCCCTATCCGCACCCGCAGCACCACCCGCCGCATACCCCCCACGCATAATCTCGTTACCCCACTCGCCCACCTGTCTCGACACGCCCTCCAAAAACGTATAGTCATTCATCATCGTGCCCCAGCTATACTGGTTCATCGGCACGTATGCGGCCTTGTTGCGCTCGCCTGAGCACCCTGTCTGTGATTTATGCACCTTTGAGCATGGGAGTGAGCATGTGCGGGTTGAGCATCCTGGACAGGTGTATTTAGATGGGTTGGAGCAGATTTTGCAGACTGGCTGAGTGGAGGAGGATTGAAAGGGTGCTGACGATGATGATGATGTGGATGGTTCTGCGGCTGTTTGTGGTTTTTTGGGAAGTGTTGTGGGTATGGTTGATGTAGATGGTTTTGGAGGAAGGGTATTCATGATTTATTTTAATGAGACGAGCTCAGTTGTCAGAGAGCAGAAAATACTTTAACACAGGATTACATCATCGATAGCAGGCCAAATTAGGTTATTCCCGCCCTTTCTTCTAAATGGGGAAACTACGGTGATCCCGCTCATTGGATTTCTTTCTTATCAGATAACTATGTGAAAATGAAACAGTGACTTGTTACTTTAGTTTATTTTAAAAAATTGCCGAGGCACATAGATAGGAGTGTGTACAAAGGATATCAAATGTAATTAACTTGTTAGATACAAAAAAGAAACAGAAAACGAACAGTCTAAATAACTAAAGCAGGAGCAGTGGTCTCACAGTTGGGAGCTGGCGACTTATTTCAGTCCACGGTACGTGTTCATAGATGTGCGAGCCCCGAAAGCCGGAGAATGGTGCAGTTCCTCAATCTATGAGGTACTTTAGATGTCATCCATGCCGAAATCAATCTCAACCTTCTCGCCTGGCTTGAATGCAGGCAATCCTGAGAGAAGTAACAAAGGGCGGGTATTAGCAAGTACCCTTGAGAAAACATATCGAGAAAGTACATACCAAGGTAGGGGCAACTCGCACACCTAAACGCATCACCCAAGAAGCAGCTTCCACAGCTGCTCGTAGCCTTGGGTGCAGCTTTAGCAGCCGCAATAAGTCTATCGCGCTCCTCCTGAGTCATCTCCACAGCAGCGCCATTCTGGTCCCCGTCAATCACCACCACCTTGCTATTCTTGCGCTCCTCCTCCTCCAGATCTGCCAGACCGCATGTGCAGCCCTTGCATGCCTTCTTCCTCCTTGGCGCAGCCTCAGTGACGGGTTCGCACGTAGGCACCGGTCTCTTCCTGTCCTCCGCCGTCAACAGCTCCTCTGTGTCAATTAACGGCGTCGAGGGTGCTGTCGATGTGATAGCCCACAGCTTCTGCTTCTTCTCAGAATCCGTTTTCTTTCTGTTCAGCTTCATAGAAGGCGCGGCGCTTTTGAGAGACATCGAGGTGCTGGCTGCTTGAGAGGGCTTTTGCGCGACGATGGTGCCGGTTTCTGCGATGGTGGAAAGGATGAGAAATCCTGCGAGCGTGAGTTCGGATGGCAATGTCTGGATGGCTGCCGTGAGATTGAGCAGGTGCAGTGTACCCAGCGGAGATAGTCCAAGGAGGAGCTGGGAAAGGAGGGAAGATAGTTTCGGACGTATAGATTCATAATCCGAAGGTGCAAGTGTAACATGGATGGACGAGTATTTCGATGATTCCAAGAACGTAGCTAGGGGCTCATTAGAATACAAGAGCGAAGGTTTGAGAAACAGAAACGACGACGCACCTTGATCGACAATGCGATCCAGCAGCTGTTTATCTACCTGTCTTCCAGCCTCTAGTTCTGAAATCACGGATTGGTATTTACCGTCTCCCGCAGTTGTAAGCGATCCAATGACCAGGGCAGGTCCTTTGGGGGTAATTGACAGCATATTTGAATTATCCTGACGGTTATCTGGAGCAGTATAAACGGCCGTTGGAGACATTGTGAAACAAGGAGTTCAAGATGGAAGATATAAGAAAAAGGAGTGGTGGTGGTGAGAATAGATATAAATTGGGACAAAGAGGTGAATCCAAAATTCTTGATCAGCTCTTCGCATGATAAATTATGCTCATCTCAGCAGCTGACTCATCTCAATAATCGGTCCTCATAATTCTTCGGCCGCAACAACTTTTCAAAAAAAAAAAGAGTATTATAATGTGCAATATCGATGGATAACACTTAATAACGTCCTGGGCAAACTAGCTAGCTAAACTACTTAGAACTGACGAAATTGTGATACAAAGGTTGGCCATACAAGGATACGAAATCCTGAGTAAAAAATAATAACAAAAATTACATGGAGGGAAGAAGCTCAAAGGTAAAAGACTATAGAGGGGGTGCGTAAAAATCAGACATATCTATCATCGTCCAAATCGTAGTCTTGCTGTCATTGCTGAGGTGGTTGTTGCTGTGTCTGTTGAATGTCCCCTGCCGTGCCCGGTGGTTGCATGTGTGATGCCATGGCGTGCATCATCTCCGGGTTCATTGGAGGTGGGGGCATTAGGGCACTTCTAACACGGAACAGCATCATTCTGTACCACTCGGGGTCAACACCAGCCTTCTCCTGCTCCTGTGTAATCTGTTGCAGATGTCCAAGCTCCTTTAACCATGCAAGCCGCCAGTTGACTTGGCCATGCTCGTCTAGCTCAAAGTTCTCATCCGGTGGGATGGGCATCATGCGACCAGGAATAGGAGCATAGGGCATGCCAGGGAGCATGGGGAAATTAGGATCGAACGTCATGGGGCTGTATCTATGGGGTAAATAAAAAGATCCATGAGGCAGAGGTTAATTGTGAATGAACATATACACTTACGGATATGGTGGGTATGCAACAGCTTGCGGCTGTTGTTGTGCTTGACGGCTAGATCCTGCATCATCAATGGCAGGCTGGGCTACAAACTGAGCTTCCTCATAAGCCTGCTCTGGTGGGGGGTGATAATCGGCATCAGGCTCTTCCGATGTGGTGGCCTTTTGGTTCTTGGTTTTCTTCTTGCGAATACGATGAACACCCGTCCGTGGGTCAACGTTCTCGTTGACAGTCCAGTAAGATCCCTTGCCGCGGTCGGTGAGAGGTCGAGGAACTTTCTCAAAACATGGGTTGAGAGATAGATTGTGGCGGACAGAGTTCTAAAAAGGTTAAAAAAAAGGGGGGAAGACATGTCAACACCGGAAGCCGCGAAATAAAATAGATCAAAATGAATGCAAAGAAAAAGGAAGTGTGGAGGGTGTTTTGAAAACGCGGTGGGTAGTAAACTTCCCACAACAAATAGGACCAGTCAAATAAAAACATCGCGGTACGCGAGACGCGTCGTTATTGTTGACGTCAAATCAATGCATATGTTAATGATGACCAGGGTTGGAAAAAGTCCCGTTTTATAGTATTCTACGAAGAAATAACCAAGGTTGCTTAAACTCACTTTCCAACCATTAGGTGCTGTTCTGAAATAAGGGAACTGGGTAAAACATTCCGGACATCAATATACAGACAGCATGTTGGGCTCAGACAGGTGATACATACTCTTGACTCGATAGCATAGTAAATATCTTCAAGCAATAATTTCTGGTTAGGGGAACCCTTTATTGCGTAACTGGGTTTTCGAGTCAGAATGCACGAGCAATGAAGAAGAATACGATCAAGGGCGAGATTGAACTAGCCCGAATTGATACCCACCGAATTAAAGTAGAATAGGGATAGAAAGGTTTGCTTCCGGGTGGTCCATCTCTCAAAGAGTCGAGATTAATGGGTAGACCACCAGTGAGGTCGCTCTCTTGTGGATAGTAATTACCGGACATGTCTTGTTGAGTAGGGTCTTGCATCATTTGTTGCATACCCTGAGGCTGTTGTTGAGCCATGAGTTTGTTTTGAACGGATGCGGGAGGACTGTGGATGGTCGGTTGTAGCTGTTTGTTGCAAGTTTGGCGGGGGGAAGATGGTGGGAGGAGGCAAGCAAACAAGCCACGACTTCAACAAGCTTATGTCACAGACGTGGGAATTAACTACTCTGCGCACGGACCTCCTTGAAAGGACAGCCTTATGAATTATATTTTATAAAAATCAAGTTTAATTTTGTTTAAAAGAGTTGAAAGGAAAGAGATGTTTAGTGGAAAGGGGGGAGGAGGAGAACAACATCGTAACAGTGTGTCTGTAGCCACTAGGTTCAACATACGCCGACAACAATCCAAATTCTACACCACACCATATACACACAAACAACAAAAACACTCCTATTTTGTAACATTTATTCTAGATCTCCGGTTAGAACTTAGAAAGCAGTTCTTGTATTCATATCATTGTCATGTGTTGCATCAGGGACTCAGGTTGATAGACAATGGGTAAATCGACCTTTCTTATTCGAAACCAATACACTACTTTCTCGTTTCCCAATTATTATATTAACCACAGAAAATAATTGAAAAAAAAAAGTTCCATATAAAACAACACAAATGGTTACCCCAAATTCACAGATTAAACACTACAATGCCATCCATTAGCACTCTGCACAAAAAACAACATAAAATAAGACACCACAAAACTCACCCATAAGCATACTCCACCTCGTCCACACTGGCGCCGGCCGGAAACTCTCCCGATGGTGGTTCGCGTCCAAGATGAGGCGGGGCCTCGAGATCTTCGTCTTCTACTGCCGAGCCATCATCGTCCAAGGCAAATGGCCGGACGGGTCTTAACCCGTTACCTGAGCTCCCTCGTCTTCCGGCGGGTGATTTGGGTAGTGCTGCCATCGTCTTGGGACTCATGTGCTAGGAAACGATAGATGTCAACGCCAAAACCAAGAAAAAAGACATGTGGTGACTAACCTCCCAGTTATTGACGTTCTCGTCCTCTACAATATCTCCACCATCCCTCGTTGAATCCAGTCTATTCTCATCTCCAAGCTCCCCGATGCTCACGACACTCTCGCTGTCACTTATTCCATCTGTCATTTCAGTGACGAAATCAGGAAGACGGTGCCATGCTGATTTCCCGCTTGATCCAGAGTACATGGAATCTTGCATCGTGGATTCCGAGGAACTCCATGACGAAAAATCGGTTGCACTCGTATCAGAAAACCCGAGGTCTGACAGATATTCTTCGTACTCCTCCTCAAACGCAATATCTTCGGGGATGTAAGGTAAGAAGATAGACGGGTCTGGTGCATGTGAACGGGATGGAGGGAAGACATCTGACTCGACGATGTTGGGGGTACCAAGAGGGCGGATGAGGGAAGATAGAGCGGGGTCGGCATGCAATCCATCCATCTGCGACATACTACCGGTACGTCGGTGCATAGGCTGAGGCTGCGCAGCTGTAGCGTTGGGACCATAACGTTTGTTGTTATCTGATTTGCACATTTTAGTTGGACAAAAACAAAAACAAAACAAAACGCAATATTGTGCTTACAGAACTTGACGAGATGTCGAAGTGCTTGTTCTTGTGCTTGTGCATCGCCTGCGTCGTCAGGTTCGGTTCCAGCAAGCCACTCGTCTCTCAGCTCAGGTCGACAGTTCAGGTAGATGGAAGTGATCACTTTCATGTTCGCTGAAATGCCCATTGTCAACGAGGATTCCCAATATATTAAAACATATGCTTACATTGTCTCCATTTGCGTCCGCAGAAGGGGACCTGACTCTTGATCAACTTCAAAACATGCAGTTGCAGCAGGGGGTGATTCACCCTCAAGACTCTCTTCAACACAGCCTACAGTGTCATGTCAGTCTTTCTCTTCTAATGAGCGATCGAAGTTTCGAAAATACCCACAGAGCTCTTGTACTGCACCAACATCCAAATCCTGTGCGACCTCCCTTTACTTAGCTTCTGCATGATCTTTGCGAAATTAATTGTAGCGAAAAAGTTACGCCAGGAATATTCTGTAACGAGTTCGATCTCCTCTTCACGGATTTCGCCATTGGGAAGGTGATGGATTTTCTTGATATTTTGCTTAGGTGGACGTTGAGCTTCTTCCTCTGGACGAAGTGGCTGTGGGTTACGAGAGAGGTTGACGAGACAGTAACGGAAGAAGCTGTTGTGAAGAATCTCAGACGTAGACTGAAATTCGAGAACATATTGCTCACTTATTCTCCGGTGAATCCGCTTTGGATACGACTGAGTTTGTTACTTCCTGAAGACCAAACATCTTCAAAATTAGGAGCAGACAGTTGGTGTCCAGAAGGTGCTGCCCAAGGTGATGGAATTTCATCACATCTTCGTGGATCAGATTTCAGTTCGCAAAACAAAATAACTAGATGAAATACTTACGAGATACCTTGAACCATTTTAACACCAGGAGAAGAATGGCTGACACCGCTTTAGATGTAATCTCCCTGTGGCGAGTCACATCAATCTCATCGAGGGTGGGAGGTATGCTAGGCATGGAATCCTGAGCTGTAATTGGAGGGGAAAGCGAGTAAATCCTCCGCTGAACCATTGTATAACGTGTTACTTACGCGACATGTTATTAGGGGGGAACGCGGACGAAGTTGACGATTGAGGAGGTTGCAAATTGGTGCTTGCAGAAACAGTGGCAAGTAGCAACTTCAGCAGCACTAGCACCCACCCAGATAGAACAGGGAGAACAGAACTCTGTGAGACATAGTGATACGTAAATTTCGTGATAAAGCAGATTAAAATTCGACCTACGTATATCTGCTCTACCCTCTTCAACCGCATGAGGTCCTCCTTCCTCTCTTGGGCCTTGCGCTTCTCATTGGGAGTTTGTGCTTTCTTAATTGCTTCGATAGCCTCTTCAATCTTCTGGTCCAGCAATGCGAGGTCGGGCAAGGGTTCTCCGTTTTCTGATTCCTGTTGGGTTCGTAGATGTCAGCGTGTTTTATAGAACCGAAAGCATAGGTCTCACATCCGAATTGAAGGTGGATGACCTGAAGTCATCTTCCATACCCGGCATCTTTTCCAGACCACTTTCTGCAGTCATGCAGTCTTCTCGTGTCCTCCACATCTGGACAAGCGCCAAGCTGACGTACATGTGCTTGTTATATAACCGATCCGCCTCGTCAATAGCAAATGGAACCAGCTTGTTGTCCATTCCTGGACCAAGTTGACTACTCTTTGAGAAAGGGAATAAGAACGGCCTTGACTGGTCCGTCTGGTATTGTTGCTTCTTGGGTTTTGGACTAGGTGGAGGCGGCGAGGGAGCGGGTGTGGGCGGCTGTTGCTGTCTGAATGATCCATTTCCGTTGTTTCCGCCGAAATGCGAGTTGAACTGTGATGGTAGTCCTGAACCATTGTTCAAATCGTGGTCATCGTGGTGATAATGATGTCTGACGGGGATAGGTGAGTAGGCTTTCGCGAGGCGAGTAGTCAGTGAAGTTGGAATGGCTTTAGCGAGGGGCGTGGCTTCCAACGAGGGCGGAGGTTGTGGTGATGGGGAGTAAGTGGGGTACTTGACGGAGGTCTCGTTGTGGAAGACGTCGATGTCGATAGGGGAGGATTTGATCTTCTCGGCTGAATTACGTTGGGAATTTCGCGTGGGTTAGTCGCGTGTCGGCTCGAGGAGAACGAGGAGAACGTACAGTTTTCCGAAGCAGGCGGGAGCCCTGCAAGTTCTCTGGAAAGCTTTTTGACGCGTGTATGATCGCGCATGCCGCCCCAACAAGTTAGAAGAGTTTTCCATAGCACGAGGAGTAACTGGGAATTGATATTACCGAATTGATCACCATCAATACATAATAAAGACAGACCTTTTTGATAGGATAACCCTTTGCACTTTTGTCCTTGAGGCCAGACACGACATTGAAGAGGTAAACCGGTAAGGGCGGGTCAAGGCTCACTGCATATGAACGGAAAATGGAATGGAGTGTGAGCAACGCAGAGTAGTTGCATTAGGAATGAATCCTTGGAGAGAAGACTGACTCAATTCGTCGGCAAAGTCATCGTGGCCTTTGAACACCTCGATCAAATGATAGAGCATGCCGAGGTAGACTGATACCTCGGTCAGAACTTCCTCAATTAGATCTGACTTTTCCTGAATTGTAATATGAAGATGGGCGGCATCCTGATCAGATAAGTTACTGGTGAGGAAAACAATAGTGTAAGGGGGGTTATGGAGGTAAAAGTGAGGAACCACCAACTATAGAAGGTCATGCTTATGACCAGCAATCTTGATTGCCTCTATAATACTGCTGACACCATTGGCTGCGCGAACGACTTTGCAATTCTCAAATATCCAGTGGAGTTGGTCTTCTGGACAGACAGTCTCGGCAAACGTGCCTGTGTTATTGTCAATGAGTCAGTTAAAGGTGCTGCGTGTTTTGATGAATTTGGCAAGTCAAAAAGAAATAATTACCCTGAAGAATGTAAAATAAACGACGTGCGTTTGTGAAACGAATCTCAGCATCTCGGTGTTCCAAACTTTCAAGGAGGAATTCTACGTGTTTCCTGCGTGCTGAAAGGGGGGCCTTTGTCCATTCCACGTCTGTGGGTAGAAAGTATGAGCGTGTCGAAAAGTGACGACATGAATCATTTATTCTGTATACGCGCCTGAGGGAAAACAACCTTCCCAAGATTTCATATTTTCCATTACTTGAGGCATTTCAATATAAGAATAAAATTCTTCAATCTCGTTCATTACAGTATCCTCATCGTCGTATTGAAAGTCGAAAAGAGATTGCTGTTAAAACGAAAGAAAACTAAGTTTAGATGATGACTCGTTGCTGCAAAGCTTGGATACCTTTGGTTTAGAAATGGTACCGACCATTGCTTTTAATTGACCTAAAGTGATTGAATCACCTGGTACACCTTGTAATAAAGAAGAAGTATTATTCTGTTCCTGCATCATCATAGTGGTTCGTTAGTATAGGAGTGTCCTGAAATGGTAGTCTTTGAAGGGATATTGAATTCATGCCAAGATTGGTTTATGGATCGATAACACTGTGTGAGAACTGATTACATAATTAGTATATATAAAGGGGCCATGAAAAAAGGAAATTCCCCCCAAGTTGGATCGCCGACCGCGCAGAAAAAAGCTCTGCTCTTCAGCTGGACTAGCATTAGCGCCTTTTTTCTGGCAATTTTCGACCGGTCCTTCCAAAAGGCACGCCTTCGTTGTGCGTTTGCCATTTTATTCACGACTTACGACTCTTTCAACAAATTCATTCTCTAAACTACCCTCATCATCGTCCACATCGTTGTCAACGTCGACGACAACAACAACAACAACAACCCCCTCTATCTTCACCACAACCACTACCAAGAAACAAAGAGAGCATTCTGGGTTTTATTGTCCCAGAGCTTATACACGACTGCATGCCAGTACCATCTTGTACCGTTCAGCAAAAGTCTGTTGCTCATCCAGTCATAAAGTCAATTCCAATCTGGATTAACAGCTCAATTTGGGTCCAAACGCCGTCTTTTCACAAAGGGTTGACTGTCGCGGACAACGCGTCGGTCATTAAAGGTCCTCACGCTCAAGCGTGTATTCCGCCCATGTACTCACTCGACTCCCACCCTGCCCTCTATGTTTCTGGTCATGTCTCGAGTCAGAAGCAGCTTAGATTCGACCCCTTTTACAATCAGCAAAGGCAGCAACAGCCTTACCACCAAGAATCAGATCTACTCCGTTATTCACCTGGAGACCTCGATCCTGGTTTAGACAGTGGACCAGACTCTGGTTCAAGTCCCCTTGAACCCGCCACTCCCTTTGCTGATTTTGTGGATAATGCCATTGCTGCTGTCAACCCTCCTCTTCTCGACTACCACTCCTCTTCGGCTGCCCAAGCTAGTGTTGCTCCCCCTACCTATCCTGAAAAGGAGGCAGTTTTGGCCCCTCAACCCGTTTTTCCCTCAATTGCCGATCAGCCCACACAACATCAGCAGCAGCTTCAAGTGCCGCAGCAACAAGAGCAGCAGGTCCCGCCGTCAATCACCCCTCCCCCTCCAAGCGCCACGGACAACTACAAGAAACTTGCAGAGCCACTGTCAGAATGGGTGGCTACTTACGTTTGGAAGGCTTGCACCACGGGTTTCAGTCTCCCGCCTGCATTCGTTCAGCCTTCGTGAGTCATTTTTTTCCTCCTATTTCCGTTTTCCGTTGGGCTGATTAAAGTGTGTCTGTCTCGTGTAGCAACAATGCGTCACCGCATGCTGTAACCCCGCCCGACCACCTGGCACCTGCCATTCATGCTCTCTTGTCGTCCACTCTATTACAGCCCTCCGCTGTGTTACTGGCCGTTTGGTACATCGTGCGGCTGCCTGTCTATTTTGATGCCGCCCCATTTGGACCTGATCGAGTGAATGAGGCCACCTTTAGAGCTACTTTGCTTAGCGACGCCAATCCTGAAGCTTCTGAGACCAGTGCGCCCTTCCGACTGGTCGTCCTCGGATGCATGCTCGCCAACAAATGGCTCGATGACCACACTTTCAGCAACAAGACTTGGTGAGTTGCTTACGACCCTCCTTTCCCATTGTACTCTTGCTCATTCTACTTTAAGGCATTCTATCTCTAGCATCCCTGTTCAGCTGCTCAACAAACTTGAAGCCCTCACGCTTGAGATCTTTTCTTGGGATTTGTCCATTTCTTCCCAGCAATGGTCCCGATGGCTTTCTCACGTCATGAACTACCACCTCTCCCTTTCGTCTTCGACTCACCCACAACCTATCTCGCGCCCTTCTTCGAACCCACACTCTATTATCCGCAAGGCTATCGAGGAAATCACTCAGGCATCCATCACCATCGCCGAGATGAAAATTCCTCAGCCTTTATTCCTGGGTATGGAACAACGCTTGAAGGAGAGGCTCGAAAAGGAGAAGTTTGAGCAAGACGCTATGGAGATTGATCTTGACGAAGATGGTCCTCTTCGGGATGAATACGTGCCCAAGAAGAGACAAAGTTTGTTGATGCGTGATAATCAAACCAAGGAGATGGCTACATCCACGAGTTTGGGCGCTAACATGACAACCGCCCAGAAGTGGTACACCACTGAACCAATCAAGTCACTGCCTCCACCAGCAAAATGGAGCCCAGCTGCTGACGAACCCATTGCACGCAACCCTAACCGAGTCAGTGGACATTACGTCGCTGTCCAAGCCCCTCCACCAGCTCCGGTTAATGTGTCACCCACCTCTTGTGGCCCGTCGTACCTTTCACGGCCCCAAGACATGGCAGCCAATGTGTACAACCAGAACTGGAATCCCATGCTGAATGCATATCCTCAACCCTCCAAGCCCATTGCGTACAACATGCTCCCTAATGAACCTGCTGTCTATCAATTCCCACAGCAGGGTTATAGGACCGTCATGGGACAAATGCAACCATCCCAAAATACATGCCCTCCCTCGCATATGCGCTCCCAGTCGCATTGCCAACAGGTCTTGTACGAACCCCAAGGGACGCTGCCTCTTATCCCGACCCAAGAGCACAACTACCACGGGAGGTCCTTCTCTCAGGTGCAGCCGATGGGCAGATACGACTACATTGGGTACACTAACTATGCAGGGGGCCTTGGCGAGTTTGCGCGTCGCCCGTCATACATACCCAACAACGAGAACATTGATCCCAGACGTGATCTCTCTCGTTTTGATTCGGCGTTCAACGTGACTACTTTTGGGTTGCCTCCCCATCTCCGTGCTGTAGGCATGCAATCTGCCTGGTAAAGGAGCAAAAGAACGATTCGTTGAAGGGTTCTGCAAAACCAAAGGACAAACGAACGACATAATTTCCGGTTGCTATCTATTATCCGAGCGCGGCACCTCTTCCTCTTTCTTCTCTATCTCTCGTCTCTTTCGTCTCGTCTCGTTCTCTGTCTCTCCCCTAGATCTCATCATCACATTATCATCGTCATTCGGCCCATTGATCATATTCATTTCAACTCACATCAACATCATTACTATCATACACTACAATCGCGGTTCATCCGAATACACGACTACACGCACCTCTCCTTTCAGTTTCAATTTCTCGAGGTAGATCGTGGACTATTTTGGTCTCTGATTCTGTGTTAGTCTCGATATCCTTATGCGCGTTTTTTAACCTTATGTTTACGTTTCGCTTTCACAGTGTTTTATGTCTCCCATCTGTGTCTCTGTTTCATTTATCGCGTCTCCCAGTATGCGTTGTACTATTTTTTATTCACCGGCACCTGGCCTGGCATCATTTCGATTCGCATCCGACATACATTTCGTCTTGCATCTATAACTGGATTTCTTACATTCGACATCCTTTACCAGTCGTTTTGGTCAAGGACTCCCCCTTTTCACGACTTGCCACATTGCCTTCGTCGAATTCGTCTTCCCCCCACTTTTCCTCAACATACCAACGCCACCTTTATTCATCGACAACATGGCGGCTGGCCTCCGAAGACACCCGTCCTCGTCAATAGATGCACCATACAGGCCAATTCGGGGCTCCTTTTTCTCCATTGACTGACATTTTTTCCGTTTCAATTCTTTTTCTTCCTTTGTTTCGTTATCGTATCGTATTATCATAGCTCTCATCGGAACCTTCTTCCCCATACTGGGCTTGACCAAGCCCTTTCTTCATTATCACTCCCGGGAGGCTTTTCTCCGCATTGGACGATCCCACTTGTTTACTCACTTGGACTTGACTCGCCAACTCCCACTGCCCACTTGGATAGGACGGCTTTTTTCGTCCTTCTTCCTCCGCGGCCTTCGCTATCGTTATTTTTGTAGCATGTTGTTATCCGTGCTTTCCCGGTCTCAACATGCAATGGTCGTGTCATACTCCTTGAATCACCCGCCCTCAGGTCCCAGGATGTACCAACCGAGTCACCACTTTATCCCCGGATCATTATCGTCCACCCCTTGCCCAGTTGCCCAAACCGCCAAATTTTGGACCCGCGAAGAACAATACAAAGACCGTCGTGGAATTGTCGTCACCTGCCATGCAAAGGCGATTGTCAGCACACACACCCTGTGGTCCCGGTGTTCACCCGCTTAACCTATCAATACGCTCTCACTCTGATCTGTCACCGTCAAAAAAATTCAGATGGTTCTCTTTCTAATCAGGGATCATCTGAATGATTGATACTCAACACGATTGGATTGGATTGGTCAGTCTCAATCCTCCTTTCTTGGATGTTTTTTACTGACATGCTTCATTCCCAGTAGCGGCTGTTTACTTTTCCCCAGCTTGGAATGGAATCCAGTCCTGTTGCGGTTCCCACACACATTCCAAAATGGGCCAAGTAGGGGTTGACTTGGTGGATGATAATCAATCGCAGCATGTCAACAAGAGATTGGGATAGAATTTTACATTTGGGCGACCACGGCACAGTCCTGCGACTTATCATTGTTGCGTCATCAAAGCAAGTGAAGTCACACAATCCTGAACGGCCATCGATTTCCTTTGCCCTTGCCCTGTCTCCCACATGAACCCTTTCCCCGCTACTGATTGGCTTTCTGGAACCGTCCTATAATATTCTCTGCCTCTGTCTGGTTTGCTCAACGGAGGCTCTCTTTTAAAATCTCCTGCCCAGCCATTCGCCGCCTCCGTTGATTCGCTTTGATTATTTATGGTTCCCTTATCTCTCAAGCCCCTGATCAAATTCTTCATATTCATTTTTCCATCACTAATCGCCGTTCTGCTTTCTCTTTTTCTCATTCGACTCTACCATCTGGTTACTGCATAGTAGTCTCGGCACATAGTATATTTTTTTCCTCCTTGCTGCCCCTTTTACGACCGTTGATGTCTTTTTTCCTTTCATTTCTCGTACCTAGTCTCTGTCTCGTCTCTGTCTCTCTTCTTTTCCTCTTGCATCCTTACTGTGCTTGGCCTTCTTCGAGTTCGACTGTTCTGAAATTTCGAGGGACGACCGCGTATGAGGAGGTCGTTTTTCTCTTTCGGATGCACTAACGCCCGAAGAAACACAGGTCAATAACAGCCAGAAGGATATCTCCGCAAAAAAATATTTTTTGAAAACATACAAAAACATATTCTGTTTTTCATTTCCCTCCTCATCCTCTCACCTCCTGTGCGCTTCACCTGTTGATATCTGTCAACTCTCTATCATACCTTACGTTCGCGCACCATTTCTCTTTTATGCCGCTTCCTACATCATCCTCCCACCCTCCACACCTCATAGTAATGTTACTATACACTTTTTTGACGGGCAAGAGGTTTTTCATGTCACACAACGTTCATCATTCTAGTTTTCATTTTTCGTGTAGCTCGATCAAATTCCAGTTTTGCTGCCCCGTGTTATTTTTCATCCCCGCTCTGGGTTTTTTTTCGTGCTCGGTAGCATACTTGACTCTGTACGTGACTCGATACATACATGGATTATGAATGCTTATACTTCTTCCCTTCATACTCGTGTGACTCGAGTGTAAGCTTTCGAGAGTTATCCCGAACCAAGGGAATGATTTTTCATTTGGGCACAAAAACTGTTTGAGGTAAAGTGAAGAGAGAATGGAATACAGATATGATTTCATTTGACAATGCTTAAAATATAGCTATTACAGTGGTATTCTCTTCTTTTAATGTTCAACATGTAAAAATTAAATTCGCACAACGATGAATGGGACCTCGACATCCTCGTCGTCGGCATCGCTAGCCATGATTTCGACAATGAGGTGCTTCACGTGAGGGGGAATGGGCTTCTTGCTGACATGCTCGACAAGATGGCTGAATTTCATGGGTAACCTCTCCTCGCTCTGTAATCGGATGTCGTCAATATTTCGGTAGAGCACAAGATAGAGACAAATAGCTAACCTTCTTCTTGCCGATAAAAGAGCTCCAGAGCATGCTAACACCTTGGCTGACCATCGTAATTTCGAGGTTGTGCTCCTTCTTGAAGTAATCGACGAGGTCTTTCAATGTGGGGTTGTTCTTGAACTCGAAACGATCCCAAAGAGTCCACTCAGTGTTTCCGTACTTGGACTTCTTAGCAGCAATTGGTTCAGAGAACCCGAAGAATGGCAGCGCGAGATTGACGAAGCCATTCTTAAAGTCCTCAAGCTTGTTCTTGCCATCGATGATCTGTTGTATTCCAAATGTGATTAAAAACCAGGAAATCATAAAGACGCTTTTAGTATACCTTGTAGAGCTCGAGGCAGACCAAGCCGGTCACCAATGATGTAGTGGTGGCGATGGCGGGAATGATCTTTCCAGCAATCTGCTTCGTGGTATGCCTGTCAGCAGGGTTGATGCCGTAGTTTGTAGCACGAAGATTAGATGCGGCTGTAATGAAATCGATGTGGAAGTTGGTATCGTCATCCTTTTCGAATTCGCAAGGGTTGAGGCGATAGCCAGCCAAAGATGACGGAGGGGGGAGCTTCGTGGTAAGATCCTCGGCGTCAACTGGTATCGAAGATAGCATCAGTACGGAAATTGAAGTATGTATACGATGGCAAACCTGGAGCATCATTGTTCTGTGGAGCAGGGTCGTTGTCAGAGACTTGAACCTTAACACCACTCTTTGGTGTGAACTCTGGAACAATGACAGTATCCAAAACTTTCTTGAAGACAGCTGGGTTGGTGTCGCCTCGCAGTCCGTAATTGAATGCGTGCAGGTTGGCCGCAGCGATAATGTAATCCAGGTGAGTGGGCTGCAATTGTAGGTAAGTGCCCGACTCAACGTACAGTTTGCTCGGGTACTTACTTCATTGATATCAAAGACAAGTGCATCCGGGGCACGTTTAGGACCGCTCCAGAAGGGCTGACCGGTGCTGGTTACAGCATCTTTGGGGAGAGAGAACAACAATTGGCGGATATCGTTGTTGTAGTCGCGCTCGAACTGGAGACGAGCCCAAACAATGCACTCTTCGAAGGTCAGAGGCTTATTGGTGACAAGGAAAGATACAATTTGTCCAATCTGTTCATGCTGTTGCCCTGAGTATTTTAACGACGTTTCAAGGTAGTTAGGTTCTGAAAGGTATGCATTAGCAGCTTGGGCGGGCTTGACGAAAAGGTTGTCAAATTGGGTGCGACTCCACTGTGAAAATAGGTTAGTACACAAGCCAAGATGCGATGCAATACGCGAACCTCGATGGTGTGGTTAATGGCGTTGGGGAAGTTCTTGATGGTACAAGAAGGTGTCTCCTTCTCGGGAGGGTCTTGAGAAGAGCCGTACGACTCTGTGACGTTAGGGATGACAACTTGAGTGTTTCCCTTGGTTCCAAGAGTGCCTGACTCGAGTAGAGGTTTGCGATAGAAAACACAACGCTGGTCCATATATAAACCTAAAAACCACGGATATCAGATCAACGTAAAAGTATTTGCGCATAAAAAACGTACGGGCTTTGACATTGTCCAAGGCATTGGTGACGCCGTCAATACCGTCGAAGAAGTCCTCATCATAGATATCTACATACTTTTATCAGCCATATTCACACCTTTAAAGTGTGTCGTACTCACTCTCTGTGGTAGGACCCACAGGCTCCTGCTTGGCCAAAATCTTGTTGTTCAAGTCGGGGTTCATATCAGCGACTGCGACGGCTGCAACTTCAGCCTTAAACTTTCCAAGATCTTTGGGTCGGAATAAAAATTGACGGTTAAGGTTACTCTTTTCAATGGTATCCAGATCGGTGACGTGAATGACTCCTTTGGGCCCTGCCGCCAAACCCATCATACTCCAGTTCTTGAGCATTTCACATCCAATGGCACCAGATCCGACGAGGAATTGACGGTGGTTGGCGATTTTATCTTGGAAAGCCTTTCCGAAGACGGCAATCTGAGAGTCATAACGCGAATTAATTGGCTGGCAATCGGCTTCAGTTGGAAGGACGCTTGGGAGGGATTCCAGTGAATCGAAGTACAAGTGTTGGAAAGCAGGGTGGAATTTGGCCGAGCAGGCCTTCAGAACTTCTTGCGCAGCAAATCCACCGATGACAGCATTCACTGGTGACAAGTCCCCGGTAGCTTGGTATGCCAATTCCTTCAGGACTTTCTCGTCGACGTCGACGTCGGCGTCAATTTCTTTGGCAAAAGCCACAACAGCACCGGCGTCATTATCATTTCTGGGTCTGGGGAGCCTGTTGTTTTCTTCACGGAAGCGAGATAGGGCTTGGAAGCCTGCATGGAGTGTAGCAGGACGATCGAATTTGGCGAAATCCGTAATCATAAACTCCGGAGACTTCAAAGACTCGCGGAGGGATTTCTAAGCACAGCGTGGTGATATTTAGTTGCTAATCAATCGAGTTATAGTAAAAAAACACGTACGAAATTGAGAACTTTAGGCATCTTAACCTGGGTGAATATACCGCCAGTTTTGTAGTCGCCTAGTCCTGAGGTATCGCCGATCGTGAAAGTGTAAGGGCCCTTCACAGTCACCTTTCGTGGCTCGCATCCGTTAAGCTCGGTCATCCCTTGCACCTCGGTAAAGGTGACAAAATCACCGTCTTCGAGACCGTGGCGAGTCTCGTCGAGGCAAGTAACGAGACCTTCTGCGTCCTGCAAAAAGATCAAAAGCTTGAAATCACATCGGTGGCGCAGATACTTACTTTCGCAACTGACACGATCATGCCAGTCAACGGTTGCTCTCCTGTTGGATCCACGCAAGTAAATTTAGCACCAAAGTCGTTGAACGTGGATCTGTTCGAATGTATTAGCACGGCGCTTATATTGCGAGCATGTATATTTCTTACCCGAATAGGCCTCGAGTCTCAGCGGCAATGAAATGGATGCCGTGCTCATGCGTCCAGTCGTTGATTTCCAATTGTTTGCTCAGTGGTGCGCCGCAAAGAACAACTACCTACATGGAATTCAAACAAATTAGATCAAACCATTTATAAAGACTTTGATTCAATCGCTCACATGGAAACCCTTGAGAAGGTCAACGGTGATTTCATCGCCAAGCTGGCCACCAAGATCCCGGACGGGGACATAGGTATTCAACTCTGACAGATGAGGAAGGGTAGCTGCAGCTCGCGACTTTCCAATGTCCTCAGACCTCAGGAAAAACTTTGAACGAAGTCAGTGAATGGGCATGATTGGGGGTAAATGCGCTGTACCTGTGAGCTCATATCCTGAATAGTAACGGGCTCTGGGTCGTAGATAGTGACGGATTTGACACCAGCGAGAACAATATTTTTGGCTACGACACTTCAGTGAAACTGGTAGGTTCATTGCACGATACTACGCACCAATTTCGACACCCAATCCTCGGAGGCCTACAATAAGGACGTTGGAAGCGGCCATCTTCTTCATGGCTAATGGTGAACAGGTCAGTCATGCGAATGTCTCCTCCCAACTTATGCCCACCTTCATGTCCAAGGACGTATCTGCATATAGGGAGCGTTGGATGAGCTCGTAATGTGAGGAGTATCGGTATCGCCGCTTACAGTTGACGTGAATAGAGCCCCTCATCGATTGCGGCCTCGTCAATGTCCATCTTCGCAGCCAAGCTGGATGAATCGGCCATAATGTATTGAGATATAGATAGGTAAAAGTGTTGGGAATGAGTTGGAAGTTTGCGATTATGGTGGTTGGGGGTTGTTAATGAGGATAGTTGCTCACTAACACAGAGTCATCCTGATTCTCCAATCTGCGGCGCGATGTAATATTACACACGTGACCATTACGATATCGTAATCATCGGTCAATTTGAAGCCCAATTACGGGACTTGTGCTTGATTGACTCTTTACATGTACAGGGAGTATGAGACACGGTCGAAACGCTGCTACGACTCGGACGACATGTGGTAAACGGATGAAGCTATGCCAAACAACGATTTCGGTATATTGATCAATTATACTAGTGCCTCTGAATAAGGGTCTAAGAGATACATTGCTGAGATGGAGTTGACGGGGAGCATAATTTTCCCAGAAATCATCGTCATTACTTGCGGTAGAACTGAATAATGTAAACCCATAATAGTCAATAATTGCTAGGATAACGTGTGAGATGCACTTACGCTACGCTTGAAGTTGAACCATAGGGACAAGCAGCCACGATCGAAGCTACTTCTAAATCCTCTGCAGAAACTCGTCAGTGGCGTTTCAGACAACACAAGGCGAATCACGCTTACCGTTTATGAGAATATTCCCATTCTCTGTTTACGATACGGAAGGCGATATCTTCATAAGGCGGACCAGCACTGAAATGAAGTAGCACTGTTTCATCATTACCAGGCTCCTTGACAATCTTGTATGTCGGAGCTTTGGATTTATCGATGAGGTCGGGGTAGAAGATATTGAACTGAAATAACAAAATTTAGGCGATAGTCATCGACGAAATGACTGATACGTACCTTATATCCCTGCACGACTTTAGGGGGTGGGTTATCCGTGCTAAGCAGACGTGAGCATCGATCATCAATATCGAAGAACGAAAACATACTCGTAGTGAGTCTGGTTGTATTTATTCCATTCATAACCAGTGTGCACACGATTGAAATATCTTGGTTTGCGAGGTCGGTATTTGTCTTCCCAATTGTACGTGGTCGGATTTGTGATATTCTCCTCAAGGTTGAAGAGTTCTTCCTCTTCATCAAGCTCCCTTTCAGCTTCAGCCCTGTACAAAGCCTCTGAGGCAAGATCTGCGCCACTAGCAGCCTCCTCTTCTCGAGCTTCGGCCGCAGCAGGCTTTGCGGTTTTGGGAACGAAGCGTGATGCTGCCACGGATCGACGTTGCTGAAACTAAAAGGAAGAGTTAGTCACGCACACAAAAAAGCGGCGTATGTAAAAACATACCAAGCTTTGCCGCTCATCTTTTTCAAGTATGATATCAATATCACGCTCATCCACCGGCAATTTTGTGATATCGATGAGCACAGGGCTCATGGACCTGTGATATGGTTCCATGTCTTCTGCTTGTACAACTTCTTGAACTTGTTCGTGCTCTTCGACCATTTCCGGAACAGCTCGCCTAGAAGCCGTTCTAGCGACACCAGCCAGAAGTTCCTCTTGAGCTTGCAAGGCTTCATCCCTCTGTCGCTTACGCAGTTGCTCCAAACGGTTCCTGACGACGACTTCATGAAGTGCTTTGAGTTTAGCCTAAATGTGCATGAGATCGAGTTATACCAGCTATTGGTGTTAAATTACCTTTGCTTTATACACTAGAAGCTTCTTCAACAGGCCTTCCCAATAGTCAGTGTCAATGGGTTCGCGGCTGGCGAGCTTCTCTTGGACTTTGCGTTGCAGACTTGCCAAGTCGTCGTATGTCTTCCCCGAAAGTAGAGTGGCGATATCTGCCTCAACAGCTGCTGTGGCCTCGATACCAATGCGCTCGTTGGATTGAAAACGGTCCAACCGGTCTTTGCAGACTACCATCATATTCTGTAAGATCATTTAATATGCAGTGAGCCAAAAAGGGAAAAAAAAGCTAAGATCACTTACTGTCCAGAAGTCAAGGTTGGTCTGAGATTTTTCCAAGGCAAGGTACCTTTCGATATCATCATGCAACTCAAATGTTTGGTCAGAGGATAGGTTCTACAAGCACGTTAGGCTAAAGTGCGACCAATGACTATAGATGAATCACTTACATCAAATATATTGTATGGTTCGTCAAGATCAATTTCGAGCCCAGCGTCTTCGTCTTCATCTTCCTCACCATCAGCTTTATCCTGGGGTGGGTTCACATACTTCAGGTTTAGGGCGAGGAAGTCCACAGCCTTCGCTCGGTGTTCCTTGATACGAATTGTTGCACGTCGCTGTTCCTGCTCTAGTTGGAAATCGCCGTCCTTCGCCAGCCATTCTGACATTTGAGCTGACTCTTGTAACCTCGACATGCGTAGCTCTTCCTCCTCCCGCAACCTCATTTCAGCCTCACGCTCCGCACGTCGTCTCTTCAGTCGTTCCAGCTCCTCGTTCGCCTCTTGTCTCCGAATTGCATCTTTCCTCTGTGCCTCTGCCAGGGTCAATCCTTTTTTCTTCTCCGCTTCATTCTTTTTGTGCCAGTTGAACTGCTGACCGAGGTTGACATCATGAAAAGGGTTGTCAACTGCACTATAAACACTAAGCTCTGCAACCGTGCGAGCTTCCTCATCCTCCCTCAGCCTCTTCTTTTCTGCTTTTCTGGCTCTCCGTTCTTCTGACTTGTCTCTCTTGCGCCTGATAATTTTGTAAGTCGTATTAAATGGGGCAATTATCATTGAACCTACTTTGCCTTGTCACCCTCCCGACTTCGACTGCGACTGCGGTCCTTTCTTCTCTCCTTACTTCTGCTGCGATCCCTTCTCTTCCTATGCGAGTGCCTTTCTTTATCACCGTACCTATCCCTATCCCGGTCACGGTCTGGGGAACGACTTCGCCTCGAACTGGAACTGGGTTTGTCATAGCGTCTATTGTCACGTTCAGTTGGAGTTCTTTCGCGTTTATGGGAATACTTGTCCCCTGGCGAAGGTGAGCGTGATCTTTTGGGCATTGGTCAAGACGGTGTGGTTAAACTCGATGATTGAGTCAAGCAATAAGCAAGTAGGCTGAAAGTGGATGTTAATGTTTGATCTAAAGGGCGAAGTGACAAAAAGCAAGCAATGGCTCCATAGCTTGATTACTACATTTGGACAAGCACTAAAATCCGCACTGGGTATGTGCTGTCTGAATCGGTTGGACCCGCAACTCGTTCGTTGTCATTCTCCAAATCACCAACTAGACCCCTTTACGACATTCATGTACAGATCCCACACTCTTACAACGACATCCCAGATAATCAGACACGTTAGATACATACGCACTCAACCCAGAGATCAGTCACACCATTATGGAGAACAGGAACACACTCATCATGTACCGAGTGTCGGAATCGCGACTCCTCGCGAGGTAAGAGGTTCTCTCCAGATTTAACAACAAATTTTCACATTGTCATGACCATCAGCTGGTAGAATATCTCAATCAATTTGTTGTGGGTCAGGAGAAAGCGAAAAAGGTCCTCTCTGTAGCGTAAGTTGATATCTTTCCATATAATGTCAATCCCTGATCTGTCGCGGTAATTAGTGTGTATAATCATTATAATCGTGTCAGGGCAAACTTGGGGCAAATTGATTCGGAGGAGCTGGACTTTGGCAGTGAAGGTACAGGTATTTACTGTGCTCACAATTCCGCTCGGAACGTTGGATATTGATTCGTCGTGTAATTAGTAGGGTCTGTGTCCTCTGCTCGCCTACGTCCGTTGCGCAAGAGGTCGCTGCTTCATGCACGAAATAAACAACCTGTCTTTGAGAAGAGCAACGTATTGATTCTGTATGTCTGGCTCCTTATACCCCTAACGTGTACTTGACCGACGGTATTTGATTGCAAGGGGACCTACTGGCTCTGGTATGCCTAAATTCTCCCCGCATTATACTCCTCTAACACCGAATTACTAGGTAAAACGCTCCTTGCACGCACCCTCGCCAAGGTGCTCGATGTACCCTTTTCTGTCAGCGATGCAACTTCGTTCACTCAGGTAGATACTCGGTTCATATCAATGATCCCTACCCCTAACCTCATTCGCAGGCCGGATGTGCGTCGCGCCTGACCTTACCTCTGGACGCAGCGATTGACAACTAACTTTTCCTTGAAGATGTCGGAGAGGATGTGGACATGGCAATTCAACGACTGGTGAGTCCCGCTTTTATGGTGGTTGGTAACCCGTGAATAATATTTCTATCTAGCTACAAGCAGCGAACTATGATCCTCTAAGAGCGAGGTGAGCGACATCAATATCCAACCCCTTCGTATCTAGACTAACGGTGGTATAAAGTATGGGTATTGTATACATCGATGAAGTTGACAAGATCGCCAGGAAGAGCAGCTCCGGCGCCGAAGGCTCCAGGGATGTCGGAGGAGAGGGTGTTCAGCAGTCACTGCTAAGGATGATGGAAGGATCTGTCGTTACTGTCCAGGCAAAAAGTGGAGGAGCTGTGCCTCCACCTCCTCCAGCTCCGATAGGAGAACCTAATTTAAGGAATAGCCAGCGCATTCCCAACGTGGCACCACCCACGAGTGTGTCTTTCTTTTCTATCCTCCTGAAAATGCCCCAAATAACCGTGACTTGCAGACAAGCCCGATGTATACCACATAGACACTTCGAACGTGTTATTTATTCTAAGTGGGGCGTTTGTTGGCCTAGACAAGGTCATAAAGCAGAGAGTGGCCAAGGGAGTGAGTTTCATCTTCTAATTAGCTTTGGAAGGAGGCCTAGCTGAGCAGATGCGATGTTTTCTAGTCGATTGGATTCACTGCCACCCTTAACAGATCTGATGACAATGTCCTTCCATTTTTCACGCCCAATCGAAAAGTCAACAGCAATCCCCTCGATCTCGTGGAAACAGCAGGCGAGTAGTGATCATACCTATTAATCAACTCTAGTCTAACTTATATTCTATAGATCTCGTGAAATACGGGTAAGAGTTCCTCTTCAGGACGACGTCAGCTTTTCAACCCCTTTGTAGCTTCATTCCAGAATTCATCTCTCGACTTCCTTCGATAACGACATTGTCTCCTCTAACTGTGGCTGATTTACGGCGAATATTGACGGAGGTCAAAGGATCGCTGATATCACAATACCAAGCCCTATTTGGATACTCGGGTGTCGAAATACGCTTCACAAGTGCTGCCCTGGATGAAATATGTAAGAAGGCTTATGAGCGTGGCGGAGGTGCTCGAGGATTACGAGGGATTATGGTACATCCTACCACAGCTCCAAACGACCCTTTACTTACTCTAATACCAGGAAACGCTGCTACTAGAGCCGATGTTTGAAGTCCCGTAAGTCTTGGGTTCACTGAGGGTTGCTATACCTGGACTAATCCATGATTTTATTTGGCCTTTCAGTGGCTCCGTCAGTTTATGATACGAATGATCATCTCTATCGTTTTCTTACTTTCCTTTTTGCAGGACATTTATCATGTGCTCATTACCGCAGATGTTGTGAAGGGAGTAGCATCCCCAGGATACTGGAAGAAGGGGCAGGCGGTGAGGTTCTGGGAGGCATGGGCAACCGAGGAGGGCGCTTATTCAAAGAAGAATCAGGGTCCAGAAGCTATGACGCAATGAACCCCGACCTTCCATGACCTCGCCCTGTCGTGTAGGATATTAGAAGGGTATTTAGAGTGAACATATATTCATTTTGAAGATTTATTATTGTTGGATAATATCAGAGGCTTCTTGGACGAGGGTTCAAACAAAGTTGTGGCGTTATTCTAGTTAGCTTCGCTCACATGGGTTTAAGGTACAAACAACAAAAAAATTGCGGTTCTCTGTATGGTATGACAAGGTGAAAAATATGCAAAAAGCACAGATGTAACAGGAATGGAAGGTATGAAAAGTCAAAGAGCCAGTGACAAACGAGCGAAATCCGGATTTCGGAAAGAACTTATGCTTCCTCCTTCTTGTCATCCTCTTCCTTCTCTGCAGCACCCTCCTCTTTATTTTCGGCCTCCTCAGCGGGCTTGTCCTCCTCCTCTGCTGCCTTGGGCTCCTCAGGGACTGTTCCGCCTGACAAAACGATGTTCGTTTTCTGGCCTTCCTCGAAAGCAGTCTTGAACTGAGCAGCATCTATAATTCGATAAAGATCGGCATACGAGTCATCTAATCTGATCTGATCGAACTCACTGTCAGAGTTGGCGAAACGAATAGCGAGGGTCTCTGAAGTGGGTGGGCTCTCGGCATAATCAGCTGCTACTTTCCAAACCCAACTCCTATCGGAACCAATGTTGGGCTGCAGACGCATCTCTGCACTGACTGAAAGGCGCGTTTGAGAAATCGTTCAGAGAGTTGATCTGTTATAGATGAGTACTCACTAACGTGGTTGGCGCAAACCTTCAGGGTCTTGTCGCGCCTCATAACCAACCTGACCTTCTTGGTCTCTTTGTGTGCGAGCAGACGAACATCGCCAGTCCCTCGTTCCTTCCATTCGGCAGCATCGATGTCGAAACGGAAGAGTTTGGCGCGCCTTTACGAGAACAACGATGAGGATAATTGATGCAATGATAGGGATGCGATCATGTAGATCATGTTCGACTTACATCTTGAAGAGAACATCCTCATCTTCTTCGTGGGTCTTGACGTCGACCTGTTCAGTGAGCTTGATGACTGGCTCGAAGTGAACGTCGACCTCCTCTTCCTAAAGAATAAAATGATAAATTAGATAAACGGAAATCAAATGAAGTGCAAAGGGACTTGAAGAAGAATTAAAAAGAAAAGAATTGAATTGAAAGAAAAATAAAACATACTCTTGGTGCAAGTGCGTCGGACATGTTGTTGAATTGAAATGTAAGTGGTTGTGGATTGAAAGATGGGGAAGATCGAGATACCAGAAAATGTTTGGACTCAATCAATCTACACGGGACCCCAAGAACGGGTGCGGTGATCGGGGGAATAGTCAAGTGAGTGTGATTGCCATTTGTGTCGTGTCCAAAACCTGCCAGACCTTCCCAACTCAAAACCACCGTCATGTCTAGACTTTATACCCGTTCACTTATCATTTCGTGGCTTTCTTTCTTAATTATCCTTCCTACTTTAATAAATGCACACCTTATTGAGGTCGCTGCTGGAAAGAAGGAGTGCTTCTTTGAAGACCTTCATATAAACGACAAGGTACATATTTCACCCGTGCTACCACCAACACCCACGTCTCAACATATACCACTCATGCATAGATGACCGTTTCATATCAAGTCGGCGAGGGTGGTCACTTAGACATAGATTTTTGGGTCAGTGGCCTACTTACTTGACCGACCCGGGCCATGCCATTAACACCTGCCCAAAGCTTTCCGACCCAGCAGGCAAGGTGCTAGGCAAACAGGTTAGACAATCAACAGGCCAGCTAGCAATCACAGCGGAAAATGACGGTCGCCACGAGTATTGCTTCTCCAATCAAATGAGCGCAATTGCAGATAAGATGGTCAGGTATGTGTCTTACTTTTATTGCATGGCAGTCCGCACATACTAATGCCTTTGTGCTCCATATTAGCTTCAATGTCCACGGAGTGATTTATGTTTCAGGAGATGGTTGGTCTACATTCACTCATTCAACATCAATATCCTCATATCGATAACAGGTGATGTCGTCGCTCCCATTGAGCGGGAAATTCGCAAGTTCGCATCTGGTCTCGTTGCCGTCAAAGATGAACAAGAGTATATCGTCGTTCGCGAGAAAACACACAGAAACACGGCCGAGTCCACAAACTCCCGAGTCAAATGGTGGTCCATCCTCCAAGCAATTGTCCTGTTTTCCGTCGTAGGGTGGCAAATTTATTATTTGAAGGCACGTCTGATCTGCTATACGTATATCGAATGCGATCACTAACACATTATCACAGTCTTTCTTCGAGGTGAAACGTGTAATCTAGTTTTGCAATATATTCCATGACATTTGCACGAATATCTTGACGATTTCAATCCGCAACGTATTTACCGCTGCATGCTCCTGTATTAAGGTTATTATCAAATTCAGGAATCCGGGGGCATAATATGGGTATACGGAGGACATGATACAAAAACAAAGTGTACGTTCGATAAGGGAGTGTCATAGACGGTTAACGTTCGCGATAAAGCAGAATCAAGGAACAATGAACGATATATGAACGAAGAGCGGGATTATAGAGCTACAGGTATGAAAAAAACAGGGTGTTTGACAACCAGGTCAAATACAAACTATAATACTAAATTAACGCCATGTTGGCCTGAACTTGCTGGTGCTTAAATCAGCACTTGCATTGGGATCCATTACAACGGAGAGATTTGCTGCAGCCGTGGAAGGTTTAAGCTTCAACGACCCAACATTCAGAGAGCGTGTCAACGAGTGACGCTTGACCCGTTTGGAGGGACTGGGTGCTGAAAGTAGAACCCGTCTCGGTCCAAGTTTACCAGCATCCGCGAGGGGTGGGGCTTCGGAGAGTAAGCTGGAACGACGCCTTGTCTTCTCGTTCCTAACAGGCCCGATGTTTGACCTACGTCGCCCGATAGGATTCTTGCTGGTGGATGCAGCCAATGTGTTAGCTTTACCCGTAGAAGGCGCTCTTCTGGTAGAAGAACTCGAGCCACCATTGTACTTGGGGATATACAGACCTGATTCGTTGCTTGAATCATTCGCGCGGTTGAGATTCATGTCGGTCAAGGGGAAGTTTGAGAGGCTCTCGTCATCCTCTCGAAGACTACCCAACGTCGAAAGCTTGGATTTGGATTTGAGGAATCCTGGATCCAGTCGGCTTGGTCGTGGACGTCGGGGTGGGAGTGGTCGTGATGATGAGGATGCACTCAAACTGAGAGGGTTCACAGCAGTTGAGCCAAATATACTCAGATTGACGCTGTCTTCCGTCTTCTCGTCGTCCTCCCATTCACTCTCGGAGCCAAGTGCAGAAGGTGGTCGGGGAACGGGTGAATGTGCAGGGTCTGAATCCTCAATTGTCTCCACTGAAGGAGAAGGGGGAATTAAATTGACTGATACGCTCGGGACGTTAATAGACTCGAGTTTCAGACCACCGTCATCCAGTTCTCCTTGTCCAGCTTCATCCCGCCATTGTACATTCTTTGTCGCCTTCTGGGCCTTCTTCTCCTTCTCCTTGTCAGATACCCTCCTGCCATAAGGTTGTGACAGGCTGGAACGAAGTGAGCGACGGGGCGATTTATGTCCTCGTCGGGGTGGGGATGCGGTAACTGAGATGTTTCCATATGCAGACAGCCTTCGGGATGATGAGGGCTTGCTGGCTGGTTGCTGAAGAATAGCTGGTCCTGAACTGACTCTTCTTCCAAACGTCGTCGTTCCATAGTTCTGGAATGGATCATAGACCGATGATTGAGGCTTTTCTGCGAGAATGTAGGATTCCGTCGAGTGGCCCAAGAGTTTCTTGAAGGTCTCGTCGTTCTTCTCCTTTAGCGTCTCTAACGACTTTGTCACAGCCTGAACCTTGTCTGCTGCGTCATCATCCTTTCCAGATGACGCAAGGGTGTTGGCAGCGTCGCCGACCAGGACCGTGCAGCGACCAAGCATCCCCACCAATTTAACCATCACATCGGCCATATCGGCAAGCGACTCCCTCATTGCATCCCGTTCACTTTGGGCCTTGAGCGATTCCATCTCCGCCTTCCTGAATGATGCCTCGAGCTTGATATTTTCGATGCTGACTTCGTCCAGCTTGTCCGACTTGCGTTCAGAGACGGCTCGCATAGTCGCGTCAAACATCGCACTCGAGTTTCGAGAGCGCTGCAGCCGCACATTGACAGTAGAACCGGGCTTCACTACTTCTTCCTCAGGTCCAGCAAGAGCCGTTAGCAGACCACGCTCCGCCTCGGAGTAACCACCACTGCCTTCGCTGTCGAGTTGTGCAAGGCGAGCCTGAATAGCACCAAGTTTGACGTTGGCCACCGTAAGCTTTCCCTGACAGGTTGCACCATCCACGATAGAGGATTTATTCTGCTCGGTCTTGAGCTTGACTTCGGATCTTGCCCGGTCGACCTCCGCTTTAGCTTCTGATCTCTTTCGAGTATGGATGTCAGCCTCAGTATTTCGCTTGCCGGCTAGTTTCTCCTTGAGCTCTGCGATCTCCAGGTTTAACCTGTTAATCGCCTCGACGTATCGTCCTACGTGTCGATCCACGTTCACTACGTTTCTGGTGACGACTTTGGTCTTAATCTTCGTCGCGCGTTCGGCATAAACCAAGGTGTTGTGAGTGTCGTCGAAGTGATTGGAAGTGGGTGCAACGCAAACGATCATGACAGTCTTGCAGTTACCCCCCAATGAGAATTTGAGTAAGCGGGTAAGTTTGCTGTTTCTGTATGGGACATGGCGTACGGCGCCTCCACTTTCGCACAGGGCGTTGATGCAGTTTCCAAGAGCAAGCAACGACTTGTTAATGTTGGCACCCTCCACCATACGTTGTCCCATGTTGGTTGTGGCAGCAGCGCGTTCACTTCCAGCGAGATCGATGATGGAAAGAGTCCCCATGGTTCGCTGCTCCGTCAGTGCCGCTGTGCGAGGCGATTGGGTGACATGGACTTGAAGGACTGCGTGCGATCTAGAACTGGTCTCGTTGGCATGTGTTGGACTTTGGGTACGTCGCGAGTTTCCGAGGAGGACAATTTCCTTGACTTCTTCAGCTGTTTGGGGCTTCAATTCTGCAAGCCCCACCACTTTGACCGTCTTGTCTTCCCTGATCGAAAGTCCGCCACGAGGTGCATGTGAGCCTGGTTCCGCCAATAAATCGCGAATCTCTTCGTTGTAAATCTCTAGAAAGGTAACCACAACTTCAATGTTATGTTCTTCCCTTTTATCTTCTATCTTCTGAAAGAGGTCGGCCATGGTGAGGTAGATAATACCAGGGTCTGCATCTGTGCCGCTGATTGTGTGTGTTTTGCCGCAACCTGTTGCCTTGATTTACGGTTCATGAGGACGCTTATTAGAAGAATGCTGCATGACTCACCCCATAAGCAAACACAGTGGCGTTATAGCCATTCAACAGGTTGTCTAGCAGAGGCTTTGCTGTTGACTCGTAGACGTTTTGTTGACTTGCTTCATGTCCAAAGACACGGTCAAACATAAAACGCTTGTCTTTGTAGCGCTTAGTCCCCGGTGGCATAAATCCCCTCTCCATAAAAGCACGCGTTTTGTCTTTCTCGTCTGGATCAAAGCAAATGATTCGGTCGTCGACGATCTGCACAATGTCACGGATAGCAGACGAGTTCATGACCTTCCCGGGAGTTGAAAGAGCTCCATCGCCTCTAAGAGTTGTGTCGTAGCATGGTTCTGGAAGCCGCGCAGCTTCCCATGAATTCGGTGGTCGCACACGAACTGTGTCGTTATGGAGGAGAGTGAGTAATTAGGTGTGCAACAAAGCAATGATAGATAGCACCTGCGACGGTGATGGAGCCAGCGGCAACCATAATGCGTGTAAATCAAAATGAATATAAAGGCAGTCCTACACTTGGTTCGTGATAAGTTTGTCTTGAGGATATATATGACTAGCAGTGATGAGAGGAGAGAAGGTAGATGGTTGATTTGACCGAATGCGTAAAACCGAACATCAGCGTGTTGGCGTCACGTGCTCGTGACCATGATCGAAATTTAATCTTATCAGTCTCCTATTATAGCAGCTCTCTGCTCTCTGCCAATAAAAAATTTGGCGGAATAACATACTCTCTTGACGCTTATTATCAGATTCATTGCTTTAAACCACCGCCATGTCCACTATTACTATTAAATCTCCTGCTGACTTTCATGTTCACCTCCGTCAGGGTAGCCTGTCACAGTTGATAGTGCCTCATGTTCGTACGGGTGGTTTCGATGTGGCATATGTGATGGTGGGTACTTTGGGGTTTTGTAACATTGAATTTAAGCAATTAACCCCGACTTTAGCCCAATCTCAAGCCTCCGATCACAAGCACAGAGCAAGCCTTGCAATATCAGGCTGATTTGCAAAAGATCGACCCAAATGTCGAATATTTGATGACACTGTACCTGTCTCCGGAGCTTACCCCAGATGAGATCAGGAAGGCCAGCAAAGCAGGTGTTGTCGGTAAGTCATCAAGCTCGTAAAATTCAGACTCGACATTATAAACTTTTGATTTCAGGTGTGAAGTCATATCCCCGAGGTGTTACCACCAACTCAGACGGTGGCATCGAATCCTACGAAGCCTATTACCCCATCTTCGAAGCCATGCAAGAAGTTGATATGGTGCTGAATCTTCATGGAGAAGTTCCATCAGATGCAGATGCAGTACGTGAATAGTTGCTTTCTTGTGATGCTCGCTTACACTGGTCGTATATAGAATATCCATGTTTTGAATGCCGAGCCCACCTTCATTCCTCATCTCTTCAAGATCCACGAAGCATTCCCAAAGCTGCGCATCGTATTGGAGCATGCTACGACTCGAGCAGCTGTGGAAGCTGTAAAGAAGTGCGGACCTACAGTAGGATGCACAATCACTGCACACCACCTTGCTTTGATCGTTGATGACTGGGCTGGACAATCCTGGAACTTCTGCAAACCTGTGGCTAAATATCCCGACGATCGACAGGCACTGCGGGATGTCGTCAAAGAAGGTGAATAAATTAAAAAATTTCAGAAAGGTTGGACATAACACTTTATATAGGGCACCCTCGGTTTTTCCTTGGGTCTGATTCAGCTCCCCATCCACCTCACACTAAATCCACCAGCAGTCCAACACATGCCTGTGCTGCTGGTGTCTACACCTCGCCTATCCTTCTCCCTCTTGTGGCCCACCTTCTAGAATCCTTCGGCGCCCTAGACAAACTCGAGGGTTTTGCCAGCTCCTTTGGAAGGGCATTTTACAAGCTGCCCATCGACGAATCCGCGGGAAAAGTAGCGACTTTGAGAAGAGCACCTGCGGGTACGCTTGTTGACGGACAATACAACCTCGGGGATGAAAGTCTTGTTCCATTTTGGGCCGGAAAGGAAATCGGATGGGTGCTCGAAAGCAAAAATTAATGTATGTGCACCAAACCAGTGAAGTGCAAGTGTGTTTGTAGACTATCTTCTATAATTTATACACCTGATGTGATGTGTACCCAAGATTCCCCAGAACACCTTGGACGGCACCTTGAGAGTAGTTTCGACCGTACGGACCGGCGACAGCATTTATCATCCTGTTTAAAAGTGTCTATGAGATAAGTTGTCGACGGAGCTGATATGACTTACGGTTCTGGGCCACACACAAGGAACAGCACCTTTCTCTTTTTAACCACTTCTGGGTCCCGTTTATTCGAAAACCATCGCCACCAACGTGACTTTTCTTGTTCTGTCACAACACATTCCTTGATATCCTTCTCCGATATGCGTCCTGTCCGAATATGTGATACAGGAAGAGGAGGCCTTGATCCATCTTCTGTGTCGACAAACACTTCACACTTGAATCTTTCAGGGTGCTCTCGTGAAAACCTGACAAGGGGGCCCAACAACTCCGAAGGAGGAAGCTCCCCTGGTATGCGGGAGGAGTGTAGAAGTGTGAAACGAGTATTTGGTACATTGTCTAGCTTGGATATCGTCGAGAAGAACAGCTGCACAAATGGAGTGATTCCGGTACCACCAGAAATCTAAAGTTTGGACCAAAAAATTACTCTGTTGCAAAAATAATCATAGTATGAAACACAAACCATGACAATCTCATCGTAGTTATTACCACCCTGCCATGGCCAAGTGGATATTGGTCCCCGGAGTTCGATTTGTTCGCCTGGGTTCTTGGAATGGAGCCACCTTCCGACTTCACCCTTTGGATATTTCTTTATCCAAAACAGCATGTCCCCTTCATCGTCAAGGCCATATAGGGGGGTATAAGGACGTTCGACCTGTATGTCATCATCTTTAATGAAGACAGACCATATGGGTACCAGCCCATCTTCAGATGGCCTCAATTCCGATGAAAGTTTGAGTCGAAGAAGTTTCGTAGATGCCCCGGAATCTAAATTCTCTATCACAGTCGTTGGAGTAAAGTGACTTGGGGAAAGTGGAAGCCGTGTCGAGGTTGGTGCGCCACGAGACTCGTCTGGTAGGAAGAAGTAGAGGGCAAGTGAGCCACCAGCTACACCAATTAAGCCAAACTTAACAGGGCTGGATAAAGTACTCGGCGTTTTAACGCGTTCCTGGTTAGAGAATAATCTTTTCGAGGGACACCTTACACGATATGTCGATAAAGCAGGTGAAGCGGACAGTCGCCTGACGAAGGGCGTCCAAGGGTTCATGAGCGTTTTTAAATAGAATCGAGTTTGCAATAACGGGCCGGTAGTAAAAACGCCAAGCAAATGCAAATAGGGAATTGATGATAAGTTTGATGGAAGCAGGGATCGACAGTCTTGTTCTCTGCTCTCGTATGCTCCTAGAGCAGTGTCTCTGGGCTAACTTGACGTTGCCCGCCCAGTTCTCCAACATTTTTATTTATCGCCTTTGCCCTAGACGGGTGAATTAGGCTTAACCAGGAACAGACTATACGACTTCTACTGGTCTACATCTCATTGAACATTACTACTGGCCCAGTGCCTAAACTATTCTCTCGCTCATGGCCTATGTATCTGAACTATTTCCCGAAGGCTTTCTTGAAGAACCCCCTGCATCTCCGCAATTTCAGTACCCCGTGTCTTCGACTCCCCTGATTTTACCTCGTGACTGGACGCATGAATATCAACTTTCTCCATCTACTGGCAATCTATTCGATTTCCAATCCAACCATTTGGAAGGGAGTAGCTTCAATTTACCATTTCCTGGTTTAGGTATTAGAAATTTGGATCTTGAATCTTATCTGGAATCAAAGGACGCAGATGCCGCTTTGCAATCTTGTCAATCCCCCTCAGAGCCCTGCCATCCTACTCGCAATTCCAAGGCGGGTACTGGCTTTCATGCAAGCCTACACTACGAAAATACGTCTATGTCCACGGAAAGCACCGCTTCTGGCAATGCTTGGCCGTTTCTGAATTTTACCAATGGAAGTCAATCTTCTCCAGGTGACAACTCCGTCTCTAGTGCGTTCTCCGTAGATCAAGACTTCCACACCTCCGCTCCTTCGTGTTCAGCCGGCGGTGATATTCAGTGGTCTCTCGAAACACTGTCGGCATCTGCAGGTTTATCTATTGCCGACTTTGCTGCGCAAGTATCTGCAACTGCTGAAATGGCATTGAAACATATGGAGGCGGGGGAGGATCTTCACTCACTCAAGCATCTACCTATCGAGACTCCAACTCAAAATACCTTTCGACCGTTTTGGGCTGGCGAAGACTCTACTTGCCACTGGTCTACATTATCCAATACTCTGTCCAATGTTTGCGGGCCTCTAAACGGGGACGGAAACCATGAGACCTCCTGGGACTATTCTTGGACGGCCGTTAATCCTGCTGATATTCTTCCTAGTCTCAATCTTTCGCCTTCCGTCTCACACGGCAGCGGAGGCTCAGAAACTCGGTTGTTCTCGACATCGATCACATCCTCCATGTCCAATGAATCTATTTGTGGGGCGGATTTCGAGTTTCAATCTGCGAGCACTAATGTCGCAACTCGCTCAGCTACTACAGATATCCCTTCTGCACCCGCGGTTCATCAGAACGTTCCGGAAGTCCAGGAAGCCAGAATTGGGAGTGATGATGAACATTCTCTATACAAAACGTCATCCAGCTCTGAGTACAGTCCTCCTCCCGAATTCTTCGTCATAAAACGTGATGCCGTGCGCGTCAAGAGACGTAAAGTGAATCGAACCAGGGCCGTTGGCAGGGACGAGCCAGATAGCACTGTTCCGGAGGATCCAATTGACGACTCGCATCTGCTGCCTCTGAATCTTGGTACACCTGTACTCGATGCACACCGAGGAATATCTATTGAAGAGCTCAGAGCAAAAGCTGAGAGGTATCGACTCCGGAACCAAGGGCGCGATTACGATAAGCGGTGGCTCATTTCCTTCGCTGGCAAGCTATCTGCTCGTGGAGAGCTCATCGCCGAGTTTAGGTGTTATGTTAGCGGCTGTAAACAAACCAACAAGAGACGCGACCATATCTTGATTCATGTCGGCGCCCATCTCGATCAACGCCCGTTCAAGTGTATGCATTGGTGAGTGTATATAATACGCATGTTTTATACTGCGCTGAATAGCGAAATTTTTGCAGCACGTCTCGATTTCTTCGCAAGAATGAATGCAAACGTCATGAGCTCAGTCACAGCGGCGTGCGGCCATTCTCCTGTCATCTTTGTCCTTATCCCGCTACGACGTTTGTTCGACAAGACCTACTCAAACGACATATGAAACGAACCCATCATGTTGATTTAAAAAACGACAAAGAAAACAACAATAGTAGTAGCAGTAACAGCAAGTCACGAGGAAGGAAGCGAACAAAGTTCTAAACAATCTAGAGACAATTATAATTAGATGTGCTACGTGGAAAGTGTGCACCGGAGTTGCACAGTTGATGTTTCGAAAGGGTCCATTGAATGATTCTGGTGGTGATGCAATGTATTGTATGTAAAATGCCTAATGCACGTTAAGAATAGATAATGCAGATTTTGAGGGTTAGAACTATAAAACCAAGCAGAAAAAAAGGAATTCGTAGCAGTTCATCAACGTAGGAATAGCATGTGGATAAAGAAACAAACGGGCGTGAAAACATACGAGAACGAATAAATAGATGCGTGGGGAGCGTCGTGTATATCATTATGGGCGCCAGACAGACGCGCGAGCTGCAAGGTTATTGTTAGCAGCAGGTCGACTCCTTGGCGGTTTGGATGGGGTGACAGGTCGTAGCAAAGTGCTGTCACCGTCAGCCTTCCGTATAAATTGCAGGGGTGTGAGTGGAGACCCTCTTGTCGACGGTGATGACTTTATGGAGCGAGGGCTTTGCCCGTTCGGTGTCATTAGGGAAAAGGAAGGTACATAAGGAGCAGTTGGTTCAGGAGTACGCGGTGGCGGCATCTCGGTTGTGCTGTTATCTTCTCTTCCTTCCAACAGGGTAGACGAGCTGATCCACTTTTCTTCTTTGGCACCGACTCGAGGAGGAGACTCGGGCAGTATTCTGAAACTTTCAGCGAAATGATCCTTGATAAATCTATATACGTGTCATTATAGTGTGCTTGACCAGAAATAGATGCTGCAACTGACCTCGAGAGCTCTGTCCATCCGCCACCCACCCGCACCATAACCGTCTGCGATCGGAGAATACGACAGAAACAAAGCTTGGGGTCTTGGTTTCCAATCCAATATTTCCCACTTTGGTCTCGCCATGTCTCCGTAATACCTTCCACATTGATGCCAACAGGCAGCTGGTTGACGACGTCCCCAACAGCCATGTCGAGCTTGCTTTTGGGGTCTGCGACGTATTTCTTTCGAGGCGGTGGGCCAGTCTTTTTATGAGGTGTTGAAACCCGCGGAAGAATTGAAGAGAACGAGTCTCTTGGGGCTCGGGCCCAAGATGTTGAATTTCGTGATGGCCCACCTACAGAACGAGAATGTGACGATGTCTCTGACATCGCAGGCGAGCTGCTGCGCAAATTTTCGTTGTTCCGCAGACGGGACGGGGTGGCAATTGAGCGACGGGATGACAGGCCTGGTGTTAGGTTGTTGTTTTCAGCCGACAAACTTGCTGTTCGTTGCCTTGAAGCGAAGGTCGATCCAAAAACCGACGAATTCAGGTTCAAAGGGCCGCTGGCAGAAACCGACCTAGAGGTTGATGTCGTTGAAAGGCGGCTTGTTGATCGACTTTGACTTTGAGAGGTTTCGCTACTACCTGACACTGCCCGACGTGGCGTGACAACAGGAGGAGCGAGCATTTTACCGCGGGATGGGGTTCCTCCTGTCGATGACACTGACAAGTGAGAGTACGAGCCAACCTTCCGGGCACCCCTTTTAGGTATGGGTATTGGTGTGGTAGAAACCTGCGTGGAAGCACTACTGTTACGCCCAGAGCTGTTCTTCGTGCTCAGAACACTTCCAGAACGGGATTTACTGCCATTGATTCGCTCCATTGCCATTTCTTCCAATTCAACCCAGGTTTGCTGAATTCGCGAGTGTTCAGTAATAGCACGTTGGTCCTTAGGAACGACTGCCAATTTCGAGGTAGCGTCCTGAACTGCAGCCTTGCAGAATGCTACTCGAGAAGATAGCTGCTCCACGGGTGTTGAAGAGGTATCACTCTGGTGACTCGAGGCAAGCATTAGGGGAGCAGCGGGGTAGCTGTCGATATGCTCCAGAAGATCGCTAAGGGCGGCGTCACAGGCGTCAATTGATTTACGCATAGCCGCGAGTTTCTCTATCTCCTGTAGAAGTGATAGCGAGTCGTTGATCTCAGTTCGAAGGGATCGCAGCTCTGTGTTGACCACGGTGTGCCCCACAGACGCAGGTAGTGCGTCTGCTTCATTTGAGACAGCAGCGAAGTCTTCAGCAAGCCTTGTGAAATGTTCATCGCTGGGTAGGTTGGTTGTTGTTCGTGCAGGACGCACAACCTCGTTGAGGGATATCGATCGTAGGCGTTTGCGAAGGCGTAGGATTTTGGACTGAAGTTCCAGTAGTTCCTGAGACATCGTAACGAGACTCTCGTTGGGCACTTCGTGAACTCCGAAAACATCTGAACCAAAGTTAGTTACTAGTCGAACATACTTCAAAATATTTTCCTTACCCGACACAGTTGTATGACCATTGCCCAAGGAAGGAACCGTGTCCATGATAGTCATATCAGGATCCTCCTCTGGAATAGGAGGGGAAAGGAAGGGAACTTGGATCTCTATGATCTTCGGTCGCTCCGAAGCCCTCTTCTCGAGTTCCAGAGATTGTCGCCTCAACTCTTCCATTTCCTCTCCTTGCCTCTTTGCCAAATCTTTTGCCTGACGAGTGCTTTCTGCATAGAGTCTTCGTTCCCGCTCCAACACACTTTCCGTAGCTTGCAGTCTTTCCAGCACATCCCTTTTTTCTTGCTCCAAGCGCAGCCTCTCGGCATTTTCCCTTGCCAAACGTTCCTTCTCGGCCAAACGTCGAGCTTCCTCCTCTAAGCGCAACTTCTCTTCTAGCTCCCGACGCATTCGCTCTGCCTGCTCTCTTTCCAGTCGTTCGGCCTCCAGCTTCTCGGCTAAAATCCTCTGTTGCTCTGCCTCTGCTCGATGCTCCTCTTCCTCCTTGAGTGCGATCAGACGAAGTTCCTCCTCTTTGCGCAGTCTCTCAGCTTCCAATCTAGCTCGCTCCGCCTCCTCTGCCAAACGTTTTTCTTCTTCCTCGCGTTGTCGCTTCTCTTCTGCCAGCCTAAGCTCTTCTTGATACCGAGCCGCCGCTTCAAGAGCAATAGCAATTTCTCGCTGAAGACCCTCCAGTTCCTGTTCACACTTGTTTAATTGAAGTTCTGAATCTGCGACAAGCTTGTTTCGACGCCCATAGAGATCTTCTCGAGTGTTATGTCCAAGATTTCTTGTGTCTTCATCAACTCTTTTTAACAGGTCTCGAACAGGACTGAGTGAACGGATGATACTGGCGCGTCGTTCCCTTGCTGGTTTTAAGCGATTGAGTAAGTTATGGAGATCCTCCATGGCTTCGGTTTGACGCTGTGGAATTTCAGCAAAGCTATCCTTGCAAAGAGTCAATTCGGCCGTAAGACTCTTGATGTCTGCCGTGATCTGGGCTAACGATGGGTCCAAGGATCTTGCCAACTTGGTTGTCCCGAGGGTACTATTACAAATAATCAAGTCTTGAAGTCTTCCGTTTATGCGCATGGCGTAAGAGTTGACGTCTGTTCGGACAATATTATCCAGAGAGGCCAGGTCGTAAGGAAGCTCTGAGGGGTCGTCATGTGGGAAGCTTGTTCGGGGACGCGGGGAAACAGGATATTTCCCAGAAACGAAGGGAATTTCTCGTGCGAGACTGTTGGTGAATTGGTTCACGTCTTCTTGAATAGTGGCGATGGTAGGTCCAAAGTCGGCGTTGGAGAATTCCTCGCTGTCGCGACCTTCAGAAATAGCCTCTGTTGCGCCTGTCAGTTGGTTCCTTGTGTCTTCGATTTGCAACATCAATTTCTGGAAGCGTTCCTTCATGCAATTGATGGCCGTTTTCTGGGCTTGAACTGAATGCAGAGTAGACAGGAGGCTGCGGTTTTTGTCGACGAGTCCAAGCAGTCTCGTCATTTTCTTCTCGAGGTGACTGCGAAGAGATGATGGATCCAGAGACTGACAGAAGTTTTTAACCTGTCCCTCTATCGTTGGAAGTGCTGACTGCACTTCTTGCAACTGAGCGCGAAGGTCCACGTGAATAGGTTCCGACTCGGCTAATGGGGATTTGGGACTCTCTGGTGTAGGGGGAGCATCCTTAGACATGCTTTCCTGTTGCCATTTGTCGCGGGCAATTGCCTCTATAATCTCAGAGCGCAGGGAAAGCAAGGCTGACGTTTTGCTGTCGATAACAGCTGATAGTTTTCGGGCCTCGCGTATCGTTGTCACTTTAGAAGCTGCTGCTGCTCGGGCATCAATAGCCTCTTGCCTCAGTAAAGTTAGGCGCTGCACAGTGGCGTTTGCCTCTTCCTTAAAAGATTGATCGACTGAAGGGAGATTGATGTCCAGTAAAGCGATCGGTGCTTGCTGTAGTGTAGTTTGCGCCAATTTATCAGCGACAGAGGCACCGTCGACGAGACCCGGAAGGAGCGCAATAAACACAGAGTGTGCCATTGGGTCAAGGGACTTTTCCGAGGAAATATCTGGAGGAGAGCCATCTCCATCTCCAGTAACTGTGCCTTCACGGAATTTTTTGACAAGAGTTTCCAATGTTCCACACAGCTCTTTCGCTGATTGCACCAAGGTTTCAACCTGTTTGACGGCTTCGTGCTTGTTCCGGTATTCCTTTGCCGCGACTTCAACTTTCTTGACTATCGCGGCTGTGATGGCAATGTCAGAGGACAACCGCTTCACCAACGACTCGTTGAAAGGTCTTTGGTCGGGAAAAAGGGGGTGTTCCGGCCGGGGAAATAAAGATGCACGAGAAGAAGGGTCCCCTCTGACTGCAAGGCGCTTCGCGATTATATCGATTCTCGAGAGAAATGACGCGCTTTGACGGGAATTTGGATGTTCCTTGCTAGCAGCTTCAATTTCCGCAAGAAGGGAAACTGACGCATTATAGTCCTTCAAGCTTTCAACGAAAATCTCATCGGCTCTGAGAGCAGATTCATCAATATAGGAGAGGATAAATAAAATTACAATACTCACTTTCTCCATTGCATGACCAAGCCCATGGTGAACTTCCCGATGTTACTCATATCATTGATACACTTTTCCTCCAACCTGTCTTGCTCATCGAGCAAAACCTCAGGTACCGTTTTGCGATCAATGAGCTTGTCTAGGGCCTTGCCTGCTGCTGTAATTTTGCCATGTTGAAGGGCGGTGACTCTACCAGAGAACAAAGCAGCATCTCTGGACAGCATTTCGGCTAGCTTGAACCTTGACGTCCTTGAGAAGGCATCAGCCGGGATGCTGGACCCGGAAAACGACGTGACTGAGAGCGGATTGCCGGCGGATTCTGGTGCTGGAGGAACGTCGTATATTGCGGGTTCCCACCTCGCACGGGTTGCAGAGAAATTGTGCAGGTCTTCAATAATTTGACGCCTCTCTTTCCAAGCAGCCTGGCGGTTCTCCTCCCAAGTCAATCTAATTCCCATCATCTCCAGGTTGTCCGACCGATCCCGCAGAAGGTGCAGAAGCTTGTCGAGTTCATAAATAGTCGTTAGAGTCAGTTCGATCACATCTGTGTCTGCTGGAGATAGATTGCGTTGTGTCGCAGCTGGCAGAAGGCGTCATTTTCAGCCAGTAGATAAAATCCAAAACCTTACAAACCTTTTGTGAGCTGCCGTAACTTCTTGAGCTCCCCAGTGTCGAAAATCTCCGTCTCTTTCTCTATAGCGTCATGTTCAGCTACCCATTGCTGAAGTTGCTCACGGGTGGGGAGACCGGGAACATCCTCGGCGGAGGCCTGCAATGCGTCGAGACCAATAAAAACCTCGATTGGTGGAAGGGCCTCCAAAAACTGAAAGTACGATTAGATTGTGAATGAAGCGATCAATTATGTTCGAACCTTGATCTTGTCCTCAATCCATGCCTTCCTTTCGCTAAAGGTTTGCAGCTCTATTACTTCATGTAGTTCCAAGGCCTGTTCTTCCGTTCCTTGAGTAGATACGTTGTTGTTCCCTGAGCCGGAGTTATTCTGATCCTGAGTCAATGATAATTGGTTGTCTTCCCGTATGTTAACCGGGAAATCTTTGGTATTAGAGTTGCTTGTAGCACTCATAGCTGGATCAGCCATGGTCTGCTGAAGCGGACGGGTAGTCGGGGAAAGTCTTGCAAGAAAGTTGATCTATAGCGGTATTATGACAGACCTATGCTCTGCATAGTCAAGGGCGTGAGATTAGGAGGAGCAGGCAAACGTGCATCTAGCAACGAGGCAGCACATATAATGATGACCTGGAAGGAAGGTGGACGAGTGAACAAAACATCCGTGAGAAAGTGCCTCTGCCATGCAATTGTGGAGCGGAGCTTGGACACGTCTCAAAGACACAGAAATATGTAAAATATTCTTAAAGCTGAATAAAATTAAGAAAAAATGCCCAATCGTCTGTTGATATGACACGCGATGTTGTTTAGGCTTTGGACTGTACAAAGCAGTTTCTACATGGCAGATTTAAGTGATTAACGTAGTCAGTTAGGTTAAAAAATGTTATTGACGTGCAGTTTTCGAAAACAGGACTGTATATTGACGTTCATATTGTCTGCAGCTACAAAGGACCCTCTAAGAGGCTGGATAAAAGGCTGCACCTCTGAAAGCAGATTGACGAGGTACATTGAACGCGAAGTCGTCACATCAGATGACATCCCTCATAATATCGTCACGCGTTTGGCACTCCTCAGTTTCAATTTGTCTCCATTGTCCAACACCACCCACAGAGTGTGAAGGCTATCATAAGCCATCATGGAGTTTGATTATTTCTCTATCGACTCTATCCTCGCCGAAAATCAGGTAGGTTTTATAGAATAGTATCTGTGCCGTATCACGTTGACTACTTTCCACAGAAAATACAATGCACATTCAAAGAACAACTGCCGCACATGGGCCACTTGGGAGGCGGATCAGAGCGCGATGTATGTTGACATTGGTCGCTTCAATGAATATTTATCGATTAGCCACACAGATTTCGGTTAATAGCAAGGTCCAGCTACCACTATGGCTTGCTTACACAGTTATTTACTCGTGCGTCTCTGGGACCAGTCGATCAAGAGATGCTGAACTTACACTCTACTCAGTAATTGGGCCGAGTTCAACATACCCACACCATTTAGCACCCGTGTGCGTAATGCGCTCAAAGCAGAACCCTGCAGCGTTCGACTTTCAAACTTGGTGGGAGCAGGTGGGCTATGGTACGGTTTTGGCAAGGCTATCATGGACATGCAAGTGTTCCGACAATCCTCTATGAAATTGGTCTAACACATCATCAGATTGAGCGACGAACAAGCAAATGAGATGTCGGCTATGTTGACTGCGGTATGGGCCCAAACATTTACTCGTTGACAAATACTAGCATATCGATGAATTATCTCTACAGGCGTTCTCGGGTCGCTTGCCAGAGCTGATCGACCAGGCACAACACTTCGCTGCCCTTGGGCGTGGAGGCGGAGGTGGACCATCAGGAAATGTTGCACAGGGATTTAGGGAGGGACTAGATACAACAGAGCGTGAATGTAAGCCCCTTCCGAGAATTTACTGGTCGTGATGCTTGCTGAAGCTGGGCATAGTATTTTCGCTGGCGCAAGAATGTGCCAAACAAATCAAGTTGTGGTACGAATCGAGTGACCGAACTCGACACTAATGTTTGTAGCGGTAGATCTCTATTACTGGCTCTTGGGTTTTGTACTGGGCGCGTCGTTACTGGAGTCCTCTGTCGTTGGAGGCGGGGCAGCAAGACTGGAATTTTTCAACTCGTTCACGAACCTGTGTATTTGTATCTTTTGTACTGGCTTATGAATATGTATTTGACATGAACGCACCATTTTACACTTCCCCATAAGCACAGCTCGATCATGATCAATGCGAAGAAGTGAATGTTGCCAGAGGTGAGGAATAATAGGCCCACCAGGACAGCAAAAAGCGCAGCGAATGACGCATCGAGTATGAGAATGAACGTGGGATGAAGCGAGGAGCCTGGTGTCAGAATATTGGAGAAGAAAGAGTCTGAGGAGCTGTCAGATGGTACTTCGTTGTTCGACATAATTGTCTAATGGCAGGAACTGATATGAGCTGTGGTGGAAGGAGGTTAAGTTGAAGATGTTACATTCCTATTTGGGAATTGTCCCCTGTACGCTTAATTCCGGTCCAGTTGCCATCAATTCTCGTTTTACAGCTCATTTGACGTTTCTGATTCAATAATATTACATTGTGCATATGTACAAAACATGTTTGACGCGAGATACAAATGAAAACAGATACTCCGATGCAGGATATATTGCTATGAATGATGTGTATGTGCAAAGCTACTTGGACTGCAGGGTGCTAATAACATTCTGAATGGTCGGCCGCTTTGAAGGGTTGAGCGACCAGCAGGATAGCAGTAGCTTCCATAAGCTGTCATCCAAGCCCCTGCGTACGATATCTGATTCTGTGGGCTGATCTGGATGAACTCCGCGAGAAGCCCGATTACCAGCTTCGAAATGGTGTTTAATATTACGGTAAGGTTGCTGGTGTGTCATAATCTTGTAGTACAAAACAATTAACGACATTCGACCAGACAAAGAAGGATGCTTACCTCGAGTATTGTCATGCCTAAAGCGTAGATATCAGTGGCCGTTGAAATTACCCCATCTCCAACAAATGATTCTGGCGCAAAATATCTGCACGAGTCTGCTCTTGTGAAGCTTTGGGTCAAGGGTGCATCAGCAACATCTTGCATGATCTAGCATAAGAAGTTAGACTCAGCACTAGAAAATACATGTTCGAGTATACCTTAGAGAGTCCGAAATCAGATAGCAGCGGGTTCCCTTGGTTGTCAACTAAGATATTAATCTAAAGGTGCGGGGACGAGTCAATTAGCTTAGAGGAAGAAACGGGGTTCTGATAAGACCCTACCGCTCTCAAATCACCGTGCACTAGTGTCATGCTATGAAGGACTTCCAAGCCTCGACAGACGTGAACCACCTAAAAGCCATAAGAAGGGGGAAAGGGCAAGGGCAAGGACACGCACAAATTTCAGGTAATTGATACGTTGATCATTAAGTTTGACATATTTCAGAGCATCGCCGTTATCTTGCCATGGACTAATCATACACCTACATGATGCTTAAGTCAAGTGTGACTTGAAGACTTGAAGGAAGGGACCACGTACGGGAATGGGCCGTCAAGCTCACAGAACCCATAGAAGGGGACAATATGTTTGCCTCGATCTCGCTTCCAAACTTCTCCCCATATTTTCGCTTCCCGAGTAAACCTCTGTAAGCCATGTTAACGGATGTGCCACGCATCGCAGAGCAATAAAACGAACCCTTTTGACGGTATCATCGAAGTGCATAGATCGAATAACTTTGATAGCGACTTTTTGACGACCTAGATACAACCCCTCATAGATGTCCATAGTTGCAGTCCCGCGAACAGGCAACTTTCCAATCTTCTTGACCTCCCCTGACTGCAGATAGAAGTCTGGCAGCAACTCATTGAAATGAGTCTGGAACTCGAACAAATTCGCAGATAGTCCGTCGTGAACCCTCTCAGAATTCTGCTTGTTCTCATTCATAGCCTAGAGAATTTGTTAAGAATATGAAGGTATTCAGTTGTGTGCATAGACATACCGCTTGGAACATAGTCATCATCTGCTTTACAAGGTCTGCGGTAAGGGCAGTGTTCTCTTGGATGATAGCTTGACTTTCTCTTAGAGAGCTCATACTCTCCAAGAGCATGGCATGATCAGCCCTTTGATTCTCTTTGAACTCAGCCATCCAATTGTGAATTTCGAAGTGCGATGTTAGCTATCGCGGGGAGTCAGTTGGTGCGCTTTCGAGCGAATTCTGTGATGAGCAAATCACCTGGAAGGCACTCAAAGTATCTGAGATATCACCGTGACAAGCTTGAATGTCTTTTGCAATCTCTTCTTGCTTCATCAGGCTTTTAAAGGATCCTAACTGCGACCAGGCAGTCATTTTGATCTGTATGTCAAGAAGGCGGCTATACAGACAGAGGAATGGATATGAATCAGCATTTCCGACTCGTCGGTAGCGAAATCGTAGGCTCCACGTACTCGTGAACTGCATTTCTTGCTTGAATAATGTTGGGACTGGCGCGCTTCTCTTCATGTTCTCGCAGTGCCAGAACTAATGAATGACACCTGTCCCTCAGCTGCCGCGCAGCATGACTGTGTGCACAACTGCGATTAGCAGTGTCGAGAAGAGTTCCTTGTGTTCTGAACATACCGATTGTGGGTCACATTTTCGCATATCTGAATGATCCCGCACAGCAGGTCAACGACGGGGGAAAGACCAGGGACAGGGGCAAATTCTGCAGTGATTTGTGCGATTGTCTTGCCCAAGGATACGAAGACTAGGACTGTTGCGGAATGTGGCATGTCCAGAAACGAGTCAGAGTTAGAAAGAGTCCAAGTACAGGTTTAAACTGTTATGTAGTTTGCCTATTGATAACCTCTGAGTTGGACAGTCTCCACGCGCACCGCATGGGACCGCATGATGACATGTAATCACAGCCTTTGAAGGAGCGAATGAGTGTTGTGCAAATGCCGAATTTAGTGTTGGTCATTGTTTAGATCGACTACCACTCATTATGACTGTTTTGATTCCGAACTACTATGACCTGCACCACCACCATGTTGATCTAGAGTACCGGTACACATGGTTATATTATCTTTATTTACGCACTATACCTGATGCCTTCCTTCTTTCCGGATTGTCCACCCAATCTCGTGTTGCCTGACTGCAAAACACTGCTCGTAACAGGTCCCTTCCATGCTTCGGCCCCTATCCATTTTGCGTACACCACTTACTCAGAAAACCTTGATGCTAGAATCGTCATCATAGCTCCGTCCCAGACCGCACTTCAAAAATCTCTGAAAGACTTCGACGACGAATGGGTGGCTTCGCGTTCTGCTACAGGCCGTTTTATGGATTGGGCATCTAACGTGAAAATATTGTACTTGGCACCTCCCGTCCTTCTGTTAATGACGAATCTCATGGTATATCTCTGGCAGCTATCCCCCATCTGCTGCTCATCTGTGTCTCTTGCTTTCAATGTTCCATACGCTGAAACCTAATGAAGTTCCTGGCGAGGACTGGCTCGTGAAGAACATGCAATCTCTCGAACCACCGTCTCTGATTATTGTATGCGAACTTTCGTCCTACTTCACCAATGTCGAAGGGGTCGACTCTTTGTACGTCGTTGTTGTATCGATTAGCACCTGTGATTTTCTCTCATTGATCTCATGACGCTAGAGCGACGTCTACCCTCCCAGCTTACATGAACCTGGTATCTCGAGCTATGATATTGCGCTCAAACATCGGTGCTCCAGGGTATGCTTCCTCCATCTGTTCTCATGAGCTTCATTTAATAGAGTCAGGTCTCGCCCCAAGATTGCGCTTTTTGATTCTCGTTTATCAACTCTGAAGCTTCCTGTGACCCAGAAGTCCACCATGTCATTTCGATCCCCACATGATGAGATCCAGCAGCAACCAACTCAGCAAGTTTTTCCTCTAATAAAACACTTTTTCGAATATATTGCACTATTTGATCAGGGTAATGAATTTGCTTACACCTTTATAACGAGTTGGTCGCTAATACCAAAATTACAGATCCAATCGAAGTGTTTATTCCATCCTCCCAAGGCGACGAAGACGAGACCGGTGCCTTTCCAAGAAGGAGATTGAAGGTGTATTCATCCTCCCAACAAGCCGATGAATGCCCGGAAATCTCTTGGAGTGAAAATACGAAAACTAAATCCACAAGACGCCAGTCTTATTTCGGTTGGGATAGATAGTACGGTACGGTCAGACATTGTATGTAAAGACTTGTCGCAAATAATGAAATAGCAGTGATTCAGGAGGGTGTCAACCAACTTTTTGGAACAGAAGAAATATCAATACATAATGAATATAAATAACCCCTCGTATGTGTTGATTGGTATAGCCCACGCAATAACCATTATGGGTGTAGTTATAGCCAGATGAGCAGCTTCTGAAAGCCTATCCAACTGGTTACAACACCCAAGGTCCTGAGAACCAAAGGTCCCAGAAACGCCTACATGATCATAAAGGTTGCCGACTCTGGCCTACAAAAACAAGAAAACACGGCGTATGAACACTCCATGAGATCCCGTCTCTGCATCCTGCGAAAGCAAGTCTCCATAAACATGGACGGGCTATTATCATTCCCAAATCATAAGACCCGCCACAGATTGGCGTGGCAGATTAAGGCTCTGCAGCAGACGTAAAAATCCTACGCACCGCCCATGAGCACCTCCACACCGATAGGGTTAATAAGTAAGGAAAGAAAAGGAAGGGGGTAGAATATCGATCAAGGTAGCTATATGGAACGAGAACTGACATTGCTTCTATTCTACAGCATCAAAAGACGACGGATGAGATAGCACACACGACAAAGCAAGTATCTGCGAAATAAACTTAAGATTGTCTCCCGTACTCAGAAGGCATCGCCCATCACTCGGTAAAAGAGTGTAGAACCAAGAGTGAACACCAAGACGAGCAAATCTGCAACTGGTATCGTAAGTTAGCCAATCATCCACGACATGAGACCACGGAACAAAAAAGAGAAGAAATAAAAGGATTAAAAGCCCCCTCGTATGCGAGTAACTGAATATGGGGTCGAGTGGCGATTTGAACGTACAGAAGTGCTCATGTGTCAAGCCTTTACATGAAGGTGAGAGCCACCAAGGGAACGACCTCCAATCGCCCTGTCACATTAATCCTGCACGGCGGTGGCTTGCTGGCCCCTTTTCGACCAAATCGACCCCTGCCATCGACGATGTCGATGACCATTAACTCCCACTCCCTTTTGGCACATGAATATGTCATGGATATGTCTCTGTGCACGCAAAATCCATACCGAGCATACCGCTGCGGTACATAAAAATAGGCGGCCCACGTCTGGGCATCGCCATCTGCGGCAATATAATATATCTCGCTTCATTTGAGCAAGAATCCAGAATCCACCGTATCGACTCATGCCGATACGTCATGTGCAGGGTATTATGAGGCAATAACCAGTTACATACACAGTAGCACAACCCTTGTTGAGCACAGTGCGCACCGATAGGGGAGGCAAAGAAAAAAGGAAATGATAGGTGAAAGATCACTCACAATTTACATTTTCAGAAACGGAAAGGGACAACAGGTCTTGAAAGTCCTGTATTCAACAAGGAAGAAAGGAAGAGAGAAATTGTGGCAAAATTTGAGGGGCTAGATTATATACCCTATTTTTGAACTCCGACAAGGAGATTGGCGCGCCGTACACAGTCCATCTCACACCAACCGGGAATCTGACACCTTGCAAGACCCCGATACCGCAGATTTGAAATCAGCTTGAGTCAGGCGGAGCATTATGCACACACCTTGAACTTCATGGCGGAAAGAATAGTCTACCCAAGCCTCAATTATAAGACGGGTGCTTTGCCTCAAATGTTCAGACGATGGCCTTTGGGCGCTTACGAGATTGTCAACAACATTCATACCTAGGACACAAAACAACAATGCGATTCAGGACTGCTTACGACATATACATATTCCGGTCGATATGTAAACAAGTACTGAAAGGGATGGGATGAAGCAGTTAAAAGTTACCATAGGAATCAGAGCACATGCGGTGTCGAGCACTGAATATCAAACCACAAAAAAGGAGCACCGATCAAATCCCTAGCCCCAGAATTTGCGAAGGACTTTCAAATGAAGAGGAAGCCTAAAGAGAACACTACGCGTTAGCAATGGACTCCACAATGTCTTCCGATGAAAAGTAAAAAAAAGACAGCAAAACCCCCTCGTATGCGAGTAACTGGATTTGGGATCACATATGTTTGAACGTGGAGACACGAGTGTACTTATACGAGGCGACCGCCCCAAGGCAGTCGCGACGATGACACCAGCATCAGCTTCACGGCGGCGGATGGCAGTCCACCATTCATAGAGGCGATCCCAGCATTCGGCCAGTCCGTTTCACATTGTTCATTAATCATCATGTATAGCAGGTTATGTCAAGTTCAAAGTCTGGTTTCAGTTAAAACTGATGTCAAGGGACGGTTCTGTGTCTGATGTCTGACGTCATTCAGTGATGTGCAATGGTTCAGTGTGTAGCATCGGTAAGCGGTAAAGCCATCTCTTTAAGTCTGGTTTCATGAACCTTAAGGTCCTCAAGCGTGTCATAAGCAGTGATGAGACAATGGACCAGTTACATACATGGTTGCCGGCGCGTCGACATATCAAGTCCTACGCGTTTTGGCCACCATGCGCACCGATAGGGGCTTTGCAATCGAAAAAAGGAAAATAATAAAGGAAACAACTACTCACCATTGAAACGGTTTTCTGTGCCGAATGACTCGGGCGATAGTGTACAAAGCGGATTACCAGGTCATGGACAAGTGTATCAACACGATTAGGAGGATGACCTGAAGACGGGAAGGAAGGCAGATGTGGAGGAAGGAAAGGTAAGTCGACAAGGAGAAACATGAAAGGACATTCTATACAGGGCCAACTATATAGTCTATATTCGAGCTCCGATTAGAACATTGAGTCGCCGCCTGTCGGATTGATTTGAATAGGGCCAGGCAAGGGCCAGGAGTCTCGAGAGCACCCTTTCGTGCAAGTACGTAAGTCATTGGCGCATAAGGTATCAAAACACGCATTCGCAGATAATGAAAGGACTGGTTTTGCTTTATAACTTTTATTCGACAGTACACGTAACAGCAAGAAAGAAAGTCGAAGCAGATACCGCAAGGATCTCAGAAAAAGTTGGCTAGGTTAATGACAAGATAGGATTCAGCTGAGAAGAGTTACATTATAGGCCTCAGGCCGACAGGGATTCTACGTTGCAAGAAACACAACAAGTTTGTGACCTTGAAAAAGTAGTATCAGTAAACGCAATGCTCATCGAACGTGCAACATGGAAAAAAGTTTTTATCAAAAAGGGGAAAACGAATGGATCCCCTCGTATATGTGGAAACAGCTCCTGAAGAACTACATATGCACTCTCGTCACCCGAAAGCTGCAATCTCTGAAGTTTCAAGTTGAACTTATGCTGAGACGAGGGCGCGGAAATGACTGAATGACTGATAGGCCCTGTGACCTTGCCCATTGCTTAGAATAAGCGGGAAAATGGAAGACTTACGCTGGAAGAGGATGCATAAAAAATGGGTGCCCTCTTAAAACGAGAGGGTCAATAAGATTAGGAAAGAAGGAGCAAAAGCGTTTAGCGCCTCACTCTCGGAGTCTTTATAGCTAGCTTCAAAGTCCGATGATAGCCACTGGTCGTCGTCATTTTATTCCAATTGACTATAAAAGATAAAATACTTACAACCATACACCTGAGTATTTCAATTAATGGAGATTTGAAGCTTTAATTTAATGTAAACCTCTTACTACATGAACTTGTACAGTCCACACCGCCAACGTCGGAGATTAAAACCTTCGGCAGTGATTTGTACTTCCCAATTATAATCCACCACCCATTTGTTCTCAAGTCTGTAGCTTCGTTTCCAATTTACTACCCTCACTTTCATTTCATCTCTTTGCATGCATGCATCCGTTCGCATCTTATGTCCTTCGTAGCTACTACAAGACAACAGGATGGAACGAAGACAACCTCTACGCAAACTTGACGCGTTCGTCCAATGGTATGCAGGCCAGATCTTCGTCCCCTATTTACCCAAATCTCATCGCTTACATTCTCCACATAGCTATCCTAGATTTTACAGTCCCTCGAGGACTCCATTTTTCCGTCTCTAAATCACCTAATGCCCTCTTTAAAACCACCTATTCCATGACGGCCATGCCGTCCTTAAACGGCTCCGTCGGGTACATTTTTACTTCCTGCCCATTAGACGTCAAGTCGTCAGGAAATGTCCGCTTCAAAGACATGATAGAAAGATTCAAAGTCTACGACCAACCTCGGAGACCAGAAGCCAAAGACGAGGAATGGCTTGCCGGAGAGAAGGTGCACAACCGAGGTGTGTCTCCATATTCCAACCCATCGAGTCCAACTGAAATCTAAATACGAACCTGGATAGACTACCTACTCTATGGCCGCTTCTATCTACCCACAGGAAGGTTAGATGCAATGTATTCCACCCGAATATCGCCAACAATGCAGGCCCTAGTCGCCGCAATATCCGATCCCGCCTCGAGTGTATCGCCCGAAATGCGTGCTCGCAAACCAGACCCCAGCAACATCATGCTCAACCTGCAGCATGACGTCGGTAAATGGTGCACCGAATACACATGGAGTGCAGAGGACAGCATGTGGGGCGTGCGCGTCTTGCACAATTTCGGCAGGCTTGGGGTTCCTCCCAGTGAGACCACGGACGAGTCGTCGGCTGCGAGACGGAGAGGCATTAAACGCGTGGATGAGGAGGATGCTATTGCCGGTGGACTAAAAGGACGGATATCTATCGGAGCAGAGTTGTATTTCAGTGCAAAGGAAAAAAGTGCTGGTGGTGAGTATGTCCAGAGCGATATTTTTGAATACCTTCTGATATGAAATACGATACTCTCTTCAGTTTCCACTGGCATCCGATTTACAACGTTACCTGATGCAACGCCTCCATCCTTCCAAGTACCCGGCTCATCGTCCGACTCACCAGCACCCTCCAGGATACCTTCCCAACCTCCAACAACAATAACGGCACTCTTCAACCCCATGCTCGGACACATGTCCAGTGCCTACACAGCCCGCGTGTCAAGGGATCTCTCTCTATCCTCAAGGTTTGACTTTAACGTTTACAGTTTCGAAAGCGAATGGACAATGGGTGCCGAATGGTGGCTGCGTAAACCTTTGGTCTCACCAAGTGAAGACGACGCAAATGCCGTTGCTGTATCACAGGAACCGCCGTCATTACAGTCTTCAGAAGTGCGAGGTGTCGTGAAAGCTCGTGCTTCGACGAGTAACGTACGTTCTCCATTTCTCTTCCTTCCATTTTCTCTATTGCTCATCACTCTTGTTTTGCTAGGATGTTGCATTGATGTGGGAAGGACGGCTACGGAATATGTTGGTTAGCCTAGGGGTAGTGTCCGATCTGTCCAGTCGGACGAAACCTATCAAAGCCTTAGGCCTTGAAGTGGCCTTTTTCAGCTCAGAGTAAAATCAGGAGCTTCTGGCTCTATATCTGTACCACTATATATATTCATACACATAATCCATTAGGGAGGGATGCACGCGGCTGGTAGATAATAATCACTTCTAGCGTGAAGGAGTCTAGGCGTCATGAGCAACTACGTCAAAGATGGATTCAATTCTTGTAGCCCATTCTCAGGGAAACTATATCGGTCATATGTAAGACATGGGGGCAGAGTTAATAATATACAGATGGGCATGATAAAAAGAAGCAGAGGGGGGAAGCAAGCAAGCAGGAGCATATCGGAAAGAGATCACAAATAGAGAGAAGGAAAAAAAAAACCAACTATAAATACTATGCAACAATATAAACCACAAAAGAAATCAATTGACGATGGTGGACAACAATGTTGGTTGTTTCTGAGAGCAGAGTAAAGAAAAGGCGACTCCGAGCAATGGATGGGGTATAAGTCCATTTGTAAAGAAAAAAAATCAAGCATTTAGAATAAAAGTCGCAAATATTTAATCCAAAATCTTTGAAAGTAGCCAGTACAATGGCAGACATAGTGGAACGAAAATCAAGATTAGTATACAAGGGGTCCACAGTTTAGTATGGCGCCATTAGAGTTTGAAAGCGTCAGCAAGGTCAATTGTTGAGACCAACAGAGGAAGCAGGTTTGGGAGGGGAGGTGTTGTTCGCCTTGTTGATCGTCCGCGCCAGGCGAGAAATAGCATCTCCAGTGATCCTCGGTCGCGAATGCGGGGAAGAACCGCCAGCGGCGACAGGAGGCGACGAGTGCGTCCTCGAGTGGTGGCTGTTGGAAAGTCTACCATGAGAATCGTGGTGATTCCGATTGACCTGGGGTGAACGATCGCCATTCTGGCGACGATTGTGGTTGTTGTATGGACGACCCACGGTGTGCGATCTTTGATGATGATTATTGTGCATGGGGCGAGTTTCTACAGGTGCAGGAATGTCTGGGTGCGAAGACATGTGGGCCGGAGCGGAGCGAGAATCGGATATGGCTTTCGGTGCATGAATAGAAGTTTCCAGACCGCCCGTCGCTTCTATGCTATCGAAGACCTTCTCAATCGCCGTTTGAGGGCGAGCGGGGACCTTGGGTCCCGTCTCCGCCTTTGGCGTTTCGACGGTGCCCTTTTCCACAGGAGTGGGTAGAACGACAACAGCGATGGGAGCAGGGACGTCATTTCTAGCTGAGGAATTGGGAGTAGGAGTCGCAGCACCATCAGGCGTAGGAGTCGCAGCAGGCTCAGAAACAACAGGTGCGGAAGCAGGAGGTTCTGGAAAAACATGCTTGTTCTCTTTGAGGTTGAAACCTTCTTTATTCGCACTGTGAGGAGCCTTTGTGTAGTTCTTGCGCATGGGCGTCGCACCGGGACGCAAGCTGAGATGAGAAACTACACTGGCAGTGTTTGGTTTTGCCGGCAGTGATGGATGAATTGGTTTTCGAGACTCGTGAGTGGGCGTGCTTTCTGATTTGGAGGAATTCTGGCCCTGAGCAGCTGTACTACCATCAGTGCCGTTTGATGGTGGGTTTGCGTCAGATGACTTGTCTTCGAGTTCGATAGCGTCAACCTCTTCCTTCAGATCAGAAAGCGAAGTAGACAGAGAATCGGTGGTGGTTGAATGACTTTCGAAATCGTTTGAATGTCTCAAAGGACTGGCGGGAATTAAATGAGAGTGAAGGTCCGGTAGAGGTTTCAAACCATCGACAATTATTGGGGAAATAATATCGGATTTGCTGGCAGAAAAGGTCGCTGTGTTGATGCCCCAATCGTCTAAATCGGGGAGACTATCATCGTCGTCGCCAGCCCAATCTATGTGACTGCCTGGCGTCGCAGCTCGAGGGGCACGACAGCGTTCCATAAAGGAGTCGAGCTCACTTCTCTTGTCAACGGTCATAGCAGCGCTACTGCTTATATGTGGCGGTGCGTCCTTGACTGGTGCCGTATGGGGTACCGGTCCAAGATTTGGCCTGTTCGAACGAACAAGGTTGTCGTTGGATTGTGGGGGATTAATCTTTGCAGAAAGGGGTCCGTTGCCTTTACCAGCTTGAGAACGTCTTCGTTTCTGAGGAGATCTTGGTGATGACGGTGCCTCGGCAGCTTGTATTTGAGTGACAATTGCTGGAGGTATTGATCGAGAACCTCGTCTTGATGCTGGTTTTGGTTTCGGGGGATTTGTTGAAGGGGGATTTGATCTGTCGATTTTGGGTGATGATACAGACGAAGCAACAGATGAAGTGGACTTTGTGTTGACTAAAGGGGTTGCAGAAAAGGTCTCTTTGCTGGAACGGGATGGGTCGTCATTTTTAGACTCTCTAGATGGCGGCCCAGCACGGTTTCCTCCGCGACCTCGAGAACCTCCACGGCCTCTGCTCCCTCGACCACCGCCTCTTGTCAGCCCATTGAATGCAGAACCTGGTTCGCCTGTTCGCCCCCAGCGAGAGCCAGAAGAAGAATGGGGTGCTGGGCCAGCAGTAGATGGAGCAGTTGAAGCCATTTGGGATAAGGGCTGGATCCGTTAAATCGTATGGAGTCAAATTCTACAATTGTAAAGAAAATAAAGGGTAATTGTTTTAAAAAATATTAGGGGAATAAATAGAGAATAAAAAAGAGAAACAAACCTAGAAGATGAGAAAATAAATTGTCTGAAAAGCTGTCAGAGTGAGTCTTGGAGGAAGAATGAACGCAAGGCTTGAGTCCATCACAAATATAGAATTTGTACAGAACCAAATACGGCAAAGCACATCACTTGACTCCGACTTGGACTTTGTACTGTTCCTTCAAACATTCACCCATACCTTTACCATCATGTCCAAGGCATCTCAACCAGAACTCAAGAAGGTTAATGTTTATCTATATCTGAAATAGTATAAAACTAATATGATTTTCAATTAGTTCATGGACAAAAAATTGTTCGTTCATCTTCAAGGCGGACGTAAAGTCAGCGGTGTCTTGCGAGGATACGATCTGTTCTTGAACTTGGTTATCGATGATGCTGTTGAAGAGACTACTCCAGCACAAAAGCACCCCATTGGAACAGTTGTATGTCTTAAAGATTGATGTCTGTTTTGGTTGTACTAACTCAATCTGCGCAGGTCATTCGTGGTAACAGTGTAACATCTATGGAAACGTTGGAAGCAATGCGTTCATAATACATGAAAAAGTTGAATGATCAAGGGATCTGTAAGTAGTCGCAGTTGTATGAAATGAGAGGTTTGTATGTGATGAACGACTAGGGAACCCTGAATATTGAAACAAGAAGATGTTTTTCTTTCGATTTATGTGAATAATGATAATAAATGTAATGGGTGACCTTTGAAGTACAGGTCTAATAAGAAATAAGAGTACTCTCTCTAACGTGTTGTTTGGCATAATCATTTGAACCAAATTAGGAATGTGACTTTTCACAAAATTTGGTTTCTCGTGAATTATATTTGAACAAATTCAAAGTCGCGCCTCTTTTTGACTTTGCGCTATGCCACAACGTTCAATTCCGCGTTCGTTAGTTGGCAAAGTCGCGCAGTCAATTAGAAAAAAGCCAAATCCTTCTTTATCAATTTCAAGTTCTCGTTTGGCTTCAACTCTCAACGCACCTCCGCAAGCATCCGAACTTGCATCACATCCCGTCGCTTCAACCTCCTCTTCAATTGCTGTATCCAATGGACAACGTTCTCGTTTAAATGACCTAACAGATGCAGTCAGGAATAAGGCCAATCCTTCAGCAGTTTGGGGAAATTACACCAACGTTCTCAGCACTTTAGGAGCAGACGGTCTTCCCCTGGAATTACACCAAGAAGTTCTCCGCAAATGTACTCCTGCAGACAGCGAGCTTCGGGCTGCGGCGGTTAGAAGGTTGGCGGCTGGAAACATCCCTTCGTTTCCCCATATTCACGAAGCACGCTTCCAAACCATCATGCGCAACATCCGGAGCTTGGGATCACAACCCGACTTGGAGGACTACAATTTTATTCTCCAGCAATTCGCAGCGGTGGGCCATTATGAAGGTTCATATCAGGTTTACAAGGAGATTATTCGTGTTGGCCATACCCCATCCAACAAAACCTTTGGACTATGCTTTCAGTCAATAGCTTACCGCCTCAGTCTCCCTGTATCGAACCCTAAACGCGCTGGAATTGTCAAGCAGATGGACGCCATGTACGCCACATATATGGACGACATGAAAAAGTACAGCGTGCCCATGACTGCAGTCAACTTTGAGCTGTCATTGCGAATCCTGAAGCACACACTGAACCGGGAGGGTTTCGAGAAGGCCATGCGCTGGGGTTACGGAATCGACTTGTCCAACCCAGACCGAGTCGCTTTGGAATACGGACCAGGACTAGCAAGACGGAAGGACGGGAAGCTTGTAAAACCTTTCCCCTTTACAACCGCCGCCTTGAACACCACACTCGATATGCTTGGCCGATTAGGCGACGTTTCAAAACTTATCCAGGCATTCGAGGTCCTGACCCAGCCACTATCAAGCGCCGGTCAACATTTCTTCAACACCTTTGACGAAGACGACTTTGGTGTCGACGTCGACGTATCATCTTCAACTCGCTTCACCACTCCCTACGCCCAACCCAACACGACAACGTACGCCATCCTCCTCCGACACATTGGTCAAACACCCTACCAATCCGTCTTTGCTCGTCATTACCTCCTTCAAGCAATCCACCTCGACCGACAAGTCGACATGACACTCCGACGAAAATACTGGGCTAAAACACCTCTAGAAGAAATAAACTCCCCCCACTTCTCCCTCAACCGAAGTCACCTCCTCTCAGTGCTTGGACAGAGCAACAAGCACAAGGACCTCAGTCTCATGTCGTGGTTGTCATCAAAAATGGCGTTTATTCTGCGGAAAAAGAACGCTGATTTGCAATTCTACACGGAGATGAAGGAAGCGAGGGACCAGGCTGCGAGAGAGAGCTTCCCAGCGCATTCTACTTCCCGCCAGCTGTTGGGCGTTCGGGGAACCCTAGATCAGGCGAAGGACCGAGAAACAGAGATGGATATCTTTGACTTGGATGTGTCGAGTATCCAACCTCCAGAACTGCCGGACTCCAAACCGTTCGACGTTGATCTGCATGTCCAAGTTCTACAGCGGAATATTCAAGAAATCGAAGAGTTTGAAAAGCGGTTGGAGTATGTGAAGGGAAGGACAACGCAGCGTATAAAGGAGCGGCTAGGCAGGCGCGTTTGGGCTGGAAAGGACGTGTTTTTCATGGATCAAGGGAAGCGTGTCAAGACGACGAGGGACAGGTGGAAAGATGTTGTCAACTTCAAGGATAGGACGGATACGTTTGATGACAGGAAGAAGAAGAAATATGGTACACCGCTGAACAAGGTTCAGCATGTCCGCTCTTTTTCGACAATGGCATGGCCAGTGACGAGTGCGCTCGCGCTCCCTACGTTGCTGGAACTCCTACGGTCACACTCTGCGCAATCATAGCATGAGGACTTGTTCATCATCTCCCCGCCTGTTTTTGCTAAGCGTATCCGAGCTGTCGATATCGCGTCCGGCCCACCTCTAGCGACCCTCCATCATTCGTCATGTGAAGCAAACCCTGCTTGTGCGACCCGTCTAGTGTTGTGTGTTCACGTCGATAATTTATACTATATAATTGCATGCGTAATGCTCTCTTGTGAACGCAAAGAGAAATATCAGCATTTTGAAAAGCATTGATACAGATGTAAATGTGTGAAGGCAACTTGAACTGATGTGTTAGCTGTATAGAGCAACGAAGGCATGAACCGAGTAGTCCATTAGCTTCAAACTTGTTAAATGAGCCTCTCCCGTTCTTTTCCCATCTCTAAGACAGATCGCTCCATCCCATCCAACCACGTTTCTACTGTAACGCCATTATCATCTCCTGAACCGCCTCCTGGCGCTTTATATCCCAGATTCCCAATGCCTACATACCTCGCAAGTGCGAGGACAGGGAGACGCCGTAGGGACCGACCTGAAAATCCCTTTTCCTGAAAAAGGTTGAGATTCTATCACAGTATCACAGCAGCAATAAATAGTGAAAACGTACTCGACATTGTGCTGCCAAGGCAAGTAGGCGCAAACCGATAGATTTCGACCTCTCATGAGAGTCAAGGCGTGTAGTTGTTGCATCGGGAACACTTCTGTTGACCAACTCGTGAATTCTTACTTCTTTTAGCGAGGGTACAGTCTACAGGATGTAATTAGGCCTGGTTAGAAACGCCCATTAAACGGAGAGGAAAAGGAGACGCACGACTGCGTTTATGATCCCCTTGTCCATGATCTCGCACAAGCAGGACCTCAAGATCTCATAAACAGCCTCCCGTGAGGGTAGGTCCACATATTGGACAATATCAGCACGATCAATAAATGCACTGTCTATAGGAGAAGCACGTTAGCACGTTTAGTAGATAGTTTTTTTCTGAAGCGTACCAATAGCCTTGACAAGATTGCTTGTAGACATGATCAAGACATTCTTTCGATGTTTGAGCTTGTCCAGTTGTGTAAGGAGGGCGTTGACCACCTAATCGAAAGAGTATCAGCGATGAAGACGATCTATCAAGCGCATATACAAACCCTGAGACCATCAGAGGGTTCAGTGCCGGCCATGGCACCTGCACGAGCAGCAGTTAGGGACTCCACCTCGTCTGGAGAGTATCGTTAGGGAGAGACATTCAATCGAATGCATATGGCTCACCAATGAGAACCACCACAAATCCATCCTCTTCTTCAACCAGTTCGGTGATGCTTGTAAATAGTCTCTGCACGAGTTTACCTGATTCTGAGAACCACTTTGAGAACAGTGAGTGTGAGTTGATTTCTAGTAGTCTTGCGTGTGTGTATCTTGCGGAACGTCTGATGAATATGCGAATAGGGTATTCAATATATATCAACATACCGATGCGAGAGACGAATGGAAAGCTTCTGTGCTAGTGCCCTGCATAGCGAGGTCTTTCCAGTTCCCGGGGGTCCATGGAGAAGCACAACACGATTCCATGAGATGAGGTTAACTGACTGAAGGTTAATAACATTGCCAATCCAGAAACCAGCTACTTACAATCAACGTTGGCGTCACTTAGAACCAGAGTGGCATGAATGTAATCCAGCATTTTAATTTTGATATTATCTGCATATATCAAGGAATCCCATAGCCCTTCGTAACTTTTGTTTGGTAGCTCGCAGATTGTCGCCGCCATGGATGTATCCTCATCCCCTCTGCCACTAGACTCTTGCGAAAACTCCTCGAACACATCGTTCTCCAAAGGCTGGTACACGTGCACTTGGATAGTCATCTCTTCCATCATGAGGAGTGACTTTGGACATGACGATTCAGAGACTGATATTTTTTCAATGGAGCTTGCGAGCTCGGGTATGTTCTCCCAGCCTTGGACATCACAAGGAAGTGAAAGAGAATCCAGAGATGTAATGAAGGAATGAACACGCGCTCTGATTGTGTCAAAGCGCGCTGATGAGCGAATCTTAAGGCGTGCCTCCACTGAAATACAAAGCAAAGTGTCAGAGAAATTTATGCTATCGGTAGTGAATCCTACCATGGACGGTCCATTTGGGCAACGTCGATTGAACTGATGGTGCCTCTGATGCTGGCCTCGAGTCGGCGGCATTGATATCTGTGGTCCCCATCTGTGACAGCTACCCTCTTAGACTCTGTATACAGCCTGGTGTATCTATGTAAGTGAGGAGAGTAGAGGATGGTGGAAGTAAGAGAAGAAGAAGAACGAGACGCGTCAATTGAAAGATGTAACGTGCCTGCAGCATTGCATCATGTGACCGTGATAAGATAAGATGTCTTAATGGGTTGACTAATTTAAATTAGCAGGGCGACCAGCCTACCATCTTACTGCCATATACTATCCATGTCGTGTGCTTTAGAGGAATCAGTACCACAAGTAGAAAGGAAGGATCCGCTGTTGGATCCCTCAACCTTTGTTCCCCCTGTCCCATTGGCGGCAACAACAGTGACTATTGAGTTTTGTGATCGGGTATGTATGATATCTACTATTTAATACTGACAGCTCATACTAAATTCTTCTATAGTGTAGATGGTATGATATGATATTTCCATAAGAACAGAATTAGATTGACCTAAAGAAATGGTGGACTAGGCTGCATCGTGCATCATGGGTTCAAACGGAACTTTTCTTGACCTTTCCCCCTCCCACAATCGGCACCATTTCTCTTGTCCCACTAAATAAGGATGAAACAGCAGGAAGGTTCCGAGTCTGGTTATCCGTTCCTGGTGAGGACACCCCTGTTCTGCTATGGGACAGAAAAGTAGAAGGAGGCTTTCCGGAGTTGAAAGTTCTGGTAAGTAGTAGTTCCCAGTGCCCACCCATGAAACTAAATCTCTGATACACTTGATGCGCAGAAACAACGCGTTAGAGACAAGCTTCAGCCTGGTAAATCCTTGGGCCACTCGGATAAGAAAGCCTAGGTCTGCATTTTAACTCCCGAGTACACTTCGCAGCCGGTCCACAATGCCCTCCTTGCCCGGATCAGGGTCAAACTTCTCTGCCCTCCGAGTTGTTATTTGTTGTAATCTGCATGTAAATATATCAACCTTTTTTTGTTATTTTATCAAAATATCCGGATGATATGACGACCATGAGTACAGAACGTCAATGGCATGGGTGCAGGGTTTGGTTTAGCAAGGGATGATGTAACGATGTTATAACCGTAAATGGCAGTCGCAACAGGCAAATTATCAATTGAACCTTCTTTGAACCTGTTCACCTTCTCCAGGTCCACTTTCTTGGTTTCCCGCTCAAGTCGATTGGGTTGAATTTCGACATGGATTCAGGGGCATTTTCACAGTACGAAAAGCTGCTCAACCAGTGTAAATCCAATGGTATGAATAGCACCATGCTCATATTTCCGAAAGTCGGCTAACCTTTCAACCTTCAGATGTGGATGTGAAAGTTGACGCGCTGCCAAAGTTGCAAGCAGAGTTTGAGAAAGGTGGTGTCGAGGTGAGTATTTATGCATTGTTAAGCATTAAATTTATGGGTGTTGAGTCAGATATTTGCAGATTACAGATCCAGATGCCATTATCAGCTTGCTTAAGTCGACACTAAAAACGTCCAACCTCCACCTCATTAATGCCACTCTTTCTGCGCTACCAATCATCCTCACCACCGTCATCTCTCAAGGAGCTTCAAACAATGCTCTTACAGCTTCTACTTCATCGACGCCGAGCTCATCATCCATAGACATACCCACCCTCCGTCTTGCCTTGAACGCCTTCCTTCCACCTGGAGGAGTTATTGATCGTCTTGGAGACAAGGAGAGAGCACAAGTGAAGGCCCGCGACGCGTTGGTTATTCTAGCTGGCTTCGCCCTGAGAGCGAGTCCTACAAGTGCAATTCCATCCAAGGGGGCCAAGAATGTCGAAACGCCACTTGCGCTGTTCGAGAGATTCTTGAAGGAGAATGGGTTGGCAAGTAAGGTTTGGAAGGTCCGCGAGCAGGTCAGTCTATTTTGTGTAATTCGTATGGCGATATATTGATCGGAATCCCAACGTAGTCTATCCTCACTCTGGTTCACGCTCGACGTGCTTATACATCATTTCCGATTCGCCCGTACCTGTCTCTTCTGGTCGATTGTCTGGAAGACACTGACCCGCATGTGCGTGACTGTGCTCGCGTTTCTGTTGTGGAGCTCTTCTCCGGTCCTGGGGTCACAGATGCTGCTCGAGCGGACTTGAAGAAGGAGCTGACCAAAAAAGGAGTCCGTAAGACAATTGTGGACGACGTCCTGGCTAAACTTCTCTCGAGCAGTCTGGCTGCCGCCCCGAGCAACCTGGGAGACTCGCAAAATGGAGAACCTGCGAAAAAGGAATATATTCCTCCTAGTCTGGCTTTGCAGAATAAGCGACCTAGGGTAGCGAGCCAAGGCGCAGCATTGTCGCGTTCTGTAAGCACCACAAGCGCGAGAGAGCCATCCCGACCACCCAGTCGGGCTGCCGTGACCTCCCCTCCGCCACCTCCCACGCCGACATCAGAAAGTTCTGAAATTCAAGCTGTTTATGTTAGTTTTCTCCTCCCCTCTTGCCCTGCTTTGTCGTGACCCGATCTACTTTCTAGATTGCCTCCACCAAGGATTTGGAAAATGAGTTTGCAGCCATGCAAAAACCCTTTGAGGTATGTTCAATGGCTTCAAACCCTGACCGGCGATTTAATTTCATTTGGGTCATAGGGCAAAGAAACTGAACACAATTGGCTGGCTCGTGATCAAGCCATTCAGAGAGTTCGTGGCATGATCAAGGGAGAGGTACATTCGCGCTACCTGGAAGCATTTTTATTGGCCCTTAAGGAAGGTTTTATGCAATGGTCGCTGAAAACTGTAAGCTCTACTGTTCTCCGTCATTCAAGTTACATGTCTCATTTCATTACAGGTGGCAAGTCTACGGACAACAGTTGCCATCAACACCTGTTTACTGTATTCTGAACTCGCTGTTGCGTTGGGGTCGCTATTGGACCCACATTGTGATCTCCTTCTCACAAACTTGTTGAAGATGGCAGGTTTCACCAAAAAGATTACAGCTCAGCAATCACAGGCTACTGTCACGGCCCTCATCTCCAATACGTCCGCTCAGCCCCGTGTCTTTATCCCGCTTTTCTGGCAAACGTTGCAAGAAAAGACTGTGCAAGCACGCTCTTATGCCGTTGGACACATGAAGCATTACATTGAGGTACATGGACAACGGGCTAAAAACGCGATCGAGGGGACAAATATGCTGGAAATATTGGAAAAGTCGCTAAAGCGTGCTTTGGCTGACCCTAACCCTGCTTCCAGAGAGTCTGCCCGCCATCTCTTCTGGGACTTCGAGGCTATATGGAAAGATCGTGGCCAAGCGATTATGGAGACACTGGATGCCACAGCGCGCAAACAGCTTGAAAAAGTTAGCCCCAACCCAGGCGCTGTGGCAGGAGCTGTTTCCACCCCTCAGGTTTCGAAGAAATCTAGTGTCGCTGCAGCCATTGCAGCCAGCCGTGCCAAAGCGAAAGCAATTGCCACAGCACCTCCTTCCCTCCGTCATCAGGCTACCTCGAGTTCACAGACGACGTTGGCTCGTACAAGGCCTACATCACCGACCGTGACACCAAAAAGTACCGTTGCGAGACCCAGCTCCCCTCTCAGCAGAACATCGACATCCCCTGCTTCACCAAATCGCCGCGCCGTTTCTGCCACCCTCACTCGAACTGCAAGTAGCCCCAATGCAACCACCACTCACACGCGTACACCCTCCGGTGGGTCAGATAAATCAGCGAGAGCCATATCTCCATCCCTCTCTGATCAAGCCATACGACGTCGACAGTCTTCACCACTCTCTGGGACGGTCAGTGCAAGCACCATTCGAAAAGCTTTGACAACAGCCCTTCCCCCCTCACCAGCGAGCTCTGTCGGACAGGTATCCCCGACTCCCCGTGCCAATAGGACTGGACCTGTTCCTCTTCCACCTCGAGAGTCCACCTCCCAGATAATGCGTTACGATGACTCCCTACTCATGGCCCAGACCGTTCCCATTCCCGACGGAGACACTGATTCGGATGAGGGAGCGTCCATAAACTTGATGTCTTTCTCGACTCCTTTCGAGAAATACGGAAGAGGACTCCCCAGCTCAAAGACACAGAGCCTAACGAGATCCCCCATGTCCAATTCGCGGGCCACCGCCTCTACATCAAACGCTCTTTCTTCGGGTTCCATGACAGATGCTGCCACTCAGCAACCAGTTGTGGAAGACGCTCTGCGTGCTCGTGCTGAGCAGGCAGAAAGTGCAGCTGAGCGGCTGCTTGAACTTGTTGACGATGATGGCGTCGCTCATCCCAGCCTGCCTCCTGCTTTCCAGAAGAATGGGAACGGACTAGGGATGAGCCATGCTACACCGAAAGCTAAACCACCCCTCACTTCGCTTTCCAAGACTACTGTCTCGAAGGCGCCGCCAAAGACGCCTAATAATAGAGCGAGCAACATTATGCGACAGGCTGCTATGTTCCAAGACAGCCCTGTGCAAAATGGAAGACCGACAGTGTCGCTACTCGATGTCCTTCAGAGCTCCAAGCAGGAGACCGGTTGGTCTTTGAAGAGGAAGACTTGTAAGTTTAATTCACCACATCGTGACGACAGTAGTGCTCATTTTACTTGAAATTTGTTTAGTGCGCTCGAAGGTCGTCCAGGCTGACGCTCGTCCTATTCCTGATCGCCTTCAGGAATTAGAACAACAGATATCTGAGTTGGGAGCAGAAAAGGGAACTGTGGAGACATTGAAGCGTCTGGCTCTCTTCTGTGCGGAGAACAGCGTTGTGGATGTTACATCTCCTCCGCTGAGTCCCCATGACAGGCAGCCAGGCAGCCCAACGCCTTTGTCGACGTCATCTTTGGTTCCCTTACACACAGACGTCTGGGAAAAGAGTAACATTTTTGACAAAATTTTCAAAGCTCTGATCACCTTCATTGAGGCAAGCAAGGTCCGTAGCTCCGTTCTAGATTCTGTTTTGGCTGGCACTGATACCAATGTAAACAGGACGAAGAACAGATCGTGTACGGACTCATCGTGGTCTGGGAAATGTTGGAGAGCCAGTCTACCTATGTCGAGGGCAAGGAGAGTGAAATCCTCACGATGTTGCTGCGAGTTCGCTATTGCAATAAAATAGATGTAAGCTAGCGTTGCAAGCACACTGTGTTGATATTGACTCTCATCCCAGGTGTTGGAGGGCACCAATGCCATTCGGAATCTCCTCACGACCAAGCTCGACCCGGTGTATGGTCTCACCACTATGCACGCAAGCCTACGACTCTTCCATACAGAACCCCCTCCTTCCCCAGAAGAGGAGGATGTAAAGGCAACGACATACGCCTTTGGATTGATGGCTCTGGGCAAGTTTGTCCTCCGGCTGCCGGCTGAAATCGCTGAGGAGGAATTGCCTCGTCTGAAAGTCACATTGATTTCTGTAAGCCTTTTCATGCATTCATTTCTTGTTACTAGTTGGCTAATGGTTGGTTTTAGGGTCTGAACGACAAGACATCTCTAATCATCAGAGAATCAGCAGCAGCAGCCATCATTTCTGCACAATATGTTCTCCGCGATGAAACCCATCTGTTTGCTCTATTGGATGGTCTCACCGACGAGAAGAAAAACTTGCTTACCTACCTATTTGATAAGCATGGGGCGCGGGGTCAGACAGATGCCAACACGAGCATAGACAAACTTCAAAGGGAAATCCGGCGTCTCGATACTCGTACAAGCACACCGCTCCGCAGCTAGAACTGGTTGGCGTGTGTAGTCCTTCCGTTTCCATTTGCTTGATTGCTCATTCTTTTCGTTGCACTAAGTACTCTACTATGAATTTCGATACCACCTGCTTTTTGTGTTGTGAAGTCCCATGTCTTTCATATTATGCACACATGCTAGAATAGTATGTTTAATGTCATGTTTTATGGCTACATGTTTGGAAAGCCCTTCAAATATTATTTCTGTTGGCTAGATTTTTTTTGTAAACCAATGTCCATTTTTCTGCTACTCGCCTCCGCTCCCATTGGACCCATGCCCGGATGTGAGTTCGAGAAGTTCAGCGAAACAAAGGCTTGCAGCCCTTTTCAAACATTTCCACCACAACAGTGTGATGTGGCTGGAAAAGAAGATTCCGGGGGCATCATCGAACAAAGCAAATGCCTCGCTCTTGTATATTTCCTTTGATGATTGACCTCAAAGACCACGCGTTGGGGCCGAGAGTTATTACATGGATATAAACACTGAAATGTTCAGATCATGGTCATAAACCTTTCTCTCCTGCCCCAAGAAATCCAATACTGAAAAGGTTCCCTCGTCGTATACCGAATCCCATACAACACTTTCTTTGTGACCCCGTTGCATAATCTGCACCTATCTCTATACAAGCGTCGCGTTACGATGGTTTCTCCTGCTCGAGTCTTGACAAACGAAACATCTTCCCTGGCCGTCAATCCATCGACGTCAGCCCCCGGAGACGACAAACATGTTTCAAAGCCAACGGGCGCCTCAGCATCCGACAGCGCATGATCTGCAGCAAGCATTGCGTGATCCTAAATTTGCTGCGTTTCTCGGCCATCTCAAAGCCTTTGTCGATGGAGGTCGCAAGATACCCCGAGAATCCAGCAAGCCTAAATCAGTATCGAAGAGCACGGATGAAACAATCAAGTTGCTTCACAAAAAAGCTCCTCTCATCAGCACGTTGGCGTCGAATCAATCCCCTTGAAGACTTTCCCAACCCCGAGAACCTCATCACACCCCTCATCACCTACTTCGAGATCCTGACGGAGTACGCTGCATTGTTGAGCAACATAGACAACGTCCTCACCGAGAATACATCCGCAAGTTGACAAAATACTCCACAATCTACACCTGGTCTGTCGTCCTGGTTTCAACGCCCATTACTTTTCCCATCGTCAAGCCGAAATGAGATTTGGCGACTTCAAGGGATGGAAAAGATACGATGGAGGCTTGTTTTACGAGCACCTTATGCCCAATCGGTTAGATCAACCCAATCCACCTCGGGCAGTTAATGCACATCAAAATCAAATCTGTCGGCGCTTTCGAAAGGGTGTGTGCACGACATCACCTTGCCCTGCAGGTCGTATTCATCCGGATGTCGACACCGACGGATTCGAATAAAGGTCAGCTTGCTGTCGGCAAGGTGAAATTTCGTCGAGGATAGAGGTAGGATAAAATACCGGTATAAGGATATGCGTAATAATACAAAGATGATGTTGATGTCTATCTAAAGGCAATGAATAAAAGCAGTGAATCACAGCGCATGTTCGAACAAAAGTCTACGTGGTTTCTTGAGGACTGGTGCTGGTGAGATCAATGCCGGCCTGTAAATGAAATTCATCAATGAATGGCGCCTAATAAACCAGCGTGTTACTTACATTGACGTCCCACACATCGCTGCAGGATTACCCATGATGATACTCTCAGAAACACCTGCGATGCTATCGTTTTTGCCATAGGCAGCTGCATCGAACAAATGGTCTGTCGTTTTCTCGAACGAGGCCAACATCAGTACACTGTCTTTCATTTTTGCAACGCCGAAGCGTGTGATTCCGAGGACCTCTCCCTATAACGTTCAGGTAGAGGTCAATATACGAAAATTTGCTGGCAAGACAGCACCCACCTTGTAAGTCATAACATCGCCCAATAACATGACGTGACGAGGATCAATAACCATTCCATGGGACTGCATCGTATACTGGACTTCGTTTATGATCGTTTGACGCGCGGCCTCAATACCTAACACCTGTGCAACTTCAATGACGTGATTGGAGGTGGTCTGCTCTCCAATAACTCCTTCCGTGATCATGCAACGCTGGAATCCATAACCTTCGACTAACAATTCGTTGTCGCCCTTTTTACCCCTTGCGTCGTCGGCATCCTTGATGTTAATGACGGCACGTCGGATCGCGGGCACACCCTTTGTAACAACATGATGAATAACAAACTGAGGATCAACTAGGGTCAACTCACTTTGACGACGACATCCAGCAGACCTCGTTTCAATTCTCTGAGGCGATAATATTTGTCGTCACCGTCGACGTATATGCGCAGTCGATTTTTCCTGGGGATGACCGTGATGGACTTGACCAAGAGAATGAGCGGAACGGGTCTTTAGATCATAGGCTCGGAACATACCTCTTGCTTCACTTTGAGTTTCTTGGCATTGACGATGGCCCATTTGATATCGTCAATCGTCAACTCAAGTTGGAGCTTCTGGACAGCTTCTGTATCGATAATAACACCAATGTAGGTGTACTGTGGTGCCCAAGCCTCCTCCAATACACTAGCAATCTGCGAACGTGGTTAGCAATTTACCAGAAATTTGGATACGCCTCCACTTACATCATTAAGCATCGTTTTCTCCAAGCGTCCCTTCACAATACGTGCGGAAGCCTCACTGTTGGCAGTAACAAGCCGACAGCTAATAATAGGTGTGCTGATTATCTTCGCAGCATTAATAATTTCTTTAATACGCGGTACACCGAGCGTAACATTCATTGATGCAACACCAGCAAAATGGAAAGTTTTGAGCGTCATCTGCGTTCCGGGTTCTCCAATGGACTGTGCACCAACAGCACCCACAGTGGAACCTGGTTCAATCCTGGCCTTGACATATTTGACCCAGCATAGCTCGAGGAATCGGTTTAACTGAGCTTCTGTGACCTTGGAGTAATTGTCTACGACGGCTTTGTCCGCGTCTAGACATCATGCAATGTCAGCTGGACAAGCTTTACGGCATCGAGACGATGACCTTACCATCAGCTCCCATTGAAAGATCCGTGTCTTCATCCCACTCTGAACTGCGCTCAATGGCGTCAAACATTCCACGACTGCGGCGTGCAGCAGCCATATGTTCCGCCAACTTTTCATAGATAAACTCTCGAACAGTGGCCAGATAAGGTTCACTGCAGCCTTCTTTGAACTTGGGTGACTTGAAAGCCTTGTCCACAATCTCCATGATTTCAAAGGGCAACAAACCACGGCCTTTACGATCAGCAGACGCCTACAAATATGCTTAGAATCATGTCTTGTCGGGTCAGCTGAACAGGCGCAGCGAATCCTTACCAGAGAATGGGTGAGTGATCTAGCTAGATCAATCGGCTGAGCATCACCCTCCAGACAAGCCGGATCCAAACCATCGTCACCGTACTGGAACTGTACAACACCTCCAGTCGAGTTCCTCACAGAGAGATCATATTGCGTAGTAAGATCCTCCAGAGCCTTCATGAGACGACGTTGCATGTAACCGGTCTCTGCAGTTTTAACTGCAGTATCGACAAGACCTTCACGTCCAGAAATGGCGTGGAACAAGAATTCGGTAGGTCGGAGACCACTGTAGAAACTGTTGCGCACGAAACCCTTGGAAGGGGGCTCTTTAGATTTCTTGGGGAAGTGAGGCAGAGATCGGTCCTGGAACCCATCGGGGACACGATGACCCGCAATAATCTGTTGTCCTACACAAGCAACCATCTGGGAGACGTTGATAACGGAACCTAGCTCATACTCAGTGACAAGTAAATCACAATAAAATAAATGACGATCAAGTACCTTTCGAACCGCATGTAGCCATGATAAGCGGGGCGTTATGTCTGCTGAGCTCTTTCATGCAAATGTCACCAACAGCTCCTCGGACCTCTGAGAGCTCTGAAGAGATCAAAGCCTCCAGCGTCTGTTCTTGATCGCAACCTGGTTTGTTCACCAGCTTGCCCTTCTTCGCGAGTGTGATGTGGTCTTGACACTTTTCGTATGCTGTCTCGACCATGCTCTCCTTCTTTTCTTTGAGCTCAGGTCCAGGAATGACGTCGTTAATACCAAGGGAGAAACCGTAATTTGCTGTGAGGCCCAGCGTCAGTTTACCCGAGGGGCCAAGTATTCAGTGACAAACTCACCTAGCCATCGTGCACACAATTTTGCCAAGCGGTTCATGGCATTGGCTGCTTCATGGGGGCCGTAATCTCGTAGTATAACACCGAATATCGACTTTTTCTTTCCACTTCCGACGGTTGCTTTGTCCATAACACCACACATGACCTCGCTATTCACCACCACCAACCAACCGTCGTTCGGTGAAAGGTCTTTAGCAGGTTTCTTCATCCAAGGGTACGACTCCTTCTTGGCCTCTTCCCACTTGTTACATTTGCTCTCGACATTGACAAGAATGTCGGATTTCTTGTTAGGTCGCATGAGAACATTGAAGACCTGCTTTCCAGTCCAGAGTCGCTGGGGCTTGAGGATAGCGGGTGGGGGTATGTCGATCTCAACATTGGCATCTACAAGGTAACAGCAAATTTGCGTGAATTCTCGACGATCGAGGAACCTGTCTTTGCGTGAAAGGAGGAAAGAAGCTGTAATGAAATCCTGAATGGCAGCAATGACAGGTTCACCGTTTCGTGGTGTGACAAGGTTGTGTTTGACGCTCATAAGCTCCAGAGCTTCCGTCCTCGCTTCCTCGGTTTGTGGGACATCTGCGTTTTACGTTTAGAATTAATCTGGAGAACATCATAAGGGTTACTTACGCAAATTCATTTCATCTCCATCGAAATCGGCGTTATAAGGACCGCAGACACACTCATTAAGACGGAACGTTCTCCACGGGCGTACTTTCGCTCGATGACACATAATAGAAAGCTATGACTCCGTCAGAGAGTTGTAATGAACGTGAAGAACGCCACATACCTTATGCAAACTAGGCTGTCGATTAAACAGCACTATATCACCATCAATGACATGCCTCTCCACCACATCTCCAATCGCTAGTCCATCCGCAATCGCAGCCCTGTTTCCAAACTTCAAAAACTTTTTGTTCTCCCCTCTCGCAACATAGTTAGCACCTGGATGAACATCAGGTCCGTTCCGGATCGCTTGTTTTAACATTTCCATGTTGTGACTCGTTACCCTCTCTGGGTAGGTCAACACTTTGGCGACACGTTCGGGGACAGCTACTTCGTCAATACGCAGGTTGGGGTCGGGTCCAATGACAGTACGACCTGAGAAATCAACACGCTTTCCGGAAAGATTTCCTCTGAAACGACCTTGCTTTCCCTTAAGGCGTTGAACGAAGCCACGAATAGGTTTCTGTCCCATTTGGGAAGGAACACCTGGAAGCTCGGAGTTGATATACATGGCGACAGAGAGTTGTAGGAATTCCCATTGTTCCTGCAATTAAGGACGAATTACACACATCGGTCTATAATTTAAGAACAAGGACTTACCATGAATTGAGGTGTCGGAGACCCTTTCGAGAGACCCTGTTTTATGAGGGCGTTGGAGAACACGATTTCCGTAAGTTTGACAGTGAGATCATCCTCATTAGACGCGCCGTCCTGTGCGACGGATGGTCGAATGCAGACGGGTGGAACTGAGATATACTGCCAGATAAACTCTTCCGGTCTTCCCCAGTCTGGGTGCAGTCCAAGCAGCTCGCAGTCCTGATGATAACAGATGAGCAGCTAACACAGTCAAAGTATACTTGCTCTTACTCACCTCGTCTGAAATCCGCTTGAATAAATCCAAAACCTTCAACGGATTCAAATCCTCATGAACCGCTTTATTTACATAAATCCCCAGTTCCTTTTGTGCTTCAACCGCACCCCTAAACGACTCTTTAAATTTCTCGAGCTCCTCTGCCGTCTTTTTAGCTCGGAACTTGTCGTGAATGATTTTAAGCGCGCCAGCTTTCTTGACGGCTCCGTTTGTGGCGGCACAGTAAGGGCAGTAGACAACCTTGCGTGCCATGGTGTTTACAGCTTTTGAGAGAGATTGTCGTTGGATGTTTTCTAGGTTAGGCCGGCGGAAGCGTTTGAGGTATGTACGCCGATCGGGTTCCTCCAGAAGGACGCGAGCACATGTCTGCGATACGATGTAAGTTTAAATATGGAATCTAGGGAAATGTAAATGCCATACTTTGCAAATGGCTTGTAAGATTGCGATAGTATGTTTGAAATAACCGATGTGGAATACGGGGACGACGAGCTTGATGTAGGCATAGTGTCCGACGCAATTGACAGAGTTTTGACCACAGGTTTCGCAGAAAGCGCTTTTATCTGTCGTTCCCTGATATCATTTAGAAATGCAATAGATTTCAATTCAAGTGAGCCAGATACGCACTAAACGACGATCAAGTACTCCATTCTTTACAGGTAGACGGTCTGTTGGGGTATACAAATCACGATGGGTCACCTCAAACTCGGATATCTTGACCGTATCCTGTGCATTAAGCAAGCTAAACTGTAGCTTTTTACTGTTAAAACACAGAATAACCAAATGTCATTAGTACATCCTATCGGAAGCGCCCCAGACCGAAAAAGTGCTATCAACCACACCCACTCACATTACTTTTGGAGCCTGGTGAGATACAGCTTCCTTCATGGCTGAGTAGCCTTTTTAGACAATAATCCTTGGAACCAGCCCAATTCTTTTTTTCTTTTTTAATCCTCAAGGATAGAGAAAAGAAATCAAAGGCAAAGAGTCGATAAGTTGACCAGTCAAGTCCACGTCCAAGATTTGTCGTCCCAATCAGGAAGGCGTCCTGATCCGATGATTCGATCGGGCGCGTGACATGTGCGTGACAGCCATGATCGCGTGACGAGGACTTGCGCGTCGCCTTTGGGCTGCAATCAAGTCCAATTGAACGCCTTCTACTTTTCTCATCTCCATATCCTCATATTCAGTTATTCATCATGTCCAGGACATCATACGACAGGTTTGAATCTTGCTGATAGGAAACCGATAAAAAGCTCATTATATTGGGCAGATATCTTACAGTCTTCTCACCTGAAGGTCGACTGTACCAAGTCGGTATGTACAGAGGGCTGCTTGCGTCATGTTATAATCTCATGAGATGGTATGGACAGAATATGCCTTCAAAGCCATCTCTGGCTCAGGGCACACCTCGATTTCGATCAGAGGCAAAGATACAGCTGTCGTGATCACCCAACGCAAAGTCCCTGTCCGTAATCATCACTCCTCTTTCATCCTCAGATTGTACTCATCTCATGAACAGGACAAACTCCTCGACGCGTCCACAATCACCCATCTGTTTAGCATCACACCCACCATTGGATGCGTAATGACGGGTCTCATGGGTACGTGAACTCGATGCACATGTTTAATTAACGGTGATATGATCTGTTAACTGTGTGTCCAATCCAGCGGATGCCAGGGCACAAGTCTCCCGAGCACGCAGCGAAGCTGCAGAGTTCCGATACAAGTATGGATACGAAATCACACCCGATGCGCTTGCACGTCGTCTCGCCAATATTAACCAAGTGTACACACAACGCGCTGCTATGCGTCCTCTAGGCATCTGTAAGCTCGATTCTCCATTCCACATTCATTGTGCCCTATTAATTCACGATGACATAGCAATGGTGATTATTGGGATCGATCCCGAATTCGGACCTCAATGCTTCAAGCTCGACCCCGCAGGCTACTTTATTGGCTTCCACGCAACAGCTGCTGGACAGAAGCAACAGGAAGCCATGAACCACCTGGAAAAGAAGTGGAAGAAGCTCGAAGGTGGAAGGGGTGGCGAGGATGCCACCAAGGCTGGAAAGAATCTCAAGAGAGCTGAAGTCATCGAAGTACGTATTTTCATACATTGCGTAAATGAAATGGTGTTGGCTCATCATCGGACTGTGCGTAGATGGCGATCGAAGCTATGTCGGTAGTGCACGCGACAGATTACAAGCCCGGTGAAATTGAGATCGGAATTGTGTCAAGTAGCGAGGAAGAGGACGAGAAGGTGCGAGGGAAGTGGAGAGTGATGAACGAAGCGGAGATCGAGCAGCACTTGCTGGCATACGCAGAGAAGGATTAAAATAAAGCGAATTGCTCCTATCCAAGATTCATTGCATGCTGTACATTTTGTCGCCTTTTTCTTTGTAATAATGACTTGATAACAACAAAGTGTTGTACACCTGGAAAAAGCATTAAATGCAGGGATGTCCCTTGATTAAATTAGATTTGTGGAGAAGGATATATAGTCAGTTTGTTAATTTAGTACGAGCTTGCACCTCCGCTCTGAAAAGGAATGAGATTTGAAATGTGATGGTCAATTGAAATTATTGCGCACCATAATTGCAGCTATTTCTTTGTCACTCAATTCACGAACTCGGGGTCTCCAGATGCTCTCGGGCGCCTCCCAGAAGTGAGAATACACGTTGGATGCTGATGAGGATGTGGTTCCCTTTGCTGCTGCCGGTGATTGTGATGAGCCATTCATCCTATCGAGGAATTCTGAGAAGCGCTGCTTGAACTCTAATGGTGCGGCAGGATGAGGATGAGGAGCATCTGGGGCTATGGGTGACGTTTGAATAAATGAAGTTGAATCAAGAATAAAGGGACATAATTACTAGATTTAAAGACCCGCTTTCCGATGAACTTTATGAGAGGAGTGTGTGCACGAGCAGACGAGCAGCGAAGAGATGGATGCATGGTGGTATGTAGCAACTTTCGGACTTTTACTCGACGGTCGAAACTTGCAGGTGACGGGTCGTCATGATTTCATTAGCCGAGTTTAATCCGAAGGCTGGTGACAAACAAATGCTATAAACGGACGCGTCCTGTCATGCACATGGAGAAGCTTTGTTGGACTCGGGAGATCGAGTTGAATCTTGGAATTGGACATTTTCAATCGTGAAACGCTAACGTGGAGGTTTTACGGAAACCAATTGATCACCGAGGTCTCGAGAAGAGATCCTAGCAAATCAATGTCGCACCATTTATTCTTGTTGTCACCATCTGATACACCATTGTACAGCCTCACGCACCAATCGACGAAACCTGTGCCTAGTACGACGTCTCCACTCGCATCTAATCTTCCGACATGGTCTACATCTGCATTTGCGGGCACTCTAACGGCGTTGTCTGGGGCGTCTAGTGCTACTCAAACGACGACAGGGGGTGGAGTACGAGTTGGAGGTGGACAGGACCGACATGTTATCCAGATGATAGCCAATGCTAGCTTGGATGTGATTGAAGATGTTATGCGCAAGGAGAATGCCATGTGGGTTCAACTTTGCGTAAGAGTTGGATGACGCATGTATTCATTTCTACAGGTATCTCAAAGGTATTGACAAGTTCAACGAATGGACAGTATCAGCATTCGTTACGCCTGGCAGTAAGTTGTAGCAAGTACTGTGAGATGAAACAAGAATAACTGATTGGATCAGACATGAAATTTATCTTGTTGCACGAAGGAAAGAACGATGACGGAATTCGACAATTCTTTATGGAAGTTTGGGAGCTGTATGTCAAGGTAAGTAAAAAGAACAAGAAATGTTGCAGCTAATAATTGATTATATAGACTACGATGAATCCATTTCATACAGGACATACCGTAATTCGTAGCAATGTATTTGATACTCGTGTCCGTGCTAGTGCCAGAAGGCACTTGTGATAATAATAATAACAGGGTGATCGGGGGCATGATGAATAGAGTTTGATATAATTTGTGCGAGTTTTATTTGTTGAATTGACTCTCTTCTTCTCTCTCTGACCTGGCTTTGCTTTTGGGTGGCATTCCTTTCTCTTCATATTATCTATAAATCAAACACATTAAACAAATCTTTTATCTTTCTCTTTCTTTTTGACTTGCACTATTCAGTATGTTCAAAGTCAAATTATTATGAATTTACTGATCAATTAATCTCTTTTTACTAATAGCCTTTCTAGTTTTCTCTCTGTGGCAGTCTCTTAGGTTTCAATCTCACTCTCTCGCTCTCCAACTATCTATCACCTTTCTTCATCACTTTCTTTCTAACTTCAAATCCCAATGACTACCGCAAACTCAAACAAGCGTGCTTCTCTTCTCGACGGTCTCCGCACAGGCGGCGTTCGCTCGTCCTCTCTAAATGTCCCACACACCGCCGCTCCAACAGGCACTTTCAACGTCCCTCGTTTCCCCCCAATCAATTCACAGTCAGGTTTCGCAGAAGAAGAGGAGGATCAATTCGTCGATATTCCTCATCATAACAACAACAACAATGGATACACCAGGAACATTCCCATGACCGCTGCTGTTGATGGTCCCAACAACCGCTTCTCTCAGCAGCAAGCGATGCGTGGAATGAACCCAAACAGCATTCCTTTTAGTCCAGGTTTCGCTCCCAATAACCAACAAGTTCAGTTACAGATGTTGCAGCTTGAGATGATGAGGATGCAGGTCAGTATCATCATTGACTCACTCTTATTCATTTTCTTATCTTTCCGTGTCTTTTCAACTTTATATCCTATCATAACAGGCTCTTCAGGCCCAGCAATATCAGATGGAACTCGTTGCTCAGGCTCACATGCAGCAACAGCTTCAACAACAGCAACAACTCCAAGCTGCTCAAGCTCAAGTTCAAGCCCGCGAAAGGCGAATCAGCAACAACTTCGCTCCACCAGCTACTGCAGGCCCCACAGTCAATACCTTCGATTTGAGGGCAGCCACTCTCAGCGCTCAAATGCGTCGTGCAAACCAGGCTGACCAACTGCGTGCACAACTCGGTGTTGGTAACCCATCTGACGATCAAGTTCCAAGGACTGCCGCTCTTGGTGGACGCTTTGGAAGCCGCATTGCTAGCCATAACGTTTCTCCCAACCATTACAACGATCAGCTTGATCCACCAGCCACCCCCAACTCGACCACTGTTATCAGTGGTGGCACATCCCTGGGAAACACCGCCTCTAACAATATCACTTCCAACTCAGCTCCCTCTAAATCGGATGCTGTGTCTTCTTGGAGACGAGGAGGAAACAACAACTCGGTTTTGAGCGGAAATCGTACCGTTTCCTCTCCCAGTGTCAAGATTACCCCACCACCCATGGAGGATGGCCGATCATCCCCACCTCAAGCTGCCGCTAGCTCCCCCATCTCGACTACCGGCCCCAGGTTCAGGCCTCAACCGCTGACATTCAACCCTTCTGTCTCTCAACCTCTTCCTTTGGTTTCCATTGATACTACCACAGACGACGAGACTGACGGAGAGACCCAATCATCGGGTTCCTCTGTCAAGTCTACAGCATCCAACTCTTCGCCCACCACTCCACGTTCTTCGTCATCCAACGAGATGCCTCTCTCGCCGCGCGAGGAAGCTTCCAAGCGATTATACGAAGGACTCGGAATTAACCGTCCTGTTTCCGCCAACACTGAGCAAGCCGCCCAACCGCAGACTCAGTCACATATTGTATCCGTTCCGGTTGTTGCTGCGCCTGTCCACAGGGTGGTCAGCCAGCCAACTCGCCAGCCCCGCGGGCCGCCCTCGGGAGCGGATGAACTTGGTCCAAAGAATTTCGCAACGCGCATTAGGAGGAAGGCTATTGGTGGATTGGGTATGCTTATGGGTGCGCGCGAAAGGCGCGAATTTATTGAGGCTTATTAAACTCTTCAAGTCGTCAATATTTCATCCATGTTTCAAGGATGACCCTATGCCCTTTTCCTTCCTGGTCTTTTCTTCCTATTTTCTTCTTTTTTTAACGATAAAATCACGATTATTTTTGTCAGCTTTGCAAACCATTCACCCTTGAATTAGCAAATCAGAATTGGCTTATTTATATTATCGGCTGGTTGGACTTTTTTCCCCTGTCGTCCCTCCCTCCCTTTTTACCTCCATCCCAAATCCGACTCATTTTCCCCTTTCAATGCACTTTTGTTTGCAAAAACGGTTAATTTTGATTGTTTTACTGTGGATGGGAAAAAGCAATTAGTACCCTTCAACAATTCTTCTGTCGATGAGAAAGTCTTCTTTATTTTGATGTCTTCGTCCTCTCTCCCTCCCTCTGCTTGCCCTGCCCTCATCTGGATTGCACAGTTGGTGAGGGGAGATGGAAAAGCCGTTTGAAAACTCTTACTACCTATTTTAGTATCTTATTCTCCCTCTCTCATCCTAGTCGACTGTTTAAACTTTATTTTTCTTTACAACCTCTTCATTTGCACTGTACCTTACTCAACTTTCCCTACCACACTGCCGTCGGGCAGATGGACTATTTTTTCTTTGTCTCGGCCTCTTCTTTTTTACTACAGGGTCTCAACCTGTTGTGCCTCGTCTGCCTGTGTCTAAGTATCATCCCGCGTTCTGTCGCTCTTGTTTGTTTGTTTCTGTCGTTTATCTGTCCACCTGTGTCTATATCGTAGCTCCCATTTTCTACCCCCACACACAACCCCACTTTCTTTCATCCCGGTGCTCCCCACTCTTTACCACCCATAGCTCCGCCCGTCCCCCAACTCTTTTTGTTGACTTCTTTTTCGAATCCAGTACTATGGAATTTGAAATAAATGCAATATAACTATACACATCATTCTACTGTTATTCATGGGCCTTTCCACGGTAAAACTTGACACGGGTCGCGGAATCTTCGTTGTATTTTCAGCCTTTGTTGGACCCTAATTTGTGCCACCCCCGCTGAGGATAATTGTGACCTGACTGGCCTCGTTTTTTTGGACCACCTGAGCACTTGCCTTTTGTTTACCGCTTTGGTCTAGCTCTGACTCCCTTCCTATCTATCCTCTTTGTCTGCGGTTATGATCAGTCATCGTGGCTTTTTATGTAAATTCTGTATTGTATTTTGAACAGACTATCCCCTGATAATGCTATCGGAGTCGAGACTTTCGAGTATCAAAGTTTCGACTCTGCACCAATCTGCCGTTCCTAATACCCTATTGCCCCCTTGCTATACCCGGAGCTGTTGTATTCGCCTGTATCTTCCTGTGTCCTTTTATTTTCATGGGCGGTCTCGGATGATCATTGAATCATCTGTTCCGTGTTTCAAGCGGACGCAAATAGCCTGTGCGACGCCCGTCGCCGAGCTGATCTCCTGGATTTTTTTTTAATTTTTTTATTTTATTATAAATATTGTATTATCGACCTTTTTGGATGGCCAGGCCATTTCCAAAGGTCCTCGTAGCGGTCGTTGGTATATACAGTGCTACTTTGTTTTGGGTTTTAATCATAACTATAACGGTCCAATTGGACCGTTCTCTTTTATACTACAAATCTATGTGAGGTGTCCGTGCTCGTGTCTAAGTGTCTAAGTGTCTAAGTGTATGTGGCAATTTAGGATTAGTGTGGAAATGGGATGATTCATAATCTATTCTAGTTGTTTCGTTCGCCTCCTCTCGCCTCCCGCCTCCCTTCCTGATAGTTGAAAAGTCCAAACGTGTCCACCCATCTCTCAGTTTCGTCCAGGTATTGAAAAAGTTTGGGAAATAGTTGCTTGTCCGAAAGTAGTCGTACCATGGTCTTCTCGTTTCTCCCTAGGTACGCGAAACTCCTTCTTCGTTGAATTTCGTATCCTCGGCATTCCATGAGATAGTGGTAGGTCGTTTCTATTCTTTCCCTGCATTTCTGGCACATGGCTGAGTCTTGTTTCCCGATGGTGAATAGGTGTTTCGCGACCGGTGCGTGTCCTGATCTAAGTTGGAAAATGACGCTCGCTTGTTTCCTTCTCAGCCCTTTTACGAGGGCTTCGTATCTCTTGGATGGCATTGTGTCGTCGTAGATTTGGGTTTTCTTGTATCGTTCTGAAGCCTTCCATACTTCCACTCTCCTTAGGCTGATGTCCTCCATCAGCCTCCTTCTCGTTGCCGCCCTACTCGCCGGGAGTTCATCATAGGCCCATCTCTCGTCCTCCTCTCCGCTCTCTTCCCCGCTCTCTATCTCTTCCCCGTATTCGTTCCTCGTTCCCCTGTCTGTGCATCTTCTCGCAAGTTCGTCTACCTCCTCGTTACCCTCGACTCCTTCGTGTCCTGGTACCCATCTGAATCTCAGGCGATTGCTGGGTCCTCTTTTGAGAAACTTCTTGACTAGTTTCTGGATTTCGTTCCAGACGTACTGTGCTGTCTTGGGTTTCCTGTCCTTTAACGACGCTAGTACCGCCTGGTTGTCTAGCCCTATGTGGACCTCCCCACTTAGCTTCCTGTCCTCGATGATTTCCATCGCCAGATCTCCTGGATTGCGAATGGGGTTGGCCGATAAGTGGTATCAACATTCACACCATGGGGAAAGGTCACATAAGCGCTCAGTGTTGTCTTCCTACCTTGATTATATTCACCCCTGGGTTCTTCGACGTCGAACATTTCACTGGATGAGCCACCCTTTCTGTGTCACTAAATGCTCGCGTCCTCGCATACATGTTAACGTACTCTCTGATGGAAAATGGCTGCGCATGCGTTGCTCGACAACCAAGAATACCATTCAGAAATCCCACTCAGCTGACCGACCCTGCTGTTTCGTCCTTGCCATTCAACTAGTAGCGTCTTGAACAAGACCTAGCACCTCTTCTCATTGCAATTGGCGAGACCCACGGCGTCCAAACGACTCCGACATTCCTCCTTGGATCTACATCGCCAATGCATCCAAAGCTATCACGTATGTTGACTACGGTGGTTGGGATGAGCCTCTCCCAGTGAACACTGCATTTTCAATGTCCAATTTCTCCCTCTATGGCGCACCACCCTTTTCCGAGGTTTCATATGGCTTGAGAATGAACGGTCCCGGCCCGATATCCAGTCTAGTTCACAACTTCAATGGTGTTACAGTGTTTGCCTATGCGATGCCTTGTCGGTTCAATCATGCATGTAGAACGAAGCTGAGTGCCGTGTATCGCCGCGCAGGTACACGTATTGTTGTTGAGGGGTCGTTCGAAATGAACAGCTTCGGTTTGAACATATCCTGCATTATAGACGGGAAGGATGTCGGTTTCACGCCGCCAGATAGCCTGGTCCTACACCGACGAGCGAATAGCGTTCCATTTTGCGATGCCAGAGGTCTGTCATCAGATTCTGAACACTCACTCAATTTTTCCATGGGTCTTACGAACAATAGGTTCCCAAATGTTTACTTTGATACTCTTAAAATGGTTCCATCAGCCTCTACAAACCTCGAAAACGCCATCGTTTATGTGCATCATAATGCATCGATGGTTGTGAACAATGAACCGTCGTGACAGATCTTGGGCATTACACCAGCACCAACGGAACGAAAGTCGTTATCAATTTCAGTGGTAAGAATATTCCCAACCTGTCGTCCTTGACTATTTAAAGCTTTACTCATTACTCCGACTCGGGATCAGGGACGCAATTACGGTGGTATGGTTTTTATGATCCTTCGCTAGGGGAAAGTAGAGAGGAATCAATAGCGTCGTACAAACTGGACGACTATCCACCGCATACGTTTCAAATTCCGCGTATTGTTAACGCTCCTTCGGCCACATAAATAGGTCTACCATATCTAATAACGGAGGAGCTCGCACCGGGAATGCATCGTTTGGAAGTGACGTATGTTTCGACGAGTGGAAGGCCCCTCGCGATACACCATTTAGCTATCCAGGATGCAATCTCACCTTCTGCCAACGCTAGCGCTCCTGCCCCGTCACAAACACCGAGCGGAAAATTTGACGCACCACAGACTCAGTCGAGAGGTAAGAAAATTGTCATGCCTGAATACCAGCTTAAAAGATAACAAGATATGAATTGTTTGTAGGTATCGCTAAATCTGCAGTGATTGCGATATCTGTGAATGTTGCCGTTGCTGTGTTGGTGGTCACTGGACTCCTCGTTTTCCTCTGGCGTCGGCGTCGGCACAAATCTATAAAAAATCCAAGGTGGCCAAAACGGTAGAGCCCTACGATATATACCTTCAGCCACACCCAACTTCTCTTCATAGATAGAAAGTTGCGCCTGCAGGTGAGCCTGGGTCTCAGGCCCAGGAGTCCTTGTCAATGTCAAGGCCCACTATACCCTTAAAGGGCACACGCATATCGCGTCTCCCTATTGTGAGAGGGTCGCTTCAAATCAGACCTTGGTTCCAGTCCGGAATCGGAGAGGAAACACCACCACCTTACAAGGATCATAACGCATCGGAGGCTACATGACATGTTCGGGTTATCATTCGTCCCGTACTTATCTTACTTAACTTGGTTTCTTCCAGCATCCGTTGTACAGTAATTATGACTGTCATGTTGTTTGTAATTTACTACATGTCTTTCTATACTCCTAGGGTAATCGGCGTGAACGATAGTTTGCTCAAGTTTCGATTGCACGGGTCTCTCGTTCTTCCTCTGATTTTGCCCTGCGTAATTTAACCTTTCTACTTAGTAGTGCACTGAGCAATATGATTGTACGGGCAGTTCTCTCGCGGGAGTCTCTAGGTTCTCATGGATCATACCCACTGTGTGCAAACAGGAAATCAACTAATAGGAGTCAAACCCACGAAGCGAGTGTTTCTGATAACCTAAATAAACGTTTGATGAAGATGAACGCGTGAGGGACTCGGAGTGCTCTGAACCTATGGCATTGGAAATCTCTTCTTACACTTGTCTTACACTGCCAAGGATATGATCGCAGTTCTTTGATGGCAACCGTACTTCGCCCTCACGAAATATGTCGCCGACCCTGAGTTCGCAATCTTGTTATTGACTTCCATGGTTGTTGTGTAGCGCCAAAACCTCTCCTGTCAGACCTGCTGCAATGTCGACGCCAAGCGATTCTGATACCCCTCTTTGGGTGTACGTGCCGAATACATCCAAAGACATCCAATTGAGTCCACAAGGTTGGGATGAACAGATGTGGCTACCAACCTCGAGGCTCAACTTTTCTCTCTTCGGCGAACCACCCTTTTCCGAAACGGAAATACCCCCTCTGGTTACCGATGTGGGGAGATCGAGTCTGTTCCATAACTTTACTGGTGCGTTAATGTCTACATTGAGTGATAACAGGCGCTTCCCTGCTGCTCGTCGTGACGTCCAAAGGTGGCCAAGGCTTCTAAATGACTTGCTGATTGACGTGAATAGGTACTCGAATAGTTGTCGAAGGAACAGTCGAACCTGACCCAAATAACAGAACAAGGTGGCGCATGACTTGTCAAGTAGACGGGAGAGACATTGCTGTAGCACCAGATAGCCTTGTCCGAAACCGACTATCGAATGGTGTACCCCTGTGCGATTCTGGAGGGCTTTCACCTGACGGCGTACACTCTCTCAACTTCACGATCCATATCGACCCCTCAGGCTTGTCACCGTCACTATACTTTGATATCCTCAAAGTGACCCCTTCGGCCTCTACAAATCTCGAGAATGCACTTGTTTATCTGCATCATAATGCGTCGATAGTCTCTTACGAAGATCCATCGTGGCAGGTCACAGACCTTGGACATCATACGAGCACCAATGGGTCCAAGGTTGTGGTAAAATTTAGCGGTAAGGATGCCTAAAGCTAGCTGTCCTCACTCTTGATTCACCTACTTCGACCGGGAATAGGGACAAAACTGAAGTGGTTTGGGTTCTATGATCCATCCGTAGGGGGCAGCGGGGGTAGCAGGGAAGAATCAAAAGGATCATTCGTGCTGGATCAGTACCCTCCGGTAACATTCACCATCCCTCGTATTTCGTCTACCCCCACAGCGACACAGATAGGGCTGCCACATTTCACGACGGTGGAGCTTCCGCCCGGAAAGCATCATCTCGAAGTTACTTACACCTCGACCTCTGGAAGGCCCCTCGGTCTTCATCATTTGATGATTCAGAACGCGCCCTTACCTGCTGCCATTTCTCAAACGCCTAAACCGAGCGTATCGCCCTTGTCTACGTCCACTCAGCTGCCCACTTCTGCTGGTAAGTACAACCTTGCTATGCCTAAAAATCACCAGGAATTCTCATGAGCATTATATCTCCTCTTTTTCAGGCATTTCTAGACCTGCAATAATTGCTATAGCTGTTAACATGATCGTTGGCGGACTTTTTGTCATCGGAATCGTGATTTATCTCTGGCGTCGCCAGCAAAAAATAAATCGGAAAAAGGCTGAGGCAGCCGAAAGAGTGCAACCCTACGATACAGATGGCTTGAACCCTCATATGTCTTCCCTTCAAGTTCGAAGTCGCAAGTTGGCGTCCGCAGCGGGGACTGAAGCTCGAGGACCTTCGTCACCTTCGGAGACAAATTCGAAGGGTACACATATTGCGGCTCTCCCTATTAGAAGAGGGTCACTTCATATTAGATCTTGGGATAAAGACGAGTGCCTACCGCCTTACAAGAACGGGTCAGGGGTTACACAGAACGGTCAGCGTGGATAAGTATCTCTGCGTATAGATTTTATACCTATGTAATTTTGTGGTAGCTTACTTATAGTGTATTAAGCAGACGCCGCTGTACAGCGATTGATCAGCGTTTATGTAAATTATTTCTTTGGAATTACAATTGGTACCATGATAATAAAAATCATCAGATGCATTACGTCCCCATAAATGAATTGTGCAGTAAGTTGAATCTCTTGACAACATGCTCAACATCCTACGCCGATGAAAAATTCTGAATATACCATTTTTTCCCCCTTCTGTGCTTTTCATATTCCTTGTTAGGGGTTCAATGCTGGTGCATTATGTCACTGAAGCATGATCGTGAGCGCGCGTCAAACAGCGTCCTTCAAAACTCTTCAACCACATCATATCATTGCTGACCTTGTCTACCTCACTTATACTTGCATTTTCGCCCTTTTTAGAGCGGTTTTACCCAGCTTTCGTATGACAGTGACTGCGGACGAGATCCCAGAAAGCTGACCCTGTTGTTGATAAATCACCTACTGTCAAAATGATGATTACTGTTGAATAAGAACTAAGTACTTTCCTTGCTCAGTCTGGGCCAATGTCGACGCCGTTCGACGCCGATATTCCTCTGTGGGTATTCGTTCCAGGTACATATCAAACGACATTAAGTATAACGACGGTGGTTGGGTTGGTCCTCTTGGGGATTGGCCCCCAGCTCCCAGATTCGACTGCTCCCGCTTCGGCGAGCCACCTTTTTCTGATCGACCGGTTTCTCCACGATGGATCTAATCAGGATATCGAGCGTTTTATACAACTTTACTGGTATGTCGACCCTGTTATATGAATCGACATGCATCGCATGAAGCTGAGTGCCGCAAATTGTCATGAGAATGCAGGTACACTCATTGTCGTTGAAGCAACAGTCGAACACCTATCGTAGAAGTCAAAGGGTCGGCGCATGATTTGCCAGGTAGATGGGAAAGACTTTGTTGTGACGTCAGATAACCTCATACGAAACCGAGAGTCAAATGGCATCCCATTATGCGACGCAACGGGGCTGTCACCGGATGGGGAACATTCGCTCAACTTTGCCATCTGTAGGACGGGGACGCAGTGGCCAGCTATAATCACCTGCATCGAATTTAACTACACCGTCTCATGCCTTACAAGGTCTTCCAAGGTTGCAACTATCGCGATAGCCATTAATGCTGTCGCTGGGGGACTCATAACTTTCGGAGTTGTAGCCTATCTATGGCGTCGACGGCGACTCAAATCTCAAGCAAAATCCAAGGATTCCATAGCTACACAACCCTCCGACAAATACCTCTGGCATCTACCTCCCCTTGCCCTCCAAAATCCCCAGATGATATCTACACTCGGAGCTGAAGCGTCTTCAAGTTCTGGGATAAACCCCAAGGGCACACATCTAGTAGACATACCCGTTAGACGTGGCTCGCTTCACATCAGATCGTGGAACAGGGATGAATTGAAGCCACCTCTTTATAAGGGTCGTAGGTCAGGGGCTACATAATGTGCTCAGAGTCGGGTGTTCACCACTATATCACCACATCTCTTATTGGATAAATGTCTTGTGTGTGCGTTCCGTTATGACGATCCTCTGGCTCTTGTTGGGCTGACTACACCTTCATCACGACGAATACTTCAAAAGTTATTAATTTTGTAGATAGTCAAGATGTTATAATCAGCACTATAATATTAACGATTCAACGTGCCGATTTCATATAATTTGTTGCGTCTAATTCATTCCTCCTTTTTGCAATGAGTAGTTCTCGCGATTGTCTACCTGTATTTGAATTATTAACTTCAATATCATCCACGTCAACCTTTCAAGACGAAAGGGGTTTGAGGGGGTTTGCCAATAAAAGATGGTATCGGTCAGATCAACAGATAAAGTTTCAATACATAAGCGCTCGCTGAGTACTCCAGCCTGTTTGAAGCCGTTCATCCTTTCTGCTTTGTTTGTTTTTGACGTCGAAGCGTCTCTATGAAGTAAGTAGTGAATAAATATACTCCCCAAAGGGCGACCCTGTCGGAGTCACGGTGGTTGTTATGCTTGACGTTCGTGGTTGACCAAGTATCTCTTACCCGTTCAAACCCGTGTAGATGTCTAAGATAAATGACCCAAACACTCCCTTATATTATTATATCCCGAGTACATCGAAAGCCATCCAATACAGTCTTGGTTGGACTGAACCTGCGGGACCGCCTTTCTCCAGGCTCGACTTCTCTCGCTTTGGCGAGCCACCTTTTGCGGATACATCGGTATCCGTACCAAACGTCGTAGTTCATGCCAGTTTATCCACTAACTTTACAGGTGTGATTCTCTTTCGTCGAAATAGTCTGACCATGCATGGCCGTGGTCTTATTGTGAAGCTCATTCCTTCAATCGCTTTATCTCTGCAGGTATCCGCGTTGTTGTTGAGGGGACGGTCGATGTACCACCAGGTCCTGGCACTTCCGCCGTTTGGCGTATGACTTGTCTAATAGATGGCAAGAACGTTGCGGTAGCACCAGACAGTAGGACACACAATCGACGAGCGAATACGGTTCCATTATGCGATGCGAGCGACCTTTCGCCTGACGGCGTTCATTCCCTTAATTTTGCCATCCATGTTGACGCAGTGGCGGATTTCTCGCCAGAAGTTCACTTCGATACTCTCAAAGTGACTCCTTCGCCTTCTACAAACCTTGAGAATGCACTTATTTACATGCGACACAACGCATCGATGATCGATTACGACGATCCTGATCCGAAATCGTTAAAATGGCGAGTGACGGACCTTGGGCATTACACCAGCACCAACGGATCCAAAGTCGTTATAAACTTCAGTGGTAAGAACACTTGCCATATGCATCTCCTCTGCTTCACTCTCAACTGACTTGCTCTGAACGGGAACAGGAACTCAATTGAGATGGTATGGGTTTCATGAACCCTCTTTCAGGGGCAGCATAGAGGAATCGACGGCGACGTACATACTAGACAACTACCCTTCGAACACTTTCACAATTCCTCGTATTTCCTCTGCTCCCTCAGCCAGGCAGATCGGTCTACCGTATCTAACAACCGAGGAACTTGCACCAGGGATGCATCGCTTAGAAGTGACATATGCATCGACAACTGGAAGGCCTCTGGGACTTCACCATTTGGTTATACAGGATGCACCTTTGCCATCTGCTCATGTTACCTCTCAAACGCAAACACCATCCGCAAGACCCTCATCCACACACAACCCTCTCGGTAATACACCATCACCGAGTGCACACAAATCGGGGAGTAAGTGCATTCAAACCGTGTTTTTCAAGTCAAGGCTCATACATTTATGTCTCGTCTTCCGTGGTCTAGCCCGTTCTCAGCCGGTAGTCATCGCGATAACCGTTAACATGGTTGTTGGTGGACTTGTTCTGGTAGGACTTGCTGTTTTCCTCTGGCGTCGTCGCCGAAGCAAGATAATTCCTACTGAAGCTGCCGAGCCCTACGACCCATCCATACAGGCATCCACCGATATGCCCAGACATAAGATAGTGTCTCCAGGCTCTTTGTCGAGTTCAGCGACCACCCCGAAGGGAACACTGATCGAAGACCTTCCGCTTCGAAGAGGTTCGCTCCATATCAGGTCCTTAAATGACGACGAGACACCACCACCTTACCATCAGAATATTAACTTGCATTCCAGATGAATCATTGGTGTGCATGAGATGTGGCTTATACGATGTCGTGTGCAACTTACTCCTAATCTCCTTTCGACGAATGTTGCCTTGTCTCCAACCGCTTTTCCGTTTCCAATCGAGAGTCTGATCAGATGGCTATTCCCTGCAGTCATGTTATACTGGGAAACATCCGTTGTCTGGAAGTGTGGGCCCTGACAAGGAAGAAAGAGATGAGTATCTTCTGTTCGAAGCCTCAAGTGGGCATGTTGTGAGTATGTTCAAAGTCCAAATGGCACCCAAGTGCACTTCGTGTTTGTCGTAATTGACAAATCGTAAACCTATCTCAATAAGATACACTGATACTGACACAAGGGGGTTATGCATTAAGCAAAAATAAAGCATACTCGTACAACTAATGGGGTCGCAACTAGGTTCGTCGGTGTTTATCTACTTGCACCTCTGGCCAACAATAGCTTTTCCGTGTTCCTACAAGTCAGGGCAGGAAATGTGAGTAAATGCACAACATAATGAGAGCAACAAGACGATGATAAAAAGGTCATCTGATCCCAGCATAACTCGAACGATAGGAAATGCCAAGGGGAAAAATGCATGGTAGAAGATTGAGTTTGTTTTACTTACCTGCCACTCTTCCTTGCTAATCCAAAGCTGGTGGAATGTCCCCAAACTACCAAGGATACTACCACCTAGCCATCCACCGTACCGACGTTCGACTGGATTACCAGGAGCATGGATTTTGTGCTGTTGTAAAAAATGTTGTTCAACATGCTGTATCAAAAAAAGAAACAAAAATGGAACGGCAATCTAAAATTAATGGAAGGGAGCAGTCCGAAAGGACGGTGATATGGATATTACAGTGTGGTTTATAGGCAGAGGAGTAGCACACATAATTATAATAAGCAGTAAAAGACGCACATGAGGTACAAAACGCCCCAGTTCAGCAGCAAGCCGTTCCGCAAATCCATGGAAAAGTGTTCCACCACCAGTCAGTACGACGTTCCCTAGGAGCACCTGTCGAAGCTCTGGTTCGGTATTTCGAAGAGATTCGCCAATCAGAGCAGGTATGTGCTTTGGGAGGTGAGGGTTGCTGGCCTAAAGTAATGAGGCATACTGAGTTTCACTCATCTGAAAAGGTCAAAAAAAATTTCGACACACCAAAAGCGACTGAGAATGCATGAAGAATTGTTCCCCAACTTGATACCGTTCAGGTCCGAAGTAGGTGTTGAAGCCGGTTGGGAACTCGTATTGCTTGGGAGGGCGTGTGCTGGCCAGGCTGAAATGAAAGAGAAATATATGAGATGACTTATCCGAATTGGAACGATGATGAATGGGACGCACTGATCATTCCAACCTTGCTCAAGAACGCCAGCTACACTTTGCACCCATTCTTCAACTTCTCGATTCTCGGCCCACAATCTCCAGCTATCTGTGGTACCTGAAATCCTGTCCTGTCGAGGGGTAAAGTTGGGCAGTGCATTCATATCTACGGGCTTGACAAAAATATTAGTTTGACGTCGTGCGTAGATCGGCGAGACGCACTAGTTTGGATGCGATTAATTGGTGAGGGACCAGGATATTTGGTTGTCTTGTGAGTATGTGTCGTGCTTGTGCTTGGACGAGTTTTGGAAGTGGAGAGTACATGAGTCCTGAAATGATTCGATGAGCCTTAAATATTGGAGTACACTAAGTGTTGTGTGCACCTTTGCGAAGAACAAAGCCATCAACAACGGGTGTGATGCTTGCCATATTTTGGCCCACATCAATAACAAGCGCAGACCCTTTGCCTGCAGCGAATCTTTAAGGAGGTCGTGAGATTCGATGATGAATTGAGGAGAGAGAAACTAACGCATTCAGGACACCGGTGTTGGCAATGTAAAATGCAGGCACATTGAATTCCTCGAACATTATTTCAGCCATACGTTCTCGATTAGCAGGTGTATTCCAAGCGGGTTCTGTGACGAGGATAGGGTGCTCTGAGGCATTGACGCGCATAACCTTTTCTAGTGCATGCTCGATCAACGGTTTAATGGGATGGAAATCTTGAACTGTAAATAGCTTTAAAACGGCAAAGTATAATCAGCAATAAAGCACTCACTTAATCCATCAACGATTGGATTGCCTATTTCCATATCCTCTCTCCATATTGAAGGGCCGTTCTGTCCAACATAAATGTTTGCGATTCTTGGTCTGGCAGGTGTTGACCCATTTTCGCCCATTGGAACATCAGTATCAGGTGGCGCAAGGGTATACCCATAGGTCGTTGGAATAATGGCTTTTGGAGCATCATCGCCGGCATATCCAGCGCGTAATGAGGATGAACCTATGTCAATAACAAGCGCCGAGACCTCATCTAATGGAAGCAGGTAAATAACGCGACCTCGAACGCGTTCGACTAATTTGACGCGTACCTCCGCCATAATTAACCATGTTGAGATGTATTGCAACCTTTTTGGAGAATGCGGTGAATTGTAATCAAGGTATATGTATGGATGAAGTAGTTAAAGCTCAGTTATGTCCTAAGCTTAAGAGTTCAGTTGAGATTTAGAATAATGTTTGTGTTTGTTTAATTTGATCGCTATCGCCCCTATAGATTTGCCCTCATGATCACGTGCTCAATAAAATATGATCGGCATTCAATTTCGACCAAGAGATTCAATTCGTGAATTCAAAAGTTGCTGTACAGCAACAAAATAGCCTTTGTCGTCGGCTTATCACCTCTAGACGAACACAAAAATGTCCAAGGGCACAACACTAAAATCAACCTCCAAGAGGAAGCAACCAGACTCGGACGATGAGGAGCAGCAAAATTTGCAGGCGATTGGCAACCTGGAGATGCTCAGCGATGAAGAGGACGGCGGGAATGCATCAAGTGACGACGGAGATGTCGACGAATTCCCCGAGCTAGTAGGTGAGAGTAGCGATGAAGATGAGGAAGGGGACGGGGAAGATGAAGAAGATGAAGAAGACGAAGACGAAGAGACCGATGCTGAAAGCGACAGCGGTAGCGAAATTCGCGTCTTTCCTAAGGCGAAAACAATCGTCTCAGAAATTACAAACCAACCAAAGCTCGTTTATCCAGACATAGAACCAGATTATGATTCGGATTCATCGACGGAAGACGTGAGTGATGTCACTTTGCTCTTTGACCTACCTCTGACATATGCAAAATAGACACCCAACTGTGTTGGAAATGTTCCTATGCACTGGTACGACGATATGCCACACATTGGGTACGATATCAATGGGAAGAAAGTATTGCGCCCTGCTAAAGGGGACGAGCTGGACAAATTTTTGGCCACTGTGGACGATGCATCGGCGTGGTAAGTAGTGCTCACTCAACCAGACTGAATGAATATCTGACGTCTAGCAGGACGTCCGCCTTCGATAAAAACGTACAAATGGACAGACCACTGACCGCTGAAGAGTTGGATATCATTCGTAGACTTCATGATGGCGAAAATCCCGACGCTTCATATGACCCTTATGAACCCACCGTTGAGTGGTTTACAGGAAAAGGAAAGGAGGAAATCATGCCATTATCAGGAGCGTTACAGCCCAAACGTCGCTGGGTGCCCAGTCGTTGGGAGAAACAGAAGGTAATTATGCATTATCTTAACCCTATGACACTCGTTGATTGTAAAAGTTAGGTGCTTAAAATTGTTCGCGCGATTCGTCAAGGTCGCATTGTTCCCAATAAGCCCAAATCCACCAATAAATTCGAACCCTACGCTATCTGGTCATCAGAGCCCTCTACTTCAAATCCACCACTTCCCGCGCCCAAACCTCGTCTACCCACCAACGCGGAATCATATAACCCACCTGAAGAGTATCTACCTACAGAGGATGAGAGAAAAGAGTGGGAATCTCAAGACCCTGAAGACCGGGAACGCAATTTCCTGCCTCAGAAGTATTCTTCCCTCCGCTTGGTTCCAGCTTATGATCGATTCATTAACGAGCGCTTCAATCGACAATTGGACTTGTACCTCGCTCCTCGGGTACAACGCGTCAAGCTCAACATTGACCCGAAGAGTTTGATTCCCAAACTTCCCAGCCCCAGTAGCCTCAAGCCGTTCCCTAATTATCGCAGTCTCCAATTTTATCACGCAAAAGGTCGAGCCAGGTGCCTCAGCATTAGTCCAGATGGTGCATGGGTAGTGAGTGGTGATGAAGAGGGTATTGTCAGTCTTTGGGAGGTAATGGTTGGCCGAGAGGTCAAAAGGTGGAAATTTTCTGGGAAAGTCGGCGCGTTGGCTTGGTGCCCTCGTACAGACGTCAGCTACTTTGCTGTTGGAATGTAAGTGAATATTTTTCGAACAAACGTCAACTACTGACGCCTTTCATAGTGAAGACACTGTGCATTTCATCATTCCCCCGAATGTTGAACCCGCCATTTCTGCACTTACTGTTTCTGTACTTTCACCTGCAGTTCTCCCACCAGCACCTACCACTCCATCTCCCGTCAAATGGTCTTCAGTTGCTGCTTCGTCATGGTCATCAGACAAACCGATCTTGTCACTTTCCCTACCTCCTTCGTCAGGTTTACCTGGCCAATTTAGTTGGCACAGACGCGGGGACTATCTCGCCAGTGTTTGTACGTCGTATTTTTCTTTCTTTGTATAACCCCTGAACTCAAAGGCCCGCAAAATAGCTACAGGAGGCGGAGAAAAGGGCGGTGTTTTGATTCATCAGATTACAAGACGGCATTCGCAAGCGCCATTCAAAAAAATCAAGGGAACCGTCCAAAACGTTTTGTTCCACCCCACAAAACCTCATCTCTTTGTCGCTGTAAGACTTGTTCCCACTCAAGCTTAGCTCGTTCTTTGACATACATGTACCTAGACGCAGCAATACGTCCGCATCTACAACCTTTCAGAGCAGAAGCTTATCAAGACACTGCTTCCTGGTATTCGGTGGATCTCGTCTATGGACGTGCACCCCTCTGGTGATCATCTTATCGTTGGAGGGTATGACCGTAAACTGTGTTGGTTCGATCTGGAACTCAGTGAGAAACCGTACAAGGTCTTGCGGTAAGCATGAGAACGTACACTAGGCCAGAACGACACTGACTTGTTGACTCGGATAGGTACCATTCACGCGCCATCCGTTCTTTACACTTCCATCCCACGTACCCTCTGTTCGCCTCATCATCTGATGACGGTTCGATACAAATTTTCCATTCGCGAGTTTACAACGATTTGATGACGGATCCTCTTATCGTTCCCCTCAAAATTTTGAGGGGACACGAAGTCGTTGACGGTCTAGGCGTCCTCCAGGTCCGATGGTCAAGCAAGCAGCCTTGGCTGGTTAGTTGCGGAGCTGATAGTACTGTATCCGTTTGGTGTAGCTGAGAAGTATTCCTACTTTCGTGAAACCTAATCATCGATGCAATCAAGATTTTTAGCTTTCCATTTATTAGGTATCAAAGTCAGAGAGGAAAACCATGAGAAGCGTGCATATGAGGTGATGCGAATCTGTTGCTCGATGTACCTACACTGTCCCGGACTAAACTTTTGTGGTCTTGCTGGGTGGACGGTGGGGAAATGATGGAATGCTGATAGCCGCCAATACGAGGGGATGGGGTCAATGTCCACAGGCTACTTAAAGTTACTGTGACTTAAGCATCACCTCCTCTCGAGCGGGCTTGCCTTGTTTGATGAGATACTTGTTCTCTCCTCGGAACACTTCCCCAGGCAAGGACGAGCTTGCTGCTTCTCCGCCAAACCTCAAAGGCCTTAGACGCTCAAGCTTCCAACTCCAAAACTCGACTTCTTGAATCATAGCGCCGCTAAGAGCGAACTTTTAACTGGGGGTATTTCTGTGTCTGTATTTGTTATTTTCTCTCCTATTTCTGCATCCGCATCTGTCGTGGCACTGCTACGTTGGTTCGCGGCATACAACAAGAGGATTTCTGTATCCGTGTTGCCTGTTGCAAAAGGAACCCACGCCGACGAAGTTATAATGACAGCCTTTTAATTTTCACCTTCTCGATCGAATTTCTATCTCAATATGGGTCAGGTCGCTCCGACTGCGAAGGCAATTAGAGTATGCTCATGTTCCAATTCGTAGGGGGGTGATATTCTTTGATCGGGAAGTCTGACAGATAGTGAAATTGTGGCCGCGAGCCCCGTAACAACAGGACAGGGTATTGGGTGGGTATTGGTATAAAAACAGGGTTTGGAAGAGTGTTCAGTCCATCACTTTGCTTTGTCTCAACTATGGTGCAGTGGTCCAGCGCCGAAGAGAATGAAAGAGATTCGGGTATGTGTTTACAAACCACTTTACCTTTCAGGGAGTAAAATATTTGCATCCACCCAGGTATCTTCCATCAAATGACCTTCGCTTTTTTCGGGGTCTATGTTTGGGAGGTTTTCGTTACTTGGGACTTTGAATGGTCTTTGCTCACTGGGAAAAGGACGTTTCGCTGGCCTTTGGTGAGAGTTGAACCCACGTACTTACGAGTGTCCAAAAGAGAGCACTGACGTTCCGCCATCCAATACCCCAGGGTGATTTCTATCTCGCGATTCACATCCGCGTTGGCCACTGACGGGTAGACAGTGTTCTTTTTCCTCTGCCGCTACTGCATGCTTTTCTCCTTTATTGGCTTGTGAGCGTTCAATTTTCGCTCTTTCACCCTTTACGGTGCTGGTTTGACCCGTTTGCACTAGAATCATTGCTTTCTCTGCACGGAACGAGGTTTGACCGTTTCACCTTCCACTGTTCTCCTCGGTCTCATCCTTTATAATTTCTCATAGATCAATTGTCAGGTACGATAAGCCTGTTGTGGTCATATAAGCTCACAATTGATGTCCTGTTCAGGCGCTTTACACCTTCAATTCGGTATGTCCTACAAACAAAATATCTTGCAATCCGACCTTCACTCATACGGCCCATAGTGGACAGGGAACATGAGTATATTATGCGCATCGACATCTTTGATGCTCCGAACGTGAGCTTTTTATACTTTTCTCTGGGGATTCACTCAATCTAGCTACAGAATTGCTCTTTGGGAACGACGCCGCTCCATCGTTGTCGCACTTGGAATTCTCTGCGTCGCGCATTGGGCAATACTTTATCGCACTATGTTCATCGTACTCGCTAAATGGGACAACAATGGGAACGCATGTGTCGTTATTCAAACCAGTCCCTCCTGGCTCAATACGACATTCTTTTTCAGTAAGGGCGCCTATTTCGTGCCATCATTTTAGCGATGATGGTGCCGTAACTAGTTAACTCACACTGCACACTAGCAATGGGCTTTGACTTCATCATTACTGTCTGCACCGCTGTTGCACTACTTAGTCGACACTCAGCCAGAACTGACCTCTGGAAGCTCTTGTTTCAGGATGGTTTGGTATATTTTTTGATTTCATTTTCGACTAATTCTATTCCGGCGGTAATTGCGGTTTTCTTTCGAAGTCTTTCGATTAACTCACGTCACTTTCCTGAATTACTACAGGTTTTCAACATATTGGACTTAAATGGTGAATATATATTGTTCAGCTTATCCCAGTCTGAGTAGCACTGACGTTGCAACAATAGTGCCTATGAACGTGTAAGGTCAATGTGGCCCTCATGTCCGTCTCAAGTTCTGATATCCTTTTCTTGTCGCATCGTCCAAACCAGTATCGCTACTGTATGTAAAGTGTCCATGGGCCGTAATGAAGAAGCATTCACGCTGATTTTTTGTTTTTTGTTTTTTAGGTTCCAGCCGCTTCTATAACGTGAGCCATAGTACATTCATCAGGTTTAAATATGCCACTGATACAAGACAGCTCCATTGCTGCTTGCCGAGCGGTTCTGCGACTACTTGACTTCAGGTCCAGTGACATATACATCCAGTCGTTTTCGCCAGGGATGAATGGAAGTCAACCACAAGGGGACCATAACACCGGTCGTCTACGTATACAGAAGCTTCGGCCACACCCAGAAGTTCGAGTCACGACGGAGCATATAACAATGGCTGAGTTCGCGTAAGCTAATTTCACGATTGGAACATAATTTTCATTTGATTGATGAGCGACTATAGTACACCAAGATCATGCTCTCCTTACAGAAATGAGAGGAGACATACAATGTCGTCCATCGACCACCGTTCATTCCAGGACATCGAGGCATTAGAAGAAAAATCTATCCATACCTCGTTTCCTTTTCCCGATGACACATAAATTTTATCATCTGCGATCGGGGTATAAAAGCAAGGGCCAAACGAGGAGTAAGAAACGAACTTACAGTAGTAGACGATACACAAAACTTTGTTAAAGAAACCAATGGATTCCTGCAAATTGTGGTGATCAAATTAATATGGTATTACACATACGAACTGGGTATACAAGGGTCAACGTCTCCTCTTCGAGCGTCCGGCTTTTCTCCTTGCTGCGACGCCGCCCTGACGGTTCATGCCGTTGGGTGCGTTTCGTGCTGGTAGACCTTTGGACTTCCTCCATTCCTCCCGTCTTGAGCCGCGGGGGCCATGGGTCGACACTCGACCGGATTGCTGCTCGGAATCGACGGGCATAGCATCTACAAGAATAATGTACATAAAAATACAGGTGATGTTCCACTGATGAATAAATACCGACCTTGAGGTTCCTCTGAGCCTTCAAGACCGGTGTCTGCAAGAAAAGTGTGTCAATGATTGGCTATCCGCGATAAAAAATCGTGAACAGCATCATGAATCATAATCATCTGACATGTCAGAATGACTGTCCATAAGGGTGCGCGTTCTCCCTGTGGAGGGAGGCGCTGTTGAAAAATGTTCCAACGACTCCAGAGTGATGTCGTTCGGATCTAAAAGACCAAAAGTTGCGAACCAACACCAACCTAGCGCATCGGCTTGTGATTCTGGGTCTTCTAGGATCTCATCTCCTTGAGGATCCCTCTTCGTCGTCTGTAGTAGCTTTGCGTTAAGTCGGTTGAGTCTTGCTGCTGCTGTTGCTGCGTAAACGCCCTCCTCCCTCTTTTTAGATCTGAAAGCGCGCTTGGTCTTAGATCGTAGTGATTTTGCCATTTGGTGGATGTAAAGGTGAAAGTTGTATGTCTCGTGTGTTGAGTCTTTTGCTAGATTAGCGAAAGAAATTCTTAGTGGTGGTGGTAGTGAATAATGTGGCGGATGCTGTGGAAAGACAATGAAAAAAACTTCGAGGTCTCTTATAAATCTTGAGATCGGAGTTTAAACTAGCGCACGGTGCAGATTTGCACTGCATTTATTACGTAATCTCACATCAGGTTGACTCAGCCCTCACTGACTCGCACATTGATGGCCTTCTTTATCTCTCTGTTCATATTGAGCCCATATCCAGTATTTCCATTATTCTGCACACGAGTAGAAAGGACTGGAACAAGTACTAATACGAACATGTTCAATGCATTGGGCCACATTAATGTAGTCGACTTATTTTTTGATATCGGTTGGCTTATGTACAAAAATGGTTCCAAATACATACAGCAGATGAATAATAACGAGTCGATGGTATGAAAGTAGAGCACATTCCATTATGTTTGCGATGAGTGGATCAATGCGCTTGTGTGCATTTTGTTGTACTTATGATACTAAGGGCTGGCGGAGCTCGGATGTGTTGATGTACAGAGCCTGGGCGGATGCATTCCAGCCCGATAATCATTGTACAGATGTTAATCCGCATTTTCCGGGGGTGCCTCTCTGTAAAAGCAATAATGTCAATATGATATAAAAAAATAATCACAGGAGGAAAAGACTTATAATATACAGAACATTGTTGCAACTATGAACTCGTCAATTAATTTGGATCACGTTTAGATGGACAAATTACACACCGAATGAATACCTCTCCCAACGCGCCGTTGGACTTTCCATCCTGGTACTCTTCCGTGTTGGCGAGCTAGACAAAGATCGTGCTGAGCACCACATAAATTTGTGTCGCGGATTTGACGCTTTACCTGAAGATTCATGTAGCCATCTGTGCTCACAAGGAAACCCTTATATTCCAATCCCCATTTTAGACGAACATACACGGGCTTGCCTGTCAGCTCTTGGAGAAAAGGCTTCGGATTAACTGGGTTGACCTATGAAAGGGATATGAATCAGATAGGATCAGTATTCAGGATATCGATGTCTACGCACAGCTGACATGGTGGTTGAAAGAAAGTAGAAGCACGTGCGGACTTCGAAAACAGCAACGAACTCAACAGTGTACAAGTCGACCATGTCTCTCACCCAAATTCAACATTCTTGTCTTTTCTTCCCCATCCCTTTCGTAGTTCCTCTCAATTTCTTACTTTAACCTTCGATAAATATGTCTGACAGAGAAGGTGCAAGCGGTGCACCTACAGACGATGATCTTTCACTTCCCAAGGCTACCGTAGCTAAGATGATCACAGGTAAATTCACCGTATGCTCGCTCATTTCTCATCTCTCATTACATTGACTTGTAGAGCTTCTGCCTAACGATGTCGTTTGCGCAAAAGAGACGCGTGATCTTGTAATAGAATGTTGTGTAGGTGAAGACCAACCTCTTTCTCTTTCAGTCTCCCCCGCCTGACCCTCGTGTGTTAGAATTCATTCATCTAATATCGTCCGAGGCCAACGATATCTGCGAGCAAGAAAATAAGAAGACGATCGCTCCCGAGCATATTATATCTGCTTTAAACGTGGGTTTGTTTACTTTCAAGCCATCGAGCTACACCATATTCAAGTCATACATACAGCGTCTCGGATTCACCAACTTTGCGCCCGAAGTGGAAAGCGTATTGAAAGATCATAAGCAACAACAAAAGGCGAGTAGATTCAACCGTCTTTGTCCTGACAAATGTCTTACAACTTGCCCTCTTCAGGATCGTGAAAAGAAGGTCTCGAAGTTTGAGCAGTCTGGATTGACAGAAGAAGAGCTGTTGGCTAAACAAGAAGAATTGTTTGCAGCCAGCCGAGCGAAATTCCAATCAGGCCAACCAGGCCAATAATGACTTGGATGCTTATATTGACTCTATTGGACTACGTACGTGTATAAATCTAATCTGCTCTACCCTCATGACGTTTCCGCAATGCCTCGAGTTTATGAAAAGGGCTTTCTCCGTTCCAAGAACTGTCACTATCAGAATCAATGGAAGGCAATCCTTCTTGTTCGATGATATACGATGCGGAAACAGTGGCATGCAGTGTTGCTAAATTCATAAATGTTAATCCTGATTGTTGAAGTATTCTTGACATCACATTACACTGACCCGTGTAGATGTCTCCGTTGGACAGCAGCATGCCTGCTGCAAGTCCCCCCAAGAAAGCGTTACCCGCCCCTACAACAATCTGTTATGTTCATTGTATTTGCAGATTTTCATAATGTGCACACCTGTTACATCCACGACCTTGCTGATGGAGTCGTCGGTCCAATATGCTTCTATCCATCTCCCATCTGTGCTTTTTGACTTCAGAAATGCGCCCATAGCTCCACTTCTGATGATAACCCAGCCTTCGCCGTCTTTTCCAACTCCGAGGTCCAAGAACTTGGTGGCTGCCAGTTCAATAGATGATTTAATTGGTGGCAATGGCAAAGAAAGCAATGACAGAGCTTCCTCTGCGTTGGGGCTAGTAAGTGCAACGTGAGTTGAATTTTATGACCTCATAATCACTATATCATTTACCTCAACACCGAAATAGATGGCAAAACCTTAATCAACGAGGGTAATTCTGCTGGAACGCAGCGATCCTGATAAAAGGAGTGAAGTTGTCACGGATATAGCACGCTAATCTGCGGGTGCTTACTGGGATGGGCTCATATATCGTTTTAGGGCACCAGTCACCATCAATTTCTGAGATAATCTCGAGAGCACGAGTTGGGGAGCATATAAAATGTAGAAACTCTGGGTTTTCAAGGTTAGTGTTTCGAAGATCCTTCGGGGTCAGCCTGATCCGAGGTGTTGTGTATTCAAATCTAAACGATGATCACAACTTCGATGACTGTTTGAAACGAAGAGTTAAAGTGCATTACCCTCGATGATCTCCCCGATACGAATTGAGGCTTCTAGTCGTACCACGACTGGGTTGGTCCCTAAATAACCACATTTCACTTCCATAGCTTCGGAGTTTCTCCTCGATGTCCTTGGGGAAGTCGTGCCCTGTGTCGACGATCATGCCAATCTTGTTGGGAGATAACCTATACCAAATTGTGGTTTCTTTGAGCCCTGTATCACATAATTTGCACGCATAAAGTACCATATACGTGCCCCTATCGCTGCATAGGTTCCGCCTCCTCCAATCTGTAAAATCCAAGAGATTAGACAACGTCAGAAGAATGTTATCATTGCTTTCCTGGGGTGGAAGTGTCCTCCCGGTTGGAATACCATTTTCATCCCGAAAAGAAAATTCATCAATTATGAACATTCCGAGAGTCACGAATGCTTTGGATGCAACATGTTCTCCCATGGTGTCGCTTGCTGAGGCTGAGAAATGTTGAAGAGAGAGTGGTATCAAGATGATGTGCAAACGGTTTAGTCGGCCCGATTGATTAGATCAAAGCGTCTAGTTCACCAATTGTACCAAAGCAGCTCATCCCTGATCTGCCTCTTGCTCCCAACCTACACCCACGACTTGCAGCAATGCGGGTTCATGCTGTCATATATGACCCCACCGGGTTCACAGACGAGGTACCTCGCTTAAGTTTTTACAAGAGCTTATTTGTTGATCGTTCGTTGCCGTGGGTCAACCAGTTATATCAGACGGCACTCTCCGTTGTAGACTCTGAAAGTCAGTCCCGAATCAAGCGTTTTTACCATCGAGATGATGCATGTCGTAAGTTTTAAAGTCGGGAGGCGTTTATTCGCCTATTTGACCCTTGAATGTTTTATCTAGGCACATTGATTGGTCGCCTTCTCACCAGGTCATTGCTCAAGGAACGAGGAATTCTCCTGTCCGATGTCAAATTCGCTGCGACAGCGGCTGGAAAGCCTTACATTGTAAGTCAAGACAAAGGAAAAAGATTTTGTATTTCGGGAACCGTTATGAATTCAAGTTGTTCTGTTGAAGTAGCAAGCTCCACAGCTCGTTCCACCCCTAGCTTACAACATTACGCATGACAACAACTTGATAGCCATGGCCTATGCTCCAGGCTTGCATAATGGTCCTGAATTCAATATTGGAATCGATGTCATGAAGCTCAGAATTCCAGGTCGGGAGACGTTCTCTTCATTCGTGGAGACTGTGGGGGATCAGGTGCCGTTCGCTCTCTCAGATCGTGATTCGCCTTGAATTGCTGAGGAACCAACCACCCACAGTTGACCCAGCTGGAACACCGACAGTTAAATGAGGGGATATCACAGGGTGAGAAGCTCAAGAGATTTTTCTGGATGTGGACCTTGAAGGAAGCCTATACCAAAGCCCTTGGTATAGGACTTGGATTCGATTTCCGGCGTGTGGAGTTTGATGTCGTGGAAAGAGTTGTGAGGGTAGATGGGAGAGTTCCATCAGGCTGGCGGTTCAACATGTTCACAGTTCAGGATAATGACGACGTTTACCAAGGCGTTGTAGCAGAATATGTGGGGGACATTCCCACTGAAGTAGTAGATGAAACAGCGGAAAGGGATTGGGTGACAATCTACAAAGCAGTAGAATTCACACAGGATGCCATTGCGACATTAAGGATGGAATAAAAAAACTACCTTGTGACCTACGAACCCAGAACATCTTCTTCGTTGGCCAGAGTTCCTCCTTCTAACCAGTCTCCATAGTACGTACATTCACGGGCATTGACTGGCCCATCATCCTTACAAAATTCAAAGGAGGGGCACAGACCGCAAGGGGCTTCCGTCAAACCAAGAGGCGCCATGTATTCTCGCAAGGCACGATACACACTTCCACCCCCGCTTGTATCGTAGAGATCCAATGCGTCTGCCGGGGATTCAGACCGATGTTTGACAGACTTCTTCCGCTTTCGCTCCCGTTGCGGTTCCGATTCTGAGTCCGAACTTGAGGACTCCTCCGTGTCAGACGACGCCCACCGCTTCTTTTTCTTGGATTTCTTCCGGCGGGAACTCTGTTCCTCAGATGGACTATCAGAGTCGGAAGATTCCTGTTTTCGTTTCTTTTTCTTTTTGCCTTTTTTGCCGTCTCTGTCAGAGTCAGACTCTTCGGAGTCGTCCTTGCGCTTGCTGCGTTTTCGTTTCGACTTTTTGCGGCTCGACTCATCGTCGGATGAATCAGAGTCATCTGTGGAGTGACTACGTTTTTTCCTCTTTTTCTTGGAGCTTTTTGACGCAATTTCGTCATCACTGGAGTCGATGCGTTTCTTTCGCTTCTTGGACCGTTTTTCAGATTCGTCGTCCGACCCTTCGTCTCCGTCGGGGATTGCGTCTGTATTCCACAATGCACTTCCAAATGCAGGAAGCTACAGAGTTAATGTATTAGTCTAACAGGGTTACGCCTGGAGTTAAACGGCAAACTTGCCTTTTCAATCTTGCCATCAAGTACTAGGACGTTAAGCAACATCTCTACATGCTCGACTGTCAACTCTGTTTCTGTCAGTCTGGCCTTTCTAAGGGAAGTCCTAATTTGATCTGCTGTTGGATATTTAGGGGCGTTTGAGATTGGGTAAAGAAGGTTTTCAGAACCGCCTCGGACTTTTGGGAATGTCTGGACACGCGGAATTAGGTTCACGGAGTGAGAGAAGAGGGTTGAGGGTAACGCACAATGTCGCTAATCAACCTGTAACACGCTTCCATTAAGTTTTGAATGAATTCTGTGTCGAGCTCGTTATCTGTATACCAAGGACCACCGGTTAGAGAAATAGAAGGCTCGAGGCCCTCTAACATGTATATCTTTCTGGTAATATGCTATTTTTGACAGTCATTCGCCGCGTTTACCTGACAGGGATGGAAACAGACATACCTGAACTGATTGAACACGTTTGATTAAACGCTTCTGAGTCAGGGTTTTCAGACAACGGTCAATGACCGTCTGGTGAAGATTTGTTTTCGCCTTGAGATGTTTCGTCCATATACCTTGAGCAAAACCTTTTGAGTATGGTGGTCATAGGGCAGAGGCGGAAATAGACAGTAACCTTCATTTCCTGAATGCTTGATATGACTTAAAACGAGATTCTCTTCTCCAGAAAGGCCTTTGGTTCTATGATAGGAAACAAACATGAGCTGCACGTTTAGGCTGTGTTCATTGCTGGACACGTACGCCAAAACCTCTTCCTTGCTGACTGCTCTGAAAGATACTTGACCAGCCGAGTTTGTCAGAAGCTTAAACAGGCCAGCTGAGAGCAAGAAATTGAGAGCATTTCGTCGAGCTGTTGGATCGGGGACGATAGACTCAGCCTGCTTGGCTGTTAATTCCTAGATATCATTTGTCTGTCAAATTTCTCATGATAAGGTGGAGCATTTTGTACCTTGGATGCAAGAGCAGCCTGATGGAGACGAGATTCTAGTTCATTTGGAGGTCTTTTGCTCATCGCCGTTGAGTTCAAGCTCCGAATCGGTGACTTGGAATAATCAAACCTATGACAAGAACTCTCGACCGTCAACGGCGATCTTCGAATTCATTACCCGTGACCTTCAGGATAAGATCACGAGACCTACGTGACGTATGTGACTTTACTTTACTTTGTCACATAATTGATACCGTTCCTCTTAACCCTGCACCAATGCAGCGCCATGGTCCGTCCTTACTCACATGAGATTCGCTTGGTTTGCTCTGTTTTATCCTAGAATGATTGTAAAGCACCTAAATGACAGACCTTGGGAATCACTAACTCAGCTACTCAGGTCACAAATCCCGTTTAAAACCATGTTCAACAGGCGAGGACGGGGAAGACCCTATCACTTGTCAGAAGTGATAATCTAAGAAACAAGATGGGAATACATTTCTTCGGTCATTACTAGAAAATAGACCATGCTCGATTGGGACATGTCAATACTTACAACTGGAAAAGATCTCGTTCTCATGCTCGTGGGGTGCTTAGACCCAGCCTCGGGACTTTTGGCAAGTGCTTCCTGTTTGTTCATGGTCATCGTACCCTGCAAGACTGTCACAGGCTGTTCGTCGCATGGAAGACATGTCCCTTTCCCCGCATAAGTAGCAGTGTATGTAAACTCAAAAGGCTGTTGTTAGTTTTGGAGGCGTCTGAGTGCTGACCCTCATTTGCGTATTCCCCGCCGATGATGGATATTAGGCTCGGACGCACTTGTCACTAAGCCTCGACATCACTGACTTCCTGATCCTATATGTTTATCTCTCGGGGTTGCCTGAAATGGTGCATTTTGGCTCCAGCTTTCCAGTTATGTTTCGGCGGCTTTGATTATTTGCCTCCATTGATCTGGCAGAAAAAGGTGAGATGAGATAAAACGTATGTACATGGCAAACTTGAATGTCAGGGGGGTAAGCGCATGTACAAAGCCGCGCCTTTTATCTACCCGCTAGAGAAAACTCGTGTGAGGAAGTAGAAATCACACTGGTTATTATTCAAACATCCGACGCTTTCCCGTCGTCATCGTTGCCTGGTTGCCTGCGCAAGTCCTCTTAGAGTTGGAGATTGGAGTGGAAATTTCTCCGACGTGCCTCGGCCCTTGCATTTCCAAGGAGCCAGCACAGCGTGTAATGCAAAATGCATTTGATTTAGTCACCGCATGTAGTTGTCGGGTCAAGAGTAACTATGATAATTTTTTATGAATGAGGTAAAGTAAAAGAGACCGAAAGGCCCATCATAAAATCAAGGATGTAGTCTACGTTGATTAGGGTTTTGGGGAATACCAAAGTCTACTATGTAATAGTTTTTGACAAAAGTACATCGGAGGAGAAAAGGAACAGGGGACAGAAAGGAGATAAAAAAGTATCAGTGGGGATGGTGGAAATACAAGTTGGAAACATCGAGGACAGTGTTACCGCTGAGGACATGATCACCATTGAATGTTTCCGAATGCCAGACGCGATCCTCGTCGTCGACGCCCTTTTTTGAAGAGACCCAATGGAATCCCCAGATGTCACAAGTTTGCAAGTCTGGGAGTAACCTCAGGGCATCTGCAATGTTCGAAACGTAGGCCTAGGGAGATCAAAACGGGTGAGAAAGGGGTCGGAAAAGGTTGGAAAGGGTTGAAAGGGACTTACGAGATCGGGAGCATCCGAGAAATTACAAGTAACGATTCTCAGATGGACGAGACGCTCCATGCATCGAGTCAAGGTGCCAATTAATGAAACCGAATGGGAGCTGGTCACAGCGGACAGTTCCCGAACTGGGCCTGTGGAATAGGCGAGACTCCGAGCCACTTCCTCTGTCAGATCTCCTGAAGCGAGATGTATGTCCTCCACGGGACGTCCAGGCACGATGAATTGAGCAGCATGGGATGACCCATGGAACTGGAAGAGAAGCGGTAAAGCGTCGGGTCTGAGACTCGAGACGAATTCGGACGGAGATGTGGGGAGAGAGTGGATATGAAGTTTGCGTAGAGCGGGAGTCTTGTTGAGGAAGTGGGCAAGGCTCTGATCGAGGTTGAATGAGCAAGTGAACCGGTCAAGACGGTTGTAAACTGAAGTATCGGGTGTTTGCATAATCCAACTATCGGTCAACTGTTCGACGTAGATGTCGAGTGAGGTGAGCTCTGTCATGTTCGAGATGGCTGCCTGCAAAGCTGAGAGTAGACCACTTGAATGGGCAAGGCGTATAGTGAATGACCTGACATGTAGCGCAATAGTTGGGTTGTCTGCGAGTGAATGAAGACAGTCGAGATTGTCGTAAAGGGGGTCGAGGGTGATATGCCTATAGAGGACACGGTTTACGATACTGTTGTACCTCTTTGCTGTAGCAGCGAAGGATACTTGGTCTTCACTTGGTAGGCATAGGGAGATTTGGTCGACGAGCTCGATAGGAAGAGTGGCGAAAGACATTGTGGGTTAAGTAATGAATGTCGATGATCTGTCAATGTTGGTGGTTTTATAGGAAATCCTTAGCAAACCAAATCCAGGGAGGTCAACCAATAACAAGAAAAATTGATCCCCGTGTGGAAAACGTGCGAGACAGCCAGATATCTCTTTTTCGATATGTAAGTATCTCGGATATCAAATCTCAGGGTCCTATCCTTGGCTTTTATCCTTCATGTTCTCCTTCTTTTCTAGGCGCGCATATTCAACAACGGCAACGACAACAGCAACAGCAATAGCTCGCAATGGTATTTTATTTTATTTTATAATAATTCAATTACAATTTATATATATATATATATATAAACAGCTCCATATTTAAAAAGAACCCATACATGTGGTGATCTGTCTGCTGGCGATGTTGGCAAGTCTGTTATTTTAACAGGTTGGATTCTGCCCGAACGGTAAATATTATCTTTCTTCTTCTTTTCTTCTTACAATAAATCTTTTCTTTTAAAAAATAAAATATAGTAAAGGAAGGGATTTCTCCTTTTTTAATTTAAAGGACTCGTACGGAACAACTCAGCTAATAGTCAACCATGATAAAACACATTCTGAACTCTCCTCAATTCCCGTGGAATCCACGATCCAAATCGAGGGCACAGTTGTGCTGCGGCCCCAATCTGCCAAAATGCCAGTGAGTCATTCCCCGGAGACTTGTCACTCATTCCTTTCAATCTCTCGAAACACATCTTCCTTAGGGCAATACTGGCGCAATTGATGTCCACGTAGACAAGGTTGAGCTTCTCAATCCTGCCACAGAACTTCCTTTCTACCCTTCGAATCCCCATAATCTCGTATGTGTCCTCGACTATTATAATTATACATTCCGTTCCATTATTAGTCCACCAATCAAAACAGCCCAACGAAGACCTCCGAGCACGGTATCGATATCTTGACTTGCGACGTACAGCTCTCTCCAGTAATATAAAAAAACGCAGTCAGGTGGCACAGATTGTCCGCACTGTGTTGCATGATCAAGGTATTTTTTAAACTCTCTGACATCCATTACCATACTAACCACACATCTCGCATTAAGATTTTATAGAAGTGGAAACACCTGTTCTTTTACGATCATCACCCGAGGGCGCACGAGAGTTCCTAGTTCCAACCCGTAATACAGCTGCAACTGCGACTGAAAGCTCTGCACCCGTGCAAACTCAAAAGGAACCCTTGTTTTACGCCTTACAGCAATCTCCACAGCAGCCAAAGCAGTTGTTAATATGCTCTGGGGGCGTTGACAAGTATTTCCAGATCGCCAAATGCTTCAGAGATGAAGACGGACGCAAAGATAGGCAGCCCGAATTCACCCAAATCGATCTGGAAATGGCCTTTGTCTCTTGGGGTGACTCCATATCTGCACAATCCGCCGACAGTAAGTCCCTATGGCGGATCGGTGGAACGGAAATTCGGGATGTGATCGAGAAACTCGTTCAGAAAATCTGGCGAGATGTTCAAGGGCAAGATATTCCCGAAAATTTCAATGTTATGACATATCACGAAGCAATGACACGCGTAAGTGGTAATCTAACTTGCCTCTTCACCATTTCCACGAGCTCAATCAACACTCCTTGTCGTGCTTAATAGTTTGGTTCCGATAAACCTGATACCCGTTTCGGTCTTGAGGTCTGCTTTTGCTCTATTATCTGTTTTTAAGACTCATGTCTGAGGCATGGTCACTTCTTATTCCCTTTGCAACAGATCGTCAATATTAGTGACATCTTAAATGCCAATCAGGATATTAACACTTCTGCCTCCGACCTGACTCTTGAATGCATCGTCGTCCGCAAGTCACGCGATCCTGGCTTTATAAAAGCATCGCGGGCTTCACAAGCGGACGAAGGCGTAGTGAGCTTTTTCGCACCCACGCTGGGGAGAAGTGCTAGGATATTGACAATCGAAAATTACCCAGGAACATATCACCCTCGCGGAAGCGAATGCGCGGTCATGGCTTTTGGAGAGCAAAGCTGCTTCTCACGTTTATCCATCCATGGGCCAAGAACAACAATCTCTCGTGAACAGAACCCTAAAACTGAAGTCTGGAGACGACATTTGGCTTGCGTACCGACCGCGTATGCCGAAGGTATGTTTCGGTAGATTCGGACCTCAGTTATTTCATTGGATGTGAGATGCCCTTTTTCCAGGGTGGTTCCACTGACCTAGGGAGAGCGCGCCTCCGCATCTTCGATCTCGCGCATAGTCGAGGTAACGTTTAATTCACCACATGGTAATCTTCTGCGCTCAACTGACCATCTTCCCCCCTTTATTTCTCTTTCTTTTACTTTAATTTACTGTTAAAGGCGAATTCACTGTAACGAATGATCCTCACTTCCTGTGGATAACCGAATTCCCACTCTTTACCCGGGATGACGCGGACAAGGATTTCCTCGCCCATGGAAGATGGAGTAGCTCACACCACCCATTCACAGCGCCTATGTCCCAAGATGTTGAAGCGTTGTACCGCGGCGAGATAGAAAAGGTGACAAGCTTTGCACCCCGCGTAAAGTTCATGGCTTTAACATTCGCTTCCTCCTTCGGGAAATCCAGGTCCGAGGACAACATTACGATCTAGTGTTGAACGGGGTTGAAATCGGTGGAGGTTCTGTCCGCATTCACGATGCAGCGATGCAAGATTACATCTTCACCAACGTATTGCAGGTGCACATTTTTCCCACCGATCTTCTCTCCTCCCTTATACCCTGTTCCCTTCTTTTTACTGACCAATCTGATATGTGGGACCTATTCGCTGACTTTTGAAATTTCCATCCAGCTGAGCGAAAAGGAGAAGAATCCTTTCAATCAACTCCTCCATGCACTCCGCTGTGGCGCCCCGCCTCATGGGGGTATCGCCCTGGGCACGTATCAGCCTTGCATCAGGCTTTTTTTTATTTCTTTTGGAACATCTTGATAATAACTGATCTCATTGTCTGTTTTTGCTTAAACAGGTTTCGATCGCATCATGGCAATACTTTGCAATACCCAATCTATCCGAGATGTCATAGCCTTCCCAAAAACTGCATCAGGCACTGACTTATTGTTTAGAAGCCCTGCGCCCGTCAGTGACGAAACTTTGCATCAGTATGGGGTGCAATCGAGGCTCGCGGACTAATTTTATAGAGTAATACCTTTGCTTTTTTTATAGGATATAATGCGTAATACATACAGACGTCATTCGAGTTGAAGTCATAGAAAGATCGAGAAGTGCCACACTAGGTCAAGCTTAAAGGTGGAAGACACCAGTACAGAGAATGGAATAGGGGGCATATACAAAAGGGACGATCCGTGTGGAGTAACAAAGAATAGTAAGTGTCCATAGATCGCAGCAAATTCAACTACGACTAGAAAGTATAAATAAAACATACATAATGATGCAGCATGCAGTGCACTGGATAATCGCTAGCCTGTGTTGATAAGTTTTGCAGGCCCTAGGTCGTCGGGATCCTGAAGGTCAGACGAGTCATGATGAGGTGGTGAGTCGGTCCGTGCTGTCGGGATTTGAGGTGAAAACAGGGTCGAGTTTCGAGGTGTTAATTGACCATCTTCCCCACCTGGGTAAGAATAATTATGACCTAAATCGAGGGTTAATTCGCCCCGCTGTCCCGTAGGACTAGACCCAGACGGAGGCGGTGAAAGACCTAAGGGTGTAGCAGCTTCGCTTTCGGGTCGAGGCTTTGTTTCATCGATGACAGATAACACGGGGCGAAGTTTGGAGTCAGCCTTTCTGGATGGAGATGGGATAGAATGCCTTCGGGTAACGACAGGTGGAGATGTCGAGGGCGAGGTAGACGAGGTCGGAGAGGTTGAGAGCGGTGGTGTCAATGCTGGTGGGGCTATCGCAGTCCATTCTGTTGTTTCAGGGGTGTAGAGAGTACCATTGGTACCAGGCAACCAAGACGTAATTTTGTTAGATGTAGAATTAGGCAAAGGATGCCTTGAATCGTGCTCAGGGGTTGAACCTGTCAAGGGACTGGCTGCGGTTGAAGGGCCGCTACTCATAATTGATAACGGTGCAAGAATACTAAATATTTGATCCTCAGCCTGCGGCGGTCCATAGGAGTCGAATGGATCGGGTACTGTTTGCAGCATAGGCTCGATGATGGGGTCAGAGCTATAATGGCAAGTTTCGATGTTAGCCCTGAAATGGCAACATGACATCACAGAAAATACATACGCCTTGGAGGTTATACGATCAAATACATCCATAGTTGAGCGAAGGACCACACAGGCCTGTCAAAGACAAGAGGATGAGGTCAATTTTTCGAATGACATAGGGATTTTTGACAGCCATTACGAGCCTTGGACTGTATAACATCCCAGATTTGCTCCTCATGTTCTACGATCTCTTGGTAGTGTGACACCTTCAGTTCATCTAAGGAGTCGATTTGTCGTTGAAGGACATTCAAAGCCTCTCTGAAAGTCTGCAGGTCTTCATCTTTATCAGAGCATGCTGTACATCACTGGAAATAGACATACTCCTCTCTTTCCTGTTCATGCTGCGTCGCTCAGTATCGCGGATAATCTGACTCTTTTCGCGGAGTGCACGTTCATATGACTGAGAACGCTCCTAAACATAGATTACCATGATGTCAGGGTTTTCCAATTAATTTTGGTAGTGCGAGGCACTCACGTTAATGACAGCCCTGTAGCTCTCCAGATGTTGACGCAAGGGCTTCTCAAAGCTCTTATCCAGGGTGTCGGACTGTATAAGAAGTCAAGGATCGGCAATATGGCCCAAAAATACATCCAGCTTACCAAAACGTGCCAAAGGTTTCCGATGAGATGGTGTAAACCAGATGCTGCCTGCAGACGTGTTCCAGCCTCATATGTTGGACCCTTCAATCTTTAGGGTGTAACAGAATGTTTTCAGGTTAGCAAGGTACCCAAACAGGATGTTTTAAAAGATGTCGTACGTGCTGCATCTTTCCAATGCGTCAGCGAATCCTGCTGTAGCTTTGGACATAGTTAGGAGTGCTGCGCGATACGTCGCGCAGGTGTCGATCAACTAAAGACATTCCGACAAGAGAAAGGATCATAAACGGGCTTGATAGTGGGTCCAGTGAACAGAGGCTCTTACGTCTTCATAAGCTTGTACGCTAGCTTTCAAGTTAGTACGGGTTATGATCTTTGCAGGACCGTTGTCCCCAAAGTTCATAGCCGATGCATGAGTGGTTGCCTCCGAGAATGTTGGTGAAGGTGGTCCCGGCGATGTTTGACGTTTACTGTTACCAAAAGCAAACGCTTGCAAAGATCGAGGTCTACTCGGAGCCATAGATGGAGTAGATGAAGATAACGCACAGATTCAAGACCAGCTATGTATGACGGTAATGATCAACCAGTGAACCTGCAAATGGTTTCTGCTTTCGGAACCTTTCCATCTCCGCTTACATAGGACATAGACTTAAGAGACATTGACTCCTCGTTATTAAATATCATTTATTTGAAGGATTAGCTGCAAAAAGAACCAGTAATCCAGCTTTATATAAGGATGTCTTTTAAGCTTCTCATCACACATGGGTTCTGGCTGATGTTGGGATATTTTTGGTCATGATTTATGGTATTATACGCGGCAAAATAAATATTATAGAACTCGGTAAGCACCCTACAAACAGAAACCCGCATAATGTGTATCAGCATAAAACGAAAAACAAAACTTTGCATAAAGAGGAAAAAAACACACCTAACTAATTCTTGCCTCCAGCAAGTACACTCATCTTCTCTGGAGAATCCCGGAGATAGAACAACTTGGCTCTCCTCATTCTTCCCTTTGGTGGAGTCTTCAGCACCTTTATTTCTTTTAGGTGAGGCGAATTGGGGAAGAATTGCATTTCCACGCCAGTTCTCTGCAGGATATTCCGTACTCGGATAGAGGTACTGGGTCCACGGCGGCGAATAGCAATAAGAACACCGGTGAAAGTGGTTGGTGCTTGCTCTGAAAGAATGGTGACAATGCTACCAGGCTGCAGCTGCTTGGGTGACTTCCTGCTGAATAGTTCCTCCATCATCTTCGCCTTCTCTGGTGTGAAGAGTGTTTTCTGTAGGTGTTGCATGATACCCTTCCCTTCGCGGAGTCCTGGGGTAATGGGAGCTGCGACACGGCTGGGCATAAGAGCCGTTTTAGAGAAAGGATAGAGGGGTGTTGTCGACGATGATGAGGTAGCAGCCTTTGCCGCTGTGGACATGGTACGGGCAGAGACCCGCCATAGGTTGGACAACATCGCGGTACTGTACTTGCAACACTTTCAAAACCAAGTCGCGTCCAGTACTAACTTTTTTGGGTTATGTAATCCATGATTTCAAATTTGGATTTTCTGTTCTGCATGCAACTCTGAACTCATATGAAAATAATTGTAACAAAGCAATCTCAACAACATATTATATTCAAGTATACTCAAAAAAATGCAGTAAGAACCAGGTATCGTACAGTATAAATATTCCCAACCGCAGCTCAAATGGTGGTGGGAGAAGTGAATAACGGCAGAAAATGTACCCACAAATTTGGGTTTTTTGGTCTAGAATCCTCTACCTCGTCCTCTGCAAGTAGTGTTGTGAGAATTCAAGTTATTTTAAACCTAAAACACGTCAACATACCTTCCCCTGCCTCTCTGATAAGGGCTGTAACCTCCATAACCTCTGTGACCTCCTCGATAACCTGGCCTTCCTCGGCCACGGCCACGATTGAACCCAGGAATGTTTGTTCGCTTAGCAGTGACCTGTAAATCGCAGGGTTGAGCACATTTTCAAGATGTGCAAGGGACGGAAATTTACCTTGATCAATCTGCCTCGGAAAAGTGAGTTGTCGAGAGCTACAGCGGCGTCGATATGCTCTGATTCCGAGAACTCAACATAAGCGTATCTGGAAGGGTCGAGGTGTGTAAGTTGTTGGGTCATCGTTAAGTGTCGAGGATGTACCATACCCTTTAGGATGCCCTGTAAACTTATCGCAAATAATAGTGACTCGATTGATCGTTCCACAGGCCTGAAAGTGACCTTGAATTTCTTCAGGAGTGGCTCCGTAGTCCACCTGTGTATACAGGGTTAGTAAAGTTGAAACACGTCTGCAAATCAATGAAGTTTACATTGCCGACGTAAACACTCCTGCCATCAGCAGCAGCTTTATCCTCCTCATTCTCGACAACACTTCCGTCGTCACCAGATTGAGCGCTTTGCTCGGCAGCGGCAGCTTGTAGCTCCCTTAACTTGCTGGCTTCTCGCTCCATTTCAGCCACCCTCTGTTTCATAAGCAAGATTTCCTGCAAAGCAAAAATGGTTGGATGACGCGTTTATATATGGTATTTAGCGTGTAATAGTAACATACATTTGTTTCTGGGTCATCAGCGTCGTCGACTGTTGGTTCATTGTTGTCAGTTAGGGAGGGCTGGGTAGCTTCAACATCGGCCATGTTGTTGGAATACGGCGAATGAGGAGGTTATTTGTTTGCTGTGACGCAACAGGCAATGGGCCAAATAAGACATCACGTGGTCAGATGTATTACTTAAGTGCCTTCTGGATGGTTATCTGGAAAATGGCCCCTGTTTTTTCTGATTTTCTTTTGTAAGTCGAGACCAGCAAAGGTTGGGCCTGTCGCGTTGCAATTAGCCTCTTTCTTTTGTTCCTCTCAGGCGATCCTCTTCCTCCTCTTTCACTGTCTCGTTATGTCCGATGGCCATTGGGCAGTGTGTTCAGAGGTGTCGGTGTGAAACCGCGGTTTTTCGGCAAAGACGGAGGTCCGACTGTCCAATAGGTCGTACATATGCGTTTCGAATGTTAGTCATAGGGTGTTGATTTATGTTAAATGATTCTGATCGAATGCAACTGAAGTCGAGGCAGGCGAGTAAACTTTGTGCCTTTGTACGTTGATTTGGACGTTTTGGTGTTTCGACGCTTGTAATGATTTAATTTCCGCCGTAATATGGCTGAAAACGAACAAAGAATGGAGGGCATGCGTTAAGTTTATGGAATGTAATAATAAAATAAATGTTTTGAGTGGTCCAACTTGAAAAAGCCGGAGCTCAGAAGGGTGTTGCGGTGGGACCGGGCAGTTCTTGTGGGTGAATTATTGTGTTGTCGAGGGTGATAGACTGGGCGCACATGGAGCCATGATGAATTTGAAAGAAAGAGATTACTGATTAGGAAAGACCTGGACAAGGAGACGCTCACGGTTACATGGTCTCTGACGACGATAATGACGGGGGATGGGAAGGGCAAATGGATTCATTATATAAGCATATGCCGAGCTTTTTTTGTCAGAGAAGAGAAACTCAGACTAAATGTCAAAATAAATAAATTATATATACTATTTAATGGGGTTTATAGACTATTTACAACGAATAAAGACTCTTTTCTCTCTTTGAACGGCGTTAAGAATAAAATAAAAAAGGTGTAAATTGAAAATTCTTTTTTAATCTTGGTTATTACTATATCCAGTCACGGGCTGTATTGATTTCTCACGTGCTGGCATTACCCTTGTATAGAACGGTTAACATTTGTGGGCATTCCCCTTAGTTTGTCTCATTCATCTCTCATCCACACTAATCCTTCACAAATGGCCAAAACAGAGGACTCTTCAGCTTCCACTTCTCAGAATAAGAAGAAACGTACAGACGACGAACCAATGTTAGAGGATGTTTCAACAAAGCCTTTACAATTACAGAGGAGGCGAGTTTGGCGTGCATGCGAGAGCTGCAGGTAATGTACTCTTCACCACAACTAATCGCACCATTCAATTAATTCAATTTTTTATTATTCTGTACAATACCATAGGCGCAAGAAAATAAAGTGCGATGGATGTGAACCTACTTGCTCACAATGTTCAGCGTCAGGCTCTCAGTGTACATGGCTACAGACCAAAGATAGGGCTGCGCTTAGCCGACAGTGCGTCGTCGTTCAGAAATTTTAAATTAACCAGCGTTTATCTGATTGTTTCTTCTTAGCTATGTACAAGAGCTCGAAGCCCGATTGCTCCACATGGAGTCAATCTTCTCACAAATTGCACCGGCCATTGAACAGCACATGGCTACTTCCTCTGATGGCACGAGCCATGCAAACGCCCCTGGAAGCATAAACCCAGAAGCCTTGGCACCAGCAGCAGCCATCCTACGATCTATTGCACCCAAAACCCAATCTGCAGAATCAACCCCACCTCCAACTCAAAGGTCTGGTGATGAAGATGTCAGCGAACTCTTCGGACAACTAGCCCTCGATGAGTACGGACACATGAGATGGATCGGTGGTTCATCAACAATGTCCTTAATCCAATCATTCAAAGCCTTGACGACGTCACCACTTCATCGTATCTCGCCTATGGAGGAAGATCCTCAGGCCCCTGGACCAAGCGTCAATAAGCTTTACTTCCCAGCGACAGTTTTCTTTGGCAAGGTTCATGCTCTTCCCGGTCCAGAGGAGGTCGAATTTCCAGCGCCCGATCTTGCACAGAAGCTCGTATGATTTCTATTACCTCCTCCACTTCATTCATGCCATTGACGCGTAATATCTCCCAGGTTGACGCTTATTTCCAGCGTTTCCATTTCCTCCTTCCTGTAATCGATAAACCTTCTTTCATCAAGAAGTATAACGAAGTAATGGAGAAAAGTCACGATCTAGAAGTCATCCGTTCGGAAACGGCGTTCCTTTCGCTCCTCTTTGCCCTATTTGCATGTGCAGCCAGTTTGGTTCAAGACCCTCGATTGAATCCGTCAGGGCGTCAGGATGATGGCGGGATGGGAATGGTTTACTATGAGCGGTATGTTCCTAATCACTATTACATACATGTCAAGGCACTCAATATAATTTATTTCCATCGAAAAGCGCCCTTATTCTACAATATATCAGCCACCCCAATACTCAGCTCGCTCACGTCCAATGTTTTATTCTGATGTCGTCATTCCTTTGCTCAGTCAATTGCCTTCCTCAGGCATGGATATTGATCGGTCAGGCCGTTCGGACCGGTCAAGATCTTGGTCTTCATGTACGCTTATCTTATTTCAATTTAGGCATTATTGCTGACATCCTTGTCTTTTTCTAGCGCTCCCCACGTCGCTTGCTTCTGACACCAGTCGAGAAAGAGACGCGGCGAAAGATATGGTGGGGTGTCTACACTCTCGACCGAATGCTGGCACTGGCATTAGGTCGACCACTGGGTATCAATGATTCTGACTGTGATGTTGAGCTCCCTGTTGAAGTTGACGACGAGTCTTTGCCAGAGTACTTTTCCGGCGCGACGATGAATCAGAGCAAACCCTCGCTGATGACAGGCACAATCTCTTTGATAAAACTCTACGAAATTGGTGGCCGAGTTCTTCGGCAGGTCTATGCTCTCGACGTTTGTAGGGATGGATTGGAGCCCGAACGGAAGACCGACCTACAGAAGATCGTGGAATCACTCGATAACGAATTGACAAAGTGGTGCGACGATCTTCCCCCCGTTTTCAAGTCACAATCCCAGACCAATGAGCAAGTTTCTATGGGAGCTGTTTTGTGCAGCCACTATTACTCGATTTTGACCACTCTCCACCGAAATCTACTCCCTGTAAAGCGCGACCATCTCGTTACACCCAAGTCTACCATCAAGGCCGTCTCTTCCGCGCGTTCATGCATTCGTCTCGCACCTTCTATGAGACATGTCGTGCCACCATCGCACCACCTTGCATTCTTCATTCAGCACTTATTCAGCTCCGCTGTAATCGTCCTTTTATACGCTATGCACGCCTCAGATCCCCGTGCAGCAAGTGCGGCGATGGAGGAGGCAAAGAGTACGCTACAGGCTCTCGAATCATGGGAAGGACAATGGCCTGGAGCTCGAAAGTGCAAAGAATTGCTGATAGACTTGATCAATACGGCGTCAGAAGCTATCGCGAAAGGCCACGGCGACAGATCCAATGGTGCTACCCCTACTCAAACAATCAACCCCAGCGCAATGAGCTCTGTTCCCCCAACATCACCTACTTCAGGGCACGAAAGACGTCGCTCCGTTACAATTGCCTCCACAAGTACGTCTTCCAAGGCAAAAGGTAGGCCAAGAAGAACCATGTCGAGGGAACCTAGTTCGCATCGGCGTTTAGCTGCTGTTTCTCCGTATCGGGTTGATGGCGGTATGTCAAGTTTGCGAGTCGTTTGATAAAGATTTACTGATGTGTCACAGGCCAAAGAGCAAGGTCGACATCCCGCAAGCGTGGTCATGATGAACCTCAACCCGAACGCAACTACTACCAGTCGTTCTCCAGTCCAACTTCAGCTCACGACTCGGCTGCTCGGGGTGGTTCAAGTAATCACAGTTCCCCCGCGTCCGTCAATCTGCCATCGCCCGCGATGGCACCTGCTGTTGAACCCAGCCAGACTCAGCCGCAAGCCTCTGGTTCACAGCCCGCTTCGCAGGACCCGAGTCCAAGACTGGCTAACAATTACACATTTATGTCACCCCTGTCCCCAGCTCAATTACCGTCACCCCACCGCTACGAATTTGAATATGGGCAGCCTAGCTCCCTCAGCCAAGCCAATGTTCAGCAATGGAACGGTACCACGAACGATCAGACTCTTTTCACGCCTACGTCTGCGGAACAATCGATATACAATCCGTTTGGGTATGGATCGGCAATGGACTACGCGGGATATGATCACACTACTGACCTTAATGGCGGTATGACTGGCCTCTCGACTACCCCACCTTCGTCTTCTTTTGCTGCCAATGGTCTTCCCTTCCGAGGTCTTGACTATATTAGGAATTATAACCCTAGTGGGTACACAGGCGATGAATCGCTTTGGCAGAGTTACGACCCAGGTGCCTTCGGTTATGACCCTGATCTGCCGTTCACCATTGGGGAGACGCCTGGTCTTCATGATACTATCCATCATTGAAGGACTTGAAACCAATTTACATACATACCATCTCGTTACTTGCTTGTATTATATCACCTATGAACTTTTTGTCAAGTGTAATTATCTGTAGCCCTTACGTGCGCCTTCCCGTCCGACTTTATACATTTATTCGTTATCCCACAGTGTTCTGGATGATTAATGTTACGCCTCCTGTATGACCATATGACAATTTTGTTTCACATGATGATCATAAATCTGTTGGCAAGGAATGCAGCTGAGTATGTAGCGCTAAGTGTCTAGGCGAGAGCGTGAGTGAGAGGTGTGAGGGGGCGAAGGCTACTGAGAAAGCCGATAAAGCCCGGTTAAACAGGTAACCGTTCCCCGCATTTATTAGCGACTTAAGCCGCGGCAAGAGAGAGCAGTCCCACACACTTGACTTGTTTACTACCTACCACTATGGCACCCCATCCTATCGTCGAATATACCTCAGAGGCATCATGGGCCATGGTAAGAATTAATGGTATTCGGATACTTGGTACAGCTTCTAACCATATGCCAGATCGAGGACAAGTTCTCGCCTTATGCGAAGGAGACCCTAGCGAAACTCATCAACTTCCTCGAGGTGCGTTTACTCTGGAACCATTATATGAACTCGTGCTCAGTCCATTCTCTTGTCTCACAAATAGGATGAGATTTTGCCCGCTGTTAAGGTTGCTCACGCTCAGATCCCGGATGACCCCATCAAGCGATGGCAAACCGTCATCCCCATTGTCGCCGAGCTCAAGGAGAAGGCAAAGAAGTTAGGACTCTGGAATCTTTTCCTGAGCAAAGCCCACTATCCTGAGTTTGGTGTGCCTTTGACTAACCTTGAGGTATGATTTCGTTGTTGTCTCTGCCTCCTGAATGGTGATCTGACCAAGGGTCCACACACATGTCCGGCCTTATGATGCAACGTTTTCATTTTGTTTCCTTTGGGGTGACCTGAATGTAGTATGCTGTGATGGCAGAAGTGCTCGCTCATGCTGGACACATTGGTCCCGAGGTTGTAAACTGTTCAGCTCCTGATACCGGGAACATGGGTACGTCTCGTTCTGCATCCTGTGATGGATTTAGGGGTTTAAACGGCTGCTTTAGAGGTGCTCGCTCGTTATGGTTCCCCTGCACAACAGAAGAAATGGCTCATCCCATTGTTGAACGGAGAGATTAGATCTGCCTTCGCAATGACAGAGAAGAATGGTCAGTGTGCTCTTCTTAGTCCTCGACCGAATCCAGCAGCTCAATTACATCTTGGTATTCCCCAGTTGCTTCCTCTGACGCGACCAACATCCGTACTTCCATTAGACAAGAAGGAAATGAGATTGTCATTAATGGACACAAATGGTGAGGATCTCGTAAAACTCTCTGCATGGCCAGGTTCCAGGACACTAATTGCCTTCTCCCTTTGTTCAGGTGGATCAGTGGTGCGGGTGACCCTCGCTGCGCCGTGCATCTTGTGATGGGAAAGAGCGATCCCAACAACCAGAGCACCCATCAGCAGCAGAGCGTGGTCCTAGTCCCTGCTAACGCACCTGGGGTCAAGGTCATTCGCCCCATGCGCGTGTTCGGCTACGACGATGCACCTGAAGGTCACTGCGAAATTATTTACGACAATGTCCGAGTTCCCCTCGATAACTTGGTTCTTGGATGGGGACGTGGCTTTGAGATTATTCAAGGCCGTCTTGGGCCCGGTCGAATTCACCACTGCATGAGATCTATTGGAGCCGCTCAGGCTGCTTTGAACTTGCTGCTCCAGCGCGTCACTGATCCAGGCAGGAAGACCTTTGGCAAGTACCTTTACCAGCATGGTAAGCTATTTATTTTCTTGAGTGTGAAGAAGTCTTTTATTTACGACATCGAATGCTCTAGGTACTGTTGTGGCCGATATTGCCAAGTCAAGAGCAGAAATTGAATCAGCACGCCTGCTGGTCCTCAGTGCTGCCGTTCAGGTAAGTAATGATTCGAAACCCTTATACGTATTGATACTCAAATCTCTTCGATAGATTGACAAGCACAAGGCCAAGGGTGCCCTGAAGGAGATTGGAATTGCGAAGGTACGTCCACTTAGCAGAACGGGCAATGCTGCTTCCACTTCGGGATTGTGCTGATGTCGATTGTCGCCCTTTCACAGTTTGTCGTGCCTACCATGGCTCTTACTGTGATTGATCGTGCTATTCAATCGTTCGGTGCTGAGGGTGTGTCACAAGACACAGAACTCGCTGCCCGTTGGGCTGGCCTGCGAACACTCCGCATTGCAGATGTAAGGGTTTTCCTTTGGTCTTTTAGCAGTCTTAATTAATGACTACTCCTTCACAGGGGCCTGATGCTGTGCATATTCAACAAGTCGGTCAACGTGAGCTCAGGCGTGCGCCTGGTCTTGTCGAAAAGGCACGCGAAATGCAAAAGAAAGAGAAGGCCCTGTTCCAGAAGCATGGCTTGGTCAAAGCCCACTTGTAAAATATGGGACATCCGGATACTATCGTATCTTGCTCCCTGTACCTCTATCTTAAATACTCATTTGTAAATTTACCTATAGTCCGATAAAATGGTCGAAACCAAAACAAACTGCGTGAACAAACATTGAGATGAAAGGGATGAATTACCGAGCATCTGATACTGTTTGGTGTTGTGATTTTTGCAAGCTTCGGCAAATTGTGGAAGGTGCTGCTTTAAACATTTTGTTCAAGTGTTCCGCAGACTTACATTAGCTATGTCGCTGGCAACATGTACTCGACGACGCGTCACATCTCTATATCTTTCTAGTCGGAGCGTGTCGACCAAGGTCCAGCCCATTTCAGCGGCCGGAGCGGCTCCAAAAGTTCAATCCCATGCCTCCCTCCCTCCCGCCAAAGTTCGCGCCCTCATTTCATTATACCATCAAGCCGACTCTTGGATAACACCAGAAAACCTGCTCGACAGAATAGATGAAGCCTTCCTACCCACAGTAGGCAAGAATGTGCTGGTCGAAGAAACACCCGAGATGCGAATGCAGAGCATGGCCAGCCTTCCCGACCTCCGCAATGCGCTACGGAAAATGAAGACTGCACCGAAAATGGCACAGTGGGATACAGACACAACGAAGAAGGATTATGTCCCCGGAGAGCAGTGGAGTGACGTGAGGTCGAAGCGGGAGATGAAGGTTATTGAGGCCCTGTACGGAGTGAACACCACTGTGAAAGGCAAGATTTTGCCAGGACTGGACGCATTAGAAGAGGTCAAGGGATCACTAAAGGACTACGTGAGGGAAGATAAGCACGATGACGAGGATGACTTGGATGGGTTTGTGCGGTAATGCTGAAGAGGTATGCTTTGTCAACTGCTTTGAATACGCATTACTCATCTTGTGAATTCAGTTAACTTTTTCACTCGTCAAAATAGATGTTATTTGTTCTGTATAATTTGGAAACACGACTTATTCCTGACATAACGTCCTGGTATATGGATAATTGGTTAGCAGATATGGTGCGCTGTGTTCGTCGTTGGTATAGGTGGCATGCTTTTAGTCCTCTTTCGGTGCTACGGATACCTTGCCGTCTGCCTCGACTTTCAATCCGAGAGCTTTTGGGAGCATGACTTCACAGGGACTGATAAACCGGAATGTAGCTTCGCGATCGCCTGCAGACCGCTCCAAATTGAAAACGGCTACGACTCCGCCATGACCACGAACATCTTCTGCGAAACCCGCCGCGGGGTACACCTGTCAATTGTTTTAAGATGTGAGGCATGATGTGTAAGTGTATTTGTTGCATACCACAGATGAGGTTCCGACAACAAGACAGAGGTCGGCATCTTCTACCAGTTTATCTAGTTCATTCATATGGTATGGCTGCTCACCGAACCATACGACTCCTGGGCGAGCGAGGGCACCACAAGCTGTACACCGTGGTAAATGATCCTCTGGAATTATGGGGTCGATTACGCCCTGTTCAACAAGCTCCTCTGTTCCTTTGAGGCCTTCACATATCGGTGAATTCGTGTTGTGCTCGACATGACCACATTCCTGCTTCGTGCACAACACATCGAAAAGCGCACCGTGCATTTCGTAGATGTTGAACTTGGCATCGATGCCCATTGCCTCAGCGACCTGTTTGTTGGAGCGAATGCTCAGTCCATCTACATTCTGAGTGATGAGTGTAAATTTGGATTCCGGGGCGATTTGTTGTCTGATTGAGTCCAATGATAGTGCAGAAATTGTCCTGTGTGCGTCATTGGGTGTGGCACGACGAGCGCTGGGTTAAGTTATGGGGAAGTAAGCGAAGAGATCGGCGGCAAAGTGAGCGGCCGTACACTTCTCTCCTGTAATGATAGAATTGCCAAACGATCGAAGGGTTTTCTCGAAATGCCTTCGGTGTTGCCAGAGAAGTGGCGTTATATTTTCTCCACATTCCACCAGCGCCTCTGAAAGTGGGGATGCCTTTAGAGAAGTGATCAGTGATTGAATGACCTGCATGTGTATGTCATACCAGAGGCAGCAGATAGACCTGCACCTGCCACTGCGATTATATTCTTGGACTTTCTGAGTACATTTTGAAATTCGGAAATGTTTGTAGATGACATGGTCGCTATGACAAGACTTAGTCTAGGTTAAGCGCGGACTGAGTCTGGAGCAGTAATAAGGTAATTATGTAATAAATCTTATCTGATAATATTTATAAATTGGTGTGAATTTAATGTGAAATTGAAGTTGGCCGTTTACCACAATGTATGGATTTCGCAGTCTTCATGCCATGGTCTTTGGTCAACGTGAAGACCCTCTCTGTCGTACTTTACGCGCTTCAGAAGTACCAGTGACAACAGCAGACTGTCGAGCATGTTCTGACCCTTGTGATCTCGGTGATTCTTTACTCAAAATTATCAGATAACATGAGCTAACTTCGATGATGACCATCTGTATTACAGACCACGAAGCATATCCTCGCCGTTTCGATGTCGACATGGACACACAAATGTTGGGCTCAGTGAAACCATATAATCGTCAGGTATGATTTAACATTTAATAATTTTCAAGCTAGCCTCGTGTATTTTATTCTGACCGTTTTGTGCCGACTTTCTGTAATTTCTCGACAGATCGTTATTTCGACCGGAAAGGCTGACTGGGCGAAGGATATTACAGACGACAAGGACTCACTCGCTGCTCTTTTGCTAGAGGTCAACTCACCGCCACCCGCCACATCTCCAAAGTCACCCTCCACTAACTCCACCCCCGCTTCCACCCTACCCAAAGGTGTAAAACATTCGACGGGTCTTTTTCACACTTCCGACTCTACCAGGACCTCGGTACTTAATGGAAGCCATAAAACAATATGTCACGAACCCGACCACGAGTCAGTACTGGTATTTCCAGATTTCAAGGTCGTTACAGAGGTCCGTCGCTCCATGCAAGGAGCACATGATCTTTGGGAGGGTGCGTTGGAGCCCTCGATAGGCCGAGCTGGGGTCGACCTCGAAAAGAGCATCCTCAAGACCTGGGTGCTACCCTACGCCTGTGTCATTCTCCTGTGTGAGTTCAAATTTCTAACTATACATCACATTCTTCTCCCCTGTCTTTCTCATACTTGTGCTGACTCCTTCCGAATATCAGGTTCACATAAAAAGCGTGACAACCGGTGTGGGATTGCTGCACCTAAACTTGAACACGGTATGTATCCCCACTTCGGGATGCTCGTACACAGCACATCTTACCCTCGGTATGATATTTTTAGCATTTATCAAGTCTCTAGAAGCCCAAGGCTGGGATGCAGATACACAGCTCGAACACCCCGAGCTGACAATGGGTCTCCCGTTAGAAGACCTTGACGCCACGCCAGAAATGCGTGACGACATCATGAAACAGCAAATGAAGGAGAGCGCAGAATCGAAGCGCGCTCTGATCGTCAAGGTGTCCCATGTTGGCGGTCACAAGTATGCCGGGAACTGCATTGTGAGTCCTACATTTCTTTCCGCAAGGATACCGTCATACCTGCGGGTCCTACATTACCCCGGTACCCCGAAAGCTATTTTGATATTGATCC